>MU968411.1:99432468-100104286 GCA_034641835.2 Pinus albicaulis | reverse complement strand
TGAAACAATTGATTTAGCAGGAAAGTTTCTGTTAAAAGGAGTGGGGAAAATGCATTTAATGAGCACAGCTGGGAAAATATTTCACTGAAACCGCATTTATGAAGTGAATCTAAAGACAATAATGGGGTCCAAAATTCAAATTCATTATAAATATTGTATCCCGCTCCGCATTTTGAGACTTTTCTCACTGAGATTTAGAACTGGGATTTTGTGCCTAAGTGCGAGCCAAGCGTTCAATTTCATTTCTGAGAAGATTTTTGAGGATATCGCAAGAGATTTTATCAGGAGAGGGCTAGGTAGAATCATGAATACCACACCGCTGGTTGTGACAGGGTTGAGGTCACTTAGGAAGTAGTCTATTGCAAGAGAAGTGCAGACAAATAAACCAAATAAGGTCGTTGTCAGACAATCACCAAGGAAGAATATTAGTAAGGAACAATGAAATAAGCAGCAGCTAGATAAGTTGAAGCAACCAACAGAGATCCAAGAGAGTGACAAGGAGGAAATTGTCACAAATATCCCTGAATAAATTCTGGCAGAGGAAGTTGAGCCCATTTCAAAGTTTCCATCGTATGTTCTGCCGAGAAAATTGACTGAAAATTTGACAAAGGGCCCGAAAAACTCCAAATTTACTATGTTTACACCATTTCTTCCAGATGAAGTACCATTTGAGGGAGACTTGGTGGCAAAGGTACCACAATTATGGATGGAGGACTAGGAATTTAATGGCAGGAGCAAGTATCCCTATTTCGAGCCTAGCCACTACTTGTGCGCGGTGTATTATGAGGAAACTGATGTTACTATATTAGAGCCACATAGGTGGGCTGCAGGCATCAAGTAGGCTATGTTGTTGAATATTTTATATTTTCCATATTTCGAGCACACCAACATCAGCATAATTTGTTTGTGGCATCTTTTGGGTTGAGTGCATGATGGGTGTCTCTGGT
This sequence comes from Pinus albicaulis, assembly GCA_034641835.2. Taxonomy (NCBI): domain Eukaryota; kingdom Viridiplantae; phylum Streptophyta; class Pinopsida; order Pinales; family Pinaceae; genus Pinus; species Pinus albicaulis. The sequence continues at coordinate 100,103,339 of MU968411.1, read as the reverse complement.
TGGGTGGGAGAATACCTATTGATAATATGCTTATTAGAATAATAACCTCGATACCATGCCAAGGATTGAACCCTACAGACGAATTTGTATTGAAAATTCATGATAAGGGAGTTCCAAAGGTGATGAAGGAAACCTCTGGTATCATAAAGAAGTCTCAGGGATACGATATTAACACCATCGAAGATCATTTTTTGCACTTCACCACACACATTTTGGCAAGGAAAATCATGAGGAAGTGTCATGTAAATGAGGTGCCGACACCAGTAGTTTATTTTGCTACGCAGTGTAGCAAAGGAGTCTAGTATAACTGGGATAAATATCTATGCAAATCATTTCTAGATGAATTTCGAGATGCGCAGGAGAATGGAAAGTAATTCCACTTTGTGTGGCTATTTCTCTTGATAGCATTGATCACATGGAAAGAGCTCGAGGAGTCATAGTTCACCGCTATTGATCCAGACATATGTGAATCTGCGAGCTATGCCTCACTATGGTTGTCTAAGGACCCTGATCAAGCGAAGGAAAATAAGTTATTTTGGGTGTTTTTGGAGATGGATTTAAGAACTTTAGTGATTCAGCGGCCTAGGCTCTCACTGATAGTGTTTGAATATTATCGAAGGATTGTAAACTTTAAGGCGGATTGTCATCATGTCTATATTAGCGCGTGGAAGGACCCTGTAGAGAAATGGTATGTGCTATCCTATTTGGTCATAGAGGATCATATTGTGCAGGTTGTAATCCATTTGCAGAGTGATTAGTTGACTCCAACCACTGAAGGTGCGGAGGCAGAGTAGTCAAGAACTAGTGGGCAAGCCACAACAACGAAGAAGCATGCCACAGGAAAGCTAGCTGGAAAATCCAATAAGAAAGGCACATAGAAGAACACAAGAAAATTCATAGGGAAAGGAAAGGAAACAGAAAAATAAACAAAGAAATAAATTGAAAGGCCACTAGAAACAAAACAGAGTAGGGAACGAAAAAGATGGCAAAGAGTCCAAAGACACAGAACCAGAACAAGGTCGCCAGGATCCCTTTGACAATATAGAAACAATAGACCCCCATTTTATTGTAAAGCGGAGAAAAATACCTATTGTGGGAGGTTCACGTAAGAATCACAAGTCTGATATTTATGCAGGAACAGGGCTGATGGTCCTTACTGAAGGGGATGTCGATCAGATAGGCAAGACGGTGGTGCATGTCACTGAGAATTTATGGAGTAATATTAAAGATCACTGCAACGCGGTATTGATGGAAGTATAACAGGGAATCAAGTAATTGCAATTACAAGTGAGTGCAGTTCAGGTGAGTGTGACTCAAGCGAGCATGACTCAAGAAAGCATGGTCCCATAAAGGCCATAAGTGCCATAGTTAGTAGTAACTCCTAAGCTTCGTGTTTTGTAGGTACCTAGAGGGGCGCTGAATTTTGAGAACACAAAGGACCATGAGGGTACAAATCATTGGAACACACTTAGTTTTAATAATGTTGTATTTTCCATCCAGACGGTGCATGATTTTCACCAAGGGGTTAAAAAATAATTGAAGGTGCGTGAGCAACGCGCTTTAATGGTCATTAAGGAATTCAAGAATGACAACAAGAACATGTTCAATGAAATGAATAAGGCGTTCAAGGACCATGATGAGGCAATGCAACACATACAACATTTATAAGATATTATCACTAAGACGTGGAATGATTTGCCCGACCTCATGATCCACGCCGAGGCAGCCCCAGAGGAAAATATTTCTAAGCTCGCCACAAAAATAAAAGTTTCCAAGAATGAAATGGACAGTTTCAAATTCAAGCGACATATGCAGCTTAATGAGTTGTATACCAAGTTGCAGCCAACAACACCGCCAAAGGTGTGTGAGCAGCAAGAAACATATATGAAGGTTGCGCTAGAAGGTATCTCTACCACAGTCAAGTACTATGGAAATCTATTCGAAGACACTATGGAAATTTGGACCTTGTTGTAGGAGGATCCACATGTTCATCAAATTGAAGAAGATATTATGGAAAAGAAAAAACAATTTGATAAGATCAAATTCACAGTGAGGACCCTAGCACCTGCACAGCAACTCGCTCGAATACAAGAAGGAAATACTCTTGCATAATCAGATCAAGAAGCTGCGAAGAAAATAACAGATAATCATAGTGCAAACAAAACCATGGAAATATGAGGCTATTAAATTGTCTCAAATGGTTTATGAAAATATTAAGGAGATGTGATGGAAGCAGAAGTACTGCAAAGCATCACTATTCCAAGTACAAAGAATCTACTGGAAGAGGTGTGCCATGAGCAGACATAGTTTACAACGATGATTCAGTCACTGAAGGACGCCTACACAAGAATTCAATAAAAGACTCAAGGCGCACTAGCTGAGTGACTCGAGATGCATCATAGGTGAGTGTCAGGGGCTTGTCAGGCAGGGTCCATATTGGTCTAGTTTTGAGTTAAAAACTCCACATTTTGAGAAAGTGGAGTGCGTGATCCAGTGGAAATAAGTCAATCATGCAGAGTTTAAAAGCTTCACACAGAGTTTTAGGAGTCTTAGGGGCTTTGGGGCAGTTCAAGGCCCATATTTTTGTAAAGGGATCGGGTTGTTTTTGAATATTTTGAGCTCTGCCCATGGTTTGCGAACCATGTTATTGTAAGAAAGAAAGCTATATAACGAAAGAACTTAGTGAGTCAAGTGATAGATAAGATATATAGAGATATAACCATCATTGAATTATATTTGTTTTAGTATTTTGGGTCTTCGAAGAAGGCTCTGCAGATGTGTGCACAGATACCTTGATCTTCAGATGTGTGCGTAGACCACTCGTAGCTGTGTGCATGGATCGAAGAAGGATATTACTAGAAAGACACATTATCAATAAAGAGAAGGAATATTCTGAAGTATTTCTGTGTATATGCACAATTTGTCTATGATTTATCTTTTTTTTTCATTATATATTGTGAAGATATGTATGATTTCTTATGCATAGTGAAGTCTTTTCTGATTTTTACACGTGTTATATTGGGTTGATTAATGCATAAAATTGATAAAAGGCGCAGTGCGCGATAGTAGTGATTGATGAATAAGGCATAAACTATAAAAGTAGATAATCATCTGTGCAGTTCAAGAAATCATAAGGAAGAAGTGTAGCAGTAAATCCATGTCCTAATATCCATCTAGAAGCAAAAACTTGGTTCTATCATCCCCCAATATTTCCTAGGGTGAGACTTCAGTCTACGCAGTAGATCATTGCCGAAAGGGTCGGTAATAGAGGGTTTTTTTGGTAGCGTAGCTACTCCGAAATTGGGTCTAGACCCCTTCAAGGAAACAATAATGGATTGTAAAATTTAAAGGAATATAATGAAAAATCAATCTAGTTTTGGGTTCCACGAGAAAATTTGTGTATACTTTTTATGTTCTCTCCATTGTATGTTTTTTTCTTTAAAGAATTAATTTGCAGGTAATTTCTATATGTTGGGTGTGTGTTAGTTCTTTCCACGAATATTCACACGTGTGGGGGGCGTTAGTTCACCTTTCTCATTGCGTTGGGCACAACAGGTGGGTGATAGCCCCCTTGCACGGGGTCCGAGGTAGCGCCCCGAGAATTTTTTTTGGATCCTATAATAGGTGGGTGAACCTACCTATGGTTTTGTGCATGGGTTTGCACATGGTTTTGGGCATGATGGTTTTCTGTCCATGGTATTTTGTAGATCTGTTCAAGAAAATTATGATTATCTAATCTAGGGTTAATGGATTGGGGTTTATGAATGCTTTGGAATGTATATATATATTTATTGTAAAATTGAAAGGAAAATAATGAAAAATCAATCTCGTAGTCCTGGTTTTAGGATCCAAGGGAAAATATCTATGTATATGTTCTTTCCATTGTTTATTTTTTGTTTTTAAGAATTCATTGGTAGGTAATATCTGTTAAGGGTTAAAACCTACATTTGGTATTAGAGTTGTTTCGGCTACAAGGGGATGCCTTTGTTGTTGAATGGTTTTTCTCGGGCTGATGGTAGACCCTGTTCAGTGGGAGATCTGCGAGATCGATTCTTGCAGTGAAAGAAGATGGACAGTGGTGGAAAGATAGAGATCAAGAAATTTAATGGTTAGATTTTTGAGTTGTGGAAGCTCAAGATGGAGAATCTATTGGTGGATAAAGATCAATGGATTGTGATATATCTGAGTACTAAACCACCGACAATGTCATAAGAAGACTTGGCGAAGTTGGATCAGAAAGCAAAGAGAACAATACGGTGTGTCTCTCAGATTCAATATTGTTGAATGTATTAGGGGAAGCTACGATGAAGGCTTTGTGGTACAAGTTAGGGACTTTGTACCAAACTAAGTCTCTGGTTGAAAAACTATTCCTCCAGAAAAAGTTGTATAAACTAAGGATGAAGGATGTAGACTTGGTGGCATAGCATATGAACGCCTTTAATTTTGTGGTAAGCCAATTTTTATCTATTAATATTAAAATTTCAGATGAAGATAAGTGCATTATTTTTTGTGTTCTCTACCATATTCGTGGGATGTTCTAGTTGTTGCAATAGGTAGGAATACAACTACCTTGAATTTTGATGAAATAGTCTCATCCTTGTGTCGGAGGAGATGAGATGGAAAAATATGGAGGGCCAGAATGGAGATGCCTTGGCTATCATGGATTTTCCCATAACAGAAACAAACATAATTCCTCAAGTGGGAGATCTAAATCTCCAAGAAAACCGGTAAAGGTATGTTGCAAATGCGGAAAGGAAGGGCACTTCAAAAGGGATTGTAGATCTAAATCTCATGAGAAAGGAAATGGATCTAATGATGCTCCTTCTGCAGAGGCTAAAACCACCTTAGATGAAGGTGGTGATGTGTAATTTTCTTCTTCTTCAAGTACACATGTAGATCATGATTCATGGTTTATTGACTCAGGTGCATCCTTTCACTTCACTCAGCATACGGAGTCGTTCTGCGAGTATGAGAGATATGATGGTGGTGATGTCTTCTTAGGGGATGATAGGAAGGCCATAATCGTTGGATGTGGAACAGTCAAGTTGAATCTGCAAGGAGGAAGGATTAGAATACTTCCTGGTTTTCTGCATATTCCTACATTGGCCATAAATATGATTTGTGTAGGAAAGATGGATGATGCAGGTGTAAAAACAATTTTCGATAATGATATCTGCAAGCCAATTTGGGGAGCACTGGTATTGATGTGAGGAGTTCGGATTGGAACTCTGTAAAAGCTTCTTGGTAGCATTTTCATTGATGGGTGCAACATTTATGTGGTTCTTGAAAGTGGATCAGAAATCTTAGTGGTCTATGGAGAAAAGACCATGGTATGGCATCAAAGGCTTGGACATATTAGAGGGAAGGGCATTTGAATATTGCATGGTAATGGTATGGTAGAAGGTATGTCTAATTTCTCTTTGGATTTATATTTCTGTGAACATTGTGTATATGGGAAGCATAATTGGGTGAGTTTACCCTCTGGTGCTAAGAGGGAAAAAGGGATATTGAGCTTGTGCACAGTGACGTGTTTGGACCTGTGTCAGTTCCATCACTGGGTAATTCTATGTACTATGTATCATTTATAGGTGAATTATCAAGGAATAAATGGATATATGTCCTCAGGAAGAAATCTGAATTCTATGACAGGTTTAAAGAATTTAAGGCTCTAGTGGAAAACCAAACAGAGAAGAAGATAAAAAAATTTAGGACAGATAATGGTGGAGATGATTTTGAAGAGTTTTGTAAGAAGTGTGGTATAGCACGACAGAATAATACTCCATACACACCTTAAAAAAATGGAGTTGTGGAAAGAATGAACAAGATGTTGGCAGAAAAGGCAAGAAGCATGCTCAGTGGTGTCGGGTTAGGACATGAATTTTGGGCAGAGGTAGTGGAGTCTACATGTTACCCAGTTAATATATCACCTTCATCAGTGTTGGAGGATAATACTCCACATGACGTATGGATAGGTAAGAAACCCTCTCTTTCACATATGAGGGTATTTGGATCTGATGCATATGTACATGTTCCAAAGGATAAAATAACCAAGTTGGATATTAAATCTGAAAGGTGCATCTTTATTGGGTATAAGTATGGTTTAAAAGGTTATAAGCTTTGGAACCGAGAAAAAATGAAGGTTGTGTAAAACCAAGATGTGGTGCTTAGAGAGGTGAAATATGTTATTAAACATGAATTCCTACCAAATTAACCTAAGAAGATAGAATTTGAGCTAAAGTAGGAAGAATCAGACTCTACAACAGAATAAGAATCAGAAGAGGAAGATCCTCAAACTCCAGATTTGAGAAGACCAGTTCGATAAAGAAGGAAGCCATAAAGGTATATTTCATCTAATTTATGTTCAAATTTTTCTTTATCTATCACTAATGATGATCCGAGAAATTTCAGGGAGGAAGTGGCTTCAGAGGATGGAAAACTCTAGAAGGAGGCCATGGTTGATGAAATGGAATCCTTGCACAAAAATGAGGCATGGGATCTGGTGGAATTTTCGACTGGAAGGAAACCCATTGGCAGCAAATGGGTGTTTAAGAAGAATATGAATGCAGAAGTCAAGGTGGAGAAATACAAAGCTCATTTGGTAGAAAAAGGTTATTCCCAAGTGTCGAGAACTGATTTTGGTGATAATTATTCTCTTGTTTCCAAGGTAGCTTCTATTATATTACTTTTATCTCTTATTGTTGCATTTTATTTTGAGGTAGAATAGTTGGATGTGAAGACAAATTTTCTTCACAGGGATCTAGAAGAAGAGATCTACATGAAGCAACATGAAGTCTTTGCGGTGAAGGGTATGAAAGAACTATTATGCAGATTAGAAAATTCTTTGTATGGCTTAAAACAGTCACCAAGGACACGATACCGAAAATTTGATACATATATATAGGGACTTGGCTTCACCGGAAGCAAAGCGGATCATTGTGTGTATTTTAAATTAATTGGCGATTGGGTTATTTATTTGGTCTTATATGTGGATGATATGTTGTTGATTGGAAATGACAAAGAAATTATCCAGGATTTTAAGACCCAATTGTCCTCCAAATTCGACATGAAGGATCTTGGTGCTGCAAACTATATTTTGGGCATGGAAATTATATGAGATCAGGCAAAGAGGAAGATCTGGTTAAACTAGAGGAAGTATATTGAGACAATATTGTAGAGGTTTAATATGCAGTATAGTAAATCGGTGAAGGTTCTTATTCCTGTGGGTGTAAATTTATCTATTGAATAGTGTCCCAAGACACAAGAATAGGAATAGGACGTGTCCAATGTTCCATATGAAAGTGCAATGGGTAGCTTGGTGTATGCAATGGTCTGTACTAGACCAAATATTGCACATGTAGTGGGAGTATTGAGAAAGTTTGTGTCAAAACCAAGGAAGGAGCATTGGAAAATAGTGAAGCGAGTTTCAGGTATTTGCGTGGCACTAGTGATTATGATCTTTCCTACCAAGGAAGACCAAGATTGGACATTTGTGTCTTCGTTGATGCAGGTTGGGCTGGATATCTAGATCAAAGAAGATCTACAAGTGGGCATGTATTTAACCTATTTGGAGGAGAAATAAGTTGCATGAGGAAAAGAAAATTTGTAGTGGCTCTTTCAACTGCAAAGGTTGAATACATGGCAGCCACTCATGCAAGCAAGGAAGTAGTTTGGTTGCAGATATTGTGTTCAAGTATTTGGGTTGGTGCAACACGCTATAAGGATAGATTGTAATAGCTAAAATTAAATTTTCTTGGAAAAGAACCTTACTTATCATTCAAAGACAAAGAACATTTATGTTTAGTACCACTTTGTGAGGGATATCGTTGAGGAGAAAAAGGTGTTGGTGATAAAGGTGGACACTTTGAAGAATGTTGCAGATGCATTGAAAAATTATGTGAGCACTGAGAAGTTTTCTTGGTGCAGAGAAACAATGGGCTTTTCAAGGTTGGACCAATGACTAAGCTCTCATGTGACCCCCTGTGTGGAAAATAAAACAACAAGTAGTAGAATGTTAGGTGTGTGTTATAGGTGGGAGGACCTACATATGGTTTTGTGCATCAGTTTGCACATGGTTTTAGGTATGATGGTTTTATATCCATGGTATTGTGTAGATATGGTTAAGGGAACTACGATTATGTTCTAATCTAGGGTTAATGTATTGGGTTTTATGAATGATTCGACATGTATATATATGTATGGTAACATTGAAAGGAAAATAATGAAAAATAAATTTGGTAGTCCCGGTTTTGGGATCTAGGGGAAAATCTTTGTGTATATGTGTTTTATGTTTAAGTTCTTTCCATTGTTTATTTTATATTTTTAATAATTCATTTGAAGGTAATTTATGTACAGGGTTATAACCTACACTGTATAGGGTTAAAACCTAAAAGCTTATCATTTGTGAAAATTGAACTAATGAGGACACTATAAGTTAAAATTTCGTAGTCGCTTCTTTTCAACCATGTCATCAAAATCATCAAAGCATTTTTCATTCAACATTCCTTACAAATATTGATAATAGAGTTTGTATACTTTTACATATGGTTAATCAAACCATCCTTTAGAGTATCCCACCTGTATTATTTGTAGACATGGAGGTTGTATTAATTTTTTTATAATCATGTGATCTATCAAGTTGAAATACCAGCTATTTTACTCTCAAATAATTCTAGTTCCCACAATATAGTTGATGTTTCTTGTATCTTTCCTTATTCATAAAGAGTTTTAATGAATTTTTCACAACGAGATATCAAGCTCTCGTCAAAATAACAATATATGATATATTTTTTAGTTCTCTTTAATTGGTGACTTGAACATAAATATATCTGGAAAAATGCTCCATTTCTCCATTTCAAGGAGAATAATGGAAGCCTCTTCATATTTATCATGCTTTCACAAACAATGACTCAATATATTTCAAATTAAATCAAAATCAAAACTTTTAAAAAAATTATATTGTTGACGAAACTATTAGGTCCAAGTTTTCTTCGAACTTCATGAGTCATCTTAGGGGTGATATTTACTTAATAATACTTGGAAGTATGCCTTCCTTTTCTAATTTATTATAGACTCTTATAGATATATCAAATTTCCCTTTCTTTTAAATTCCATTGATGATAGTGTCAAATAGAGACTCATCTGCATAATTCCAAGATCCACACCCTATTATGTTATTAAGAAGTTCATACACTTCTTATATATTTCCTACCTGAAGACACCCCTTAGGTAATGACATATGGATCGAGACCTTTATCAAAGTGTCTCTAAAGTGGTTACTCCAAGTTTTTAAATTTTATTCTACAAATCCATTCAATGCTTTGATTCAATATGAACTTTGTGTAAGAATGTCACTTATAATCTCCACATAAACACACACCATCCTTAAATCAATGAAAATTGTTTATTTCTCTCACAAATAGGGATACTATCCTGGAAATATATTTGGTGGAATTGTGATAATCCCTGCACATACAAAGATTCTTGATGGTGCAAATAGGTATTCCTGGAATGTCTTCATAAGACCAAATGTAATTGTCAGCTTCTCACTATGAGCAGAAGGATGGTTTCCTTCTCATACTCATCCACTTCATGTAACACAAATATTGTATCAAGGAAGCTCCTAAAACCCCTTAATTGTTCACTACAACTCTCCAACTTTTCATATATATCATTTAGTTGTGGGTGTGATTTGTATCTTATAAAAAAATTGATGATCCTTATTCTAGAATCAAATTCAATTGCATCCTAGCTTCTATTTTACTCCTTTATCTTTCATCATTTTATTTTTCTCACATTTGCAAGATAATCCACCTATCAGTTGCAAAAAACACACACATATTATACATAAGTACATATGTTGGAGCATGATAATATGTTTTTCTACTCGTTTACCTGCAGCCACATTTCCATGGAATTTGCAGGGTGACAACAATGTCTGTCATACCAAATCATTTGGTTCAAACCACATTTATTGATAAAATCCTCAACACCATCCAGTTTCCTAGCATGACTAATAAGGTCACGCATATGCATACAATGCTCCATTTTCAATGTAATGTATTCCATGAGGAAATATCACATTCACATTCATAAAATAAATTTTTTGCATCTCCAAAAATTCCAAACTTTGCATACATGTCAATAATGGAATTTCTAATAGAGATATCTGAGTCAACCCCAATTTGGATAACAAAAGAATGGACCTAGTCTCCAATTTATAGGACTGTTAGATTGGCACAAACATCAATTACATTGACAATAGTAAAATTATTTGTCTTCATTCTTGCTTGTAGCATTTGGTCAAAGTTTTTAAATGTCTCTTCCCAATTCCCATTTTGGGTGTATCTTGCAATTATGTCAATCCATTAAACCTCGTCTCTTTTTAGTCATTTTTTCATACACCTATCAAATACAAAATACCATACATTAACATCCAATATTCATATAATCATTAATATTTCTAATATTTTGCATCACCCATCCCCTGCATATGAGCAAACATACAGGCCTAACGTCATCTTCACCATGCATAACACATATTATCTTGTATAAGTGGAAAAACATAGTTTAAAAATCATTAAACACATAAAAATAACACACTAAATACATCATATAGAGCACACCATGTTACATAGAATACCACAAACGAAAACTATGCCTCTTCTCTCACCCCAAGAACAAATGGATACTCACGTTTCCCACTCAACTAGTCGTCCCAATCACTAGCTCTTTTTTCCCCTCAACCACACACAACTCAAGAGGGGATTCCCATTCTCTGCAAATTCAATCCTTTAGGTTAATTCCCTACTCCAGTGTTGCAATGCAAGATGGTTCTAAAAAAATCTATGTTGGGACACCATGGATGCTAATGGAAGTGATACATTAGATTACTATGGAATCCAACTTCTCTATCCCTTCTAGACTATGTTATGGCTTCCTTATTAGGATTGGGAAGATGTTTGAATAAATTACAATGTAAGTGTATCACCATGATTGACCAAAGGAGAATTAATCCATGTCTAACTCGCCCTACCCAAAGTTAAGGCCTTTGCATGCATGTAACTTTCCACTTGGCATCATCTCCACTGCCCTCATATAAACCAAGGTTGACTTGCCCTAAGGTTAAGGAAATTTAAGGTATGCTAAGGTTAATGTACTTTAAGTAATAATAAAATAATATTTTATTTCATGGCTCCAGATTTTTCCCCCTCTTTTGGGGTCATAAATCTCCAATATTCTTTTCATCCTTCCTTCATACAACCAATGATGTTATTTTTATCAATATATGTGCATGGATGTTTAAATTTAGATTTCTAGCTCACTGGTCTTTCAACATACATGTTTTCCAAGATTTAATCTCTACAGGCACTATCACCCCAAAACTTATATACATGGGCATATAGGGCCAACAAATCCAAGCTCACCAACCCAATGAAGAATATGTACAATACACATTGGGGGTCAAATTGGGGGTGCTACATTGTTTCACTAGATGATTACAAAATTGTAAAAAACATGTTTATTTTTTTTAGCTACGTTTCTTTATTGTTGATTTGTTTGAGACTATTTATGCTCATGGATGAAATTGTTTCCACGTACAATTTTCTTGTTTTCATATTATGTAGCACGAGTCTCCTTTAAAATAAATTTTTTATTCTACAACATAAATCTCCTCTCAAATCAAGGTGATATGTGGATTCTAGTGCTTCTCTCAAATCAAGGTGATATGTGGATTCTAGTGCTTTTCTTGTTTTGCAAGTGCATTTTTTTGTGACAAGCCATGTATGAATCTTTGGCACTGCTAGGCTACACCTGTGTGTGTGAGGGAAGTGCATATACAAATGATTTGTGAGAGTTGTTGGGGTTCTTCAGGTTTATCTTCTCGTTGTGTGATCTTATTTTGTGAATTTTTTAGGCTCTTTCCTTCATTTATTGCTTGGAATTATTAGAAACATTAAACTATTGAAATAGTTTAACGATAAAATTATAAATACACTTTCTTTTTAAGATTTTTAATTAAACCTTTTTTTTTTCTCTGTCCTTGGAAAAAACCCTTGGATGCTTATAGTTGTAGAAATCACACACATATCCTCCCAAACCAAACTCAAGTTTCAAATTCTTTAGAATTGGTATCATGTTTTGATTCAAAAATAGTATCATTGTTTGCTACCATGCAGAATACTAAGAATGAAAATATATGGTACCTTATATAGTCTTCTTTCGTGGGCTTTTACAATGGGAATTATTCAATATGTTGTTCTTAATAATAATTTAGTGACGTCTCTCCACTCCAAAATACTAAAATCTCTCAAAATTATCAATACATGGCCATTTTCTCTTTATTACAACCATGTTGTTGGATGGAATGAGTGTAATGTGGGTGACAAAACTACCATTATGATATTATATGATAGAGCATGCCTGATAAGATCACAAAAGTACTTTATTGAAATACATATTTTTAAATTGTAGGCACTACTTAATGTAAATTTCATTTTCAGTTGGCATGATGTCTCATTATAATGAAAATGTATGATGTCCCATGCAAAATTTACTTTATATTGCAAAGTAATATGAGTTAGGATCAAGTGGATATTTTTTCTTGATACTTGCTTTAGTTTTTATGTTGAGAATATTCATGTTTTTTTTAAGATCCCTATCCTACCTGCATTAGGTTGTTATATATTATTTGAAATCTTTGCAGTGGCATAAGATCACCATTGACTATAGTTACAAGTAATTCCATAGAAAGGAGATGCCAGTATGGCTTATGGTGCCCTACATGTTTCTTGTTTTCATGATTGAATATATATATAAACACTGAGAACATTTGTCTCTATGTCGAGAGTGTTTTTATTTTTGATGACTTGGATGGTGAATTGGTAGGTCGAATTGATTGTATTTTTGCAACTACTTTACTCCTAGAATGTTTCCTCCAAAAATTATAGTCTAATTTTAGGGCATATGGTGCTTATGTTGAACAAACTATTTTCTACCAGTATATTTATTTTACATGTTATATAAACGTTGTTAAAGGTGTTGTCAATTTAAATGTCTTCCTCTTAATGTTTCCAAGGAAATCCTTCAAGAAAATCACATTGTAAGTTCCTCACTAACAACTTCCTTTTCAAATATGACATTGTATGAGGTTAAATTATAAGATTTAATATGAAAATTAGCTGGTATTTTTTGAATGATATTGATCTACAAGCATTAATATGAGCTCTATGTTGGAAATATTTTGGTTTTGAAGTGTTTCATGGGTTTAAAGAAGAAAAGTATGGATAGTGTTTTTATATTTGATGTAGTTGTAGATGGTAAACGTTTTGTTGTATAGCTAGGTAGGTATTTTTTATTATTGTAAGATCAAACCATATGCCATTTCATGTTTCAACGAGTTTAACTACAAGTTATTGTGATTGTTTGCTTTCATGTCTTTAACATTAATAAATATTTGATGTGATGGCATTTTGGTTGAACATTTGTCTACTTCATTGTGTTTAGTTGTGATTAAATCCTTGAATTTGAATTTCAGGTTCATAAAACGAAGAGGTGTATTGTACGTAAGAAATTTGATATGATTTAGGGTATTGTGCAAAGTAAAAATAAAGAGGCATGTCCAAAACCTATAAGTCATTAACCATGTCATGGTCCAAGAAACATTTTTATGTTATCCTCTTTCCACCTTAAATTCAATGTGAGGTGCTCATTAAACATTATATATTTGAATGGAGTTATGTTTCATAGATTAATAGAATAAAATTAATATCGGTGCTTCAAATTGAGTAGTCTATAAACTCCTTACATCTTTATGTTACTTAAATTTCTTCTTGGAAATGGAAAACATGTTTTGTGACAATAGTGTTGATTGATTCTTGCCAACTTAAAGGAATTGAAGTTGTATTCTTCTGTCATATACTTGATGTCTATGAGTGAATTAATTTTGAAGCTTATGTAAAAGGAATTTACATCATTTTGAATTATTAATGCATGATTAAAAGAAATTATGGGAGAACTTTGGAAATTACATCAAATTGGGTTGTATCAAAGACTCAAATAATCATAAGTGGATTGCTCCTCTATTATGGTTCTTCTCATCCATGCATGATGAGGAGATGATTAACTTGGATTATTATAATTGATGGAGGAAAAATAAATGGACCTAAACCATCCTCAAAAACTATTAATATTTTTTTTTAATAGCTACAGGTTTGTCGGATATTCGAAGAAATTTCATCAGTCTTACGATGACCAAAAAAATCCAAATATTAAACAAAAAGTGTGTCGATTATGGAAAGTGCGTCAAATGATATCCACCATCATTGGTCTTATGACACTAGAATTCATTGGTATTATGACACCAAGAAATTTTCCTCCATCAATATTGCGAAGATATGGAATGACGGTTATTGGCGTCAGAACTCCAATGAGAACTTGTGTGAGGAAACATCTTCTATCTTCAATGACACGTGTCCATAAATATCATCAGAATTCTGACAATTGTAAAAAAATTGATAGTACGATTACTACCCCTTATTCATTATTTCGATGGTATCATTGCTTGGTTAAACACAACTATGTTTGTAGTTGACATATTTGAGATCAAGGTTGTGAAGGAAATTGAGCCTTCATTGAGAAACCACTTATCATATCCATAGTAGTGATGACTACTACCATTATTGTTAACTAGAGTGATAATTGATGTTATATTTGGTTTGGATTTTGGATACAAATATGTTAGTGTTTCCAAATTTTCAATTCAAGTGAGAATTTTTGTCAGTTTTAATTTGGCTACCATGTATGATATTGGAGTAGCTACTTTGGGAATGCTTAGTAAAACTACAATGGGATTGGTCATTGATGCATATGGACCCATAAATGAAAATGCTAGTGGAATTGTTGGGATGACTAGCATGAGTTATAGGATCCATGAAATGATTGATGCCTTTGATGCAAATGGAAACATTACTACTAACATTAGCAAGGGTTTTTATATTGGTTTAGCTACATTGGTATCACTTGCATTGTTTAGAGCCTTTTTCAGTGGTGTTGTAATTCAAATTGTGGAAGTCTTGACACCAAAATTTTTCATTTATTTAATTTTTAGGCAATGATTCCTTATTGGTTCTCTAAAATGACAATGTAACATGTTGGCAATGTAGCCCTGAAAATGGTTCAAGAGGTTAGGATGCAATTCAACAACATATCTAATTTGAAGAAAGATCATGCTAATACATAATATGGAATTTGTGAAGATATTAATTGATGTCTCACTAAAGTCGATGATTTCTCTCAACTTCTTGTGATGCTTACACCTCTCATTTTATGTACTTTATTTGGTGGGATTCTCTATCATGTGTCCTTGTATATGATGTGAAAGTTGTGATTTCTAACTCCAAAATTGGCAGTGCTTAGGACAACGCTAAGACGTATATTTAGGTTGGTGAATATTACAATGCCAAGACTCTTGGTCCAAAATGGATCTAATCGCCACAATGTTGTTTTCATTAGTGACGCCATTGGATTTCCATTTAAGGACACCTTTAGACCATCTCTGAACATTTTGATAAATATTATGGTTGTTGAGTCACTGACGTTAGCACATTTTTTTGTCTTCATGTGAACTTGGTTTTGGGCCATCAACAAACCTATGGTTATGGGTTAACCACACAAAACCCTTATTTTCACTGACACTTGATGCATTGTAATCATCATAGTTATGGGTCACTGACAAACCCACAATTATGGGTCAACCACACAAAAAATCTCCATCAACACTTGATGCATTGTAATTGTTATAGTCCACTTTGTCACATCCAATCAGTTAGCCTCCTAATGGGATCAATCAACATCCTATTCCCCCCTTGTCATCAGCTTTCACAAATCCTTAAGCATGTACCTTTCATTTCCTATAATTTTAGCCCTAAACTACATCATCCGAGCCAGTTTTAGGACCAACGCTCCTTGTAAGCCTACTGGGGTGTGACCACCTACAAGTTACTCCACTATGGCCAGCATTGATAACCAAAAGGTTTCTCCCCTTTGCACTCGCTTCATAAGCTTCACTTTATAGGAGTTTCTAGAATTTGTTTCAACAACTTACCTTGGATTAAACATTTGGATCCTATCCTACCCTAATTTGGAGTTTTCACCACTTATCCTTTGATCATGTCCCTCCATCAAAAGTGGATATAAAACCTTAGAATGGTCATTGGATAAGAACTCTCAAATTACCCCTCTCTCCTATATATTTACCATCTTGCTTATGCAAAGTTTAGAATGAAGAATGAGTGAATAGTTGGCTTTGGAGAAACTCTGCCCTTATTTTGATACAATGAGTGGTCACTATTCTCATACATTAGAGTGATTGGAGGTGTATATTGTGACAAGGAAAGTACAAGTTAACAACTTGGAGGAGATTTTCTACAAGATCAACTACTACTTATGGTTGTAATCTCCTTATCTTTATATTATTGCAAAGATTTCTATGATTTCCCATATGTGATGTTGAATCATATATTTAAATACAATGTTGATCTATTCAATAGAGTACTTAGATGATACTACATACATCTCATATTTTTTTGGCTTGTTTTATCTGACTATGCAGGTTATAATTTTGGAAATCAAAGCCAGAATTGGAGCTTCCAAGTTGAAGAAGGAGCGAAGCATGCGACAGGTTCCAGGTAGGCCTCACTTCGTCATCTATTTACTTTAATGAAAAACGTTGGGTTCCTTGTCTCTCTGTTATTATAGGTTGACCACCAAACCTAGGGGAGATAATTTTGTCCGCAATCGTAAATCTCGTATAAAAAATTGGTGACTCCATTGGGGAACATAGTATTACCTTGGTGGTTTTCCTTGTCCTTTGAGTTTGATTACCTCCTTAACAGACCTTTTTTGTATCATCCAATCAAGAACAGTCCTAGAAAGTGGTTTCATTTAACATTTTTTTCAATTCTTGTGTCAGAATCCTCTTTCCTAGACCCAGTGCTCCCCCAATGACTCTGATAGAGCATTGAACCTCACTCAGGCCACTCTGTCCCAATGTTGCAAAGAAATGTTGCCTTCCTTGCACCAGCATTGGCCTATGTTTTTGCACAAATTTTTCTGTGTTTTTTAGCCTCTCTTTCATTAGCCTACTTCCAGTTTAACTTCCTTGAATCTTGAGTGTCTTGTGGTCTATCCAAAACCTCCATTTGGTTCTCATTCGTGTTTTTTTTTCCTTTCGTAAGAATTATCTTTAATTTTTCTTTGTTCTTATTGTTTTTTCACTTACAAACTGATTTTGTTTGATTGTTGATCACTTGGATGAATTGTTGTTTGAGTCCTCATTCTGAAAAGTATAATTGAATCAATAATTGAACATTTTCATATTATTTTTATTCATTCTCGAAAAATTAAGTGTGGTGAAAAGAAAAATTGTGCATTGGAATTTAGGGTTTTGTATGTGTATTAGTGTAGGAACATTTTCATTGAAGGGGAAATTGCATATTGCATCTTGTTTGTTGCATATTTTGTGTTGCATATCAGTTGTTTCTTCCCCTCGGCTAGATTTTCATTGAAAGAGAAAATATTCATATTTTATCATGCTATATTTTCATTTTAGGATATTCAGGTGACATTCGTGGTGAGCCCCAAAAATGTAACTTAATCAAAGATAAACAGTAAAATTTATTGAATCAACCTAAGGAGCATTTGTAACATTAACACAAATATTTATAGTTCTAGGCTAACGACATGTTCTTGAATCATTAAACGTAGAATTTTTCTTTGTCCACCATCCTGTTCCACGTACGTAAGTGTATAAGATCATTCTCCACGTACCTTCGAGTATATTAGATGGCACTCCACGCATGAAAAGTATATGGGAACGCTCTCATCGAATGGTTACGCATTAGAAAAAACTACTATGGATTGCACTCCCACGTAGTGTAGAATATATTTTGGGAGTCCCCTATAGGTTGATGTCCATCCATAGGTAACCGAGCCTGTTGCCTTGTATATCGTGGTATACTGAACACAACATTCGAGGAGATTGGTTTATGTACATTAATTCCTTGTTTCTCCAAGGTGTATATTGTAGTTCACGGTTGCTTGGTAATCTGTTATGCCTAGATTACCCTCTTTTTTATTTATTTCTATTTGTGTTAATAAATTTTATTATCCAACATGGAAGAACAAAATCCACCTTCCCATCATCCACAGAGAATGAAAAATAAGCCTCCTCTTCCTCTAGAGGCTACTCCTAACCGACGTCAAAAACATAATGAAACGTAAACTATCAAATCAAGAACTCTAGGCACTATTTATCACCCTCCTCCTTATACTGATATTCCATAATCATTTGTCCCTTTGTGTTTTGAACTTGAGATTACATCTACTCTTGTTTTTGACACTGACACAATTGAGACATAAGTCCCTGAAACTTTGTTACTTGAGGTCATTGAACCTAACCTTCTTGATTCATACACTTTGTTTCATGTGTTTATTGAACCTGAGGAGCCTCAACCATCTTTTACTAATTCTTCGAGACCTTCCTTTTCTCTTCCTTTGTCACAGAAAAAACCTATATATCTTAGACCCGACAAAGAACCTCTTCCATATGGACTTTTAAGTATTGAAGAGATCCCTCAAGAAGAGCCTCATCCTTATACTCCAGTTCATTGGGAAGGACTTAATTTTTATAAAACCATGTCTTTTCCATCTCTTCAAACTCCCAAACAATCTCCTTTACCTGATTTTTGGGCCTATCCTTAGATCTCTCACGACAATATTCATTGGGATTGTCAACCATGATAGGAATTAATTCTAACTCCGAAATTGTGTCTTCCACTATGTTTGATACATCAAGTTTTGTTTCCTCATCTATGTTTGCGACATCACCAAAAAATAATTTCTATGTTGGCCTATCGATCCTATTTGGTTATCAGTAATTATTTGGTACCCTTTCCGGTGCGACTTCCAGTCCTTGGAAATCTCCCATGTCACCTAATTCAGGAATAATGTCTAGCACTTCTCTTATGAATTTCACACATTAGTCTCTTCTTCATTTGGCTACACATACAATAGAGCAGAATATTAGTCCTTATATCATTGGACAAAGCTACCCTCAAAAGCCTAACTCTCCTTATGTTGTGTACCTTCCATATGGATCACATTTGCATCCATCATCCTCTCCTCCTTTTGCAAGGGGGAAACCTATTTTTGGTATACCTAAATATGGTAATCCACCTAATTATAACGCACCTTATCCTGGAATGGTTGCCAATGTTTGGAAACCTAATTTACCCATTCAACCTGGTTCATTTTGGGATTGATCGTTGAATCCTCAAACTGCACCATCCTCATCACAAATTCCCATCTATCCATTAGCACCTCAACAAGCTCAAATACATGTGATCTAGCCTTTACAGCCTATTCCAATGGTATTTGGCTCTCCCAAGGTACCGCTTAGTCAAACTATACAAGGTGCCTCATCTTCTCAATCACTTGCGCAAGGTACTTCTCAAGTTTTGGTAGGTAAAATTCTTCAAAATTTGGCGTAGTCTAAACTAAACCCACCATATCAGGGTAAAATGAAAACCCCTATTGGGTAATAATATGGAACTCATCACTCGCCTTTGAAATGCCAACAAATCCAGACCAAACCATTCCAACAGATTTATCATCATCCTAGGTTTGGGAAAAAAAATCACTTGTATGTTGGTTATCAAAACCTCCATATCCTAGTAACCAGGTTCCTTATTATCATAACCCTCCTTATCCAAGCAGGAAAGTACCCATTTCTTAGGCTATTCCTTCTTACCTAAGTCATCCTCCTCTAGAATTTAATTGGAATTTTCCTTCTGTGGCTACTCCTGAATTACCTGATTTAACTCGACTTACGAACGACCCCATTGCCCATTTGCCATGGTGGCTAATTATTCCCACCAAGTTTCCTTATGATATCCAAAAATTCAATGGGAATCTTGGAGAATACCCTTCGACGCATGCCATGATGTATCATCTACAGTGTTCACCCAACTCCCTCAATGATGATTCCATTTGAATTCATCTTTTCTAACGAACGCTTACAGGTACCGCAACTAAATGGTATATTGAATTACCTAGAGCATCATTTCAAGATTTCAATGATTTAGCCACCACCTTCCTCACACATTTCCAGCTACCCATAAGATACAAAAATGGAACGGAACTATCGACCATCGTCAAACAATCAAATTCCACTCATATTTCAAATCACATTCGTGAGTGGAGACATTGTCGTCGGTTGTTCAAGACCTTTGCTCCCAATTAGTTGTTAAAGGAATGGTTTGTCAAATATCTGTTAGTTCCCATAACAAAATATGTGGCCAAAGGTGGAGAGTTGACCAAAGATAAAGTTATTGCTCGTGCTCAATATTTAGATCTAGTTTATAACCAATCATGCACACTCTATGATAAGATACCAAATGCTATGAGACATTCGAACATTGTTCCTATTCCACCTGGTAAATAATATCATGTTGTTGATGTAATTATTGGTTCTACTATTTTGCAGTTGATGATTAAACCATCTGGTATTTCTCTCATCGCTCTCGTGAAAATCCCTCAATCCCACCCTCCTACGACTTCTACTTTCGAGATAAATTTCATTTCATCTAATAAATGCAAGTCTTAACAACAACCTCGAAGCAAGAAGAAAGGTAAAGGTAAGAAAAACAAGGATTCATTTCTATAGGATAAACAAACAAATTCATCTTCCGATGAGAAATGAAAGCCTAGATACACATGCTTGATTTTTCAACGAGGATCACTTTACACGTGATTCTCTGCACCACGCTGAAGTGAATCAGTTTCTTAAATCATGCACTTCTCGCGCTGTGTTGACCAAACTGTTTCCCAGTCAGGAGACTCATATGGTTTCTGAGACCCCTCTTCCTCTAACATGGTTTTGATGCTTTCCTCTTCAAATCTTATATCCAAGGTTTTGATGGACACTCGAAACAAAGATTATGGTAATGTGAATCCACTGAATGGAAAGGCTACTGATCAACCTACTAGTTCAGCACCGACCTCATATGATTATGTTCTGCCTCTGGAATTGACTATCAAGACTCCGAAGGGTGTTATCCATAATTATGTTTACAACCCTCATTCAAGAGTTGTCCAAAATTAAAATGTAGTTGAAGACTTGGCCCATTCTCCATAATATATGTCAACTCTTGAGGTGTTGAAAAACTACCCTGCCCAGAAGAAGGCCTTTTCTTCAACTATCGAATTTATGGACCCATTGTATTACAACCTAGTGGTTTTCTCCCATGAAAACTATTCTCCTCAGCTTCCTACTCAGTTGGCTCTTATGATTCAGGTCATTGTCCATGGTAAAAACATTCATCGTTCCATTTTGGATGAGGGAGCCTCGACCTACATCATTTCCATGTCTTTCTAAAAGGCGATTGGTTCACGTCAATTGAATCAATCGGCCACCACATTAAAATCCTTTTATGGAAGGATGTATAAACCCTATGGGATTTTGAATTCCCTTCAAGTGGAACTTGAGGGAAAAATTGTCTTCATTGAAGTAGAAGTTATTGACGGGACTCTTGATTATAATATTCTACTGGGACATACATGGGTTTATGTTATGCTTCCGTTGTTTCAACTTACATCTTAATGATTTCCTTTCCTCATAAATGCGAGATCGTAGCCATAGATCAACTAAACTTCTTTGCCTCTGATTCCAATGTTACCAGAAGTGTCCCTCTTGTAGGGGAGGCCCTACATTGCCATAAACATGTTGGAGTTGGATTACTTAAGGATTCATCAATTATGGGGGATTTTTCACTCCCTCATCCTCCCCTTTCCAAATCCCCACCTTTGATTTCTTATATCAATATGATATCGTCCTGTACGATCCTGGCTGATCCATGGATTGTGCCAAGTGAAACTAACATTCAAATTTTTGGTGACCAAATGTCACTTAGGCCTATTGAGAAAGATTACGAAACCATCTACTTGGCTTGTGCAACCCATACTTTTTCTTCGATCAAATGAGTAGATCAATCGTTGGATTATGGCACACCCTATGATCCTTTCTCGGGCATATTCTCAATCGACAAAAGCATCATGGAGATCATGATGTCTGACGACGCATCATGGGACAAGCATCATCATCTTTCCTCCTTTCCTGATTCCATAGAAAATAATATTGGTGTTTTGTACCTAACTAATTTTGTCGAACCTTCCATGAATTTTGTTTCCATTCATGAGATCGACTCTAAGAAGAACCTCTCGAATATCAAAGAAACCATTTCTCTCTATATTTAGATCAAACCAGGAATCGTCGAAAATATTCACATCAGAGCGTCTTGTTCTTCATATGAAATCAAGATCTTCCTAGCCCTTTTTCATGAGTTTAGAGATTTATTTTCTTGAACATATGAAGAGATGTCAGGTATCTACCCAAACATAGTGGTGCACGAAAATAAGATGTATCTTGATGCCAAACTTGTCTGGAAACGCCTACGTCTAGTCCATCCTAAGAAGGCTACCAGGATAAAAGCTGAAAGTGAAAAGATTCTTCGAGCTAGTTTCATCTACCCCATTCCTTTAATTGATTGGGTGCCAAACGTTGTCCCTATCATGAAGAAACAGGGCACAATTCAAGTATGTGTCGATTATCGGGATCTTAATTGATCTTGTCCAGAAGACAACTATCTCACACTGTTTATCGACCAGATTTTTGATGACTATGATGGATGCGATATTTATTCATTTGTGGATGGATTCCCAGGCTACAATCAAATCAACATTCTCCCAGCAGACCAACCTATGACCACATTTAACTTTCCCTGGGGTACTTTTGTGTATATAAAGCTCCCATTCTGCCTCAAGAACGTAGGGGAAACTTTTCAACATGCAATGGATTATTATTTTCACGACATTAAGCATATTGTGCAACCATATTTGGACAATATTCGTTCTCATTCTAAGCATCAGGATTATCACCCTTTATATTTACAGGCCATTTTTCTTCGTTGTCAACATTACAACATTCGAATTAACTCACACAAATGTGTGTTATATATTGGTTTTGGTCGACTCCTTGGTTTCTTTATTTCGAAACAAGGAATAACATAGTTACCAATCAAATAGGTAACTGAACTGGTACCTACATTTTTGAGGGAGCAAAAAAAAAACCCGATTTTGAAAAGTGGTGATGCAGAATCACCCCGTTTTTTTTTTTGGCATATTTTTGACACCTTAATTTTTTTATTTATGAAGTATGAACATTTGTTTTAAAATGTTAGTGATTTTCATGCTAATTTTGAAAAGTGTTGATGCATCATCAACCATTTTCTTTTAGAGTGGTGACTTTCATGCTAATTTTGAAAAGTGTTGATGCAGCATCAACCATGTTTTTTTAGAGTGGTAATTTTCATGTTGGTAAGAAAACATAAAAATAAAATAAGAAAAACATGACAAAAAAAGCTCAAATATATAAAAATAATAAAAAAACCAATAAAAATGTAAAAAAAAAAAAACAAAATTAACTTGTAAAGATAAAAAATTTAAACAAAAACAAAAAACAAAACATTTCAAAAATTAAATTAAATAAGAGAAAAATTTAAAAAAAAAACACATGATTGAATGAAAAAACAAAAAATGAATCAAAAAAATTAAAAAACATCAAAAACAATTTTCTCTAAGTTAAAATAGAAAATTTAAAAACAATTAAAATAAAAATACAACAATACAAAATAATTAAAATTTTTAAATAAAAATTTTAAAAAAAATTAATAAGAAAATAAAAACAAAAAATTTAAAAATAATAAAACATATTAAAAAAACAAAACAAAATTTAAAAATTAAAATAAAAAATTTTAAAAAAAAATTAAGATTTAAAAAAAAGAGAAAAAACATTTTCAAATAATTTAAAAAAAAAAAATCAAACAAACAAAACAAAAATCTAATTGTTTTTAAAACATAAACCATTTTAAAAATGAAAAAAATTAAAATAAATTAAAATTAAAATTTAAAAAAAAACAAAAAAAAAATTAAATTTAATAATAAAAAAAATTAAAAATTAGAACAAAATATTAAATTAAATTTTAAAAAATATATATATGAAATATAATAAATAATAAAAATAAAAATAAAAATTTATTAAAATTTCATAAATAAAAAAATTGAATTAAAAAATATATATATTTAATTGCAGCGCCGAGGTGACGGCGGGAGGTCGATTCTGGGAATCGACCTGGGGAGGCCGGTTCTGGGAATCGACCTGGGGAGGCTGATTCCAGGAATCAACCTGGGAGATCGATTCAGGGAATTGACATGGGGAGGTCAATTCCGGGAATTGACTTGGGGAGGTCGATTCAAGGAATCGACCTTGGGAGGCCGATTCTGGGAATCGACTTGGGAGGTCAATTCTGGGAATCAACCTCGAGAGGTCAATTCTGAGAATCGACCTTGGGAGGTCAATTCCGGGAATCGACCTCCCACCCAGGTGGCGGCAAGGAGAATGAAAGTAGCCCCCTGCCCGCCCAGCGGTCGGCCCTCGTCACAACCTACACGGCGCAATTAAATAATTTGTTTTTTATTTGATTTTTTTAATTTTTTATTAAATTTTAATAATTTTTTTTAATATTTTTTTTAATTTTTATTGTTATTTATTTATTTATTTTAATTTTTTTTAATTTTAATTTAATTGTATTAAATTTAATATTGCTTTTTGAATTTAATTTAATGAAATTTAATAAATTTTGGTGTTTTGTTTAATTTATTCAAATTTAATATTTATGTTTTTAAATTTTGTTTTGTTTTTTATTTTATTTTTTATTTTTTATTACATAAAATTTAATATTTTTTGTTTAAATTAAATTTTTGTATATTAAATTAAATTTTTATATTTTAAATTAATTTTATTCTTTAAATTAATTTGTTTTTAATTTTTTTTCATTTAATATTTTTTATTTTATTTTTTTTTCATTTTCATTTTTAATTGATTTTTTTTAATTTTCATTTTAAAAGTGTCGTCTTCGTCTTCTTCTTCTTCTTCTTCTTCTTTAATTAAAATTTAATATTTTTTTCAAATTTTTTTTTTTAAAATTTAATATGATGTAGAATATATATTTTTTAATTTAATTTAATATATACATATAATTTATTTTTTAGAATTTATATTTAATTTTTTTTTTAATAAAAAAATTTAAGAGTGCAAGCTTTTGTGATCCATAACATTTTATTCTAAATCTTCCGAGAAATCACATGAGAAATTATGGAACCGACGCGTTTCGAACTACCAACTGTAGTTCATCATCAGGAAATGCAAAAATGATAAACTACAGTTGGTAGTTCGAAACGCGTCGGTTCCATAATTTCTCATGTGATCACCGGAAGATTTTAGGGAATTTTTTTAAAATATATATATATATATATATATATATATATATATATATATATATATATATATATATATATATATATATATATATATATATATATATATATATATATACTTTTTCATTTTTAATTTTGTTTTTTTTTTAAATTAAAATTTAATATATTTTTTTAAATTTAATTTTTTTTTCAAATTTAAATTCTTTTGTTTTTAATTTAATAAAATTTTATTTTTATTTTTTAAATTTAATTTGTGTATTTTAATTTTATTTTATTTCTTGAAATTTATTTGTTTTTTTTTAATTTTTTTTTTAATTTAATATTTTTTTTTTGGTTTTTTTTTTTTAACTTTCAATATATTTTAAAATTTCAATTTTTAAAATGTTATTTATTTATTTATTTATTAAATTTATTTATTTTATTTTTTTAATTTTAATTTTTTTTAATTAAAAAAGTAATGATTTTTTTTTTAGTTATTTTAAAATGTTTTTTTCTTTTTTTTTAATTTTTAATATAAATTTTTATTATTTTAAAATTTTTGTTTCAACACTTTCCATTTTCAAAGTGTTTTTTGCACAAAAAAAATTGGCTTTTGTGTCTAATTTTAAAAATGTTGAAAATTTACCTCGAAAAAAAAAAAAAAAAAAAAAAAGGTTATTCCACAATACAACTTTTCATTTTCAGGGTGTTTTTGCAACAAAAAAAATTGGCTTTTTCTTCCATTTTCAAAAAACGTTAAAAATTTACCCCAAAAATAAAAAATTAAAAATTAAAAAAAAAAAGGTTATTCCAGAATACAACTTTTCGTTTTTGGCTTGTTTTTTCATGGTTTTTTTATTTTATTTTTATTAGATTTCCCATTTTGAGGTAATAGTTCCTGTTTGATCGGTAACTATGTTGAATTCTAATTGATCCGATAAAAGTGTAGGAATTCATTGATTTGTCAGCACATTCTCCCCTTGTTCAGTTACAAATACTCCAAGGGAAGGCTAACTTCTCGAGGAGGTTCATCCCTAATTAAGCTAAACTAGTCAAAGGATTTACTCACTTAACAAAAAAATGGATTCCATTCCATTGGGATGATGCTGCATAGAAAGTGTTTGATGCCTTGAAAGTTGTACTAGTTCGATCATCTCTCTTATATCCCCTCACTATCAGTGCGACTATTTCTTGTATCTCGTGTCCGCCATCTCTACTATAGCCATGTTGTTGGTCTAAGAAGATGGTATTGGGATTGAAAATCCCATTTATTATCTAATTCAGAACCTCAATGATACCGAGATATGGTATACTCATGTGGAAAATTTGTCTTTGGCAGTCGTTCAAGTTGTCTAGAGATTTCTCCATTACATATTTCTTCGGAAAAATACGGTCATTTCATAATGCAACCCTATGACATATATATTGTCACGTCAATTGTAGGGGGGAAATTACTTTAAGTGGATTGTTCTTCTCCAATATTTTGACCTAGATTTCATCAAATCCAAATCGAAGAAATACCTATTTTTCATTGAACTAATATGTGATCTCCCTTCCCTTGATACAGAATCTACATCCAAATATTCCATCCCAGATGAGTCATTGTTTCTAATCTCATCATCTGACCCATGGTATGGATATTTCCTGATTTATCTCCAAACCCAAACTTTCTGACCTAATACCTCTCGCTTTGAGCAACGACATATCCGGTATCAGTCCTGAAATTGTGTGATTATCGGTGACACCCTTTACTATCGTGGTATCAATACGATTTTACGTAGGTGCCTCACTCTCGAGGAGGCCAAGAAAATTATTAATGACTGCCATTCAAGGTCATGTGGCAGACATTTATCTGGTTATGCTATTTCGCAAAAGATCTTATGCGTTGGTTACTTTTGTCCCGCCATTTTCCGTGATTTTATCGTCACAATCCAAAAGTGTCATGTGTGCCATATCTACGATCGTAAAGTTCATGCTTTGCCTACTCCATTGCATCCTGTTATCGCTTTTGGTTCATTTGCAAAATGGGGTATCAAATTTATGACATGTAACCCTCACTTGGTCGGGGGGCATGGTTATATCATTATCATTGTTGACTAATTTACTAAGTGGGTTGAAGTGATGCCTACATTCAACAACACTAGCGAAACGACTACATATGTTTTCCTTAACCACGTGATTTCTAGGTTTGGTGCTCCGTAAGAAATAATATGGATCACGAGAAGAATTTTCATAATCATATGATGGCCGAATAAAATACCAAATTGGGAATTTCACATGAAAATTCCACTCCCTATTATCCTCAAGCTAACAGACAAGTTGAAGCTATCAACACATTTCTTAAAACTATGCTTCAACGCATGAGAGGGGTCCACAAATCAGATTGGAATTTACTTCTCTAAGCTGCCTTCTGGGTATACCTAACCTTAGTAAGGACTACTACCAAATTCACACCTCTCCAGTTGGCCTATGGTCTTGAAGCTATCCTTCCCATTGAATTCAAAATTCCATCACTGAAACTAGCTATCCTTTCACAACCTAGAAATGGGTTGTATCTCAAAAAACACTATCTTTGGTCCCATGTATAGTACATTGTGTACACATTGTCTATAGGTCTGATGAGTGTGTGTGCAGTGTGTTTTTCAGAGCTTTGTATCATTTCTATTTATCATTATTTACTTTTTTTTGCATATGCCAACCTCTCTCGAACCGTATATTGGTTATGCTGACGTTGCTAGTCATAGTACTCAAAACCTATCCTCCACATCATGGGCTATTTTTGCTCCAAATGGCAAGCTAGTGAGCATGCAAGGGATTTTCATTCGACGCTCTACTAACAAAATCGTGATTATAGCACAATGTTTGAGCTACTATCTGATGATATTTCACATGCTATCCATCGTAAGCCATCAGGCTTGACTCATAGCTCATATTATTACAACTCGCTAATATCTATTCAGTGAGAAATCTTACCATCCTTCACATGGTTTTGAGAGTGCATTTTCTGGAAAGACATTTTGGTGTCATACAATAAGAAAAAATTTCTAGAAATCTAAACACATTAGCAGATGCCAAAGCTAATTTAGTTTTAGATAGACATCTGCAACGAATGTAAGTAACTTTGAATTCACATAACATCATACTGAAATTAGAATAGGAACTAGGAAACACTAACTAACTATATATATATATATATATATATATATATATATATATATATATATATATATATATATATATATATATAAAGTTTGGTTTTACAAAATGTGTTTCCCGAGACATACATGGCGGCATCATCCATACAAAAACTACATGCAAACATCTAAGTATACAATGGGTGGTGCCCATGATAAAAAGACACTACACGAGCTATCTCGCACAGTAATCGACCAATGTGATTAGGCACTCCAATAGTGTGTTGTTGAAGTTTCAATGGAAGTTCATCGACCACGGTCTCATCAATCCTAAGTGTCAATCCCTCCATGTAGCGCTCTACCTTAGATAGGACCACTTCTACCTCAAGATCTTGTAGCGCATCCCATAACACCGCAACGACCTGTACTGGTCCCACTGCCTCTTCCTGTGGCTGTCTCTCTCTGTGATGGAGATATGTAGCGCCCACTGGTCGAGCAAGTCCAATATATGCATGAAAAAATCAAATAGTTTAGTCTCATAAACATGAAAAAACACAAAAAAAATTGTAAAAATTTTCAAAAACTTAATGGTAAAAGTATCTTACCTGTAGCATCCCATTGCTCACCCTCAGGTAAGACGAGCTCGAGATCACCACAGAAATCCATCCTTGCATAAGGATATTCATCAATCACGATGAATTTTCTGTGCAACCATCCAAATAATGAAGGTGAAAATCTAATTGTTGATGGACCTGCATGTCTGGCCATGTGGCCTATCCACCTCCTCATCCGTGGAACCCCTAGATCGATGGGCTCGAGTAAAATCTGTTGAGGTTGTAATAATGGTACCCGCTCTAGAGAAAAAGAGACCAAGATGGAACCATAACCGAAGTTTTTCAACATCCCCTCCTTTGATTTAGTAAGTATTTCCTTCCAGTTGACCAAGACACCCTCACTCGAGCTGAATATTGTCGACTCTAAACACTCTACTCCACACTACATGTATGATCTGCTCGCTACATGTAGTGTCGAACTGCCTACCAATATTGTGATGATGAACAATATTTTTCTTAAAGGTAATTGGGTCACATCCCTTATGTTAGTCTTTCCATCCCTTATAGGAAGGGCTTGAGGTCTACAATAGGTAGCAATATAGTATTTCATCATCTCACTACCACTTCTTCCACTTAGAAGAGAGGTTGGGGCACCTCGCTTTGACAATCCTGTTAGAAAGCAAATGTCATCTACATTTATCTCGAGTAGATTCTCCCCAAACCTGAACGCTTGTGCTTGAACATCCCATGAGCAGACAAGGTATTTCAACAACTCCATTTGTTGCCTCATACCAGGAAGCTAGAATAAATTTAACAACTCGTAATTTTCAAGCGCCTTGATGGTAGCAGGGTAATTTTCCGCATTTAAATATTGTGCT
This sequence comes from Pinus albicaulis, assembly GCA_034641835.2. Taxonomy (NCBI): domain Eukaryota; kingdom Viridiplantae; phylum Streptophyta; class Pinopsida; order Pinales; family Pinaceae; genus Pinus; species Pinus albicaulis. The sequence continues at coordinate 100,073,405 of MU968411.1, read as the reverse complement.
TCGTGTTGTATTTATCTACAAATGAATGTTATTTTTTGCTAATGGGTACCTAAAACATCAACAAGGGATTCATTAGGCTCTTTCAAATGCAAAAAAACTGACAAAATTTGAGGTAAAATTGAAAACAAACTTGGATATTTGTGCCCAACGCTCCCCAGAAGAGTATGACAGAGCATTGCACCTCTGTCTGCAGTGTTCATCTACCTAGGTGCAAGGCCCTTTTCAACACAAAGGGGGTGCATTGGTCCCAGGGCGTTTTTTATGAACCCCGGGGGCCTCAAAACCTTAAAAATTTTGCATGAAAACACAAAAGTGAACCATGGAAAGATGGAGAAGGATTTTAGCCCCTACCTGGATCCGACATCACTCTAAATGGTTCCTTGGATTGGTTGCAATCAGCTGTAGAAGATCGAGGGAAAAATGGCTCCAAATACTCACTCTTGAAGGTAAAGTGTGAAATGGTAGAAAATGAAAAGTCATTTTGAATATTTATGGTCATTTTCTTGTTATTTTATTCATTTATAGTATTTTGACCTAGATATACTTTATTTTTACTATGAAATAGGTATGTTTAATCCTTCTTGTGGTGTTTTGAGTAGGTCAACAATTGTTAGCAAGTTTTTATTATGTTTTTACAGGTTACTTTTACCAAGGAGTATAATTTTATCTCTTTTTTGAACTCTATAAACCAGCAAAAAAGGAAACCCCCTGGAGTCCTCCTTCATCTCTTTTCAGACTACCAAAACATGAAAATATTATTGAGTACTTGTATTTTCGAACTCGTAAAAGTAAATGAAAATCCGTCTACTCAGTATAATTTTAACCCTTTTCTGCACTGAGATAGACTAGCTACGAAAAATGAATACCTTAGTCGAGCATGACTAAGAGGTTCTCTTGATTATTGTTTTCTACATTTTCGGAATTAAGAGACTATCTACGTAAAGGAAATATGGAGTTTTATTTTCCAACTCTTTTTCAAACTCTCTAAACATGAAAAATATGTTGAGTTTTACCTTCATTGGACTCATTAAAACATCAAACAATGATGGAATTTTTGAACATGACAAGGTCAAACCACTTCTTCTTAGGTTTCGTTAAAAATAATTGGAGGCATTCATCCAAAGGATGAACTTACAAATCAAGCATATTTTGTCCTCCTCAAGCTTGTTAAAAAATAAAGAGGTACTGACCAGTATGGTCAAGGAAATTGGGAAAACATGGGATTCCATTTTGCTAATGGAAGTGAGTCGTTATTGAACACGACAATTTTTCCACTTCATCTCCATGGCCATTGGGTTAGGTAATCTATTTATCTCTTGGTTATCATACAGTTTTTCAGAGCCTCCATTTCGATTTTAGGTCAATGATGCAAACTCCATTTAGTGTTGTCAGTGTTCAAGAGAAGTCATTCAGTTGATCTCCACTACAATACTCTTAAGCCTTTATTTCATGTATGCATTTCCTGATCTAGTTCCATATCAGCATCCTTTTTATCATTTTGTCTCAATCATGATACCCGTTTCATGTCATTGATTGGGGATACATCAAGGCCCTCCTACGACAAGTCGTTTCCTGTCGACACCATCACATCATCCATCAATTTGACTTAGAAACACCCCTTTGGTACCTTGGTGCTTGCATACATCAATGATAATTTTCCTCGCTCTCGATGACAAGTTTACATTAATGGCATTCAACCGAAATATTATGTGTGGTGTTTGACATCAACGAATTTACTCGCACCATACCGATTGTATCGTAGTACCTTAAGAGCTATTAAAATCATTGGTGGTTTCCCTTGTGTCTGTTAATGACTTACATCATTGGCCGGTAATCAGATGGTGTCTACCATGTTTGACTCTAGCTCATTGATTCACATGATTAGACTCATACATTATTTGGTCGTGTGAACACGATAGAAGACCCTAGATCAAGTTTCATACAAAGATCACAATGTATGATGGTCATGACCATTCAGTCATGGGTCCACCAGTTGCATCTTTGGACGCAACCTTTGACCATTGTACATGTTATGTTAGCTTATGAGTTGAGTATGGGTATGCCTCCCTCAGTGATAATATGTCATGATAAATGTACTGTAATAGATGAAGCTCATCGGTTTTCCTTGATCCCTACTTGTGACAAGGTAAAACACTTCAATCATCAGTCATCACCTTTGACTTTGCACTTTATGGGGAATTTTGTTATAGGCCATTTTGTCACATGTGATCAGTGAGCCTCCTAATGGGATCAATCAACATCTTATTCCCCCCTTGTCATCATCTTGCACAAATCCTTAAGAATGTACCTTTCATTTCCCATAATTTCAGCCCTAAACTACATCATTTGCACCAATTTTATGACCAACACTCCCTTTAAGCCTACTAGGGTGCTACCATCTACATGTTGCTCCACTATGGCCAACGTTGGTCACCAGCAAGTTTCTCCCCTTTGCACCTACGTTGGTTCTATAAATCTGGGAGAATGATCAGGATTCCCGAAGCTTCAATTTGTAGGAGTTTCCAAAATTGTTTCAACCGCTTACCTTGGATTAAACATTCAGATCCTATCCTACCCTACTTTATAGTTTTCACCACTTATCCTTTGATCCTATGCCTCCATCAAAGGTGGATCTAAAATCTTAGAATGGTCATTGGATAAGAACTCTCAAATTACCCTTCTCCTATATATTTACCATCTTTCATATGCAAAGGTTATAATGAATAGTGAGTGAATAGTTGGCTTTGGAGAAATTATGCCCTTATGTTGTTGAAGTAAGTGGTCATTATTCTCAGACATTAGGGTGATTAGAGGTAAATATTGTGACAAGGAAAGGACAAGTTAACAACTTGGAGGAGCTCTTCTACAAGATAAATAACTACTTATGGTTGTAATCTCCTTTTATTATATTAATGCAAAGAATTATTTGTTTTCCTATATGTGATGCTGACTCATATATCTCAATACCATGTTGTTCTATTGAATAGAGTACTTAGATGATACTACATGGATCTTTTAGTTTCTTAGCTTGTGTTATCTAACTGTGTAGGTTCTAATTTTGGCAATCAGAGTTGGAATTAGAGCTTCCAAGATGAAGAAGGAGCGAAGCGCGTGACAGGTTCCAGGTAGGCCTCACTCAGTCATCTATTTTCTTTAAGGAAAATAATTTGGTTCCTTGTCTCTCTTCTTTTCTAGTTTGAGCACCAAACCTAGGGGAGATACCTTTTTTCTACAATCATAAATCTCGTATAACAATAATCATCATGGTTTTCACCCACAACCCCATGGTTATGGGTCAACCACACAAAAACCCTTTGCATCATTGGCTCATATCTTCTTCATCAAGGCAACTAGCTCACCAGGAGTCACATTCAACAGAAGCTTCTAATGAGAAAACTTGACACGATGGGGACCATTTCTTCCTAAGGAGGGAGGATTGATCACTAAAGAAGTTTTGAGGTCTAAAATAAGTCTCCTAAAAGATATAATAAATATTGTGAGTTAGTTATTCTGTGGGAGAAATATATTTACAACTCACCTTTTGCACTAAAATCCATGTAACCATAATCAAGTTATATTAAAAAATAATCTTAACATAAATTAAATTAAAAAATCTTATTAATGTGGCTAAAAAAAAAGGGTGTGACTATTTTATAAAAGTGAACCCAAAAAAGGGTCAATATTGTAAATAATTAATGTGTATTTTCACTTATCCTTTAATAACAATTAGAAATTTAGAATAAATTAAAATCTAAATCATCTCATATTTTATATAATTAAAAATCATATAATAATATATAATTAAAACACTATATAAAAATATTATTTAAAATAATTATACATAATATGTTTCAATATAACAAATATATATAAAAATAAACGATATACTATAATATAATATAACAATAAAAATACAATATAATATGAATAATAATAATTTCATAAATAAAAAGTTAAATGGCGAATTGTTTATGTAAAGTGTGATGTGTGATATCTTACATATAACACGAGGGTTACAAAGCTTTGTGTAGTTGGTTTATGTAAAGTGTGATGTGTGATCTCTTACATATAATACGAGGGTTACAATGCTATATCCAATATATCACATATCATACTTCTCTTAACCACATATTCTCACCTTTTCATAAATAAACATGAATTCAATTCACTCCTTAATGGTTAGAATATATAATACTTTATTATCTGAATTTTGAATTAAAGTTGCATGAGTATTTTATTTTTTTATATGTGATAGTAAAATATTTGTATTTTATGTGTTGTATTTATTACATATTTAAAATTAGTTTATGAGTAACTATGGATTTTCATCTATTAATTATAAATTGATAAATAAACATTTTTAATTTAACCAATGTCAATTTATTCTTAAGGGATGAAGTCATTTTCTAAAATGTGATTAGTTTTTGTGAAGTTGATTTTGATAATATATTGTTTACTTTGAGACTCATTTTATATCTCAAAATTCGTTTTTGTGAAGTTGATTTTGATAATATATTATTTGCTTTCAGGCTCATTTTATACCTCAAAATTCCCCTAATGTGAAATGGAAAGTGGTATTCACCCATGATATTGTAAGATGTAATTCAAGGAGGCAATGAAAATACTATAAATAATAGGACTCGCCTTTACTAAGGACATGAAGAATTTTAGGATGTAGATGTAAAATGTTTTCCCACTCCATTAATAAAGAGTTGAGTGTTATCTTGTTATCTGTATTTTATTTTCTATGTCTTGTGGTGATATTTAGCCTTAGAAAGCGTCATACACTATATGTAAATAAATAACATAATGATCATTTTTTATATGGCCATTGATAAAATTTTGTAGTTATTCATTAATTACAGGGTCAAGTGTGTTAGCTTAATGTACTTGTACATGCATAGATGTTTTATTAATATTTATAACAAATCTTCCAACATTGCATTCTGGAATATGTCAGTTATAAATTTTGTATTTTTTGTAAAATAAATTTGTTAATAAAAAACATAATTGTTTTGTAAAGTTATATAAATATGCATATCATTGTTCAATTGGTTCTAATGTTAGATTATACAAGGTCCTCTCCTCTATAAAAAAATCACACAATGCTTTTGATTTCTCTCTTCATAACCTAAGACACACAATGTATATATTATTTCTAATAGATTGAGAAACCTCAATCTGACTAATTATCTCTAATGTGTTCATTAACCTTAATAAAAATTGAATATGCTTTATATATAGATAAATAACACGATGATCATATTTAACATGGTCATTAATAAAACATTGTCATAATTGTTATAACGACTTCATCATTATCAATATAAGTAATCAAATGATACTATGAAGATGTGATATGTAAGTGATCAAACATGCTTCATTTACCTTAGGTTTGTTTGAACTTCCCTTCTGAGAGAAACAATAAGTGCACACAACCAATAATTAACTCATTTCTACATGCATATATATTTTATTAATATTTTATAGTAGAACTTCCAACATTGCATTATGAAATAGAATTATGAAATATATAGGTTACATGGATTTTTTTATATAACTTCTTTAAAAATTCCACAAATTTAAATTTAATTAATAACCTAGTCTTTTCATTCTTTAGTGATATAAAATAATTATGAATCAAAATTTTAGAATCAACATATTAGGAGGGGTAGATTAGTATTTTAGAAAAAAAAGGTAGTTGATTTGGTTTAGTGTCTAGAGCTCTTTAGGCTGGTTAGAAGAGGATGATGAACCAACCAATCAAAATGTTTCAATTTCACCTTGCCCAAGTTAGGCAGGAAATCTTACTCTTCAAATATCATAAATAATCTAGCTTACTAAGGTCGTTTGCCAAAGGAACTACATCAAAACCAAGGAATCACTCTTGTACCACTCTCATTAGTAATCTTGTCTACTAAGGAATAATTTAAGTGCTCACTTCAAGGCTCATTAAATAGTTTTAGAAATGAATATGGAGCATATTTTAGTTCATCAAAAATTTTATTTAACATGCAAACCAATTGTTTGTATTTACCTGCTACAATGGAATTTTCCTCAAAAGTAACTATAGGATATTTATATTAATAAAAAAAAAATATGGAAATTGCATGCACCAAAAATACAACGAAAAAGTTCCTTATGAGGATTTGGCAAGCTATAAAAACAAATAGGTATGCCTCATATATGGTCAATAAAAACTATTTTAGATACAAAAGTCCAAACAAGTACCTTATAATATATAGTTTGTAGTAAATGCCATGAATTATAAACATTATTAAAAGCATAATTCTTAAAGAGGGTCATTTTTTATTGTTGGTTACTTCAATTCCTTCATGTTTAGTCACAGGCACTTTCAAATTCAAATCTAGAATTCGATGGATTGATTGGTCTATGTTATATTTGGTGGTGGAATTTGCTATGATGATTTGATTACAAAGCCCAGACTGATGCCTAATAGAGAATTTTTCAAATCTATATCATGGGGCCACACACTCAACTTCAACCACCTTTAGTATTTTCCTTTGTTGCATGAGAATCCCCATTACCTCCTCTAGTTGTTTTTAGAAATTGGCATCCTTAACCTAAATTTTTTGAGAAAGAGACTAAACAATGTGAAATATTTCTTTTATCAACCCTTCATGCCACCTTAACATTCTATGCAACTCTCGAAGTTCTTGATGTTCCATAAAAAGGATGGAAAGAAGAAGACCACTAGACTTGAGAGAAAGGCTCATGAAATCTAAGAGGAAGCAAACACAATGAAGAGAGGGGGAACTTGGGTCATGGGACAAAATCCACTAAGAGAATCTCAACAAATTAAGAAAAAATTACAATATCACCAGCCTCCCCAAACACATGATGACTTTCAGAGAGGGGAGAAAAACGATAACTTCTTGCCAAGGTCAATTTACAAAGATAAATGGCTTTCCATTATCTCAAATACATCATTAATGCCCATGATCTAATTTCATAGGTGACAGTGATTAATCTCGTGCACAAATGAATCCACTAATGGAGTTTAATCCTAGTGGGAGGCTATGAGATTTAGATTGAAGTTTCATAATGATAAGGGAAATGAGATTGAGGTATGAAGCATGGGAATACTCATGATACACCAAGTAACATGACACTGTGTACATATACCAAGTGCCCCATGTTTAAATTCTTTATTGAATGGAAAAATGACATTAGGGAATAGGTTGCTAATAAAATGTATTGTTGATGATGATAACATCACATGTTCATGTATTTCCTTATTTGAAAATGAATTGGCCTTGATGTTTTTTAACCTGAGAAAATGGTAGAAATCAACAAAAGAAAGGGAAAGCACAAAATGTCTAAGTTTTTCAAGGATTAAGAAAAGTTTTAAATCTAGAGATGTGGTGCCAAAAATCGTGTTTTATGATGTTTTTAAAGTTTGTAGAAATTACCAAAGGGATTCAATCTGATCTTGTAATGTATTAAAACAAAACAATAAATCCTTCTACAATTTGCGTAAACAAAACATGATCGCACAATCACATAGCAAGTAAGACAAAGAAATAATCAATCGAACAACACAAGATGTATCTGGGGAAAGAAACTTCTCAAAACCTCTCTATTTCTATATTGCATATGGTCAATATCATGCAACAATAAAATGATTTTTCTCCACTAAGAAACTTCATGCACTTTGTTGATTGTCTCACTCTGATCTAGCTTGGATCTAGCATTCAATCTAAGAAAAATCGGTCCAGTATTTAACCTTTTTCTTGCCTCTGTTTGGTCTGTGTTTCTTATGCATTATTGGGATAATTGAGCCCCTATTAATTATGAAAATACCAATTAATGGTTGTACAATCCTTCAAGGCCTTCCCAATGACCTCATGCATGACATGTATAATTTTCTCATAGTACAATTGATAGATCTCTTCCCTTTAACATCAGTTTCAACTAGTCCTTCCTTAGAACTGACATGCAATAACTATTTATAGTGAACTATCAGTTAATTTATTTATAACTACTTGTGAATTAAATATAATTTAATTCACTAGACCTCTCACTAGCTCATCTCTCAGTTAGAACTAGTTAAACTAATTTTAACTCAATTAATTGAGTTAACTAATTACAACTCACAAATAATTGTAACTGGACCCCCTAAAATCATGGAAAGTTTTCTACATGCCTCCTCTTTGACGTCTATTCAAATTTACTAAGATAACTAAGTCTTCTTGACTCAGTTAACTAATACAAGTTGTCATGAGATGAAATTAAAATTTCTCTTCCAATTTAATTAAGGGAAAATTAAATGGGAAGCCTCATATGGTGCCATTTTATGGATTCCATTTTTGGTTTCCATTTTCAATGTTGCTTGTTGCAAATTTCAACAAATTACCCCACTACAATTAACTTTTGTATATAATGGGTGGATGCTAAATTCAATCCTTGCATAAAGGTGTAGGATTTAGTGTGGTTATTCGCAACAAGACCCAAACTGCATGCATATGTATAAAATGATGTTCCTTTGGCGCTAGTGATTACAACGCCCATTTTTAATCAATCCACATTAATCTCATTTTTTTTTTCTTTGCATTGAGTGATGTCACCTTCACATTTATATGGAATAACTCCATAACCCCTCAAGTTATAAATGGTATAATAACTTTAATTTTAGTTAGTTTCAATACTAGTGAAAACGTGATGAAATAAACCTTTGATATTTGAAATATCCAATAATAACTAATATTGCTTCATACCTATTTGTATTGTCAAATCTATCAACTTTATTTGAACAATTATTATCATTTTATAATTTTGGTTATTCATAAAGAAGAACCAATTCATAATGTTGGTTCATTAGAAAACCATACTCTCTAACCCTATTTTACCTCCCATATTTCTAAAGGACTTCTTAACACTTTCATTCAAAAATACAAACTCTAATTTCAACACACATATTTATTCACTAATTCATATTATTAATTGTTATAGAATATATTTAACATTAATTTCTTTAACTTTTAACATTGAACATTTTCTTTAAAAGGTTATGAGACTTTTATTATCTTTTTTATTTTATTTAACAGGAGTCAAGAATGACTATTATTGTTACACCAATTTTTGGTCATCTAACATGTTACTATTAGATGGACTAAAGTACACCATGTAAGACCAATTTTACCATAGTAAAAGTGCTCTCACTATGAGAAATAATTTAATAACTCATAGTTTATTAAGTAATTTCTGGTCTAAACAAGAAACCCTGTGAGGAATAATTAAATAAATCCTTATTTGTTTGATTTTCCTCTACGTATAATTAACTAAACCACTATTTAATTAATATTTCTGGTTATATTTAGCCCAAAACAGGAAAATTTATTACATAAATCATTATTTATCTTATTATTTTCTAGGAATAATTATCTAAATCATTATTTATTTAATTATTCATTAACCACATTCTTAAAGTAATAATAAATTATTTATTTATTTATTGTTTCTAAATAAAGGGATTTGACCAAATTTAAATTCATTTTCCTTCCTCCAAAAATAATAAAATATTCCATGTAAGTTGGATCTAGATTTGGTTAATAATATTTTAACTATGCACCAATATCTAGACTAACTCAATATTTTGTTATAAATAGAAGGGTTTTACATTCATTCACTACCTTTTATTTCCTTGAGACACCTTTTGATCTATACTTTTGGTCTGACTTTGATCCTCCATTATTTCCATATTTTTCTACTTTTTGCTTGTGAGCTCCCTTTTGAGTTCCACTTTTGTCTGGGTTTTCTGCACCATAAAGAGAGAGGGATCTTGGATATGAAGCACTGAGGACATACAAGAACCCATCCCATTGAGGGGAACTAGTAACATCTTTCTATGTTCCCTTCCTAGGTGTCATAATATAAAAATTCTTTATAAATTCTTGTCTTGTCCATTTGATGTATGGAGCAAACTCTTGCTTATTTTTGTTGTTTAATGTCTTTAACTGCATAGATCTGGATTTTTGTAGCATTTATTCTGATCACCTACTGCAGATCTAAGGAAACTGAAAACCACATTTGATGTTAGGGTTGTTTGTTATGCACAACTAAAGTGAGTATTTTTCATATGCTTGCAATTAGAATTCACATTAACAACTAGTGACTCCACAAGGGATTTTAATTACATGACCGTTGTCATTTTTCAGATCCCTGCATGACCAGCTACTTCATCCCCTATGGTTTTTCTTCAGCTTCTTATTTTGCATTCCTTGATGTTCTTTTTAACCTTTTTAACCTTAAAACGGTAAAAATTCTCACTTTCGTGTGTTTCTAGGCCTTTTGTGCATGTAACAGGTATCAGCCGCAACAAAAATGACACTTTTTTCTAAAATCTGCCCCCGAGAGAGTCAGAAGTGCAAGTCGCACTTTTTGGGCCAAAACCTGCGACCTCAACTCTCAGGTAGCGGATAATTGACCAACAACTGCGACCTTAGCAGAAATCAAGTCAGAACCTGTGACCTATAATTTGTTGCTGGATTTTTTTTGAAGTTTTCAAGGTTGGCCGAGGGCACTGTTCAGGGTTTTCTGACCTCCGTATTTACCCATCTTGGAATTTTACTTGCTTATTTTTACTCGTCGAAGTAGAAACCAAGCCCCTTAGGGCTTTAGTATGCTTCCACCTTTTTAGGAGGAGTTTAGTTAAAGTAGGTCTTCTGAGATTTCAGTGTTTTTCAACCATTTTTTCAGATCTAAACCTTCACTTTCAGATCCATTTCATATCAGTTATTTGTCCATCCAAAACACCTCTTTTTAGTTTTATTTGGTCCTCCTTTAGTGTCCCCTTCATTTCCATTTGGGTTGTAGCCTTCCACCACCTATTTTTCGGCACTTTTCCCTATGGTTTCTTGTTATTTTATGCACCTCTTTCCAACAGATCTGGTCTTTAGGTCCCTGTCCCTCTTGACCTTAGATCCATTGGCCATTTTGTGTGTTTTGAGCCTATTTCGCCCACCCTTAGACTAGCTGTGGAGAAGCCCTCCTCCTTGGGTTTAAATTTATGCATCTTTAGCTGTTTATTTTACTGTTGCTTTCAGTTTTATTTACAGTTATAAATCATATTTTTTCTTTGGCCTCTACACATGTTAGGCCTTAATTAAAATTAACACACTTATCACACACACACACACACACCTAAAGCGAAGAGCGTCTGGTTTACACTGCCATACCAAGACTTAAACATTATAATCAATTGATCTGCACCTCCCTGCCCTTGTTTAACTCTCTTCCTGATTGGGTTATGTGCCTCTTTTCCATCATTGCACCCCCAAGGTGCTTATCCATGAGATTACAAGGCCTTCATCCTCAGTTTCCGTTAGGAAGACTTACTCCACCACGTAGGGTCCGAGTTCGTCCTCCGTCGAGTCCCCATTTCAACTTTGATTCTGGTTCATCGGGTTCCCCTTCTGTTTCTATTCCTGGTTCTCCTCCACCTTTCACCTTCATCACGTTTGGTGCAGGACCTACCTCTAGTGGTTGCCCCGGCTCTAATGCTGGAACTGCTACTAGTGGAGCCGCAACATGAACAATCTCAATTGCTCCCTTACTTCCTTATATGTCAGGCCTAAGCCTTCCCAATTTCATCCAGTTGATTAATTACCTTATACACCATGATCTAGGTTGGCCTGCTATTCCAACCAAGCTTCCTTCAGACATCCCTAATTTTGAAGGAAATGTTGGAGAGGATCCTACCAACCATGTTCGTTCTTTCCACATTTGGAGTTCGTCCAAATCTATCACTGATGACTCTATCTGTCTTCGGTTATTCCACCATATGCTTACTGAAGAAGCTTCCAAGTGGTATGTCGATCAGGTCGCTGCCTATCATACTACTTTTGCAACCCTTGCAAAGGCGTTTATGTCCTACTTCTAACTTCCCCTTTGCTATGACACCGGTACCAAACTTTTGACCGCTTTCCGTCAAACTTCTGCCACCCGCCTATCTAACCATGTTCAAGAATGGCGCAGAAGGAAGAGCCTATGTCGAACCCCTTTTTTCGAAGACTGTGTCTACATGGATTGGTTTCTCAGATCCCTTTTTCCCTCTATTGGTAAATATGTCACATCTCACTTTCCTCATACTAGGGAAGAAGCCCTCCAAATTGCTTTGAAATATGACTTGATCTACGTGCAATCCGGTTATGTTTATATTGTCTTACCTGATCTCCCTAGACCTGGTGATGCCAACGCACCAGGACATCTCATCCACTAACGGTATCGTTGGATCCCTTTCACATCCGTACACTCATCCTCCCATGGTTTATGGTTTCCCTCAGGGAGAGGCTAGCTCCGCTAGCACTTTTCCCCCTCTCAACAACATGTAATAAGGACACGACATGCCTCACGTCTTTTCTCAACCGCATCCTCTAATTTCAGGGCCTAATTTTGCCCAACCTATTTACCCCAATGTTGCTCAACCTCCTTACTATCTGTATCATCAGCCCGATGCTCCAGCTCCTTCATCACAAGCACCTCCACCTCCCATGCCTTCTCAAGATCCGCAGTAGTAGCCACCACCCCCCTTAGGGTCAGGTGTATGCGCAGTAGAGTGCTACTAATCCTCCCACTTCCAAAAAGAAGAGGAAAGGCAACCAGAATCAAAACACTCTAGGTAATCTAGGAAACTATCCCCAAGGGAATACATCTAAAACTACAACCCAGCAACAAGGTGCTCAGCCCAAGAAGGACAGGCCTCTTTGCACGAATAAGCCTTGTTCTTGTTGCGGTGTCCATGGTCATTGTACCCATGACTGTCCTCTTTTACCTCATATGTGTCAAATGTGGGAAGCTCAAGCAGCATCTCGAGGACAGCAAGCCTCTTCTTCAGTTCCTCCTAAAGTTGCGCCTATATAACCAGCTGTGTTTACCAATCCTTTGCCTCGACAAGGATGCGTGGTTTCCCAACCCCCTAAAGGTTAGGCGGCCACTCAACCTCCTCCATCTGGTACCTCTGATTACCAGATTCTCATGATGAACTCTAACTAGGCCAATACCACCGATCTTAACCTTCAAACTTGGTTGCACCAGTACACCAAGCCCCCCGCTACGTCCGCAACTGATCCCCTATCTTCAGGTCCCACAGAGCCAATTTTGACACCCAATGGTCCTTTACATATCCCTCAGCCTAAGGCAGAGGTACATACCAAGATCCCCAAAGGATCGTTACGCCGAAACGATGCTTCTGGTAAAGCCACCCACACCTACAATATAGTAGATGACTTGGTGCAATCCCCTGCCACCATTTCAATCCTATAAGTCCTCCAGTCATGCCCTTCACAACGAAAATCTCTACTAATTGTTATGGGTGTTGTGGATCCTTCAGATGATCATTTGATTTTCTTCGATGTTGAAAAGTCAGAGCATCCACCCCTTCCTGCATATGTCGCCTTCCAAATACCTGTCAAGATCCGGAATGCCAATGTCTCCTGATGTAGCATTGACGAGGGGGCATCCATCTGTGTGATGTTCGCTTCTGTTTGAATTAGCTTGGACCACCCGAGTTAGCCCCTTCCACTATCACCCTCCGTGCGTGGGATGGCCACTCTTCCCAACCCCTTAGCATGTTTCTCAATTGTCCAATTACTCTTACGGGTAAGATTGTTTGTGTTGACGTTGAAGTCATTGATTCCCCCTTAGACTAAAACATTCTATTGGGTCATAGCTACACTTATGTGATGTTTGTTGTCCCATCTGTGGTTCACCGTAAGATGTGCTTTCATCATAATGAAAAGAATGTCACAATCAATCAGCTGACATATTATGAACCAAAGTTCCAGACCTCTCCAGAGTCCATTACTTCTTCGGTGGCCAATAAACAAGCAGTTTAACATTCGACCAGTGTCTCACCCAGAGTCTATAAAGATTCCTCTTTTCTTGGTTAATTCCTTGGTCTTCCCCCTCCTATCTCTGACCCTAGCTCATCGATTGTTTTCATGAAGCAATCGTCTCGGTTCGACTAGTCAGCAGCCTCGCCCTTTGCAACCTGCTTCTAGTACTTTGAATCAACCTTCAAGACCTCCTCCTCAAGGCCCTCCATCTGCAGTTGGTGTCCCTGATCCTATTTTTCCTCCTGGAACGGTTCCCCCTAGCCTTAACCATTTGGGAGTTTTTCCGCCTGACCATTACCCCTTCGGTCAGATACTGTTTCTTGCTCCCCCTTCTAGAGTATTTTCGGTACATGTTATGGCCACATTGACCCTTCCTAACATGACCCTGGGGATCCCAGTCTGGTACATTGATCCCCCGGCCAATACCCCGCATGTTCAGCTCAAACCTTACACTACTTTGACCCTAGTCCAACTGGTCACTATGACCCCTCCCTTTGCTTATGTGCCTTAACCACTCTAATAGGAATCTACTCCTATTGCGAAAGCCTTGGGTGAGGGGGGAAAATCCCGCAAAAGGGCACCTAAGGACAAGGTTGCCTAGACAACGCCTGCTCCTCCTAAGCCTCCAAAGCATACACCTTTGTGTTCTTTGTGTGATGTTGATGGTCATGACACCCATCATTCTCCTGAATTATATCGTATCAAACCCATGATCAATGTCGCGTTTCTTGAGTCTAATGTCCCTGAAGCCCATGTTATTTTACCAAATTCAGCCAAGAAACCCAATACTGTGCACACAAATCACCCGTGTGCTTTGTGTGATCTCCATGGCTACTATACTCACCTTTGTCCCTGCCTCGCAGATTACCGCACCTCCTTAGAAGTGGTTCACCAATATGAGGCCGAGCGCAATGAGTCCGCCTCTCCCTTACTTGTGTGTTTCACTTCGGCAGAACCAAAGGACACATCCGCTCCCATTGACATACCGGGGAAAATTTTAAAGATGGAACTTTATTTTAAAGTTTATAAACCTTAGCGAATCTCACTAGTACATAATATGAAATTTGTAAAATACTTAGAATTTTTTTTGTAAAAGAATTCAAATTTCTAATAATTTAATATAGTCTCTATATAAATTTTTGCGATTTTTAAGGTAAAAAAATTTTATACTATAAAGATTGGGGGAATAAATTTTTGAAAAAATGGAAATTAACTAATCTTTATTTGGAAAAAGCATGGAAAATTAGCCCACTTGTGAATATTAGCCCCTAAAATTTTCCATGTTGCATACCCCCTCCTAATGTCGAGACAACGGAGCCTTCGGCCACTATCCTCTACCTATCATCATCTATGAGATCCACGGGGGAAGACCCCTTTAGGGCAATAACCTTGGGCTCAGCATTGGTCGATTCTTCATCTACTTTTTCTTCTATCACCCTCCGTGACAATGTGCATGCGACCTTCACTTCTCATGATGACGATTCAGGTAGCTTTTTTGCGTCATGTGGTCATCCTTCCACCAGTCACCCCATCTTCTAATGTGATGACGACATTACGGAAGCATTTACCACCCTTGACTTTATCTATCCATCCCATAAGAAAAATTGCACCATCCGTGTCTATGGTGACTTTCGCAACCTGAGCACAAGCTGTCCCCAAGACAGTTCCCTCACACCATCCACTATTCAGTGTGCGGGGTGTAGAAATTCTACCCATCGCATTCCCTTAGCAATGCTTGTTTTATTTCTTCATTGTGTTTAGGTTTCCAGCATTGTTCATCATCCTCTCATATGTTGTCTTGTGGCACCTTTCATATGGATCCCTTATCCACACCATATATCGGTTATGACGATGGTGCAAGTCACTACTCCCGGAATCTAGCCTCAGCAGCATGGGCCATCTTCACCCCCTTGCATTCGCTTGTCCTCTCTAACGGTGTCTGCATTAGTGCTACCCCCAATAACCAGGCCAAATATGATGCAATGATAGTTTTGTTAGTTGATGCCCTTGACCATCGCATCCTTCACCTTCATGTTAATTTAGATTCTTTTATGCTTGTCATGCAATTGAATGGTGTTTATCGTGTGCATAATCCTATCCTCTTTAGAATATATTTACGAGTGAAGCTCTTAATGCGTGAATTTTAAACCATTACATTCAGTCGTGTACCTAGAGCCTAGAATCACTATGTAGATAACATTGCAAACAATATTCTAGATTAGCATTTATCACACGCATTTAACACAAGACAATAACCATAAACCATCAAACGATGAATATCCATAATATGTGTCGTTCAAATATACAATTTTTTGGAGTCCATTAACTCTAATACATATGAAATGCTCATAGCATGTTACAAAAAACCAAAACTGAGGGGCACCTCATGCCCCTACCTCTAATCACTATCTGGAGGGTCTTGGGCCAATGGCTCGGCTCCTGCAGCCCGTAGATCACGCATCCCCTGCCTGGCCATCACCATGTGCTGCATGACTCTTTGCCACTCTGAGGGTAGACCAATACATGGATCTACGTACTGGTCATCAAGGTCCTGTCAACCGCGCTCAAAAACACCAGTCAACAGCTTCTCACATCTACGGTGGATATCCTCCAAGAGGGCCATTGCATCCTCATTTTATGTTCCCCTCGATCCACTAGGTTCTACAACTCTTGACACTGCAAGTCGTCCCATGTACCCAGCTGGTTCCATCAGTGCTATATCTGCATACCAAAAGTCAATAAATCGGTACCATATACAATATTCTGAAACTTTACAATGCACCATAAAAGATAAAAAAAATTTCACTTACCGTCTAGGCCCCATGCTCAACCTAGTGGAAGTGGCAAGTTTAGGTCCCCATGATAGTTCATCCCACTATATGGATATTCATCTATATATAATGGCATTTGATCCCAATGCGCAAAAAACTCGAGTCGGAACATACGTCCGACTACCCCACCTCCTCCTTTACATAGCAGCCGCCCCCAGCGGCTCATCCTGGGCTCTCATGGGCCCCCATCCTAGATCTGTATATGAGGACGAAGTGTCGGGATCTTCTCAAAGAAGAGCGAGCAAAGCATTGTGCCATATGCATAGTCATGGTCCACCTACTGCTTGCACAATGACAATTATCGTTTCAATGATGACAGCATCATCTGGGCCCACCCATAGTAGGTCCCACCCAGTACACTCTCAACCAGCATCATCTGCCCTTCGGTGATATGGTGGAGTGCCTAATTGCTCAGAATCTGCAGCACCACTATGGCCACAACACGAGTCTCTAGCCACTCTAGATCTCTGATTGGTATCCATGTGCTTTTCACATGGACACCCGGTCGATAGTGGCGCTCTACAAATTCCATAATGTACCGCCCTCGCTGTAATAGTGGCTGTGTTTCCCACCATCCCCAGTGGCGGGAGACCGGTCAGGAAATATATATCCTGAAGTGTCAGCTCGATCCAGTGCCCCTGCACTATAAAGATCTCATGATTCGAGTCCCAATAGCTTACTATCCGGGCCAACAAGGGCTCTCCTGCCCTCATCAATGGGTTCTCCACAAATTTAAGGACCCCAAACCTGGCCAATGCGGCACAGACTACGTGATCCCCTTGGATCTCAGAACATAATGTATCCAGGTCTCTCTCCCTCCATTTGATCCTCAATTATGCCATACCTGCACAACAACATCATGTTTGTCAGCATACAGAAAGTAAATAATGCATCATAACCATAAAATCCCAAATCTCAAACAAAAAACATCACTAAAACCCCCTTCCTCTGACAAGTCACACTTTTCAGGCCATTTCCTGAGACATGTCACAGTTTTCTATCCAATACCTACAAAACAGGTCACAGAAAATACCCCAAAAGTGTGACCCGGTCGTGAGGAGGAGAAGGGGTCTATTCTTGAGCTCTAGGTGCCTAATCTGAAACTTTAATTCACTGAATTGAAAGAGTATGGTTAGGCCTATTACCTACAACTGACAGATCTCGATTCCAATGGTTGATTTGTCTGCTATGATCACCGCAAGATTTAGGGCCTTTTTCTCCTCTCTAAATTCACCACAGCTACACTTGCAAATGAATCAAATTGGAGGGAAATTTCCTTATTAAAATAAAAACCTCAAATTTTTCTTTCGCTAATTATGACCAAACCGTCAGCACCGTTGGAAATCTCTCACCGAGCCCTCAAATGGGTATCCCTTCGTTTTTGGTGATTTGATACTTCCCCCAGAAGCCTTTTTTCCAAGAAGGGTCACTTCACCGCTTCTCAAAATCGAATTTCTTCACTTGTGACACTTGTCCTTGGGGCACCACTTTGCCTTCATACTTATCGATGCTTGTGTCGATTTTCTTCGTGAGTAACCATCTTTTACTCATGCTTTTATGGTCCCCACTAGGCCTATTCTGTGTGGCAGCATCATCGATTCCCCTTGTTTAGAGAATCTGAGTTTAGTCATCATCGCATCCATGGAGTCTATCCCAAGTTCCTTTTATCTCCCATCGCAGTCTTCCATCCTTCATTTCTTTGTACCTCCCTTGTGTCTCACGTTTTGGCCTTCAGTCATACTGTCCCCTATCCCCTCCAGACTCGACTCAGTAGCTCCTAGGTCATCCATGCCCTTTATGCTCTAACAAGGGAAGTCATCAGCCTGCTACTCAGTCCCCCCATTCCACCATCATCCTTGGTGTTAGTCTATCAGTCACTCTACTATTTTCTTTCGTGCCTTAGTTGAGGATTCCTTATTGCCTCATCGATAACGGACCTCCTTCTGTCAAAATCATCTTATTCATTCCAGAAGATAGGTCTAGATGACGGTGTACCTTGGTTCCAGCTTCCACTGTTATTCAGTGCCTCGGATCAGGCAAAGGGACCCTTTATTGCAATTTGACTTGATTGTTTCTTAGTTCCAGCTCCTTATGGCATGATCGAGATTTGTATACTTGATGGTTCAGTGATGTAGCAGATTGTACCAGTGATTCCCGGGTATGTGTGAGATGTTTTAGACCTCATGAGGGGGTGGACCTTCAGGCAGCCCCCCACATACCTGGATGACCTCTTTACTACAACCTTAGATGCAGCTCTATAGATTTGATGTTTCCGGCCTCAGCCGCTTGCAACACCTTTTTAGTTTGCATGTATCATTCAGATTTTCAGAGCCCTTTCCTATTTTACAGGGCCTCTTTGGTTGTTATTATATCTCATGTACTCAGATATTATTGTATAAGTCTTGGTTGTTGTCCCAGGCATGGTATGTATGTGGGATCCATTATGATTTTTTTATGGCTCATGTTTATGTCATCATGTACTATATAGCTCACTCCCAGGTTTACTGGGCGCACCATTATTCTTTGTACTTTTTTATCTCGGCAGGCATAGGTATGCCTCCCCTGCCTCATTCGGATTAGGTACTCACTCATAAAAGAGACTTGTCGCACTTGTAAGTCTCGCCTCCTCAGGGTCTTATCCTCTCTCGCTTCAATATGTCTTATATTTCTCTCTCTTTGACTCCCCTTCGGTGTCTAGTGATTGTGTTCTTACAACGTACTTCGGTCATACGATTAGCTCCTAATGCTCGCACGTTGGGGGGCAATCCGTTACACCAATTTTTGGTCATCTAACCTGTTACTATTAGATGGGCTAAAGTACACCATGTAAGACCAATATTACCATAGTAAAATTGCTCTCACTATGAGAAATAATTTAATAACCCATAGTTTATTAAGTTATTTCTGGTCTAAATAGAAAACCCCATGAGGAATAATTAAATAAATCCTTATTTGTTTGATTTTCCTCTAGGGATAATTAACTAAACCATTGTTTAATTAATATTCATGTTCGTGTTTAACCCAAAACAGGAAAATTAATTAGATAAATCATTATTTATCTTATTATTTTCTAGGAATAATTATTTAAATTATTATTTAATAATATTCTTTGTTAAATTTGACTAAATCATTTATAAATAATTATTTATTTAATTATTCTTTAACCGCATTCTTAAAATAATAAATAAATCATTTATTTATTTATTATTTCTAAATAAAGGGATTTGACCAAATTTAAATTCCTTTTCCCTCCACCAAAAATAATAAAATATTCCATGTAAGTTGATCTAGATTTGATTAATAATATTTTAATCATCCACCAGTATCTAGACTAACTCAATATTTTGTTATAAATAGAAGGGGTTTCCATTCATTCACTCACTAACTTTTGGCGCCTTGAGATCACCTTTTGATCTATACTTTTGGTCTGACTTTGATCCTCCATCATTTCCATATTTTTCTACTTTTTGCTTGTGAGCTCCCTTTTGAGTTCCACTTTTGTCTGGGTTTTCTACACCATAAAGAGAGAGGGATCTTGGATATGAAGCACTGAAGACATATAATAACCCATCCCATTGAGGGGGACTGGTAACATCTTTCTATGTTCCCTTCCCAGGTGTCATAATATAAAAATTCTTTATAAATTCTTGTCTTTTCCATTGGATGTATGGAGCAAACTCTTGCTTATTTTTGTTGTTTAATGTATTTAAATTCATAGATCTGGATCTTTGTAGCATTTATTTTGATCACCTACTGCAGATCTAAGGAAATTGACAGCCACATTTGATGTTAGGGATGTTTGTTATGCACAGCTAAAGTGATATTTTGTCGTACGCTTGCGATTAGAATTCACACTAGCAATCATATTAAAATATACTAAGATAAAGTTTAGTTTAGTTTATGATTTACATAAGCAAGTTGAAACCAATGGACATAGTCGAAATGAAGTATGTATCAATAACCATCTACAGACCTTAAAGTTTTTGAACAAAATGCTACAATATCTACAATATTCCACTTCTACATTCACCGATACTAACCTAACAAAAACTAAAACTTATAAAGCATCAAAACATTACATTAGACCATGAGGAATTATTCCTCCACTTTGATTTATAAGTCTCTTGATTAACCATTAAGGAAAGGGGACACGCCCCTTTTTACCCTGCCGCCAAAGTTCACCTTGATTTATCCTAGACCCCAAATTAACCATGTGATTAGCCTTGGAGTTATTTGATTTGAGAAAATGGAGACATTTCTTCTTGGGGATAGAATGATAAAACTGATAAATTCACTTGAAAATATGACTTAAATTTGTACTAAGGGAAGACATCCTAAATATAAATGATGAATCAAATTCAAGGAATAACAAAAAAAAATCATTTCTTGAATTATCAGACTTCACAATTTACCGCAACCTTGATATAAGGCATATGCCTAACCAATGTTGTTGAAAGTGTGACCTAAACTCCAAGCATACTTATGTTCTTCTTGATTCTCAAAATAAAATATTACCGCCACTCCTACCACCCCTAAGACTTGTATTATCTAACTTATGTATCATTTGTATTCACCTTAAGTACTAGATATCTATTGTCAATTATTTTCCTTTACTTCAACTATTCATTTTAATATAATAAGCCAATGAAAACTATCATGTATATTTTATATTAAACATTTTACTCCTTTTTTAATTAAATTTTATTATTTCTTTATATTAAACATTTTACTCCTTTTTTAATTAAATTTTATTATTTCTTTATATTAAACATTTTACTCCTTTTTAATTAAATGTTATTATTTATTTTTAAGAAAAATAATGATTTCTTAAGCATGCTTGTTTTGAGAATTATATTTTAAATTTATTTTATAAATACACTGAACGGTAACTATCTACACTCAAGACATTGATAATTTAATACAAATAATTTTTAAGTTATATAAATAAACGAGGTGAAGGTGAAGGTGAAGGTGAAGGTGAAGGTGAAGGTGAAGGTGATGGTAATGGTAATGGTATTGGTATTTTTCTATAGGTTCATTTATTTTTTTATTTAAAATTATGATTTATAATATATTAGCCTTTATATATATTTATATGGAGTTTATCAATCACTTTTTGCAGGGTTTAGTCCATCAAGTTTTAGGTGTAAATATCATGGCGATGGGTTGAGGGTAAGAGCTAATTGTGAGGGATAAAAATTGTCCCAAGGTGCATTCAGAGTCGATTGAGCCTCACACAAACCTCTTGACAACATCTTGCAATTGTGTAGATCATTCTTCCATCCAAGTGGGCTAGCCCTAACCTATGTTTACCCTAGATATGAAATAATAATAATAACAATTTTAATTCAATTTCACTAACCATAAATATAACTTAAACTATATTAACAATGACTTATAAGTTACAGGAGTCATTATGGAAACATCCCTTGAAAATATGAAGTGATATGGACATAGATGACTTTGTCTCTATAAAGTCAAAAAACTCAATTCAGTACTTGAATGTCTCTTGTCAAATTCACCAAGTAATCCAAATTATATATGTATCTCACTCAAGCTCGTTTCATGCTAAGCTAATTCAACAAGTGCTAAGTGTTATACTTTTTCGTTAAGTCTTGTAATGTTGATTTACATTGCCCTATGAATATCTTTGTGAATCAATCACTTCATCCTTTTGCTCTTCATTACTCCTCCCTTCCTAAAGTGTTTTGTGATGATGTCATGATTTAATGAAATCTTTTAAAAAAGTCTATGCTTCCAAAATTACCATTCAACACTTCATTTTCCAGTACGTTTTTCATCTAAATAGGTGTATGTATATTAATGTTCCCTACCATTATAGGCTACAATTCAATATTACTTAAGCTTATTTATTATCACTTACCAAGAATACCTAGATTAAATAAAAAGGCTTGCAATGTTGATCCAATGAGCTTGATCCCATGCCCTCTATGACTATAGAGAAAATTATACCAATTTCTTTAAATTACTTCATGGACAACTCCCTTCTAATACCTACACTCTAATGCAGAGCTTTTGCGTGAAATTCAACATACATTTCAAACACAACCACATTTTTATGAGTGTCTTAGGAGCTATACCTTACTAGTCAATGCATATGTATCATGAGAGCATTTATAAGAAGACACAATCCATTCTTGTGTAGTCGTGTTATGTATTACACATTTTTGCATGAATTTCACCCTTTCATTTTTTTTTGGGTCAAGAAATTCACATAACATTCCAAAAACAACAACCTTTATATGAGTGTCTTCAAAGCTTTACCATGCATGTCAATGGATATCCACCATGAGAGATTTTCATAAGATACCCAATCATGTGAGATCAAGTGATGTATAAAACCTAAATCCATTTTTTTGTTCTTATATTCCTAGCCTAGTATCCTTACCCTTTTTTTACTATCGTTGACATGCCTACATTTTTAGGTATCACCCGTCTTTCTTTTGTACAATACTACTAGGTCATCATTTATAGTACCCTAATATAATATTATTTTCATATATATTCCTCAAGAATACATTTTTGTCACGTGGTCAATAGTATTTTTATGCTTGATTGCTCAATATAACATGTAAATTTTCAAATTACCAATACAAACTAGACAAAAAGGTTCATACAAAATCTTCATCCAAGCTTACTTAACCCCTGCTATGTCTAGTTTGTTTAACTCAAATCTAAACGCTCAATCTAACATTTAATTTTTCAAATGACCAACACAATCTAGACAAAAAGGTTCATACAAAATCTTCTTCCATGTTTACTTAGCACCTACTCCATCTAGTTTTTTTAACACAAATCTAAATTGCTTACAAGATTTATTGTTGCAACCTTCCTATGTCATTACACCAATGTTCCACGGGGACGTGTCCCCCAAGGTGGGGGGCACGCTCCCTACATTTTTTATGCTCTCGTGATAGGAGGACAATTTGGGAAATGTTTCCCCACATCCCCCTTTTGGATAAACTTGGAAAAACATTTCCTTAATGTGGGAGACATGTTTCCCCAAAGGGGTGCTCGTGGGCATTGTAACACCCCCTTCCCAAATCTACCCAAGCAACTAGAAAACCGTGGTATATATGCGACGAGAGGATACTATAATGAGATTCATACTCCTAGGTGACCTTAAAGAAGTGGAACCAACGGAAACACAACATACAGACCTTGTACATCAACAACAATACCCCAAGAGGTAACCCAACCATTCAGGCCTCTTACCCCTGGATCACGCTGACATTTTGACCTCTTTGACCCATAGGCACAAGCATAACACTGCATGCCAGCGGCCAAGAGGCTATAGTCGCAGGCATAACACTGCATGTCAGCTGCCAGCGCCCCAAATGCTCAGTTCTATGGCAGTGATCTCAGGATTTGATCCACCTTTCCAGGACCATAATCCATTGTTCTGCCCAAAACTTCGTGAAATCTTCAGAGATGATGAATGACAACATGACAATGATACAGAAACAATCACATCAATAAGAACTCATCTAGCCCCCTCCTAGCCATGACATGAATTTTGTCAAACATGTCACAAACATGAAATCTACAGGTATAAAAAAATGAACAAAGAAAAGGGGCCTCATACTTATCCGAGAATCGCTAAGAATCATTGCTCCCCTACATCATTAGTTGCCATACAATCTATTTAACCATAGATACATTGTGCATTCATTTACAAGTAAAATCATGGAGAGAACCATATATCATACCTGATAAAATACATGCTTATAACCAGCTTAATCACAATAGAAATACCATGGATACAACAACAATATAATCCACATATAAATCGGTACATTTGTATAAAAAATACCAAGGGAATTAATTGCTCATTAATGAATGTAGAAACCAACTAGAGATGGGACTTCCACGTTCCACCCGGCCATAGATTGACTGAGCCAAATCTCACTTCAGCTAATCTCTCTCATGTCATATTCCAAGCATGAATGTGGGATCTCATCAAACACATCAATCACAGTCAATCCAGGGCTTCCAGAGGCCAAACCACCTCAACCCACAACCAGTGATTCCACCTCACGGTTGAACATCACAACCATCACGAATTGGTCTCTATCCAGGTTGTTCCAAGGCTCCAGAGTGTTTGTTCCAACTAGGGCTTCCAGGACTAGTAACTCAACCCCTGATCCGGATTTATGCAGGAACACAATAGAATAAACATATAACCATAAATACAGAGATGCAGCGGAAATAACACTTCATTTCATTAATATCAAAGAACTGAAATTTGCTTACAGACAGAATGGAAATAAAACTAGCTAGGGCGCTGGTAGCTATCTCTGAGAAGAGATGTGGCGGCTACAGGCCTCTGAACCGAGTTACAATGAGGCTCGAGGGCCTATTTATCATTTAGAAACAATGGGAAATCCTAAACAGCCAAAACCCTAACCCTAGGAGATGAAGCGCCAAAACTATGGGCCCCGTTTGGGTAAATTGGTGTTTCAACTTCCCAGGGGCGTAACTTTGGCATACGATCTCCGTTTGACGCGTACCATGCCTCGTTAGAAAGATATATCCGAGGACTACAAATTTGGAACGAGCAACATCGATTCATTGACCCATGTTGCTCTCTGTTTTCCCAAAAAACGTCGTTTAGGGCCTCAAAACGGCTCCGGAAGTTTAGGACCCGAAAAACTGCTAAAAATAGTAAACTGTGCCGAAACTGAAAAACTGAAATAGACAATGGTGGAGCCCCAAGTGGAATAGGCCGGTGACCACCAATATCCACCTGGATCATTCCTCCCCCCTTAGGAAGCAATGGTCCCCATTGTGTTAAGTTCCTCCATGAGATGAGGAAATTTCTGCTGAACTTGGTCCCTGGTGAACCACTTTCCTTGGTGCAGGAGTTGGCCAGCTTTGACAACCCGATATAGTTGGATCTTTTGTTGGCGAGTGTTCTTGATTTGCATGTCCATGATACAAACACACATTGGTGGCTTTGTTCCATGGTCTGGGTTTAACTGTTGAAAGGTACTGATTGATACATGTGCTCTGAGGTGTCCAGTAGATGTGGGAAGTAAGGACGAAGGCGATCCACATTGAAGACTAGGTGCAGACTAAGGAATGGTGGAACACTGAGCTCGAAGGCATTGTTCCCTACAGCCTTGGTGACGGTGTACGGCCCGTATCGGAGCAGGCGAAGCTTGCGGTGGGGTCCAATGAAGCGCTCCTTCTGCAAATGTAGCCATACTTTGTCGCCCACCTGGAAGTTGTGTGGCACCCGGTGTTGATCATGGCGTTGCTTGTACTTTGCATTGGCTCTGTCCAATATATCATGAACCTATTGGCGAATGTGTTGAATGCGCTCGATGAAGCTATTTGCTTTGTCAACTTCAGACTGGACATGAGCTGAATCGGCCTGAGCAGCTACAAATGGCATGGCTACGTCAATGGGACATAGTGGCTGGAATCCCAAGCCCACCTGAAAGGGGCTATGGCCAATTGAACTGTGGAGAGCCCAATTATAACTATGTTGTACATAGGGGAGGCTCTCGTCCCATGTGCGTGGATGCTTTGAATTGTAGATGCGTAGAATGTGTACAATCAGTCTGTTGACGACCTCTGTCTGGCCATCTGTTTGGGGATGGAAAGCTGTGGACTTGGTGAGCTTTGTGTCCAACATTGACCAAAGGCTGGACCAAAATGTGCTGAGGAACCTGCTATCTCGATCTGATATGATAGACTGTGAGATCCCAAAGTGCACCCACACTCGTTCAAAGAAGAGTTTAGCAGTGGTTTTTGCTGTAATATTCTTCTTACAGGCCACCATAATGGCCATCTTCGAGAATCTGTCAACGACCACAAAAACACATTCATTTCCATTTTTAGTAGAAGGCAAGCCCGACATGTAATCCATGGAGATGGATTCCCAAAGTCGACTAGGGGTAAGTAGTGGAATATATAGGCCTTGCTTCTTGATGGTCGGTTTGGAAATGGCACAAGCAGTGCAGGATCTGATGTGCTTCTCGACATCCTTTCGAAAGTTCGGCCAATAGAAATCCTTCTGCAGTATTGCTACTGTTTTCTCGACCCCGAAATGCCCAGCGACTCGACTATAGTGTGTCTCCCATATCATCTTGGCACGTTCGCTTGAAGGAACACAAAGGTGTCCCAGGTGACATAAAAGTGCATCTTGGAGGTGAAAATTTGGAACTTGCGTACCCCCCAAGAGTGCCTTGTAAGTGTGGCCGAATTCTGGGTCACTCTCATAGAGAAGCGGCCAATCGGAAGTCTCGTGCCCACAAGAGTTGAGCACGGTGGTGAGCGCCACGATCGGTGGTCGGCTGAGGCAGTCTGCAACATTATTGGTGCTACCCTTCTTGTACTTGATATTCAAATGAAACTGTTGCAGATATGTGGACCACTTCTGATGGCGATCATTCTGCAACTTCCCTTGTGTCCGTATGAACTGCAGGGGCCGGTGGTCTGTGTGGATGATTGTTTCCTTCCCCAAAATGTAATTCTTCCATTGTCGACAGGCTTGCACAATGGAATACATTTCTTTGTCATAGGTGGGATACTTGCGAACTGTCTCAGACAATGTCTCACTGTGATATGCCACCGGATGTCCCTGTTGAGTAAGAACTGCCCCAATAGCATAGTCAGAGGCATCTGTCTCGATCTCAAATGGCTGCTGCAAGTCTGGTAAGGTGAGCACTGGGGCAGAACAGAGACGATTTTTCAATTCTTTGAACGCCTTCTGTTGAGGTTCCGACCAAAAGAATTTTGCTCTCGCTCCTCCTTTGGTGACTTGACTCAAGGGCCAAGTGATATGAGAGAATCCTAACACGAATCTACGGTAGAAATTAGCAAGACCCAGAAAGCTGCGAAGCTCTGTTATAGTAGTCGGGGCTGGCCAATCCCGAATGACTTGGATCTTGGCTGGATCCACATGCACCCCCATTTCATCAATAATGTATCCCAGATAATGAACCTGGGTCATGCCAAACGTGCACTTCTCCAAATTGGCACACAACTTGTGTTGCCGCAGTGTTTGGAGGACTTGTCGGATGTGATGAAGGTGCTCTTCCCAAGTCTCGCTGAAGATCAGAATGTCATCCAAGTACACCACTACGAATGAGTTGGTGAATGGCCGCAAGATGTCGTCCATCATCCTCATGAAGGTTGTGGGAGCATTTGTCAACCCGAAAGGCATGACCAGCCATTCAAAAAGGCCTTCCTTAGCTTTGAAGGCAGTCTTCCACACATCAGAGGGTTCAATTGGTACCTGGTGATACCCAGACTTCAGGTCGATCTTACTGAAATATTTTGCACCTTGGAGTTGGTCTAGAAGGTCATCAATCCGTGGGATTGGGTACCTATTCCGGACAGTGATCTTGTTCAACGCCCGATAGTCAATACAAAGTCTCCACGTCCCATCCTTCTTCTGTACCAACACGATCGGGCTCCCACAGGGCGATGAACTTGGTCTGATGTGACCTTTCTGCAACAGCTCCTGAATCTGCCTCTTGATTTCATCATTCTCCAGAACAGAGCGCCAATAGATCGGTCCATTAGGTAGCGGCGCACCGGGGGTCAGATCAATCGGGTGCTTGACCTGACAGTGCAGAGGAACCCCTGTGGGTGAGCTGAATATGTCCCCGTACTCCTCCACAACCTTATCCATTTGTTGTTGTTGTGCAGAGGAGCCCTGTCTGGAGGTCGTGGCCACAGTCTTCTTCTTGCCCTGGGGGTGGATCATTAGGAAAACGAATTTCCTGGTTTGGGAAATGAGCTTACTGCATTGTTTTGCAGTAACCAAAGAGATAGCGGCAGGAGGTGGTACCTCTGGTATCCTGTACAACTTATTTCCCAAAGTAACAATAACAGCACGAGGTCGAGACTCATACACAGCATGACGCTTCCACAAGTATGGTTGTCCTAATAATACATCAGAAACATCAATAGGAGCAATGTCACATAATACCTCATCCGTGAAGGGTTTGATGCTATAGAGAAGGCGACACTGCTGGCTAACGCAGAGATCTCGTCCTTGGTGAAGCCACCCGATGGTGTATGGATGTGTGTGCGCTGTGGTCGGAAAGCCCAACCGCTTCACGACGTCTGCTGAAATGAGGTTCTTTTGGCTCCCATTGTCGACAATGAACTATACAGGGGAGCCCTTTACCCACATCTGGGAGTGGAAGAGACGTTCTTCCTCCTCTGGATCTTCCGGTTCCTCCTTCTGGATCTTTGTAGTGGCAACAGTGGCGTTGGGTTCCGCATCAATAATCTGTTTCTCTTTTTCATTCCCCTTTTCAGGTTCTGATTCGGAGTCGGAGCATGCATCTGACTTAGAGGCCCTCATCTCGGCCACTAGCGACTGCTTGGCCCGACACTCACTTGTGTTGTGAGTGGAGCTCTTATGGAACTCACACCCCTTTCCCGTGTCCTTCTTTGGCTTTGCGGTGCTGTTCTTTTCTTGTGGCTTCGACGGGTTGTCTTTAGTTGCCATGCCTTGGCTCTGTCCTTTGTTCTGCGGTTTGGAAACACCTTTCCCTTGCTTGTGATTCGCAGATCCAAAGTCTCGCTTCTTCTGTTTGAATTTTTTCTCAATCTTGGCAGCATACCGGTATGTCGTACCAAGCGAGGAGATGTCGAGGAACTCCATTTCCTCCTAAATGTATCTGTGCAGACAGCTGTGATACTTTAGCACCAGATGTTTCTCTGAATCTTTGATACCCAACTTTGTGCGCAGGGTATGGAACAGATTCGTCAACTCATGCACATCTTGATCCCTTTGTTGTCGCAACGTGGTCCATTGTATGTACTTGTCCTCATAGCTCCCCACGAGATAGTATTGTTCCTTGACGGCATCTCGAAAAGAATTCCAAGTTGGTACGACCGAGAACAGAGAGGGTTCTGTCTGGTCCTTGTTCTCACAGTAGGTTTCCCACCAGTGCTTAACATGGGGGGTAGCTTTGAGGAGTGCAAAAATAATCTTCTCCCGGTCTGAAAAGTCATGAACAGAAAAATATCCTTCTAATAGATTCAACCATCTATCTACGGCATCTGCGTCTATTTGACCCTCAAATATGGGAATGTCAAAATTTACTTGTACATTAAAAGGAGTCGCGCCTCCAGAGTGGCTGCTGGATGCAGATGCGCCGCCGATGGGCAACCATTGAAGGATCTGAGCAAAGTTATCCATCATCGCGTTCCTTTGTTTTTCGAGGGCCTCCTCGAGCAATATTTTGATAGGATCTCCTGCTCCCTCATCTTTCTTTTCGTTCCCCATGGGCGTCCGTCGAGGTTTGCGAGGCTGATCTTGCAAAAGTTCCACCAGATCAAGCCCTAGCTCCTTATACCCCGACCTCGTTGGGGACATGCAAAGAAGGATCGAGAAAAAGCAGACCACTCTGATACCACTGATCCGGATTTATGCAGGAATGCAACAAAATAAACATATAACCATAAATACAGAGATGCAGCGGAAATAACACTTCATTTCATTAATATCAAAGAACTGAAATTTGCTTACAGACAGAATGGAAATAAAACTAGCTAAGGCGCTAGTAGCTATCTCTGAGAAGAGATGTGGTGGCTACAGGCCTTTGAACTAAGTTACAATGAGGCTCGAGGACCTATTTATTATTTAGAAACAATGGGAAATCCTAAATAGCCAAAACCCTAACCCTATGGGCCCCGTTTGAGTAAATTGGTGTTTCAACTTCCCAGGGGCGTAACTTTGGCATACGATCTCCGTTTGACACGTACCATACCTCGTTAGAAAGATCTATCCGAGGACTACAAATTTTTAACAAGCAAAATTAGTCCACGAACCTATGTTGTTCTCTGTTTTTCCAAAAAACATCGTTTAGGGCTTCAAAACGGCTCCAGAAGTTCAGGACCCGAAAAACTGCTAAAAATAGTAAGTTGTGCCAAAACTGAAAAACTAAAAGAGACAATGGTGGGGCCCCAAGTGGAATAGGCGGGTGACCACCAATATCCACCTGGATCAACCCCAACTGTTACAGGGCTTTCAAAGCGTTTGTCCAACGAGGGCTTCCAAGACTAGTAACTCAAACCACCAAGGGCTTCCAGATCGTTTGTCCAACCAAGGCTTCGAGGACTAATAACTCAACCCACAATTGTCCATTAGGCTTCCATAGTGATTGTCCAACCAAGACTTTTAGGAACTAATAACTCAACCCACATCTAAGGAATCATGAGAACCAACCAGAAAACAATCAATGGAAATAAACCCACAACACCATGCTTATACAACAAATAACAAGGCTAGGAAAATCCACATGCATACACCATGCATGCCAAAACTAGTGAGGAAAACATATACATGGAACTCGGTACCTGCAATCAAATCTCATTGTAGTTGATGATCCCGATGTCCGCTTGTGCTTTCCTAATCTTCTTTTTCCTTCTTGCATCAAATCACCAAGCATCCACACTCTCCAAGAGTGCTCCAAGAAAACTCTTAAGTATTCAAGAGTATGAGAGAGAGAATAATGAGAAAGCTCCAAAAATGCACTCAGAAAAGGTATAAACTGATCCTCATAAGCCTTTTTATAGATGAAACATCTATTTTCTTCATTTTCCATTATCTTCCTTCATTTTTCTCTTCACATGCAACCTATGACCTTTTACCTCCATTTTCTTTTAATTTCCATTATTTTCATAAATAAATGTGTCAAAAATATGTTTTGACTCTTTCATGACTTCGCCATAGCCTTTGGTAATTTCCTTAGCCATAATAAACCACGTGAACACCAACGCTAGGATGTTTTTCCCAACATTCAACTTGGAATACATGTCCCATCAATCGTAGTTATTACTTTAACTTTATTACATGGAATTTTTCACCAGCGTTGTTACAGGCATCCTCCTAAAAAAGGGTTGAACACCCCCTTATATTTTTCCTAAATACAATAGTTTACGGGTGGGAGAGCCTAATATTTAAATATAAGGCCCTACTAATGCTATGTAATTAATGGTAATATTGAAAATGACATTCTCCTTTACCTTTTATTTTCATCATTTTATTTAAATTTATAACATTAGCATTAATTGTTTTAGGATGTTTGAGAGTAGTCCATTTTCATTAGATTTCATATGCAAAAAGTTGGATTTTAGGTCCCACTCAAAATCCAATAAACTTAACAAATTTCAAAATTTTAGGATTGGGAGGGAATTACAACATTTCCACTAGATTCTATCATGTATGAGGGTATGGAACTAGCATTTAGTCAAGGCCACCAAGCCCTCTATGTACCTTAATGATGGTAGCATTGATTGTTGAACTCCACTATCATGACCCTAGTACCCATCACTCAAACAAATCTCAATTTGATATGTTAAGTTTTTCCTATCTTATTTTAATGTTTAAAGGGGGATATTAATGATGAGAATCCCAATATAGACAATGATTTTAATGATATGTAGGTACTTGTTGTAGCATGATTTTTTTTAATTATCGAAGCCATCTAGAGCCTCCTTGTTGAATTAGTTTTGGTTCAAATATGGATTACACTCTGATATTTTGGTCATATGCATACTTGTTACATATATTATAAACATTGCATGTTTGTGTATAATGGTCTAGATTCATATGGATGCACATGAATATTTATGTATTCTTTTCAAATTTTGATTTTTTATGTATTTTTTGGTCAACTAGTTTTTTGGTCTAATTTTTTTTCGATCCCTGATTTTCGGGTTGAGAAGTTCAATGACCAATCCAATTTGGGGACATTTGTTCATTGTCCATTGTTCATTTTCAGTTTTAACTTTTGAGTCTTGACTCTAGACCTCAGAGCAAGTCTTTGACTCGTCATTATTTACTATTTCTGAGTTTGAATTATTTCAATTTACTATTCCACTATTCAAACTTTAGTATCTATTATTTTGCTTAATACTAATTAAATTATAAAATAATGAATGATGAAATTAAATCAATATAAATTCTAGAATGATGAATGATGAATTTAAATCAATGTATTTCAATAATGAATTTGAATTTGAATCATGTATACACAGACACACACCTCAATGTTCGCCGCACCCCCTAAATTTCCCTAACATTTTGGGGTGTTCCCACATGTTCCCCTCCCTATTCTAGCATCCCTTCATCCTGAAAACTTGGTGGAACATTGCATTACACATAAGAATCTTCTCTTACATAGGTCTAAATTTTGTATTTTTTTATGTCTCATCAAGGGTGTTCCAAGTTGCTCTTGTTTTTCATCATTGCATCCAACAACACCAATGAGTTCTTTAATCATAGCATAAAACAAGTGCTTCTAACTTTCACACAACACTAGTTGAAGACTTTGAATCTCTCTATCGCTACTTTGATACTCCATTCAATTCAAAGGACATGAAGATCATCTTACCACCCCTATATGTCTCCATGTTCCAATGTCCCTTCGTCCCGAAAACTTGGTGGAACGTAGCATTAGACATAAGAATCTTCTCTTACATAAAGTCTAAGTGTTGTATTTTTTATGTCTCATCAATGGTGTTCCAAGTTGTTCTTGTTTTCAACATTGCAGCCTACAACACCAATGAGTTCTTTACTCATAGGATAAAACAAGTGCTTCTAACTTTGACACAACACAAGTAGACGATTTTGAATCTATCTATCATTACTTTGATATGCCATTCAATTCAAAGGGCATGAGGATCATCCTACCAACATATCCTAATGAATCCTTATCTAAGAGGATATTTTCATTTTGCGCTTCCAAGGATAGAACTCATCTCAACGAAAAATTCCGATTACATGTTAATCGATTATGTTGATTTCCATTCACACTGAACCCCATCAATGTCCCACTCATTAGGTTTTAGAGGCAAAACTATTAATAACTATTGGTTCACACAAAACTCTATGCACTCACTAGTTGTTCAGTTGTTCACATATAACATTGGGTATCCATCATTCATTCACAAAACTCTATGCATTCACTAGTTGTTCACATATAACATTCATTCACAATATACACAAATAAGTTAAACCATCAACCCCCTTGTCTCTCTCCCTCCCTAGATATCGGTAAAAATATTTTGACAAACTCCCATATTCTCATCTTCCTTTCCATTTCATACAAGGAGATTCAAAACTTCTTCAAATTCAAAGAACTCACATAGTTTTCGTTTTCCTAGAATTTACTCTAGAACAATCTTCAATCTTGGTTGGCTGGAATGGAATAACTCCCTGCCTGACAACATTGTTCACTCAAACCATAAACAGATATATGTATTCAATAAATTTCCACTTGATCCTAAATCATCAATGTAAACCAGAAAATGCAATCAGCGAAATCCTGTGGTTTTCATGAGACCGGAATCAAAGGTTTTAAATCCACTCTAGAAGGCTAACATGAATCTTTTTATATTACTGATAGCCTTCCCATTGTTGGCCATTCTTCTCCTCTACATCACTAAATTGGACACTTCACCCACTTTGATTGCCCCTTCAACATTGCTGGCTGAACAGTTCAGATTCCTCTTGCCTCTTGTCACAAGACCTGGGCATCAATGCTCCACTCAATCGCTACACAATTAAAGCATAAAACATAATTTGTCCGGCCCCCATAGTTGGGAGTAACAATTTATGAAGCAAATAATTCAACCCAATTGAAATTGAAATTATACAATACACCTGACTGGCAAAGACTCCAGCCCAATATATCTAGTTCAGATATGAAATCTATAATATCAACATTAATGGTTAAACATCATTTGATTCCTGCAAATAAAGGCAGGGATTGCCAATAGTTCTAGCCAAACTAGTTTCAAAAATGTTTCGTTTAGGATGACAGACCATAGAAAAGTAAATCATGAAATGCAAAAACAACACTTCATCTCAATGACCAATGATCTCTGACTCGAAATAATGCTCTACTTTAATAGAGTAGCACCGCAATTACATCCAGAATAGTTAGGAGCTCTTCTTCAGAGCAGATCCCCATAACATGGACATGATCGTGAAAGAAAGAGATACCAAAGTTATGCACTGGTAATTGAGAGATTAATCAGAACCCATTAGCAAAGCAAATGACTCATTTAGACCTCAAAAAGCTGTTGCAGCAACTGGGTCAAGAAGTCCTTTGAGCTGTGGGAGCCGAAGCAGGAGAAATAAAAATCAGCTGTACAAGTAGAAAAGTACATCATATTTACAAGAGGCCAATGAAGAAACTCTATGAGCTTTCTAATGCAGTTGTTAGGGTGACAAAAGCGAGGGTTTCATAGGCAGCCCGTGAACGGGGATGGTCATGGAGAAGCCATATTTGTTTACAAGTAAACTGACATGGATACAGTTCATGACGAGATCTGATTAGTCATAAATGTTAATGTGAGAGGAATAATCAAGGGTTCCAGCTCCTTCCCATCCCATCCATTCTTCCCAAGAATCGGCATCATCTCCCATCGAATCCTCCATATAGTAATCAGCATGACAGTTTTGCTGCTTTGCCTCTTCCAAACAGGACATTACAGTCTGAACATCATCACAAACATAACTTATCAGAACCATGGGCTTGCACAACAGTCACATGTTTCTAAAGTTAAGCTGAAAATGTATTCACCAACAAATCATTACTTTTTCAAATGAACAAGGAACCCAGGGACAATTCCCTGCATTTTTGAATGGCATTCATGGCGTCCATAGTCAACCACTAGATAGTACACAAATAGGAGTAAATCCAATCCAACTGAAAAGTAAGACAGGGCGGTATTTCAATAGTTTAACCAATCCCCTGGGGCTTCCAAAAATTATTCATAGGCGGGCAAGTTACCTCATAAGCTTGATTGATCTTCTGAAACTGAGTCCCACAACTATTTCCTTTGCAAACATCAGGATGATACTGCAACCAGATTATATCAACATATGAGTTCAATATGATTTTCATCCGAAACAAATTATTGAAAATGGATCATGATTCTTGAAACATTTCTATGACCTGTGACATGGTCAGAAGATCTTTTTTTTAAAACACATGCTTCACCATAAAACCTTGCATTTCTTGTTCCTCTCTGAACCATACCATGCTCTTTTGCTTCAGACATGGAATAACTGCTACTGAAAATATCTGAGGCTGAAATTTGGGCAAAATATTTCAAGTGGGTACTTCCATACCTGCAACGCAAGGCGACGATAGGCTTTCTTGACATCTTTCTCAGCAGCCCCGGGGCTCAATCTCAGAGTCTCATACTCCTCTTTCATCCCAGGGAAAGCAACAGAGGCCATCACAGTTACATTGCTTCTGCCTCGCAAATCCTTCTTCTCTCCATTCTTTCTTCTATAGAATGAGTTACTGCTAACATCAAAATGCCTTCCAAGTTTGACAGCCATGATCTCTAACAAAAGAGCCCTGCTGACCTATAAACAGAGCTGGAAGCCGAGTTGCAAACTAATATAATCCTCCAGATCCCTTGATGGGTGTAACGAAATCCAGCTACTGACCTTCAGAAAATACAAAATAAATAGCAAGGATTGCTGCGGATATCGGTTTCAGAGAGCATGAGGGAAATAACATGAGAGGACCTATAATGGAAGAAGGCATACATTAATAGTTCCTGTGGGCAGGTGCAATTATATGAAATGATCCCAAACCCGCCTTGGAAAACCACTTCCCTCACATCCTGGATTTGGATTAGCCCACCATTTGGGAGCCAAATAATTGCAAACGAATAAAATACAGGAAATCAACGACGAAAATATGCGCCAAAATCTTCAGATTATCTCTTCCAGTACTTTCATAAAAAAATTAAAAAAAAATCAAAATATTGGAACCAATGGCACTACTTCCAATGAAAAAAATTAAAGAATTGTGCCAATGGAACACAACACCATTATTGCAAGCAATGTCAGCGTAAGAACAGGTTTAAATTTTTAGGCATTTAACTGCTAAAGCGCAATTAAATTCTGATTATTATCTGGTATTTGTTTGGCCAATTCAGTCTTACCCGCTGCCGCGTCACGCTCCTTCACATTTGGATAATTCATGGTTGTTGGGTTTTCAATTTGATGAGTTCATTGCCACGATTCTTTTGGGACAAATATTAAGTTCATGATTGGTTTTTTTGTATTTCTATTGGATAAGGATAATTTATAGGATAAAAAAATTTGGTTTATTGTAATTTTATTTTATTTATTGGATGGAACAGTCTTACTGCATCTTAATTATCATCATCAATATAGTATTCCAATAAAGATAAATAAAGATAAAAAAAACAATAAGTTAATCATTTATTTTCATATTTTATTTCAAAAAATTATTCTTACAAGTAACTGTCTTAAGAATTCTGATTTACAAGTATTTACTGTATTTTCATTAAATAAGTGGTAATGTGCACAGCTGTAAATGATGAGCTGGCGGTTGGTATTTTTGGATAAATGAGGCAGGTTTGATGGTGTTAAAATAAGTAGCTTGTTAATGGGCATTAAATGAGCTTAGGTTGTATATGTTGATCTTTAAGTTTTTATAGGCCAGTTATTCAAGGGTGGGCACATACAGCCCCAGCTTTTTAATGCTCATTGGCATGCCTAAATAAGTACCTTGTCAATGGGCATTAAATGCAGTAGTCTAAAAAACCCCAGAAAATATTCCAGAAATTTTGGTAAGATTATGAAAAATTTCGACAAAGATTTTTAAAAAATTGGGTTACAGTCATTAAACTTTAATATTTTGGGTGCTCTAAAAGTTTGTGATGGTGTTGAATGCATTTCCACCTTCAAAAATGCAATTCAAACACTCCAACTACCTAATTTTTTGAAAAAAAATTACCAAAACAAATTGTCGTCCAAACTATTATGTTGCTTCCATAGACAACTCTCATTAAATAAGGAGTTGTCTACCGAGGCCGCGTTTTGGCCCGGACGGCAGAAATCTGCCGAAATCTGGTCAACAAAATTTGGACAAATCAGGTAGTTGCAGTGTTTGGAATCCATTTTTGATAGTGGAAATGGATTCAGCACTATCAAAAACCCCTGGGGCACTCAAAATACTAATGTTCAACAACTGTAAACAAGATTCTGGGCAAATCTTTGCCAGATTTTCTGAAAATCATTACCGGATTTTGGGTCAAAACGCAGCCTCGGTAGACTACGCGATTAAATAAGCATTTGACAGATCAATTATTTAAAGTAACCATATACGACCCCACTCATTTAATGCCCATTAACAAACCACGTCTTTGTAACTCAAATCAATGATAATGCATTAGGATCCACCCAGCTGGCCAGCGTTATGATTGGGAATATATCCCTACCTTTTTAGAAGCAATCATTGAGAGTGTTGGGATCTCATATTATTGGCTCTCCATTTTACTTTTTCTCCACATTTGTTTTCACATGAATTGGGAGCATTGAAAATTTTTCATGCGAGATTAGCGTGTGATATAATGTTTGAAAATCTCATGTGAAATTAGCGTGTTATATGATATAATGTGATGTGATGGAGTAACCACCTCACATTATTCAACTTCTTCTCTTCGTGCGGTTCACTCAAAATTAGCATGTGATCAACTACCTGCTCTCATGTGACATGTGAACGAACTACCAACTCTCCACCAAATATTTAGGTTGACCTCCATTGTGAACTGAAATTTGGGTATGCAAAGGCTTTTTTTAAATACTAACTAGAATTTCAAAGAGTAATGTGGGGGTAATGTGGGGGTAAAATAAAAAATCTAATTCAGCAACCATAATGAAACTCAATAATCATAACGCTTTTATATTTTACTATTTAATTTATTAAAAATTTATAGCCATAATCAACATAGGTCCTCTAAGCATTTTTGTATATTGAAAATCATTAAAATACATTTTACTGTATTAACACATTGTCTTTTATTATTTAAGAGTAGGAGGTAGAGTCTACTTAAAAAAAAAAAACTATGTAGATTGTTTTGGTTATCAAACAAAATTGAACGGATAATTAAATGTTGGTGGAGGGAGGAAGGTTGGTATTAATTAAATCTATGTTGAAAAGCATATCAATCTATTGGTTATCCATTGTACATGTTCGAAAAGGTATTTTAGATAAGATTCTAAAAAATCCTATAATTTCCTTTGGACTAGTCGAAGGGAAGAGGAGGGAATCCCTTTTGTCAAATGGACAAGAATATCCAATCCTAAAGATTTAGGAGGATGGGGACTACAAAAAATGGTTCATATTTAGTCAAACCTAAGCAATGAAAAGTCACTAGGGGCTTTTGTTTTAACAATGGATTGTGGGGAAAGTGATGAAGGGCAAGTATCTTGAGAAAAATGAACCATTATTAGTGAAGACAAAATCAAAAGTCATTTAAAAGAGCATGTAATGTGTGGAAAAGTTTGATAAAATATTATGATATTTTATGTAATTAGGGTGCTTGTAAAAATGGGTGATGTAATAGATGGAAAAGATCCATGAATTGGATGTAATGGGAATCATATACTTTTTGAACCCTTGTGCTTAGCTTTAAATGAGAAAGGCATTAAAAGTTTAAAAAATGAATGAGGAATTGAGGCTCATGGTTTAGGGTTTTAGATTTGGAAATCAATAAAAGATTTGGGATTACAAAGAGATTTGGTTGAAAAATTGTGTCTTTAAGTAAACTTATTAAATCATGATACCATATGCTTAAAGGATTCAAATGATGAATTAAGTTGGTCTTGAAACAAGTCTTCAGGGTGCTCATAGCTAAGCTTGGTTATGAGATGAACAATTACTAAGACTTGGAAGTGGAATGACTATGGTGGTGTAAAATGGTATGGAAGTTAGTATATCCATTTAGTTGGATTTGGAAAATAATATCTTAACATGGTAGGAAAAATGGACCTGGTTGGTGCTACTTGTGTAAGAATGTAAATGAGATTGTGGATCTATTTGTATATTATTCCTTCTCCAAGGTTGTTTGGAAAGAGATGATAAGTAAGAATCGGTGAAATAAACCATCTCTATTGGAGTGCTTAGAAACTTGGACTACAAATAGGTTTATTTCTTATTGTAAAGATCTACTTTGATGTGCAAATTGGGGAATTTGGCTATTCAAGAACAACTTGAGTTTTGAAATAAGGAGGCCCGTCTAGGAAGATTTTCTCATCAAATTAGAGTCTCCTTTGGTGAAGGCAACAAGCCTCTGAAATACTCTGTCCAAAGAACTCAATAAGAGAATAATATTGAATTCATAAGGCCTTAGGGATTTTTTGTTGGAGCTTGCCAAAGGCACTCAAAATTTGTAGAGCAATGGCCATTCTCTATTTGGATAATGCTCGTCAATTTTCTTTAAAATATGATGCTAGTAGGGGCACCAAAAATGGAGTAGAGATCTATGTTTTTTGTATCCTACTCAAGGTTGTTGTTGGCAAACAAATAAGAAAGATTCATGTCCTTGGGGATTCTAAACTATTTATGGATTAGGAAAATGAAAAAGCACAAATCACAAATGTGATTTTGGGGCCTATTAAAGAATTTTTGAGATCATAGCAGTCATTGAGGAGGTTTCCTTTGTTCATGCATTGAAAGAACTCAATCATAAATTTAACCGTATATCAAAGAAAGCACTTACCTTGGAAGAAGGAATGTTGTATGTTCAAGAAGTCATGCATTGCATCCCTTTGAATGTTTTCAATTTATGTCTCTTCTAATTCGGCTTTTCATACTCTTGTCTTATTTACAGCATAGTAAGTACCTTGTTTAAATTGATTCTAGGTATGTTAAGTTTGGGAAAAAAAATTGAAAGCCTATTTTAAAATAAGACAAAAAGGAAGATTTTATATGTTTTGGTATAGGAAGAGGTCCATTTTTTTATGTGGACAATGAAAACCTGGAAAATGTTTCTTTTATTTTTTAATGGAATTGAAAGGCTAGAATATTTATTTGATTTTCTTAAAAAACGCATGTAAATGCAAGAGAATTAGATAAGCATGTGATACTTGTTATTCATAAGATATACATATAAATACAACATTTTTTTTTACCCTTGGTTTCATATTGCAAGAGGTCTCTTGGACTCCTCATGATTGTTCGTGTTTATTGGAGACTTTTGACCTTCCTCTCAAGTGAATAATGCAATTTCACATAATCCCCTAAGGATTACAATTGCAATGTCCCCCCCACCCTCCCCACCCCTTAATTCAAAGGGGTGTATGTGAGTCCAAGAAGAGACTTAAAATACACAGCCAATGGTTGGATTTTCTCTCTAAATCTTGATGTTTAAGGAATAACATCAACCAAATGACGTAACAAAACCTAAAGCCACTATGTTGAAGGAAATTTAAGGATAACCACCAACTTTGGAACTTGGCTCAAAGTAGTTCTTGGAACGATTATGAATCTGTGTACAAGTTGATTTCTTCTACCAAATGAAAGTGCTCTCGATGATGGTATAAAGATTACCACAAATTGTCATCTAACACAAGCAATAAGTGTTCTACCAAGTGGTGGTTTAAGGAGGACCAAAAACCAATTGGTGCTCATGGAACATGAGATTGTCTCTGACTACAACTTTGACTCTATCTCTGGCTAAATATGGCTCTAAGCTATGGCTGTAGGTTCTTGTTCTGGACGTGGCTTAGGCTTTCTTGATATAACTTTGAAACTACTAGCTAACAATAAATACCCCCCGCCCCCACATTAGACACAAGGTGAGAAGATGAAAATATCTCCATTGTAAGACATGCCAATACTTGAGAATGAACTCTCTAGTATGAACAATATATCTTATTGGTTGCTGAAGATAATTTCCAAGAAGTGAACCATTCAAGATGATTCTTTTCCCTTGCATGAGTCTTCTATCTATAATATGCATCAAAATTATGAGTATTTTTTCTATAATGCTCACAAGGGTGAAGATCAAAACATTGATATTTCATGTCACCAACTAGATCGCAATGTTGGAAGTAGAGCAAGTGAAGATGAATTTCCTGAAGAAACCCAACACTCTAAAATTGGATGGGTTTGGAGTAGTCTAGAATGTGAAAGATCACTTCATTTTCATATTCAAGACCAGGTATATGCTTGTTGTTGATGACTCTTCCCAAGGTCTGATGATGGGCTTGGGAAGTGCAAGTTTAACTTTTGCATCTTGATGCGAATTTGCTCCTGAAGTGTCATCACTAATGTAATCACCTACTCAATGTTGATGGGAATCAATATAAAATAGATAGTTATTTTGAACCAAAACCATTTTAGAATGTTGACTCTTTTTCTATAATTCATCTCACTAGCACTATGACTCAAGGCAGAGAAATTTGAATTTTGTAAATAAGTTCGAACATCAATGAGAGTGGATTTATCGATTTTGATTGTACCATCAACAATAGAGAGTATCAGAGTGTTCATTAACTCTATTACTCCACCAATTGAATCATTTTCAACACTCAAGCTTAGTGAACGAAGGGTGTTGGGTTCAACTGAAAATGCACCTATTTAACTTATTTTCAAAGGAAGTACAAGCCTATCCATGCGACTAACTTCAAAAATACTTAAAACTAAGATATTTGAGGACTAATGTAGTTTACAAAAATCTAGATTTCAACCTACTTCATGTAATATTATAATACTCAATCAAGATTCTTAATGGTGAAATTCCAAATTATTTAATCTTTAAAAGATTTAGAATTCATGCATGGATGTCCTGAAACCTTCGTCAGCTTGTGTACTTCAAAATGACATCAA
Source organism: Pinus albicaulis (assembly GCA_034641835.2). Classification (NCBI taxonomy): domain Eukaryota; kingdom Viridiplantae; phylum Streptophyta; class Pinopsida; order Pinales; family Pinaceae; genus Pinus; species Pinus albicaulis. The sequence continues at coordinate 100,031,054 of MU968411.1, read as the reverse complement.
TAAAATACAATCAACAACAAATATCATATGCCAAGGCACAATCTTGGGAAGGAGTGGATTGGATATGAACTTAATCCAATCTAGAACCCTCAGTGATTTTGATCAACTTAGTACCATGTCAAATATGTATCCAAGGCCTATTCTCAAAGTTGGCAAGTTGATAAACAGAGAAAATTTATGAAGATACTCCCACCCTATATATTAGAGAAAAGAATAAACCAAACAATCATAAGAAACTTCCGGAGTAGAACTGTGTAATGGATTTAAAATCCATCCAACGTTGTGGATCGTTACACCATCCATCTTCAGGGACCATAGAACTTCATGAGTGAACGAGTGCTGGAAGGCCAATTATATAGAGAAGGAAGAAACTATTTATCCGTTGGGGAATAGTCAGAGTAGAATAAATTAAACCAGAGATATTAATTAGATGTTGACCAAGTCCCATAAAAATATAAAAATAGATATGTTCAATATTTGAGATGAGAAAAATGAAATTATAATTAACCAAGCATGGAATGAGAGTGGTTGAAGAATTTAATTTGAATTAATAATTAATTGACATATTAACATAATATTGGGTATTAGGATTCAATAAATAATGATGTAGTCAAATAATATTTTATATAGTTAAATTATTGACCAAATTCCATTAATTTAATGAGATCAATATAATAATATGTGGAGAATAAAATAGTTAATTAAAGATTAAGCTAGGATTAAAATTGAAAAATAATTATTTCTCGGATTCAACAATTAATACAATTATGCCAAATAAATATTTGACTTAATTTTTTTATTATTTTAATTAGAAATTAGATAGATGATTAGATATAAGAATTAACATATTTTAGGAAAGAAATCAAAATGAGGATGTATAGTCGAAAGCTAGAGAATAAAGATTAGGGTAATTTCAAATAGAATTATTGATAAATGATTGAACAATCATAAGGGGGTCAATTAAACAAATTTGGAGACGGGATGACAAAGATCAACTTTTCAATGGGAAATATGGTGGATGACGGGCTTCCATGAATGGCTAAACTTATATTCATCCTCTTTATTAAAATTATTAGGGTTCTTCTCGATTTCCAGGGTTTCTTGGATAACCCGAGAGTTATAAAATGGAACCGAGACTAGGATTTTTGAATGATCAAACCTGATCAAATGCTTGGACTGAAAAGAGTGCTCCATGATGGCAGATTTGGCTAACGGTTGTGGTTTGTATCCATTATGTGCTCTTTTGGCTTGGAATTGAAAGGACGACCAATTTGGCCAATATAGGATTTCCTGCAAGAACAAGGAATTTCATAGACCCCCGATCCCTGCATTAGGCCTGATTTGTCTTTGGCCGACCAAAATAATTTCTTGAGGGTTTTGTCGAGTACGAACACAGTTTTTATTTCTAATTAAAAAAAAAAAAAAAGAAGAAGAAGAAGAAGAAGAAGAAGGTCAACTATTTATTTGGCATCATTGGTTATTAATTGTTGAATCCCAACAATAATTATTTTTCAATTTTAATCATGATTTAATCTTTATTTAATTATTTTGTTATCTACATATTATTATCTTTCTCTCATTAAATTAATGGCATTTGGTCAATAATTTAACTATCTAAAATCTCATTTGACTCCATTATTAATTATTGAATCCTAATACCCATTATTATGTTAATATATCAATTAATTATTAATTCAAATTAAATTATTCAACCACTCTCATTCCATGTTTGGTTAATTATAATTTCATTCTTCTCATTTCACATATTGAACTTATTTATTTTATATTTTTATATTTTTATGGGACTTGGTCAAAATCTAATTAATATCTCGAGTTAAATTTATTCTACTATGACGATGCCCCAACAGATAATTAGTTTCTTCCTTCTCTATATAATTGGCCTTCCAGCACTCGTTCACTCATGAAGCTCTCTAGTCCTTGAAGATGGATGGTGTAACCATCTGAAACGTCAGACAAATTTTAAATCCATTACACAGTTCTCCTTCGGAAGTTTCTTACAATATGAATAATTGTGGAAATGTTAGATCTTTTAAACCAAACAATTTCTAGATAAAGTACACATGCCAACAATATTGCATAATTTTAACCCAAAATCTGACTGCTACTCTCTACAAAAACTAAAACACATAAAGCCACTATCAAGTTAATTAGAAGAATACATATACAACACACACCAAGAGACCCAATTAATGCACATGAAACACACGCGCACACACACACACATAACTGCTAAGGATTACACTTTTTCATAGTCATGAAACTCTGCCTTGTAAATGTGAAGGGAAAGGAGATCATGGCAAGTGCTAGTTGTAACCAAGATGGTATATGTATTGTTTTCAAAACTTTGTGCAATCACTAGAAATGAACATATAGATTACCCTTCATGAAAGGGAACTAGTATAGAAGAATCATTAATCACCTTGAAATAACTTGGCTTAACAACTTCAGTAGGATTATATATAATAAATTAATTGTTAAACATCCACAAGGGTCAATATAAAGTGGAACCCATATAGTCTACTCCATCGTTGGTCGACTATTTGAACTCGTGACATCACTTATGATGGCCCCATAATAAACCACCCTACTCATGGGGATGTGAGGAAGTCACACATATCTCGTAAAACTCTTCCTATTATTTTTTTTGATGTTGTATGAAGGAATTCTGAAAAATATTTGACAAATCTCACCTTAAACAAAGGATTCAGGTTAGTTTGAATAGATTTTGAGAAGGACACTTTCAATGTATCCACACCTATCTATGGTCATTTTGTCAAAATTGTCACTATAAAAAGTTGCTATGGGCCTCCTCCTATGGATGGTATGTTGATGGCAACAATTTCTTATATGTTCATGAGATCTATAGCTAACACATTCAATCTCAATCATAACAAGAATATTAAAAGAATGAGGATCTAGAAGAGCTTCATGAGTCTTATTCTTATGGGGTCATACTTGTAGATACATTACTTATCTCTCCAAAAAAAAGTGATTCAACCTTTCACATTGAGTTTTTGTTTCTCTATAATTTGCAATGATCAAGCAGGGTAAAACATCATCACAACTCAGGTAGAGTTGGTTCCATCGTTTTCTGAAAATTCCTCTCCCCTTTGTATTCATGAATTATTCCTTTCAATGAGGGAAATCTTGCATCCATCTCTCCTATTGACTTATGTTATCCATACAATATGTCGTCGCTCAATCTCCTTCAGTATGGTAACTAACTAGTTTTCCAAGTTTTGGTCCATATGATCCCACCAAGTGCACATAATGCATCATTTAGCTGGTTACAAATCGAGATTGAGCGTTAATTTTATTTTATCATGAATTTTTATAAGAGAGACACTATGAGGGTCTAGATATGAGATAAAATGGCATACTATATTAATCAGGTCACGGAAGGTACCAATATCCAAAGAAGAAAGATGATGGGTATGCAGATCTAGGATGGGCATGCAAAGGAGATGTAATCTAGGCATGGGGGTTTCGAACTACATAGAAATTCTAGAAGAAATGCTGAAGACTATAAATAATGGAGGAATAACCTCTAGAGAATCCATCAAATGCTACATAATGAATGCACGAACAAAGAAGCTATCGAGGAGATGTCAAACCAAAGTAGATGGCATATTTAGTAAGATCTAGAGAACGCTTAGGACAAGTAGAGAAATGGTAGAAACCCTGGGCAAGGAAAAAAACGTTGGTTGAGGAAATGTTATACTAGGGAAGTGACAGAGTTAGAATGGAAAATATGGCATGGAGCACCTAGGTGAAGGGAGACCTTAAAATTGTCTTTCACAATCAATCAAGCAGGACAAGAATACGCATGTTGTGATACCACCATTAGAACACACACATAAATGTAAGAGAATTGGATAAGCATGTGACTATTATGATCCTTGCACCTTAAAAATGATAAGAAAGTAATATCTACAGTCCTCTTTGAGGGGGAATGCTCCTTTTAGAATGAATAAAATGTACAAGACAATATTCAATGATCCTAATACTAGGTCCCCTTAGTGTGTTTGTGTGTGTGTGTGTGTGTGTGTGTGTGAGAGAGAGAGAGAGAGAAGGGGGGCGTATAATTATAATAAAATGGGATCATAAGGGGTTATAGCCTATATCACAATATAACAATATAAATGTAATCACTCTATATCTATGGCTTAATAAGGGGTTTTAGGGTTAAAATCAGGGGTATATAGGGTTTAACTTCGATACTTGTTATTCACAAAATACACATATAAATAAATGCACTTTTTAAAGTTTCTCAGTGCTTAAAGCAAAAAGAGAGAAGATTAGATAGTTATATAAGCTTCAAAATTTATATAATGACATATTTTTAATATGGCAATAAAATGTTAATGATATTTTTTTTGTTGGTACAAATGATTTATACTTATTTTTTAAGTAAACTCCTTTTTTTTCCATGAAAAAAATATCTATATTAATATTTCAAGGGTGAAATATGTTGGAAACATAATCCTTAGGGGATTATGTGAAATTGTATTATTCACTTAAAAGGAAATAAATAAGCCTCGAGTCAACATGAACAAGCGTGAGAAGACCAAGAGACCTCTTGGAATATGAGAGCAAGTGTCGGAAAATTGTTATATTTATATGTGTATTTTGTGAATAATAACTATCACTGCTAAGCCCTATATATTGAGTGATTACAATTATATTGTTATATTGTTATATTGTTATGTAGGTTAGAACACCTCACTATCCTGATTCTGTTTTTGGCTGTGCGCGCGTTCCTGAGGCAACAGTGCTAATCAGACTTGCGCGCCCCCCTGCAGCTCCTCACCTTCCGCCATGGCCTTTGCTGGAGGGGGTCCCGAGCCCCTCCCTCTTCCCCCAGAGGTGTCTGCTTTCAAATGGTCAGTGGCCTCCTACAACAAGCACCCCTCATCTGTTCTACAATAGAAATTCGTCAAAAAATTGGATAGCATCCCCACCGTGGCCCTCCCAATGGAAGAAACTTACAAATCTGCTCTGAATCTAGCAGAGAGAGGCCTCGTAGAGCAGTTCACGGGCCTCTGGCCATCTCCTAAAGTAGTAGAAGAATGGACTCAGAGGAACTGGATCCCTTTAATCAAAGGAGGAATAAAAAACTATTTTTTGGGCAAGGGATTATTTGTGTTTGTATTCGAAAGCGCTGAAGACAGAAGTCTCATCTTCGGGAATAGTCCTTACTTCATGGGGCTACAAGACCTCTATCTAAATAAGTGGTCGCCTGATTTTGATCCTTCCCAAGATGTGCCCTTAGTAGTTCCTATTTGGGTCTTTCTCCCCCACCTCCCCCTTCACTGCTGGAACCAGATGTCTCTCCAAATCATTGGCAGCGCCCTAGGAAAATACATCGACCAAGCTGTTCGAAAAGATCAATATCCTTGTGCCCGCATCTGCGTAGAAGTAGATCTGGAGGAAGGGTTGTCGAAAGCAATAAATCTCACAATTGTCGGTTGGTCCCATGTCCAAGAGCTAGATTATGAGCAGCTCCCCTTCAAATGAAGACACTGCCACGGTTATGGACACTTCGCAAGATATTGCAAGAGAAAGGTTGAGGAGAAGACTGAGAAAACTAAGGGTGATCAATGGACCCTAGTCCAGAAAACAGCCCAACAAAAAGGAAACGGGAAAGGAACCACAAAGGGGACCTCCTCCACAAAATATCGAAACATCACCCTCAGCTAGGATGGGGCCTCTACCCCCATAAAAAAGGAAAGTATCCCTGCAAACTCCCCTGAAATAGCCCCAGGCAGTGTGGCCCAGAACGAGACTCCAATCCCAAACAAAGAAGGAGAATAAATCGTCCCTCTTGGAGCCTCTTAAGACCCCTCTTCCATCCCTTCATATGCAGAAATCACCAAGAAGAAGTAGGCAAACAACTCATGCTCCTTAGAGGATGAGACCTTCAAGAGACCGTCAAAAAGAGCTAGAAGGAAATCCAATAAAGAAGCCAATGAAGAGGAGGCAGAATGCTAAAAATTCAAGGAAGCCAACCCACAATAGAGATGTCCATTGGAAGAAATACCAGAGTAAGGCCTCCTAAGGGAGGACTCATCAATCCCTCCCTCGGTAAATAATGCGCCTAGTCTCTTGGAATTGCAGAGGCTTGGGGAACCCCTCGAAATCTGAAGCCGTCAAAGATCTATTGAAAATAGACCCCCAGATATCCTCATGCTCCAAGAGACTAAAATCAAAGGGCTCGCCCTTCTCAACATCAGCAAGACGAAGTGGAAGAAAAATTCAAGAAAAGCAGTAAGCTCAAAGAGCTCTTCAAGCGGACTAGCAACTCTATGGTTAGATGATCTTTTCCATCTGAATAAATCTGCCGAGACCCAGCACTGGATCTTCACCGAATTGAAACATCGTACAAGTAAGTTAACCCTGGCTTTATTCAATCTTTATGTTCCAGTTATTTATAATGAAAAAAGGGTGTTGGAGCTCTTTTTCCACCTTCCTCGAGCAACACTCCCTCAACAATATCATTCTGGGTGGAGATCTAAATTTAGTTCTGAAACCAAGAGAAAAGAAGGGAGGAAACAATATCAAAGACCAAATGCTTCCCATGGTGGAAGACCTCATTCAGCAATGGGATCTTCTTGACTACAACCCGGTGAGAGGCCTCTTCACATGGTCCAGCAACAGAATCAAGGAGGACCACATCTCTGCCCGCTTGGATAGATTCTTAGTCCAAATCTCTTTGTTGATCAAACAAAAGATAATCTCAACAAAAATCCTCTCGAATCTCACCTCGGATCACAAGCCCATTCAACTACTTGTGGAAGAGGAGGAATACTTGGGCCCAATCCCTTTTCGATTCAGCCCCCTCTAGATAGAAAGACAAGGATTCACTAACAATGTCTGTGTAGCCTGGGCCAAACCTATCTCTGGTTCCCCAAGCTATGTGTGTAGGTTTTAACCCTGAACAAAAATTATCAACACACGAATCTTATAACAGAAAATAAACAATAGCGAGAGCATAAAACATAAAACAGATAAACACAGAGATTTTCCCTTGGATCCCAAATTGGGACGACCAGCTTGATTTTTCATTATATTCCTTTTAGTGTTACAACACATATATATACATGCCGAAGCATACATAAACCCCAATCCATTAACCCGAGATTAGAACATAACCGTAGTTCCCTTAACCGGATCTACAAAATACCAGGGGCCGAAAACCATCGTACCCCAAAACCATGTGCAAACTCATGCACAAAACATGGGTGGGTCCGCATACCAAAAAAAAAATCGTCGGGGCGCTGCCCCGAACCCCGACAGGGGGGGCTATCGCCCCCCCTGTGACCCACCTGCTGCGCTCGGCCCAACGTACAACGCGTACGGCTAGTCGTGGAAAGAATATAACACATACCCAACAATGTGTGGGAGAAAAAACTAAAGGCAACCAAACATGCACTCGAATAATGGATTAGAAAACCAACAAATACTCCAAAAATTCAGAGAAAAGAAGTTGTTCAGTCTTTGGAGACCCTGGAAATGGAAAGCAAAAACATCACTCCTAATTTGTTGGATAAAGAGGTGAAAGCTAAATTTCCTTCCTACCATTCTTTCTGCATGGAAGAAGAATATTGGAGAATCAAATCTTGCAGTCTGTGGTTGAAGGTAGGGGACCGGAACACCTCCTTCTTCCACCGTCAATATAGAGCACGAATCTGTCGTAATCACATCTCTGAAATCACAACAACTGAGGGAAAAATCTGCAAAGGGTTCAATCAAATCAAAGCAACAGCTGAAAGCCACTTCAGAAACCTTTTTAGTGCTGGGACAGATGGTAGTGAAGAGGACACAACAAACTTCCTTTCAAATATCCCCCATCTCGTCAGCCCTGAAGAAAAACTTGCTCTCAATAAACCCTTTTCAGAATAAGAGATTACAAAAGTCATTTGTGTTGAAAATGCAGCAAGATGATGGAGCTTAGTGAAATGAAGTCGCCTTCACTAAGTGGGCCCGCAGGCAAATTCTGGCGCAAAATATATTTTTAGACTATGTCTATTTTTAAACATATGGAGCATGGTTCGGGGATTCCAGTTTGAGATTCTTGGAGCATTGGTCATGTTGGTAAAAATAGATGAGACTCTATTTTTTAGGTCAAAGAGGTCGAAGGCTATTTTTAGACTGCCTCTCCTAAAAATATGGAAGTCAAATATTATTTACCCTTAATAATATTTAGACTATAAACAACAGTTTACTCTCTTGGAGCACTTCAGTTCGAGCTACAGAAGTGGCTCATGCAACTGACAGAGGAATCACGTGGTTCCCAAGGGTTCGATGGCATCATGCATGGTTGACTTCAGTTGGACTTCAGTGGCAGAAGTTTGGAGGAGTTAATGAGACAGCTAGTGGAGTTGTGTTCTGTTTATTTTAGTTGAACTAGTTGAGATTAGTTTAACTAGCTAATCAATTAGTTATGAGTGGAGTGAATTAAATATTATTTAATTCATTAATTAGTAACTCATTATTCAACTCAAGAACACATCGGTTCACTACAGTGCATGATCAGTTCAGTGGAGACCAGTGAAAGAGATAGATGAAAGGGTGGAGTTAGCTATCAATTGTGACTATACTGTTGCTATTTGCAACACACAGATAGGTGGAGTAAGCCCATGAGGATTGCGCAGTTCAGGCTGGTGGTTTATCTATATAAAGAGGCCATCCCATAGCATTGAAACATGCAATAGAGGCAAGGAAATTGGTGGTGAGTTTTGAACCAGTAACCTGTTCAAAACCAAGCTAGATTGTGAGTAACTTTATGAGAAAGTACTGAGTACTTGTGAGGAGTATTGTACTGAGTTAGTTACTTGATTTCTCCATTATAATATACACAATAGCTGCGGGGTTTTTAGCTATAATATTTCCCCATACATACTGTGTTAATGTGTATGATGATTTGATGTGTTATCGCTTGATTTTATTTCCGCATGTGTGATGATCTGAGTTGATCTGAGTTGAGCTGAGTGGAAGAGATTATGTGTTGTGTATGAAGTTCAAATAGTATGTGACCAGGATAGTCTCGGTGGATAATTAATCATTATTCAGCAAATTTCTACAATTTGGTCTATGGAACCTGATAAGGCCCCAGGCCCTGATGGATTCACAATCCATTTCTACAAAATATGCTGGAACATAATAAAAAATGACTTGTTGAAAATTATAAAAGGATTCCTGAACAAAGTAAAGGTTGGGGGTGGCATCAACTCAACCTTCCTAGCTTTAATCCTGAAATAAGTCAATCGAGAGACCTTCAGTAGATTCAGACCCATCTCTCTCTGTAATGCCTCCTACAAAATCCTAGTCAAACTCCTAGCAAACAGAATCAAACCCCTGCTCGGGAGACTTATATCCAACCCCCAAGGAGGATTTGTAGAAGGTAGGCATATCCTGGAAAACATAATACAAGTGCAAGAATCCATCCATTCCAGCAAGCCGTGAAAAGAAAAAGGGATGTTGATCAAGCTAGATATGGCCAATGCATTTGACAGGGTTAATATCTCCTTCCTCCTCTCCTTTGGATTCTCCCCTCAGTTTGTCAATCTCATAAAAGCATCCACTGAAAAGCCCTGGATTACTCCTTTGGTCAACAGGTGTCTGACTTCTTATTTCCAAGCTCATAGAGGGTTGAGGCAAGGCTGTCCTTTGTCCCCATTCCTGTACATTCTGATGGCGGACTCCCTCAGCAGAAAGCTCATTGCAAAAAGGATTGATGGGGCTCTGCCTGGCTTAAGAACAACAAGTGGCTTGGATCCCTCGAACCATGCCCTCTTCGCTGACGTTTCTCTCCCCCTTGGTGGAGCTTCTCCTAGAATTACAAAGGCTTTTGACACTGTCCTCAAAAGCTACTACAGGGTCACTAAAGCTCTTGTTAATGAAATTAAAAGTGTATTTTATGGATGGAATGTAGAACAAGATGAGCTCAATTGAATTTCACAGCTCACCAAAGGATGAAAACTGATCCTCATCAAATCTGTCCTGTCAACTCTCCCGGTTTATCAAGCCTCTTTCCTATTAGCTCCAAAAAAAATCATGGAGAAGGTATCAAATCTCTTACGCGATTTCCTCTAGCAGGGAGGCAAAGGAAACCAGAGAAAAATTAACTTGGCTAACCGGGAGCTTCTTAAACGTCCAATTGAGGAAGGAGGTCTGCAAATTAGAGACCCATCCCTTTCAAATCTTGAATTGGGATGTAAAATTCTATGGAAAATGTACACAGACCCCAACCATCCTGTCAGCGGAATCCTCAAAGAAAAATACACGCAGGGAACCTCCCTCAAGAACATGCAAACAAAAAACACAGTTAACGGAACACGGGTCTAGAATCTCTGCAGTAAAAGCATCACATTATTTCAACAAAAAATATATTGTATCCCTAGAAATGGAAGGCAGACGTTGTTATGGGAAGATCGTATCATGGATCATGCCCCTCTTAGCAAGAATGAGGAGATCACGAAGCTGTGTGCTTGGCTTCTCCACACCGGCATCAACAACGTTCACGATCTCTCCAGCTGGGATAAGCATGGAAATTTGATAGGTTGGGATCTCCATGATCTGCCATATCGTCTCAACCCACAGCAAAATAAACTCACATAATTGTTGAACGACGCTACTCCTGTGCATAAATAATTGTCTGACAGTTGGGGAGGGGGCCAGACCAGCATCTACATCACTACCTCAGGTTACAGAGCGCTATTGCCCCCAAAAGACAGAAATCAATCTCCCACTTTTTGGAAGCAAGTATGGGACCCCATCGGCCTTCCCAAAATCAATTTTTTTTGTTGGCTCGTTATGCACAATAAAGTGCTGACGAGAGATAATCTAGAAAAAAGGAATATAGTTGTTACACCATTTTTTTGGTCATCTAACCTATTATTATTAGATGAACCCAAGTACACCATGTAAGACCAATTTTACCCTAAGTAAAATTGCTTTCACCATATAAAATAACTCATTTGGTCATATTTAACCCAAAACAAGAAAATTAATTAAATAAATCCTTATTTATTTAATTATTTCCTAAGAACAAGTTATTTAAATCATTATTTAAATAATATTCTTAGTTAAATTTGACTAAATCATTCATAAATAATTAAATAAACCATTATTTATTTAATTATATTCCCATCATTCCCCTAAAATGATAAATACATCATTTATTTATTTATTATTTATAAATAAAGGAATTGACCCAAGTCAAGAATCCTTTTCCCTCCAACAAATATAATAAAATATTCCTAAAAGGTGCTTCTAGAATTCGATTAATAATATTTTATTCATGCACCGAGTTCTAGACCGCCACAATATTTTGTTATAAATAGGGGGGTTTTCCCCATTCATTATTCACCTTCATTGCATTAGATCACTCTGGATCTACTCTTGGTCACCATTTTCCATTTTGCTTTGCGAACTCCCATTGAGTTCTATGTTTGTTTTTTCACACCCATAAGAGAGATAAATGTTAGATCTGAAACACTGAGGACTTTCAAGAACCCATCCCACTGAGGAGAACCGGAAGATACCTTTCTTGTTTTCCTCTCAGGTGCCCCATTCTTTGATATAATACAAAATTCTTTCAAATAATTTCTTCTTGTCTTGTCTATTGGATTTATGGAGCCATATTATATTTTATCTGCTTAATGTCTTTTGTGCTTAGATCTGAATTTGTGCAGCAAACTTAAAGATATTTTTGCAGCCATAATCGATGTTAGGGATATTTGTTATGCGTAGCTAAAGTGATCTTTTACGACGAAAGATTCATACTAACAATTGGCGACTCCACACGGGTTTTCTTTTGCGACCGCTGTCGTTTTATATATTCCTGCATATCCAGCTATTTCAGACCCTAGGGTTTCTCTTCCATTTTCTATTTTTCCTATTTTTATGGTGTTTTTCACCCCTAAAAACCCTCAAACAGTCAAATTTTTAACCTCCGTGTGTTTCTGGCCTTATTGCGCACGTGACAGACATTAGCCGCAGCTGAGACTACAACTTTTTCTAAAAACTGCCGCCGAGAGAGCCGGATCTGCAGGTCGCACTTATCGGCCCAAAAAGTGTGACCTAAGCTTGACGACACACTTTTCTGCCCCAAACCTATGACCTGGACTGAAATCAGGTCAGAACCTGCGACCTGCCCTTTTTCTGCAAATTTTCCAGCACTTTTTCTGGGTTTGTCTAAAGCCTCTGTCAGGGTTTTCCAGCCTCTGTCTCTGCCCATTTAGACCTGTTTCTGATATGCTTTACTCAACTAAGAGTGAATCTTGCCCCTTAGGGCTCTAGTATCCTCCACTTTTTGTGGGAGAGTCTTTGTTGTTTCAGACGTCTGAATTTTCGGAGTTTCCGCCTTATTTTCTCAGATCTGATACCTCCATTTCAGATCCTTTTAGATCAACTCTGCTCCCTCTCAAATCACCCCATATCATTTTGTTTGGGTTCATTTATAAGGCCACTTCCTTGTCTCTTCTAGTTTTAGCTGATCTCCTCCTTTTTAGCAGCAACCTTGCCTTTGCCTATTTGCTGTTCTCTGCACCACTTTTCAGCAGATTTCTCCTTTAGATCCCAGTCCCTCCTGACATTAGATCTATTGGCCTCCTTTTTGCGTGCTTGGCTTAGTTTTTTCCCTCTTATAGACTAGTTTTGAGAGACCCGCCTTCTTGGGTTACATTGACGCATTAGTAGCTGTTAATTTTCTGTTCTTTTTGTTTTATTTACTACAGATTTATTTTTCAGTTACACAACACACTTTTTCTTTTACTCTCAAAACATCTGGGTTTAAACAATTAAAATTAACGCAAGCCACACACTGACCCTCAGTGAAGAAGCACCTAGTTAACACCGCCTGGAAAAGACTTTAAAATCAATTGTCACTGCACCTCTCTGCCATTGACCTCACTTGATTTTGCCCCTCCCTGCCCTTGTCAGTTTTTCTTCTTCCCTTCATCATTGCGCCCCCAAGGCGCCTCTCCCAAAGACTTCTTGGCCTTCACCCTCAGTTTCCGATCGGTCGACTTCCTCCTTCCCGTTAGTCCTCCCCTAAGTCCACACTCCGACTCTTCTTCTGATTGTTCGGGTTCTCCCCCTACTTCTGGTTCTCCCTCTTTTACCTTCACCATGTCTAGTTCAGGACCTAGCCCTAACCCCAGTTCTACCGCTGGGTCCATTTCCAGTGGAACCACTACGGGACCTACCTCGACTGCCCCATTACTCCCTTATATGGCCGGCCTCAGTCTCCCCGATTTCAATCAGCTGATTAATGATCCTACTCGCCACGATGTTAGTTGGCCTGCTATGCCAACCAAGCTCCCCTCCGACATTCCCAAGTTCGAAGGCCTTGCCAGTGAAGATCCCTCTAACCATATCCGATCTTTCCACATGTGGTGTTCCTCCAATTCTATCACCGATGACTCCATCTGTCTTCGTTTGTTCCAACGTAGGCTTACCGACGAAGCTTCCAAATGGTATGTTGATCAAGCTACCTCTTCCCATACCACCTTTGCGACCATTGCCCAAGCCTTTTTATCCTATTTCCAGCTCCCCCTCCGATACGACACTAGCACTGAACTCTTAACTTCTTTCCATCAATCCTCTTCGACCCGCCTTTCTGCTCATGTCCAGGAATGGCAGCTGTTGGCGACATAAATTGTCACTCCCAGAGACAGCCTAGAGTTGCTATAGACCAGTGCCTAGGACATCTTATCATAGCAAGGAGCATATAATAAAACTTGGGTGTCAATCCAAAAGCTCTCCTGCTATCTCTTGTAAACAAGGAAACTGATTTTAAATGGGACCAGAACTTACAGAAACTGCCACAGGGAAGGTAATGCTGCAGAGACAAGATGCAAAGCTCTTACACAAAAGCATCAGACAGTTAAGAGACAATTTACTGTAAATGGGGCCGATTCAAGTAATATGCCATAGAAATTAAGTATCAGAAGGGGTATGCAGTGAAAGAAATATAAGAAGATATTAGTTAACTTTGATCTGATACCGAGATACACAACATAACCATATATGGGCTTATCATTCTAAGAATCCATACATGACAATGGCATTTTAAAAGCACCCTCCCAAAGCAACTAATATAGCAGAAAGATGGATGAAATGAATATGAAACAGTATATCATGCCTGAGCCATATTTAAAGCGCTTGACTGATCCAAGTATGGGTATCAACTAGGATAAATCCTTACCTAAAATCAGTGAGCCACTCGCATTCCGGTACATGATACAAGAAGATGGATAAAATGAAATGTTGTATTAAACACATAAAAGGAAGTTGCATACTGTGGGATACCAAAGAACAGAATCCTATAATACAGATAGAACTCCTCCTCACTGAGACCCTATGGGCTCTGAGCCTTCGTACAAGAGCTTATACAAAATGTATACAAAAATTCCTTTCACTGCGCAATTCTCTGATAAAAATCTGGAACCCTCACAATGTTTTTCTTCCCGGTTTTTATAGAGGAAGAAGATGAGAAACTCATAAAAGAAGTAGGTGAAAACAATTAATTATTTCATTTAAACAAAATGGCGGAAACATTCACGCCCATATTGCTAAGTAACCATGCTCTACTGTATGTACTTTATGGCCTGCCTTCAGAAATAAATGCATTGAGTAGAAAAATCCCCTCAGGGATGCAGCATAGAGATGAAATCACTTAAATAATCTGTCCTTTTCTGAGAGGCAATCTTGCTGCAATTGATCTTGGAGGGCGTAACTCTCTTCTACCTTATAACTCTGGATTGGAATTTTAAATCTTTCATTCCGGACGTCGAAGTTATTTATCTTCAACTGACACTCTTTTCCGCATCATTAAAATTTCTATCTGTGAAATCTGCCTTTTAAATTACTCTGGAGGGTTTGATAGCTTTCGATCTCTGCTCTTTAAATGGCAGTCATATCTCTGCAACTACCCAGGATCTTCTTCATAAATTCTCCTTCTGCAAGCCGATCTTTAGATGCATCTTCGATTTTTGTAATGGAGGCAGAGATTAATGGCGATTTCTCGTCGCTCCAACCTGCAAAAACGACAAACACGTTAAATAAAACCAGACACAAGGGTGGTGGAGGCGGTCGTGACTACGGAATTGATGATGTAGACTGGGATAAATAGAAAGGAGATGCAGGGTGGCAATGAAATATACAGTGGAACGACGATGAATGAACGAGACGGAGATACATAACATAAACACTATAATGTGACACGTAAACGGAGTATATGAATGGTGGAGGCGAACGCAAATGACACGTGGGCGTACAAAAGGCTAAGCGAAAGGGACGACGTGGAGGCAGACTTGGTCAATCAAAGGGATGTATGAACAAATCTGGGCCATATGGTCAAAAATGAAATCAACAGTTAATACTTCACCGGAGGGCGACGGAATAGCGAGCCTCGAGTACTGTGCACTGGGACTAAAATTCGCGCAGCTTGGGAGAGTGGTAGCCATTGGATGGAGCGCTCAGAATCGGATGGCTCACGTTAATTTCGTTGCACGTCCGGGATCAAACATTAACGCGCGAAATGGGGTGGTATTGGAACAATGGCCTGGGACATGTGGCGCATAACGTGTGGAATCGCTGCAATTTGCGAAATACCGCCTACCTTCGAAAGGCAGTGCGAAATAAACAGGCCAGTTTTAAGCGGTGGTTTTTAGGGCGCGGGGACCACAAAGGTAGTGCGCTATGGTACGTTTATTTGTGTTCGATCGAACGGTTCAAAGCATGCCCGATAGCCTTATACGATAAGCACTTTTTGGTCTAGCACAAGGTCTCGGGGCTGGGTCATGTGGAATAGAAAATCAGAGGGGCTAGGGCCAGAAGGGCTGAACCTTGAATACTCTTGGGTGCGAGCTTTTAGACCTACAAAGTGTAATTCGGAGGCACAGGACGATGACGATAGGTGGAAAATGAGTTCCTTAGGCCACGGTAGGGAGTTCTAAAGGTTCAAGTGGGACTAATGGCCAAGAACTTTAATGGGGGGGGCTGATATGATCAAAATTTTGGCTCCACCTGGGGACGACACGTTCATCCCTGGACGTGTTGAGAACTGCGCAGACCTCCTGATCATAATCTATGTAAACTCTGTTCTTCAGCCCCTCTTACTTTTCACTTTATGAATCATCTGCACGCCCACCCTGTTTAAACAAAAACTGTAACAAAAACTAATATAAAGTATGATACATTGGGCATTTTCAGCCTGGATCAAAATTGAAAGTAG
Organism: Pinus albicaulis; assembly: GCA_034641835.2. Lineage (NCBI taxonomy): Eukaryota > Viridiplantae > Streptophyta > Pinopsida > Pinales > Pinaceae > Pinus > Pinus albicaulis. The sequence continues at coordinate 100,014,790 of MU968411.1, read as the reverse complement.
GGCTTGAGAAATTGACCATTTACATGGGCATTAAGTAAGTCTCCCTGTATGTTTTCCAACATAAAAGTATTATTTCCTCCCTGTTCCACGATTTTAAATGGGCCGAACCAGAGTGGGTCAAACTTGCTATGTTTTCCTTTTTCAGCCCTTCGAACATTCCATCTGAGCACCAAATCACCAATCTGCAATTTTTTGTCTTTTGCATGCTGATCAAATATATGTTTAATTCTCTTTTGATATTATGTTAATCTCTGATTCACTTGGTCCCGTGTTTCCTCTAATTCCACCAATTGATTGATTCTCTTGACCATATCATCCGGTTCTTCCTGACTTTCTTGCATGAAACGTGCCACTAGCAAGGCCAGCTACACAGGAAACACTGCTGCTCGTCCATATACCAACTCATAGGGAGATTTCCCAGTTGCTCTCTTGCTAGTGATTCTATTCGCCCATAGAGAAAATTTCAATTGGGAATCCCAATTTTTCTGATTTTCATTGATAGTCTTTTTCAAGGCCCTCACTAGAGTTTTGTTGGAAGATTCTGCCAAGCCATTTCCCTATGGATAATAAGCTGTGGATTGCTTCAATGTGATATTATACTACTGGCAGAAATTTACAAATTTTGCAGATTTGAAGGCTTGTGCGTTATCAGTCACTATTCTAGCAGGGCAGCCAAACCTGGATATAATATTTTCTTCCATGAAATTTATGATGACAGTGTCAGTAGCATTCCTTGCAGGTATGGCTTCCACCCATTTTGTAAAATAATCTGTGGCTGTCAATATCCATTTATGTTGGCCACTTGAGGGTGGATGTATCTCACCTATAAAATCTATTCCCCATTGTTGAAATGGCTCATTCACATGAACTGGAATCGAGGGAAAAGCTGCTAATTTTTGCCTTTCAACAAATTTTTGACACTTATCACATGCTCTGACCCAAGTAAAAACATCTCCAAATAATTTTGGCCAGTAGAAACCGGCCTTCAGGATTTTATGAGTTGTAGCCCTCCAGCTATAATGTCCTCCGTAGATTCCCTCATGAAATTCCATCATTATACTCTCTACTTCTTCCTCTGTGAGGCATAGGAGTAGGATTCCAGAAGGATCTCTCCAATATAGCTGCCCATTAGCAACTATGTACTTCTGTGATTTTAATCTTAAAGCCCTATATTTTGCTTTGTTACAACTTGGAGGACAGCTAAGTGTCAAAAGATATTCAACTATTTCTTTGTACCATGGACTGGTGAGGTATTTTATATGTGCTTTCTGAGAAGTGACTTCCAGTCCTTGCTGCTTCATTTCACTCTCAGACTCTTCACTTGAAATCATGGACAAATTTATGCCCAGAGCTTGATAGTTCGACTCAGATAACATTTTAGCAAGCCCCTGTCCTTTGATCAGCTTGGTAGGGCGGATATCTAGATCATACTCCTGTATTTTAGCAATCCACCTTCCCCTTTTTCCTTCACTGTCTCCCTGAACAAGGATATCCTTTACAGCTGTAGTAGGTACGAATGCAGTGATGTGAGACTGCAAAATATATATGTGAAAAGCTTTGAGAGATTTCACCAGGGCATAGGCCTGCTTCTCCAATATATTATACTTCAGTTCTGCATCATGGAGAACCTGACTGAAGAAGGCAATAGGCTGCTCATATCCTTCTTCATTTTTCTGTAATAACACTCCAGCTACTGTATGAGGTGATGCAAAAGAAAAGATCATAAATGGTTTAGTATAATCTGGCCCAGCTAGTACAGGGGCTTCAGCAAATGAAACTTTAATTCTAGCAAAGGCCTCCCGTGATTCTTGTGACCATTTCACCTCATTATTCTTCTTTAGCATATCTGTTATATGCCTAACTATCTCAGCATAGTTAGGAATAAATCTTCTCAGGAAATTTATCCGGCCTAGAAATACCTGCACTTCCTTCTTATTTCTGGGGAGGGGGATGCTATTTATAACCTCTACTCTTTTGGGATCTATCCTTACCCCATATTTAGTTACAATATGCCCCAAAAGTTTGCCTTCCTCTAATGCAAATAAAGATTTTTGTGGATTAAGAGAAAGACCATACCTTCTGCATTTTTCAAAAGTTCTTTGTAAATGCTCAATGTGTTCAGCATCATTTTTTGAAAACACTGTAATATCATCAAGGTACACCACCAGAAATTTATCTTGCTCCCCAACAAAAGCAATATCCATAGCCCTCTGAAAAGTGGCCCCTGCATTAATCAGTCCAAAAGGCATCCTGGCATACATGAATGTACCCCATGGTGTGGTGAAAGTAGTTTTCTTCTGATCCTCCAGAAGTACAGCCACCTGGTTATACCCGGAGAAACCATCCATCATTGACATTCTAGAGGCTCCAACCACTTTCTGCAGGATGTGGTCCATCTTGGGCAGTGGATAATTATCTTTTAAAGATGCTCTGTTTAAATTCCTGAAATCCACACATAGCCTTATTTCTCCATTTTTCTTTCGGACAGGGACCAAGTTTGCAACCCATTCTAAGTACCTTAATGGCACAATTATTTTGGCCTTTAGCAGCTTCTTGATTTCTTTTTCAATGGAGGGAAGCAGCAGAGGGTTTATCTTCCTGAGCTTCTGCTTATAAGGTTTTGCATCTTCCCTCAGAGGAATTTTATGCTGCATTATATTGATATCAAATGTTTTCAAGTCCTGATAGGACCATGCAAATACATCTTTATAGGATTGAAATAATTTCAGGTATTTTTCCATATATTCCTCTGGGACCTTCTTGGATAATTTGACAATTTTGGGCTCAACCTCAGTACCCAGATTCAGATCTTCCACTTGATCTTCTTCTACCATTTTACCAGACTGCGTTGGGACATCATTCTTGTCAAATAATCTTTCTAGAGGCACCAACCCTCTCGGGATGACATTTCCTTTCAGCTGCAGCACTTTACTGCCTGCCATCTTCTCTTTCCAATTATTTTCTGAAACATTCTCAGCCTCATCTTCTTCACAATCATCAATATCCATGTTGGAGAATTCTCCCACTGTTTCCAGGAATCTCTTCATTTGTTCCTCATCTTCAAATACCTGCCAATGTTTAACATTATCTGGGATGGATGGTCTATAACGTACCTCGACTTCATACCTCAAGAGAGGGTTCTAAGGGGGAAGAAATGTACTGGCAGCTACAGCAAGTGAATCTGCCATTTTGTTCTATTCTCGGGGCATGAACTGGATATTAAATGCTGAGAAGAAATTCTCCACCATGTCCCACACTTCATTCCTGTAAGCCCTCAACCGAGGATGTTTGGTTTGACACTGATTTCTGATTTGTCTGACCAATAGCTCAGAGTCTCCCAGAACCTTTAAACACTGTATGCCCATGCTCCTGGCTGTTTGTAATCCCAATAACAGTGCTTCATATTCAACTACAGTATTAGTAGCTTCATATTCCAATTTAAAAGACAGTGGGATCCATTTTCCTGTAGGAGAGATTAATAATACTCCAGCTCCATTTCCTTCTCTTGAATTGGCTCCATCAAAATGTAAAGTCCAGATTCTTGCTTCGTGGTTCCCTAAAGGCTGTTCATTCTTGATCTGACAGAATTATGGTTCCTGAGAAAAGTTTTGATCTTCTTCCTGCATTAAGCATGAGAAATCTCCTTCCTTACCATAGATTGGTGAGTTCTCAGAGTTGTCAGCTTTTGTAACCATCTTGACAAATCTGGTTTCTCCGTATAACCTCCTCTCCTGGCCACCAAAAACTGGAATAGTGGCATATGTTAAGTCTAGTTTGAGTGACCCACCAATTTTCGTTCCCCAGGACCTTGACAACAACATGCCAAAGCGAGCTGGGATATCAGCCACCACAATGTCCATTACTACACTTTTTGCTGGAATTTGGGCCAGGTTGACCACTAAATCTTTAATCATCCCTAGACATTTAACTCTTTTGGAATCAAATGAATAGAGGTCTTTGTATGGGCGTGTGATCTATAGTCCTAGTTGTTCCATGACTGATAGAGGCATAAGATTATGGGAAGCCCCAAAATCTAACATACAATTGTGCAACAGCAGGTCATGAATCACTAGAGACACATAGAAGGGAGGAGTAGAAGGATCTATCTCCTCGACATGAGGGCCAAACACAACCATGGGTCTTTCTTCTTGAAGATTAAGACTGTCTAGAATTATTGGTGCTTCAGGAGGGAACAATAAAGAACTGACTTGAGATTGATATACAGGTTGTTTCAACAGTTCAGTCAAAGGGACTGGGATTTTGACTTTCTCAATTTCTTTTTGCAAATTGAAAGCGGGAGGGGGCTTTTCTATTACAACTTCTTTTGACTCTTTATTTTTAGCTGAAGGTTTAACTTCTTTTGATACAGACTCAGCATTAGGAGGAGTGACTACTTTCGAAGAAGAGGGAATTTGATCATTAGACTGCAAAGGTTTGTTCAGAGGACTCCTACCTTTCTCTGTGGCTTTCTGCATCGTTGACTCCTTTTGAGCTGATACTTCCTTTTGAGGGGGCTCTTCTTCTTGATCTTGGGTCCGAGTTCTCTTCCTTGAGGATCTGAGATCATATTTTCTGTTAAAATGTGCTTGCATGAAATCATTAAACGATTTGCAATAGTGATCAATTTTTGCATCTTTTGTGTCTCTGATCTCTTCTTCTTCTTTGTGCAATGGGCATTCAACTTCATCATTGTTAGAGAAAGCAAGATTTGCATCTTGCAGTTCATAGGCAGCATCTTCATTGGATTCATCTACTGGACCTTCCAGGTATAATGGGTGTGGAACTTGATCTTGTTGCTCCTTTGCTTCCCTTGGCAATATTTGCAGGGGTGGCTTCCTATACTGAGGATTGTAACCCCTGTTTGGAGCATTCTGGAAATTCTTGGAGGCTGCATTCTTGGTCTCCAATTCAAGCTTGACTAGTTTATTAGAAAGATTCTTAATCATTTTGTTCATTTCTTCAATTCTATTTGAGTCCTTATCCTGATTGGAAGTAGATACTTCCTCTTTACCCCTTCTTCTGGTATCCTGTTCGACTTTCCCTTTTAATTTTCCAGTGGAGGCAAAATTTTCTTCCAACTCAAGAGCGTCTGACTGAGCATCATCTAGGGTGGCAGGTTTCCTTTCCCTGAGAGAGAAACCAAAATCTGAGTCAAAGGTTGCTATGAAAACGACTTTGGCAGCATTCTGATGAGGTTTCATATCAGCAGGGAGATTTAGATATAAATTATTGAATCTCTTGATAAATTCTGACACCCCTTCGTTATGTTTCTTCTTAAGTGTATTGAAATCAGTAAGACACTGTCCATGATATTTCTTTTCTCCCCATTTTCTGAGAAAAGTATTTTCCATATCGTCCCAAGTGGTTACGGAACGGTTTCCTAATGTTTTGAACCATTTTCTGGCTTCACCATCTAGAGATTGCACAAATAGTCTTAAGACCACATCCAAATGTTCTACAGTAAAGTTCTCTACAAAAGAGCAAAAAGTATCAAGATGTTTCTAAGCATCAATTTAATTTTCCCCAGTGAATCTGGGCAAGATCTTCAAATAGTCCTATGGCATATCATTCAACACTTGAGGTAATGCCAGGGGAGCATATTTATTCAAAAAAAAGGCTGGGACATTAGCCATTGGGGGAGGTGGGGGTTGTGCAACAATATGATGTACAAAGGGAGGAAGAGGAGGAGGTGGGAGTGGAGTATGAATAACAATAGGAATATACTGCACATCAGCCTAAGGTGTGAATGGGAACAGTTCACGGTTAACAGCAGCTACTTCGGTGGCTTCTTTAACTTCTTCAACTTCAGGGGTAGGGTGAAGATTAGCTTTAATCCTAGCACTTCCCTTGGGTGGGCTATCTGAATAATATTTTGTGTCTCTCACAGTGGAGTCGAGATTTTCTACTAGGACTTCTTGAGAAGATGAAGATGGATAATCTTCTACAGAAAACTCAGGGATTTCAACACGGACTGATTTATTTTCTTTCCAACTTCTCTTATGTATAATCTTCTCAGGGTCAGACACTGAAGGTGTCTTTGAATGTGATGTATCCGACCTCAGGTGTGGCTTACGAGGAGCCAGGACTACAAATAGATTTATCGAATAAACAACAGTGGAGTGGAGTCGCCAAGGTGAGAGATATGCAACTCTTCAACTCTTTGTGCTCACCTCATTAGAGAGTGAATATGATTTTTCGAGGCCCAGGGATAATGATTTTCTTAACTTTGATCCCCGGCAACGGCGCCAGAAAGATGTTGGTGACATAAATTGTCACTCCCAGAGACAACCTAGAGTTGCTACAGACTAGTGCCTAGGACATCTTATCATAGCAAGGAGCATATAATAAAACTTGGGTGTCAATCCAAAAGATCTCCTGCTATCTCTTGTAAACAAGGAAATTGATTTTAAATGGGACCAGAACTTACAGAAACTGCCACAGGGAAAGTAATGCTGTAGAGACAAGATGCAAAGCTCTTACACAAAAGCATCAGACATTTAAGAGACAATTTACTGTAAAGGGGGCCGATTCAAGTAATATGCCACAGAAATTAAGTATCAGAAGGGGTATGCAGTGAAAGAAATATAAGAAGATATTAGTTAACTTTGGTCTGATACCCAGATACACAACAGAACCATATATGGGCTTATCATTCTAATAATCCATACATGACAATGGCGTTTTAAAAGCACCCTCCCAAAGCAACTAATATAGCAGAAATATGGATGAAATGAATATGAAACAGTGTATCATGCCTGAGCCATATTTAAAGCGCTTGACTGATCCAAGCATGGGTATCAACTAGGATAAATCCTTACATAAAATCAATGAGCCACTCACATTCCAGTACATGATACAAGAAGATGGATAAAATGAAATGTTGTATTAAACACATAAAAGGAAGTTACATACTGTGGGATACCAAAGACCAGAATCCTCTAATACAGATAGAAATCCTCCTCACTGAGACCCTACGGGCTCTGAGCCTTCATACAGGAGCTTATACACAATGTATACAAAAATGCCTTTCACTGCACAATTTTCTGATAAAAATCTGGAACCCTTACAATGTCATTCTTCCCGGTTTTTATAGAGGAAGAATATGAGAAACTCATAAAAGAAGTAGGTGAAAACAATTAACTATTTCATTTAAACAAAATGGCGGAAACATTCGCGCCCATATTGCTGAGTAACCATGTTGTACTGTATGTACTCTATGACCTGCATTCAGAAATAAATGCATTGAGTAGAAAAATCCCCTTAGGGATGCAGCATAGAGATGAAATCACTTAAATAATTTTTCCTTTTCTGAGAGGCAATCTTGCTGAAATTGATCTTGGAGGGCGTAACTCTCTTCTGCCTTCTAACTCTGGATTGGAATTTGAAATATTTCATTCCGGACGCCGAAGTTATTTATCTTCAACTGACACTCTTTGCCGCGTCATTAAAATTTCTATCTGCGAAATCTGCCTTTTAAATTACTCTGGAGGGTTTGATAGCTTTCGATCTCTGCTCTTTAAATGGCAGTCATATCTCTGCAACTACCCGGGATCTTCTTCATAAATTCTCTTTCCGCAAGCCGATCTTTAGATGCATCTTCGATTTTTGTAATGGAGGCAGAGATTAATGGCAATTTCTCGTCGCTGCAACCTGCAAAACCGACAAACACGTTAAAGAAAACCAGACGCAAGGGTGGTGGAGGCGGTCGTGACTACAGAATTGAGGATGTAGACAGGGAGAAATGGTGAGGAGATGCAGGGAGGCAATGAAATATACAGTGGAATGACGATGAACGAACGAGGCGGAGATACATAACATAAACACTGTAATGTGACACGTAAATGGAGTATATGAATGGTGGAAGCGAACGCAAATGACACGTGGACGTACGAAAGGCTAAGCGGAAGGGACGACGTGGAGGCGGACTTGGTCAATCAATGGGATGTATGAACAAATCTGGGCCATACGATAAAAAACGGAATCAACGGTTAATACTTCACCGGAGGGCGATGGAATAGCGGGCTCGGGGTATTGTGCACTGGGACTAAAATTCGCGTAGCTTGGGAGAGTGGCAGCCATTGGATGGAGCGCTCAGGATCGGACGACTCACGTTAATTTCGCTACGCGTCTAGGATCGAACGTTAATGCGCGAAATGGGGTGGTATTGGAACAGTGGCCTGGGCCACGTGGCGCCTGCTAAATGGAATCGCCGCGATTTGAGAAAAACCGCCAGCCCTTGAAAAGTGGTGCGAAATAAACAGGCCGGTTTTAAGCGGTGGTTTTTAGGGCGCGGGGACCACAAAGGTAGTGTGCTATGGTACGTTGATTTGTGTTCGATCGGACGGTTCAAAGCATGCTCGATAGCCTTATACGATAAGCACCTTTTGGTCTGACACAAGGTCTCGGGGCTGGGTCATGTGGAATAGAAAATCAGAGGGGCTAGGGCCAGAAGGGCTAAACCTTGAATACTCTTGGGCGTGAGCTTTCAGACCTGCACAGTGTAATTTGGAGGCACAGGATGGTGACGATAGGCGGAAAACGAGTTTCTTAGGCCATGGTAGGGAGTTCGAAAGGTTCAAGCGGGACTAATGGCCAAGAACTTTAATGGGGGGGGCTGATATGATCAACAGCATCGAAGATGGAGCTTGTGTCGCGCTCCCCCCTTTGAAGATCGGGTTTACATGGACTGGTTCCTTCGCTCTCTCTTACCTCCCATTGGTAAGGATGTCGCATCCCATTTTCCCCAAACCGAAGAAGCCGCCCTCCAAATAGCCTTGAAGTATGACCTTATTTATGCCCAATCTGGTTATGTTTATACCGTCCTTCCTGACCTTCCCAAGCCCGGTGGCCCTAATGCCTCGGGGGCATCTCACTCTTCCGATGGTATCGTTGGAGCCATGTCACATACCTCTGCCCAACCTCTTCTGGGCCATGGTTTCCCTCCAGGGGCTAGCCCCTCCGGCACTTTTTCCCCTCCCGGTAGCATGTATTCAGGATACGGCATGCCTCCTCCTTTTTCCCACCCTCCTGCTTACCTCACTGCTACCCACCCTACCCCTTATCCGTATCCGCAACCTGGTGTCCCAGCTCCCCCAGCATTTGGACCTTCCACTCCCTTGCCTTTTCCACCCATGCAACCGTACTTATTACCCCCTCCAGGGCAAGTCTTTGCACAGCAGGGGGCACCTAATTTTCTTCCTTCTCAAAGAAAGAGGAAAGGAAATCAATCTTCCCCTAGTAATCGTGGACCCAATCCTTCAAGTATTGATCCTCACACTACTCCCCAGCCACAGGGTTCTTAGCCCAAGCCGGACAGGCCACTTCGCACCAACAAGCCCTGTTCGTGTTGCGGTGTTTATGGTCATTACACTCACAATTGTCCCTTATTACCACAAATGCGGCAGATGTGGGATTCTCAGGCCACCGTGCGGGGACAACATTCCTCCCTTACTATCCCTCCTACCCCAACTACTTCTCAACCCGCTGTGTTTTTCGATCCTTTCCCTCAACAAGGATTTGTGGCCACTCAACCCCCTCATGCCCCGGTAACCACTCAACCTTCCCCTTCTGGTTCCTCTGATTACCAGATTCTCATGATGGCCTCTAACCCACCTATCACCGTCGACCTCAACCTTCAAACTCGGTCCTGTCAGTATTCCACACCTCTCGTTCCATCTGTCTCCGAGTCTCCATCGTTAGGTCCTACAAAGCCTCTATCGACACCCAATGGTCCCTTGCAACTCCCTCTGCCCAAAGCCGAGTTTCATCCCAAGCCTCCTAAGGGACCATTACGCCGAATTCTGCCTCTGGTCGGGCTGCCCATTCATACAACATAGTAGATGATCTAGCCCAATCTCCTGCTGCCATTTCAACACTGGAACTTCTCTAGTCGTGTCCTTCCCAAAAGAGGGCTCTATTATCTGCTGTGGGCGTTGTAGATCCTGCTGATGACCAATTGATTGTTTTTGACGCTCGTCAGTCAGAAAATCCCCCTCTTCCTCCTTCGGTTGCTTTCCAAATCCCAGTCAAAATCCGAAACGCCAATGTTGCTCGGTGTATTATTGATGAGGGGGCATCTACCTGCGTAATGTCCTCTTCGGTTTGGAAACAACTCGGATCCCCTGAACTGGCCCCTTCCACCATCACCCTTTGCGCGTGGGATGGCCATGCCTCCCAGCCCATCGGCCTATTCCGTAACTGTTCTATCACCCTTTCTGACAAGACTATTTGTGTCGACGTCGAAGTTATCGACGCCCCTCTTGACTACAACATCCTTTTGGGGCGTAGTTACACCTATCCCATGTCAGCCGTCCCATCCGCAGTCCACCACAAGATGTTTTTCCGTCATAATGGCAAGATTGTCACCATTGACCAATTGACTTACCATGAACCAAAATCTCAGACCTCCCCGGAGTCCACCATCTCTACTGTCACCAATAAACCAATTGTTGATTCTTTGACCAGTGTTTCCCCTGGCGTCTACAAAGACTCCTCTTTGCTTGGAACTTTTCCTAGTCCTCCCCCTCCTCCTATCTCTGATCCTATCTTGGTGAACGTTTTCATTATGAAATCATCTTGGTTCGACCTTATGGAGCCCACTTTGGCTAGTCAGCAACCTCAACCTCAACCAGCTCCTAGCCCTTTGCCCCCACTAGCCAGCCTTCTTCCTTCTGAACCTTCTTCTACACACAGTCCCCCCACGTCTCGTTATCCTCTTGGGTCGATTCCACCCAATATCAACCCCCTTGGCACCATTCCTCCTGGCCATTTCCATGCTGGTCAGATAACTTTCCTTGCTCCCCCTCCCAGAGCTTATTCGGTCCCTATTTTGGCCACCATATCTCTCCCCAACCTGACCCTGGGTATACCCGTCTGGTATCTTGACCCTCCAGCCACTACCCCGCCAGGCCAACCCAAACCATATATTACTTTAACCCCAGTTCAACCAATCCCCATGACTTCTCCCGCTGCAACAGTACCTCAATCACCTCAATAGGAACCACCTCCTGTTGCGACCGCTTCGGGTAAGCATGGAAACACTCGCAGGGGGGCATCAAAGGACAAGGCTACCCCGACAAACCCTGTCCCTCCTCAGCCTCCAATGCATACCATCCAGTGTGCTTTGTGTGATGTTGTCGTTCATGCCACCCATACTTGTCCCAAGCTACCTCGCATCAAACCCCTGGTTAAAGTCGCGTTACTGGAGTCTACGGTCCCTGAATCCTCTGTTTCTTCCTCATCCGCAGCCAAGAACCCAAAGCCTCTTCGCACCAACAAACCCTATGCTTTGTGTGGTGTCCATGGCCATTATTCTCACCATTTTCCTCACCTCACACATTACCGAGCCTCTTTAGAGGTCATCCGCGAGTACGAGAAGGAACAAAACCCATCCGCTTCTCCTATCCTCGCGCAATATGCGTCAGGTCTACTCGAGGATCCACCTGCTACCATTGACATTCCTCCTCCTGATGTTGAGATTTCGGAACCTGCTGCCCCCCTCCTATACCTATCATCATCCTTCCGACCCTCAGAGTACATTCCCTCTGAATCCATTCCATCTGTTTTGCTTGATTCCCCTTCAACAACATTCTTGAGCTCTACATCCTTCGATCATCTTTTTACTTGTTCTTCTGTCATCCCCCAAGACGGTCTGTATGTGAGCCTTTCTTCCCATGCTGATGATTTAGGTAGCTTTGCGGCCTCATGTGGTTTCCCTGACCTTTTCCCTCCCACCCATAACCATGATGCTACCATCCGTATCTATGATATTCTCCGCAGCCTAAGCTCCAACCCCCATACATCACCCTCTAGTCGGTCTGCGAGTCATAGCCACCCTATCCAGCCTACTACCTCCCGTAGTTATCTTGTCTTGTCTACCCTTCACTCACGCTGTCATCTTTGTTCTTACTCCTCCCATGTCTTGTCTTGTGATACTATTTTGCAGGACCTTCCGTCCACACATTATATTGGCTATGCCGATGGGACAAGTCAATATTCCCGGAATCTCGCCTCGGCAGCTTGGGCCATTTTTAACCCTTATAATGATTTGCATGCGACCCTCTCTTCTTGTGATCATGAGTCAGGAAGCTTCGTCGCGTTAGGCAGTCTTTCTTCCCCCAGTCACCCCATCTCCTATCACGATGATGACATTATGGAAGAAATCACCACCCCTGACTTTATTTATTCTCCCTTACATTGAACCCATGCGTTCACACCACATACACCTTGTGGCCATTACATTGAAACCCAATGTTTGAGTAAAGGGGCACCCATATTTAAGAGACCAAGAGAAGCAATTCTCTACAAATATCCTAGTATATCTGGTCGTGCCGACTTTAGTACCATTATTCTTCCACATTTAGAAGAACCTCTAAAGTCCCATATCACTTCAGATCACTCTCGGGATGATACCCCTTATCGTTCCTTTATCTTACATCAGCAACCCAATCTTTTCGACCTTGTTGTTGACCAACCTATACGTTTTCTAAGAGAGCATCAGTTCATTATCTCCAAATCCTCTGTTTGGGATAGTGGCACCAGGTATGCCAACCTAGAAACTTAAAGTCCATTTGATTCATATATGCAGTACTAAACGAGATTGGCAATCCTCCATTTCCTTTCTCAAACTGCATAACCATAACAAAAACAAATGGCGCACCATATCCTTAAAATGTGTTTAACTTCCCCTTTTTCTACATACATTTTGGCATGAACACAACATGCTTGGGGGCACCTATGCCCCTCAACCATAAATATCCCATATCTCAACCAAAAACAACACTGAAACCCCCTTTCTCTGCCCGGTCGCACTTTTCAGGTCATTTCCTAGGACAGGTCACAGTTTTCTGCCCAGTACCTGCTACCCAGGCCACAGAACAGACCCCAAAAAGTGCGACCTGGCCTGTTCATGAGCTCTGAGTACCTTTTAATTTTTAGTACCTTGATACTTCACCAGGACACATTTTGTCCATGAAGGGTCTATTCACCTCTTCTCAAAATCGAATTTCTTCACTTACGACACTTGTACTTGGGGCACCACTTTGCCTCCTTACTCGTCTTCGTTCGTGTTGATTTTTTTCATGAGCTACCCTATTGTACTCATGCTTTTATGGTCCCCCATTGGACCCGTACTATGAGGCAGCACCATTGAGTCACCCTTGCTTAGAGAATCTGAGTCGAGTCACCATAACATTAATGGAGTCTATACCAAGTCCCTTTGTACCCCACTATAGTCCTCCATCCTTCCCTGCTTGGTCCCTCTCTCGTGTCGCACATTATGGCCTTCAGTACCCTTGTCCACTATCCCTCATGATATTGTGTCAGTCGCTGCCAAACCATTCATACCGTTTATGCTCTAACAAGGGAAGTCGTCCAACCGCTCCTCCGTTTCTCTCATTCCATCATCATCATCAGTATCTACTTGTTCGTCGCTCTACTATTTTCCCTCATGCCTTAGTTGGGTTTCCCTTATTGCCTCACCCATGGCAGACCTACTTATGTCGACATCAGCTCATTTATTCTAGAAGCTAGGTCTAGGGGGTAGTGTACCATTGGTTCACGTTCTTCCCAACATGATCGTGATATATACACTTGATGGTCCAGTGACGCAACAACAGCTATTGGTGATTCCTAGGCATGTGTGAGATGTCTCAACCCTCATGAGGGGGTGGCCCTGCAGGTAGTCCCCCACATGCCTGGATGACTTCATTTCCGCCCTTGATGCAGCTCCTCCCATTTGATGATATCAGCCTCAACTGCTTGTGGCGCCTCTTCGATTTGCACGTATCAGTCAGATTTTGCGAGCCCTTCCCCGCGTGTAGGGGGCATTTGGGTGTATTTGTATCTCATGTACTACCATATTATTGTATAAGTCCTGACGATTATTCCAGGCATCGCATGTATCTGGGATTCATCATGTTATTTATCTGGCTCATGTTTAGGCCAGCACATGCTTCATTATTGCGTTTTGTGGTTTTCCAGGCACCTTATTCTTTGTACTTTGTCTCGGCGGGCATAGGTATACCTCCCCCACCGCCTTTAGCATAGGTACCACTTCATAAACTAGAGACTTGTTGCACCTATAAGTCTCATCTCCTCAGGGTCTAGTCCTTTAGCACATCAGACAACATTACACTTCTCTCTCTCACTTCCCTTTTGATATCTAATGATTGAGTTCTTACAACGTACTTCGGTCATACGATTCGCTCCTAACACTCGTACGTTGGGGGGCAATCTGTTATACCATTTTTTTGGTCATCTAACCTATTATTATTAGATGAACCCAAGTACACCATGTAAGACCAATTTTACCCTAAGTAAAATTGCTTTCACCATACAAAATAACTCATTTGGTCATATTTAACCCAAAACAAGGAAATTAATTAAATAAATCCTTATTTATTTAGTTATTTCCTAAGAACAAGTTATTTAAATCATTATTTAAATAATATTCTTATTTAAATTTGACTAAATCATCCATAAATAATTAAATAAACCATTATTTATTTAATTATATTCCCATCATTTCCCTAAAATGATAAATAAATCATTTATTTATTTATTATTTATAAATAAAGGAATTGACCCAAGTCAAGAATCCTTTTCCTTCCAACAAATATAATAAAATATTCCTAAAAGGTGCTTCTAGAATTCGATTAATAATATTTTATTCATGCACCGAGTTCTAGACCACCCCAATATTTTGTTATAAATAGGGGGGTTTTCCCAATTCATTAGTCACCTTCATTGCATTAGATCACTCTGGATCTACTCTTGGTCACCATTTTCCATTTTTCTTTGTGAACTCCCATTGAGTTCTATGTTTGCTTTTCTACATCCATAAGAGAGAGAAATGTTAGATCTGAAACACTGAGGACTTCCAAGAACCCATCCCACTGAGGAGAACTGGAAGACACCTTTCTTGTTTTCCTCTCAGGTGCCCCATTCTTTGATATAATACAAAATTCTTTCAAATACATTCTTCTTGTCTTGTCTATTGGATTTATGGAGCCATATTATATTTTATCTGCTTAATGTCTTTTGTGCTTAGATCTGAATTTGTGCAGCAAACTTAAAGATATTTTGCAGCCATAATCGATGTTAGGGCTATTTGTTATGCGTAGCTAAAGTGATATTTTATGACGAAATATTCATACTAACAATAGTTAGTCCTCACTGGTGTGCGTTTTGTAGAAATAACAGTGAAACATCGTCTCATCTCTTCATAGGATGCACATTTGCTAAGAAAGTGTGGGGTTTCATCCTCACTGATCTCCAAGTACCAATCCATTTCCATAGCTCTACACTGGAGCTCTTTTCATCATGGCGCCAACACTACCCCATAGCATCCCCAACAACTCCATTTGGCAAAAAGTATGGCTCTCCATTCCAAAATACGTCTTTTGGAAAATTTGGCTAGCTCGAAATGAACTAATCTTCAATGATATTCCTTGTCCCCCTTCAAAATTTGTAGCTAAAGCCAAATCCATTTTGGAATTAGTTCAACAACAATATTACAAAGAAGACAACTCCCTCCTTCCAGAAGAAAAGAACTAGATGAATGCGCTTGCTCCGCAACTCGGGAAGCAACCTTTTGCCTTCCCCATCAAAAACCCAGAATGGCGATTAATAGATCCTGAAAACATTTTTCAAGAGTGGTGGAGGACTCAAAATAAAACCACGATTTTCTTTGATGGTGCATCCAAGGGAAACCTCGGGGTAGTTGGAGCAGGAGGCGTTATCTACTCCTAGGATAAAATAAGAAGGGATGATTTCTGTTGGGGACTTGGGCAACAAACCAATAATCAGGCAGAGATATTAGGCCTCCTAAAATCTTGTCACATAGCTTGAGATAGAGGTGTCAAATAATTCCAATCATTCGGAGACTCAGAAATCCTCATCAAAAAGCTCAACTCAAAGGACCAGTTTAACAATGCAATCCTCAATAAGACATTGCAAAGATTTAAGACATTGCTGCTCGATTTCTCCTCCTAAAAATTCTTCCACATACTCAGAAACTCAAATAGCAAAGCAAGCTCCATGGCTAACAAAGGATGCCTTCTTCAGAAAGGAGAACTTAGTATAAACAATGAAAGACCTCTCCAAACTTGTATCCCGTGAAAAGGGGAAAGTGGAATTCAATCTTTTGTCCATGAAAGTCGACTAGCCGCATTGTACCATTGGTTGTTTTGGCCTAGGCCCAACCAAACCCTTCTAAATAAATAAATCACAACCATTCCAGTTTAAAAAAAAAAAAAAACACCTCACTATCCCATTTTATTATAATTTTACCCATTGTCTCATATATATATATATATATATATATATATATATATATATAGGGGACCTAGTCTTAGGATCATTTAATATTATCGTGTACATTGTATTCATTGTAAAAGGAGGTTCCCCCCTAGAAGAGGACTGTAATTATAGCTTTCTTATCATTTTTAAGGTGCAAGGCTCATAATAATCACATGATTATCCAATTCTCTTGCATTTATGTGTGTGTTCTACTAGTGGTATCACAACAAGAGTATTATTGTTTTGCTTGATTGATTGTGAGCCACAATTTTAAGGTCTCCCTTCACCTAGGTGCTCCACGACAAGTTTTCCATTCTAACCTTTCAAATATGTGCTTCCCTGGTCTAGAATTTACTTAGCCAAATTTTTTTCCTTCCCTAAGGTTTCTACCATTTCTCTACTTGGCCTGAGTATTCTCTAGATCCTACTAGATCTATCATCTACTTTGGTATGACATATCCTTAGTTGTTTCTTTATTTTTGCATTCATTATGTAGCATTTGAGGGATTCTTTAGAGGTTACTCCTCCATTATCTATAGTCTTGAGCATTTCTTCTGTGATTTTTACGTACTTCAAGACCCTCATGCCCAAATTCAATATCATGTGCATCCTATCATAGCGATGCATATCAATGAACTTTCTTCGACCTGAGTTGATGTAGTATACCACTTTATCTCATATTTAGACCCTCAAAGTGTCCCTATAATATACATTCATGATGAATAGAACTGTTTCTCAATCTCAATTTCTAACCAACTGAATGATGCATTATGTGCACTTAGTGGGAGCATATGAATGATACCTTGGAAAATTAGTTAGTTACCTTACTCAAGGAGATTAAGGGATGACATGTTGTATGGATAACAAAAGGCAATAGGAGATATTGTTGCAATACTATCCTCTTGGAAAGGAACAAGTCATGAAGACTGAGGGGAGAGAAATTTATGGAAAACAATTGATCCAACCCTATGAGAGTTGTGATGATTGTATAAAATCCACATATATTCAGCTCATCTTGTAATATGCTAAAACAAAACACTTGAATCTATTATACAAATTTTGGAAACCAATTATGATCGCACAATCACATGAATAAGAAATAGAAAGAATTTCAATCGCACAACACAAAGATGTATCTGGGGTAGGCCTCAGCTAAAAACCACGCTATCTGTATATTGCATTAATTCATAATATTCTCTCACGCTTGCGAGATATCTGCACTATCTTTAACTGTGTCACTCTGATCCCAACAAGTTTGTTCCAATACTTAACCAATTTCTTGCCTTTGGGTTGCTCAGCCTTGCTTACACATTCGAGAGGGAATTTAGCCCCTATTAATTAGGAAATTCTAAATAATTGATTGCGCAATACATCCAAGGAATATTGCTGACCTCATGCATGACCTGTAAAATTTTCTAATTATACAACTGATAGTATACTTCCCTTTAACTCCAATCTCAACTGGGTCTTCCTTATAATTACTGACATGTAACAACTATTTATGGTGAATTATCAGTTATTTAATTAATCACTACATGTGAATTAAATCATATTTAATTCACTGAACCTCTCACTAGCTCATCCATTAGTTAGAACTAGTTAAACTAATTTTAACTTAAATAATTACAACTCAAAATAAACTGCAACTGGACCCCCTAAAAATTAGACTGAACTCCACATGCCTCCAGTTTGACCCCCAAATCAAATTGACTGAGCTAACTAAGTCTTCACAACTTAGTTAACTCGTACAAGTTGTAATGTGATGTGGAATTGCAATTTCCTTCTAATTTTATTAAGGGAAAATTAAATTAGAAGCCTCTTCTTGTTGCTAATTTCAACACTCCCTCTCAACAAGAAAAGGATTGTCTGCTACCCTGATAATTCCTCTGTGGAACTCAAATTTTCCTCTTGACAGTGCCTTTGTCAATATTTATCCATCTTACCCCTATGTGGGAATGTAATCTAATGAAATAATCCCCCTCTATACATAATCTCTGAGATGGTGATATGAGATATCAATATGATTGGACCTGTCATGAAAAATTGGATTAACCGAGATTTTGATGCAACTTTGGTTATCGCAATAAAACATCGTTGAATCCATCTATTGACAAAAAAAAACCAACAAGTATCTTCCTCATCCAAACATCCTCACATGTTGCTTGACTAGAAACCATGTACTATGCCTATGCTGAGCTGAGTGCAATTGATCTGTGTTTCGTGTTGTACCAGGTCAATTGTTGTTGACCCAATGCTGAAGATTCCCCCTGATGTGCTCTTCCTGTCAGATGGGCTCCCTTCCCAATCTGCATCTATGAAGACTTGAAGCTTCACTCCCTCTGTCCACTTATACCATAGCCCGAACTCTGTAGTGCCTTTGAGGTATCTCAACACATGCTTGCTTTCCTTCCAAAAGAGCTTGGTAGGCTTAACAATAGCTTGGCTAAGTTGGCTAACCACATAGCATATGTTTGGTCATGTGTTCACCAAATAGAACCCACAAGCTGCCAGTAGATGGTAGCATCTATTACTTCCCCTGTAGTAGCATCTTCCTTCCTCCAGTTTCATGTTAGAGGAGTCTCCATGTATTTGTTTCCCTCCACTTGGAACTTCTTCAGAATCTCGTTGGCATACTTACCCTGAGATACAAATACTCCCCATCTCTTTGCCGAATTTTCAATCTTAGGAAATAGTGAAAAAGCCCCGTGTTGTTCATCTCAAATTCTCTTGCAAGATCCTCTTTGCAACACTTGATGAGATTCTCATCACTTTTCAGTATAAAGTCATAGACATAAAGTACAATGATCAAAAGTTTAACTTATACCATAATATGGTAAAGGTTCACATCTAATTAACTCTTGGTGAAGCCCAACCAGGTGAAGTAGCTGTCGATCCTGGTGTACCAAGGACGAGGTGCTTGTTTCAGTCCATACAACGCTCTCTTGTGTCTGCACAAATGAGTCTCTTTGTCGGAGTTGTCAAAACCTTTCATATGCTTAATGTACACCTATTACTCAATCACTCCATTGAGGAATGTTGTCTTTACATCCATCTGATGTATCTGCCATCCCATCTGCACTGAAATTGAAAGGATCGATCTGATTGATGAGTACCTTGCGACTGGTGCAAAGGTCTCATTGTAATCAATCCCCTCCACCTAAGAGAACCCTCTAGCCACAAATTTGGCCTTGCGTTTCTCAACACTCACATTTGCTGCCTACTTCACTTTGTAGATCCACTTGGATCCTACAACTGACTTCTCCTCTGATCTTGGGACAACTTCCCATGCAATTTTTCTGATAATGGAGTCATACTCCTCAACCATGGCATCAACCCAAACTGGTTGCTACGTTGCTTCCTCGAAAGAGGATGGATCTATCTCTATACTCTCACTCATAAGATCCATGTAGCCAATGTATCGCTCTGGGGACATTCTTTGCTTGCGTTGTGATGTGGGTGCTCCCACATTCTCTCTAGCATCATGTACCAACCAGTCATCCTCTCTAGTGTGCTTCCTTCCATCTCTGGATGGCTTTGCATGAGTGGGTGCTTCCACTCTTTGTTCCTCTACTTGTGGTTGCTCTACATATATAGGTTCTTCTTTTGGATCCAAGAGCTCCTCAACTGCATGCAACTGAAGCTCATTCTCAAGGGAAATCCGCATGGCCTTCTCTTCATCGAATTTCACATCTCTTGTGACCCTTCCCATCCCGTGTGCTGGAAAGTACACCTGGTCGTTGTGAGGAATCCTTGGTGAGAGCCTCCCTCACTCCTCCTTGTTTGCCATATGAAATATCCAAATGTGAAGGTAGAAAATATACAAAACAAGCTTCAAATGGGGAGTTATGAGTATAAGTGTAGATTGATTTGTTATAAGAGTGTTGTATATATACCAAAATTTGATCTTAGGTATTTATATTCATTTGAATCTAACCCCTCAAAAGTTGCATCAAAGTCCTATTGACTACTTCTAATTTCTGATCTATCTGTGGATAGAATGTTGTAGATATCTTAAACTTTGTGTCCATCTTCTCCCACAATGTAGCCCAAAATGCACTAAGAAATCTTGTGTCATTGTCGAAAATGATGCTCCTCGGTATCCCAAAGTGCACCTAGATCTATCCAAAGAACAAGTTAATTACTTTTTTCCCATTGATGGTTTTTTTATAGGGAATTTGAACATGCACATCTTGTTGAACTATCTACTACCACGAACAGGTAGTCATGTCCCTTCTTAGTTGTTGGTAAACCTCCCACAAAGTTTGTGGAAATGCTTTCCCAAGGATGAGTGGGTACAAGCAAGTGATGGTATAGACCTTATTTCCTATTACTGGGCCTGCCGTTACAACAAACTATGCATCCTCCTGTGAACATATCTAACTCTTCTTGCATCCTACTTTAGTACAGATTCCTCTACAAGTTGGACACATTCTTCCCTACTTCAAAGTGTCCTATAACCTTGGAAGTGTGAGCCTCTTTGATAAAATATAGTCGCTCACCTTTAGGAACAAATAACTTATCTAACCTATAGAGAAACCTATTCCAAATATGTTAGTAAACTCTTCTATCACCATCATGCACATGAATCTAGCTCTGCAATTATTGAAACATTCCCTGAATTTCTCATCCTTTGTATATGCTTCTCTATATGCATAATGGGTGAAAGGATCCATGTATATCAAAGTTCCCAAAGATATAATATTTGATTTAATTGGCCTTGAAAGTATTTCGACCAACTTGTCTATGCTTCCTTTCTTATACTTGATCACCAAATGAAATCGTTGCAAAAACCACATCCACTTGTAATGTATAGTCTATTGTAAATTAATTTGGGCCTGCAAGTACTGTACTAGCTGGTGATTTGTGTGGATTACTGTCTCACGTACCATCATATAATGTTTCCACTTTTTCAAATCTTACACCAAAGCAAACAACTCCTTATCGTAGGTAGAGTAGTTAAGAATTGCCCCATGAATTACTTTAGAATGGTAACATATTGACTCGCATATATCTCCACTTCAAAGTGCTACTGCATGTTTGGTAATGCCAAAACCAGTGCTTGATTGGTATTCTTTTTTGACTCTTCAAAGGCTCTTTGCTGATCCTTTCCCCACTAGAATCTCATTTCACTCACTATTATGGTGTGGAGTGGTGTTGGTACTATTGAAAACAAGGATATGAATTTCCTCAAGCACTGTGCTACCCCAAAGAAAATCCTGAATCCAAACAAAGTTATGAACTTAACAAGAACGGTATCGAGTTCGTGTTTTTTTAGAGGTGGCAACAAATCATGATTATGCCCATTTTGAAAAAAGCTAGCATAGAATAAACCTTCTTTTTTTAGAAATATTTTTTTAACACTTTAGATTTTCTTATGTATTTAGTATGAACATTTTTTTCTCTAAATGTTAGTGATTTTCATGCTAATTTTTAAAAGTGTTGATGCAACATCGACCTTTTTTTTGGTGGGGCATATTTTTTACACTTTATATTTTCTTGTGTATTAAGTATGGACAACTTTTTTGAAATGTTGGTGGATTTCATGTTGATTTTGAAAAGCATTGATGCAACATCAACTTATTTTTTGAGGGACACATTTTTTAAACTTGTTTCATATAGATACAATTAAAAAATGCACATTTCAAGACCTTTGAGTTAAAAATGTCATGTCAAACATATGATTTTTATGGAAATTTTGAAAAAAAAAGAGAGAGTTGAAAACATAGCAAATTTTATGTCCAAACTGATAATATTTGAAGTTTGTTTTGTTTTTCCAAAAATAATAATTCACAATCAAAGTTTACAAATAGAATGAACAAAATAAAATAAAAAACAAAAAAATATTAAACAATTAAAAAAACCAAAAACAAAACGTTAAATAAATAAATAAAATGTCACTAAAAAATAAAAATAAAAATTGAACAAACAAAATACTACATAACCAATTAAAAAAAAAAAAAAAAAAATTTAAAATAATAATAACAATAATGAGACTATATAAAGAAATAAATTAAAAAAATAAAAAATTATTATTATTTTTTAAATATTATGGAAAAAAAATAAAAATAAAAATAAAAAAAATAATAAAAATAATTTAAAAAGGAAATAATAATAATAATAATAATAATAATTATGGTGTGGGCAATGGGCTTGATTCCGAGAATCGTCCTTCCCAAACACAGAGCTTGTGTGTGGGTGGGTCGATTCTCGGAATTGAGCCCCCACTCATCGGGTGACGAGCTAGGAAATAGGAGCGGTGCTCCTACAGCCCAACCCGCACCCCCTTGGCACAACCCAAGTGAGCATGGGTTGAATCGGCCCCAAATCCCTTATAATTTTTTATTGATTTTTTTTGGTTTTTTTTTTCAACATTTTTTTAATTATATATTTTTAGTTTTATTTTTTTAATATATATATATATATCATTTAAAATTGATTTTGTTTTGATTTGTTTGTGTTATATATATATATATATATATATATATATATATATATATATATATATATATATAATTTTAAGGTCACGACCAGGCGAGACACCAAATTGGTGTATGAGACCCCCTTGTTTGTGGCAGAAGAGACCCACATCCACGCAGTGATTTCACTGCTAAGTCTACGCATACATACATATTCTACCCCATTCTGGTTTTGAACCTGTGACCTCTTAGGGGGAAACACATGCTCTTAACAATTAGGCCCACTATATGTGTGTGTGTGTGTTTAAATTTTTCCTTTTCAGGGGTTAATTTTAGTTATTCAAAAAACATATATGTTTTTTTTTAGTTTTTGTTTGCTTTTTTTTTATAATTTTTTTATGTTTTTTTTTTTCTCTAAGTAACACTAAATCTATTAATATAAAACATAATAGTACAAAATTGTCGCTGTCTCAGCTGAGGGAGCCTGAGCACAGGGCTTGACGGCCATGAAAATCCATAGTTTGGACTGCCCACAGTGGGGAAACGAGTCCCTTCAGATTAAAAGTCACCGCCCTCATAGGGGAAACCGGCTTTACATCCAAATTGTTTGTCAAAAATCCAAAAACATTAGCAGGCCACTCTACAAGCAGAGGAGAACGAAACAAGGAAACCAGAATTAACTTAAGGACATTATGCATGGAGAACAAAGACCTCGAACTATTGTTCAGTGGTTGGGGAGGGCGGTTCTTCAACAATTCTGCATCCAAACCCATCGCTGCTCCCTCCTTCATCAGTTGAGGGGAGCTCTTTATCTTTGTCCTCGCCTTCCATAGCCTGGACCTGCATTGAAACGTTTGGAACAATATTTAACTGGGCCAATGCATCCTTGGCAATTTTTGCAGAGGCGGGGCTAGGGGTAGTGGGGCCATGAAAAGCGACAAAGGGACCGGGAATTGCAGACAGAGGTGGCACCAGGCGGGAAGACTCTTCACAAACAGTGACCGTGATGTGTGCTTTGAGAACTGGTCGTTCAAACATGCAATCGAAAGTAAACTCCGCGCGCTGAGAGGATTGGCGAAGGGAGGAGGAAGAAGATGGGAGGGGACCGGAGGGAAAAGCAGAGGGGCGGACTTGAGGCGCAGGGGAGAAGACACATGGAGGTGGAGGGCGCACGGAGGGAGGAGCGGAGACAGGGCAGCGAGGCCTACCCCTGCGACTTCTGGTTTCCGGAATGTGGTCGCAGTGGAAATCTTCCATGGATGAATCAGAAGAGGGAGAAGACTGAGAGCGATGGACACGACCACAATTGGAGCCACGGTGCGATGGCGCAGTTTAGGCATGGCGGGGGGGAGAGGATGATGAAACGAGCAAAGGATAAGAGACAGCGGAGGACCAGGAGAACTATACAGAGATTTCGAGTAGCAGAACTGACTGTGTGAATGGTGGAATTCCGGTACAGTCTCCAGACAACACAAAAGCTCGCATCGTCTGCCTGTCTGCGTTCGAGCGCTAGGCTCAGCGCATGCGGGCGGACAAGAAGCACTGTGAAACGCAACAAAGGAGCATACGGGGCAAGTGCCATGCAGAAGATCCCAATCCATACCAAGAGCCGAAGAAAACCAAGTGAAAAACTCGCTGCAACGACGGTTCGAGAAAATGCAATTAAGACTGCGTGGGGTGGCGTATTGAATGCCACCGTTAATGCGAGTGTGGGAGGCCAGATGGCCAGCCCAAGGTGACGACCTCAGGAGGCGACGAGGGACGGGCGTCCCATCATGAGCTGTAAATAACCGCATCCGGAGTAATTTTTTTATGTTTGATTTTCCTTTGTCTTTCCTTTTTATTATTAATTTTTCTCTTTTATAATTTTTTTTAATCTTTTAATTTTTTTTCTCTTTTATAATTTTTTTTTAATCTTTTATTTTTGTTTTTATTTTTTTAAAATGGAGGTGGTGTCTTTCTATTTCTTCAACATCCAACAAGTAAATACATCATGAACATCCATACCTAGATGGTCTCAATCTGCCCAATGGGAAACTACTTCTCTTAACCATCTAGTTGAGTTATAACTAGTCCAAAATTTAAATTGTCTAAGAGAGCCTTTCAAGGCTACATAAACAAAACTATATTGATAACCTCTATGATCTATCCTCCTACTCCAAAAAACAAAAAAAAAATTGTAATGCATCTAGATAATTCTACGCATCACAAAAATCTACTAGGGCAGGGTCCCTTGAACTAGTTCCTGGTTTCTCCGTTGGTGGCAGACATGGAATGTGTCCCTCAATGCAGGCCAACTGGACATTTTTCTATTGAATTTGGCACTAGATGATCTGGAATTCATTATGAATTGCCTACATCTCCTCTTTAACAATTAGGTTTCCTATCAATGGCAGTGTCAAGTCCTTCACTACCAGTGTTTTCATCAGCCAGTAGACATGTGAGGTTTGCAAAAGTAAGGTATGACGGCTTCGTGTATAACCCAGATTTGGAATAATGGCTTCCCATTCAACTAACAATACCTGCTCATTAAGATCCAAATATGCTCTAATTTCATTTTCCTAGCCTCTGATAGTCTCTCCGGCCTGATATTGTGGACCATATTGGTAAGCATTGGCAGCATCACTACTCATTCTAGAGGTTCACCAATGACCCCTACCCCCATTGGGACTGGAGTGGTCCATACCTCTCCCTCTCCCTCTGGCAGCATTCGACTTAGACCCATTTTGGGAGCGCGTCATGTTGTTTTCTCTTCGCCTGTTACAAATTTCCCCCAAGAGATCAATGGGGCCTGACCCTTTGTCAATGGCCCACACTAGAGCACAACCAGTAGGCTTCCACTGTAGGCAAAAATTATTCCCACACTTGGAGAGCCCTGAGTAGAAAGTACCTATGATATCTACCAAGTATCCATGGAGAAACATAATTTTAATAAACCAAAACCAAAAGCTTTCCATATAATGAAGAACTAGGATGAAGATACCCCAACCCAACCCTTGATGGTGGGTATTATCCCCATAATGGTTGTTGGTCTGCTAAGGAGGGAATTTCCCCTGATCCCTTTTGGCTTTTAGCAGGGTTTCACTGGTAGAAAAAATATGGAAATACAGAGAACGTCCACCATTTATCAATCTATGCCTTTGGTAGTAACCAAATATGAAGCCCTCCCCCCAAGCGACAGAGGACTAGGTATAATTCACCCCCACCCCCTTGGGCTAAGAGTGGATACAAGTTGGTTCTAGGATTTCCCCAAGCCCCAGTGTTGGGTTGAACAAAAATTTTCTAGGATGGAGCCAAAAAGAACACCATAAGAACTAGTTTGACACATCCCAACCCTGAGTTGAAGGATAGCAGAGATGATTCGAGACAAATTGACAACTAGACAACCCCATAAATATTGTAACCAGACATAGAAACCACGATAATTCACTGAAATTTTATACTTGCAGAGACAAGCAACGATATGCATAATGTAAATTTCAAAACCGTCCAGAACATACCCTTGAGAGTTGAGGCCGGACAACTTGGATGTGCATGCCCAAACCATGAAGAGAAGCTCCCTCTCTCCCCTTCCTCTGTCCTCAATCTTCTCTCGCGTCCTCCACTTGGCGCCCTAAAAATTCGTGACGAGGTCCCTCGAAATGTTTATGGTTTCAATGTTAAACGTCTTCTTGACATGTATTGAATACCCCTTCAACCACCTTCTCTGAGTACAATCACCCTCACTCATACTACACATGCTTTTGCATGTGTGGGGGTGGGCACACCACTCCCCTACCTTAAAGTTGCCACTAACCATTACTGTCGCTCGAATCACGTACGGTCCTTTTCTTAGCTCGCATACCGAGAGTTTAATCATTTAATTTTGATTTTAATTTTTGCTTTTTATTATTGTTTAATTTTTGTTGTTTCCATTTTTTTTTAATATATTTATCTATTAATTTTTTCTTTTACCTTTTTTGTGTTGTAGTGTTTGTGTTGATGCTCGACTAGCAACCCAACCCCACTATGTGCCAATTTAATATTTCATTTTTAAGTTTTCGTTACAATGGATCAAATCCACTTCCACTTTCTCTCAATTAGATGGTTGATTTTTAAGTTTTCATTGCCATGGGCCAAGTCCATCCCCATTGCATGTCAATTTGATGGTTGATTTTTAAGTTTTCATTGAAATATGTCAAGTTGTCTTAGGCTAAGATTTTAAAAGAGTTGTAATTTTAACATTTAAAATAAACAAATTACTCTTGATATAACGACACTTTGTCTTAAGATTTCATTTTAAAGGTTTTTTTAGTTATAATATTTGGTCTTGAAATATGTGAAAAAATTAAGGTTTTTTATAGTTATGATATTTTGTTTTAATTTCATGGGTGAAAAATGTTGAACTTTTAATGTTCTTCAAAGTCGTGATTTTTTATATTTAACGCCATGATTGAAAAATGTCAAAAATTTAAGGTTTTTCGGAGTCATGATATTTATCTTTAACATAATGGTTGAAAATTGTAGAAATTTTTAGGATTTTTGGATTAGCGTTATTTTTGTTTTGACGTTATTGTTAAAAAATATTGGAAATTTAAGACTTTTTAGAGTCATATTATTTTATTTTTAATGTCATTGCTGAAAAAGTTGGAATTTTAACTAAAAAAAACAATGGTGCAACATTAACACTTTTAGATTTCGGGGTGTTATTTCATGTTCATTGCAGAATTTTTTTAGTTTTTAATTCCATTGACAGGAAACCTAATTGTTAAAGAGGAGTTGTAGGAAATTCATAATGAATTCCAGTTCATCTAGTGCAAAATTCAATAGAAAAATTCCCAATTGGCCTGCATTGAGGGAAAAATTCCATGTCTGCCACCAATGGAGCAACCAAGAACCAGTTCAAGGGACCTCGCCTCGGTAGATTCTTCTGCTGCATAGAATTCTCTAGATGCACAATATAGTTTTTTTTTTTTTTTTTGGAGTAGGAGGATCGATCATAGAGGTTATCAATATAGTTTTGTTTATGTAGCCTTGAAAGGCTCTCTTAGACAATTTAAAATTTGGACTAGTTATAACTCAACTAGATGGTTAAGAGAACTGGTTTCCCACTGGGCAGATTGAGACCATCTAGGTATGGATGTTCATGATGTATTTACCTGTTGGATGTTGAAGAAAAAGAAAGACACCACCTCCATTTAAAAAAAATAAAAACAAAAATAAAAGATTAAAAATAATTATAAAAGAGAAAAAATAAAATAAAAGATTAAAAAAATTATAAAAGAGAAAAAAATAATAAAAAGGAAAGACAAAGGAAAATCAAACATAAAAAATTATAAAAAAAAAGCGAACAAAAACTTTAAAAAAACATATATGTTTTTTCAATAACTAAAAATAACCCCTAAAAAGGAAAAATTTAAACACACACACACACACACATAGTGGGCCTAATTGTTAAGAGCATGTGTTTCCCCCTAAGAGGTGACCGGCTCAAAACCAGAACGGGGTAGATTATTTATGTCTGTGTAGACTTAGTAGTGAAATCACTATGTGGAGGTGGGTCCCTTGTCCCACAAACAAGGGGGTCTCATACACCAATTTGGTGTCTCGCTTGGTCGTGACCTTAAAATTATATATATATATATATAGAAGAATGGGGTAGATTATGTATGTCTGCGTAGACTTAGCAGTGAAATCAATGCGTGGAGGTGGGTCCCTTGTGCCACAAACAAGGGGGTCTCATACACCAATTTCGTGTCTCGCTTGGTCGTGACCTTAAAATTATATATATATATATATATATATATATATATATATATATATATATATATATATATAATTTTAAAATTGGTGTATGAGACCCCCTTGTTTGTGGCATAAGGGACCCGCCTCCACACAGTGATTTCACTGCTAAGTCTATGCATACATACATAATCTACCCCATTCTGGTTTTGAACCTGTGACCTCTTAGGGGGAAACATGTGCTCTTAACAATTAGGCCCACTATGTGTGTGTGTGTGTATGTTTAAATTTTTCCTTTTTAGGGGTTACTTTTAGTTATTCAAAAAACATATATATATATATATAGATATTTTTTTTTTTTTTTTTAAGTTTTTGTTCGCTTTTTTTTCTAATTTTTTATGTTTGATTTTCCTTTGTCTTTCCTTTTTATTATTTGTTTTCTCTTTTATAATTTTTTTTAATCTTTTATTTTTGTTTTTATTGTTTTTAAATGGAGGTGGTGTCTTTCTATTTCTTCAACATCCAACAGGCAAATACATCATGAACATCCATATTTAGATGGTCTCAATATACCCAGTGGGAAACCAGTTCTCTTAACCATATAGTTGAGTTATAACTAGTCCAAAATTTAAATTGTCTAAGAGAGCCTTTCAAGGCTACATAAACAAAACTATATTGATAACCTCTATGATCTATCCTCCTACTCCAAAAAACAAAAAAAAAATTGCATTATGCATCTAGAGAATTATATGCATCAGAAGAATCTACCGAGGCAAGGTCCCTTGAATTGGTTCCTGGTTGCTCCATTGGTGGCAAACATGGAATGTGTCCCTCAATGCAGGCTAACCGAGCATTTTTCTATTGAAATTGGCACTAGATTAACTATAGTTCATTATGTATTGCCTACAACTCCTCTTTAACAATTAGGTTTCCTGTCAATGGAAGTGTCAAGTCCTTCACTACCAGTGTTTTCATCAGCCAGTAGACATGTGAGGTTTGCAAAAGTAAGGTATGACGACTTCGTGTATAACCCAGATTTGGAATAATGGCTTCCCATTCAACTAACAAGACCTACTCATTAAGATCCAAATATGCTCTAATTTCATTTTCTTAGCCTCTGATAGTCTCTCCGGCCTGATATTGTGTACCATATTGGTAAGCATTGGCAGCATCACTGCTCATTCTGGAGGTTAACCAATGACCCCTACTCCCACTGGGACTGGAGTGGTCCATACCTCGCCCTCTCCCTCTGGAAGCACTCGACTTAGACCCATTGAGGGAGCGTGTCATGTTGTTTCCTCTTCGCCTGCTACAAATTTTCCCCAAGAGATTAGCGGGGCCTGGCCCTTTGTCAATGGCCCACACTAGAGCACAACCAGTAGGCTTCCACTATAGGCGACAATTATTCCCACACTTGGATAGCCCTGAGTAGAAAGTACCTATGATATCTACCAAGTATCCATGGAGAAGCATAATTTTAATAAACCAAAACCAAAAGATTTCCATATAATGAAGAACCAGGAGGAAGATACCCCAAACAAACCCTTGATGGTGGGCTTTATGCCCATAATGGTTGTTGGTCTGCTAAGGAGGGAATTGCCCCTGATACCTTTTGGCCTTTAGCGGGGTTTCATTGGTAGACGAAATATAGGAATACGGAGAACCTCCACCCTTTATCAATCTATGCCTTTGGTAGTAAGAAAATATGAAGCCCTCCCCTCGAGTGACAGAGGACTAGGTATAATTCACCCCCACCTCCTTGGGCCGAGAGTGGATACAAGTTGGTTCTAGGATTTCCCCAAGCCCCAGTGTTAGGTTGAACAAAAATTTTCTAAGATGGAACCAACAATAACACCATAAAAGCTAGTTTGACACATCCCAAACCCGATTTGAAGGATAGCAGAGATGATTCAAGACAAATTTACAACCAGACAACCCCATAAATATTGTAATCCAACATAGAAACCACCATAATTCACTAAAATTTTATGCTTGCAAAGACAAGTAACCATATGCATAATGTAGATTTCAAAACCGTCCAGAACATACCTTTGAGAGTTGAGGCCGGACCACTTGGATGTGCATGCCCAAACCATGAAGAGAAGCACCCTCTCTCCCCTTCCTCTGTCCTCAACCTTCTCTCTTGTCCTCCATTTGGTGCCCTAAAAATTCCTAACCAGGTCCCTCGAAATGTTTATGGTTTCAATGTTAAACCTCTTCTTGACATGTATTGAATACCCCTTCAACCACCTTCTCTGAGTACAATCGCCCTCACTCATACTACACATGCTTTTTCATGTGTGGCCACCCCCCTACCTTAATGTTGCCACTAACCATTACTGTCACTCGAATCAAGTACAATCCTTTGCTTAGCTCGCATCTCGAGAGTTTAATCATTTAATTTTGATTTTGATTTTTGCTTTTTATTATTGTTTAATTTTTGTTGTTTCCATTTTTATTACTTATTTATTTATTTATCTATTAATTTTTTCTTTTACCTTTTTTGTGTTGTAGTGTTTGTGTTGATGCTCGACTAGCAACCCAACCCCACTATGTGCTAATTTAATACTTCATTTTTAAGTTTTTGTTACAATGGATCAAACCCACTTCCACTTTCTCTCAATTAGATGGTTGATTTTTAAGTTTTCATTGCCATGGTTCAAGTCCATCCCCATTGCATGTCAATTTGATGGTTGATTTTTAAGTTTTCGTTGAAATATGTCAAGTTGTCTTAGGCTAAGATTTTAAAAGAGTTGTACTTTTAACGTTTAAAATAAAAAAATTACTCTTGATATAATGACACTTCGTCTTAAGAATTCATTTTTAAGGTTTTTTTAGTTATAATATTTGGTCTTGAAATATGTGAAAAAATTAAGGTTTTTTATAGTTATGATATTTTGTTTTAATTTCATGGGTGAAAAATGTTGAAATTTTAATGTTCTTCAGAGTCGTGATTTTTTATATTTAATGCCATGATTGAAAAATGTCAAAATTTTAAGGTTTTTCGGAGTCATGATATTTATCTTTAATGCCATGGTTGAAAATTGTAGAAATTTTTAGGATTTTTGGAGTAGCGTTACTTTTATTTTGACGTTATCGTTAAAAACTATTGGAACTTTAAGACTTTTTAGAGTCATATTATTTTATTTTTAGTGTCATTGCTAAAAAATGTTGGAATTTTGACTAAAAAAAACAATGGTGCAACATCAACACTTTTAGATTTTGGGGTGTTATTTCATGCTCGTTGCAGAATTTTTATAGTTTTTAATTCCATTGTTAAAAAATAATGGCAATTTAACATGGAAAAAAAATGTTGATGGTGCATTTGATGCATCATCACCACTTTTTGTTTCTGAGGTGTTTTTTCATGTTTATAGTATAATTTTTTTGTTTTTAATGTCATTGCTAAATGTTTTTTGGAATTTTAACCCAAAAAAAATATTGATGTAACACTTTTTGTTTTTGGGGTGTTTTTTCATGTTTTTTTTCACAAAAAGGGGGTTTGGGGGCTAGAGTTCTCATTTTGAGGTTATAGTTCTTGTTAAGTTGGTAACTTTGTTCTCAAAACATTAGTAAACATCGACCACTTCATGATGGCCTCCATCTTGGAATATTTTATCTTCAACTCTCCTCCAACTATCACATATCTTAAGATACAAAAAAGACTGTTGTGCAAGACTCACCCACTTCCTGAGATTTTCCAACAGTTAGTGCTTCTTCAATGTCGTTGGCACTTACATCAAATGTAAGATGCAATCCTCCTAGGTAGCATTCTATACCAATATATCATCCAAATAAAAAATAACAAATGAATCTATAAAAGGGTGCAAAATTCATTAACCTCATGATCATAGCCAATGAATTGCATAAGCCAAATAGCATAACTAACCACTCATAGAAACTTTGTTTAGTTTTGAAGGTGGTCATCTAGGAAACCTATTTTGTGATTCGAACTTGATGGTGCCCTTACTTCAAGTCTAACTCAATGAAGTATTTGGTTTGTTGCAACTGATCCACAATACCATCTATCCTAGGAAGGGGATATGAGTTCTTGATCATAATTTTTTCAATGCCCTATAATCAATACACATCCATTAAGTCCCAACTTTCTTAGGAACAATTATAAGGGGTGACCACATGGTTAATTAGTTGGTCGGATAACACTTTGTTTTAGTAGTTGTTGCAACTACTTCTTCACCTCATTTTCCTATATAATGGATTGTTTGTACAACTCATTGTTTGAAAATAGAGAGTTAAGAAAAAATTGGACATCATGATCTACTTCTCTCTTGGGTGGGAGCCCTTTAGGCTCTTGGAACACACCCCTGTATGCCTCGAACAACTCTTCCAATTGTTTTTTTCAGTCACCTAGTACACCCCTCTAGGGATGAATATATTGTCACAAGCTCTTCTATAGATTGATTTTCTCTTAAACATAGTAAAACCTACTTCTTGCTAGAATTGATTAGTTTCTTGGCTTGGTTGGAACTTACTAGAAAATTTTTAGACTTTCCTTTACGCACATTGATGGTGAAGGATTTTCCATCCTTGATAATGTTGTACTAGTTGGTTCTCTACATGAATATTACATCCCGCATATACATATAGGGACTCCCAAGTACAACACCCCATACATCAACTAGAACTACATCCAACTCTACTTCATCAATAAAATCAACATTAAAAACAATTTTTATTCTGAATTATTTGTTTACCTTTACCTCTTCCTCCTTATTGACCCATCCCAATTGATATAGGAAAGGATGGTAAGGAGTTTCCAATCCCATATTCTTGACCAAATCTATTGCTATGATATTCACCTGTGATCCCAAGTCAAATAGAGCATTAATTTTCACTTTATTAACATGCATCTTTATGTGGAAGAGTCTAGTCATTTCCTTATGTTCCTATTGTTGAAGGCTACTCAAATTCACTCCCTTTGCATTGATGTACATATAATATTCACATCCATATTCAAGATTCTTTCCACTTAATTACCGTAATATGTAACCATGAGATTTTTTTCTTAGCATCTTTCTTTCGGTTCTTTGGGTTGATCTTTGGATGCAACTTCTAGTGCTTTTCTCTGTATGACCATTAATGTTACAATGGTTGCAGTGGTTGTTGGGATATTTGCATTGATATGTTGTGGCTACTGCCTTTTTTTAGTTTCTCCAATTTCCACTCTGTCTTCCCCTCCTTGGAATCTTCCAAGTGCTACTAGTCCTTCTACTTTGACCCACCTTCTAGCCTATGTTCTCCATGTATTGTGCATGTACACAAGCCTCATCTAGCATTATCGATTTGAACAATGTCACTATTTTCGCAATTGGGTGTGTATACCCTCAAAATACTTAAGGACTATATCTAGGTTCTTTGGGGAGGCACCCAACATTATTTCCATCTTCCTAAATTCGGTGGTGTAATCCTATACACTCTATCCCCATCTCCACCTGAAGTAATGCCACCAAATCCACTAGTCCTCTACATACCTAATAAGGTAGAACAAACTTTATGAGAGTTCTGAAATCATCCCACTTAGTTACTTGAGAATATCCCTCCAGTATTAGGATTTTGTGTGGATTTCCCACCAGTTCAGGGCATGGCCCTCTATGTGGATTTGGTTGGAACTTACTAGAAAAATTTTAGACTTTCCTTTGCGCACATTGATGGTGAAGGATTTTCCATCCTTGATAAGGTTGTACTAGTTGGTTCTCTACATGAATATTACATACCGCATATACATATAGGGACTTCCAAATACAACACCCCATACATCAACTAGAACTACATCCAACTCTACTTCATCAATAAAATCAACATTAAAAACAATTTTTATTCTACATTATTTGTTTACCTTTTCCTCTTCCTCCTTATTGATCCATCCCAATTGATATAGTAAAGGATGGTAAGGAGTTTCCAATCCCATATTCTTGACCAAATCTATTGCTATGATATTCACCTGTGATCCCAAGTCAAATAGAGAATCAATTTTCACTTTATTAACATGCATCTTTATGTGGAAGAGTCTAGTCATTTCCTTATGTTCCTATTGTTGAAGGCTACTCAAATTCACTCCCTTTTCATTGATGTACATATAATCTTCACATCCATATTCAAACTTCTTTCCACTTAATTACCGTAATATGTAGCCATGAGATTTTTTTCTTAGAATCTTTCTTTCGGTTCTTTGGGTTGATCTTTGGATGCAACTTCTAGTGATTTTCTCTGTATGACCATTAATGTTATAGTGGTTGCAGTGGTTGATGGGATATTTGCATTGATATGTTGTGGCTACTGCCTTTTTTTAGTTTCTCCAATTTCCACTTTGTCTTCCCCTCCTTGGAATATTCCAAGTGCTCCTTCTACTTTGACCCACCTTCTAGCCTATGTTCTCCATGTATTGTGCATGTACACAAGCCTCATCTAGCATTCTAGGTTTGAACAATGTCACTATTTTCGCAATTGGGTGTGTATACCCTCCAAATACTTAAGGAATATGTCTAGGTCCTTTAGGGAGGCACCCAACATTATTTCCATCTTCCTAAATTCGGTGGTGTAATCCTATACACTCTATCCCCATCTCCACCTGAAGTAATGCCACCAAATCCACTAGTCCTCTACATACATAATAAGGTAGAACAAACTTTATGAGAGTTTTGAAATCATCCCACTTAGTTACTTGATAATATCCCTCCAGTATTAGGATTTTGTGTGGATTTCCCACCAGTTTAGGGCATGGCCCTCTAATTTTATACGAGAAAATGAAATTGTATGTTCTTTTTCTATGTGGTGAACACTAAAATAAACCTCTAACTTTTTCAACCAACAATTTAACCTCAAAGAATCAATCTCGTCTTGATATGGCTTGATGTTAACCTTCCCTTCCATCTTGATAAGACATTTGAATGGTTCATGACACTTGAACTATGTTATTCCTTTTCAAGTTCTTTCTTAGATTCCCTCTTTGATTATTCCCAAATTCCTTATTTGGTCTCTGATTCGACCTCTGCGCTAGAATCTTCATCTTCTTGGAATAACCATTATTTGTGACTTACCGTTTATATATGTGACTCATTAGAGAAAATTTGAGGTCTAAAATGGGCCTCAAAATAAAAATGTACAACCAAAAACAACTTTATAAGAATCAATAGGATTCAAGATGATGATGTCAATCATGGGGGGTGATTCACCATTTCTGGAGTAAAAAAATAAAAATATTAAAAAAATCTATTTTTTCAACTCGTATTTTCAACTTACCTCCCAATGGTTTTACTCAAATTTCCAACAGGAGCACTCACTGGATGAAAAATTGAATTCCTCATCCAAGGAGTACCTATGTTGCATACTTTCAATGGATTATGTTACACAAAAAATTAGAAATACATGAAAAACACGATTGCAATCACGTTTTTTATGTATATTTCTGTTTTCGTGTAGCAAGGTCCATTGAAAGTATGAAACATGCGTACTCCTTGGATGAGGAATTAAATTATGCATCCAACAAGTGTTCCCGCTCGAAATTTGAGTAAAAATATAGGGAGATAAGTTGAAAATATGTGTTGAAAAAGTAGTTTTTTCCTTTTTCTCTGTAAACTTTGATGATGTAATGTAATATTATTTTATAATATTCCTTAGGAGGCCCACTTTAGACCTCGAAATTCCTCTAATATGTGCTTCCAGTTGCTCAAACGCCTTCTCTGCAATATTTTGAGGGTTATTAATAAATTTGTCATCCATGGATAGGTTTTGTGACTTTCATCTTAACTGATCTAGATCCCCTGCAAATCCCACAACATACCCAAAGAAACCTACTCCGATACCAATATGATCCCTAAACTATCGTGGATATTCCACTCGATAGTTCATCACAACAAATCTAATAAAATTGTAGTTAAAATCTAAAATCTATACTATGAGGATTATTTTCCTTAAAATTTTGGATTTATTAATTTATTGTTTTCATGCATGCAATATATAAATTGTACAAAATATATACAAACACAAATAAAATCACTCACAACCATAATAAAAAAAAATATGATCTATGAAACTCTTGCAGGAGAAAACCCAACTAGAGGGTGAGGCTACTTTGCTCTCACTCCTTCTCTGAATGGAAATGGGTGCAAGTATAAAGGAGTGACACATGTGGATCGTGGGCTGCTAGAGAACACAAACCATCTATGTTTCATTTATATTGTTCCACTCTTAGCTACTCTACTTATCTATGGAACAAAATTCAATCGAATAGAATGGAACCCCTTTTCCTCCTAGTGCCTAGTTATAACATAGCCCAATAGCCAATTAGGGGTTACTTTTGATCCATTCAACCCTCAATATGACTTATAAATCGATCCTTCTATACTATTCTTCATATTTCCCATGTTTCGAGCCCCTTTTCCATGAGTAACAAGGGTTGACATGGCATCGTCTTGAATTATGGTGGTCAATTTCGATTGGTCAATTCCCAAAAGGCATAAATTTCTCATATAAGCTCTAATTGCAGAAATTTTTGCGTCATTGGAAAGAAAATCGTGTGTATGTTATGGAATCTCGATCAATATTAAGGCTAGGAGAAAAAACTATGTTCATTTAAGGCCTCAAAATGGATCCTCAATTTTTTCACCTGTAATTTTCCAAATTGGGCTACCAACAAAAATGATCATTTAAGTTCATTCCTCCAAATTTTCCACTATAAAAGCATCGAGATGGATCACAAATAATATAATGATCCATTCCATATCAATTGTTGATCATGGAATTACTATAATGGAAGCATTGTCACCTAACAATGCATTACAACTACATAGTATTCAAAGTTTGAGCTCACACATTGTAAGGAACAAAGCCCATGGAAGTAATGAAAAATTTAGAACCATCAATTGTCTAGTCAACAAGTGGAAAAAGGCATGTGGTACAATGGTGGTAATTACCATTTATATTAGAAGACTATGAAAATCTTACCAACTCTACATAACATATTCAACTCGTCATCTTATTTTCCCTCGAGTATTTACATCTCTAATAATCATTGTAACAATAAAAAAATTTCACTACTAAATAATGTTAATGTCTCTCTATCAAACTTGGTCCTCTCATTTTGCTCATAATAAAAATAAAAAGTGGAAAAAAGCTTCTAATGTTGCGATTATCACCATTGAGGAACATAGTTTAGGAAAGAGACCAAAATTATATTTTAAATCTCACCCGCTACTTATTGAGTAACTTTAAGCCAATAATGAGGATGAAAAACAATCTTTTTTCAATAGGAAAACCTCAATATGGATTTATTGGAACCGAATTATGTAGAACATTATCTTCCTTGCTCAAGTATTAGCCAAATTCGACACACTCCTTCCGACATTGTTGGTTGGCTAGCATCCCACATCAAATCCATATATACCTATGCATTTTCCTGGTTAATTGTGATGTGTTTTATTTCTTTAGATTCGCTTACCCTCATTCCAATAAGGTATCCTTGGGGATTGAGACATTCTTTTGTTACATTTTCCTTGGATGAAATACTCATTTTCCAATTAATCTAGCACCTCTCTTAAACCAAGAGGATAATGTGGACATTGTCTACCTAAACCAAAAAGAAATGGTATAGAAATTGAGATACCAAGAAGTGGGGACAATAAATGACATAACTTAGAAAGTTGATAAATCAAGTAAAAGAGATAAACATAATCCAAATATGCTCATTTTGTATAAAAAATAAACCCTATAAAAATAGACTACTTTATATAGGAGTTGTTTTACTTTTTGATCCTTTCGAGGGCACATTTTTCTAACCAATTTTCTCCAAAATGGGGTGAAAAAATTAAAAGAATTGCCAAAATTGAGAGATTAGTTGTTGAAATTGCACAATTCAAAGGAAATAAAAGATTTTCAAGGAATTAAATCCATTTATACATTCAAAAATAAAAATTCAACAATAAAATATTACAATTTCACTAACCATAAAAAGTTTAAAAAAAAAAATTGGTTTAAACTTATCACTTTATTTAAAACAAATTCTTAATTCTTAATTATTCTTATTGTTGATGACACTTTTTCTAGAACCATTATATAGTTTTGGATGTTCCTTCTAATCTACACATAGTAGTTCTCAAAAAGGTCTATCAACAATATGATCTCCCACTGTGAAAACTTATCAATTTAGATTAAAGTTCTATTAAATTTCTATTTCATTCTATATTAAACTACCTTCTGATTTTACTTTATTATAATATCTCTAAATTTTTATTATAAAATATTTCCAGATATTTATTAAATACTTAAATAAATTTCCACATTTTTTTTTTTTTCTTTTTCTTTCCCTTACACTAATAATCTTCAATTTTAATTTCATACCGTAAAAACACTCAATTTTTTTTTACCTCATACAATTAGGGACTCCAAAAATTTCTACTATTTCAAATAAAAAGTAGGTTACAACTTCATTGAAATTGAGACTAAAAAAATTCTACAACTTTAAATAAAGAGTAGGTTACAATTTCATTGAAGACTAAAAAAAATTCTCTACTAATCTTAATTGAAGACTTTTATATATATATATATATATATATATATATATATATATATATATATATATATTACTATCTTTTAAATAAACTATTGGTTTACAAATTTACTAAAATTTATTAAATACTTTAACAAACTCTCATACACCTTTTCCTTCCTAAAAGGATAGGGTTAGTTGGAATATATTGTTGTGATGACTTATTTTTATCTATAGGCTAGAGAGTAAGATGCTTGGTGATATGGGAAAAATAGCTTTGAGCATTGAAGAACATCTTAATCTTACTTTTAGGTGGGAGAGTAAGGTAAAGATTTCAACTTTGTTAAAATTTGAGGTATAACATTATTTTTTTTTCAAAAACTTAAACACTCTTTTTTAGACCGATAAATATCCATATATTCCAGATAAAGAATATACATATTCTGATTCATAATATCAAAGTTTTGCTAAAATTAAATCTAGATAAAAAAAATTCAATCATTCTCCTCAAATCACCTAAAATAAATATATAC
This sequence comes from Pinus albicaulis, assembly GCA_034641835.2. Taxonomy (NCBI): domain Eukaryota; kingdom Viridiplantae; phylum Streptophyta; class Pinopsida; order Pinales; family Pinaceae; genus Pinus; species Pinus albicaulis. The sequence goes on along the minus strand of MU968411.1, from coordinate 99,975,317 downwards.
AGTTCACAACATTTTTTATCAGTAAAAAAAATATACATACAATAAATTTCCTATAAACCAGAAAATACAATAAATACATTCCAGCTGTACCAAAAATCAAAAGATTTCAGAAGATTTTAAACCTGGGTCTAAAAAGCTAAAATCTATTTGAAACACCTGAAAGATTTCCCCTATATAGGTGACTCGGCCAACTCGCCCATTTGATTCTCCCTTTCCAACTATTCTGGTGTTGCACTTTAGAACTCTCTTGTGGCAAAAAATTCTGAAACCAGTAATACAAAGCAATTGAGATTGCTTATATCTTGTTCATGATGAAAAAATTCCAAAATCAACATTAATGTATAGCATTGCAATTACAAGAAGAATATTATTTAACTCTTCATTTAAGAGCAGATCATCATAACACACCACAAGAATATTTAGCTCTTCATTTAAGAGCAGATCCTCATAACACTGGAATGATGGAGAGAGATCCAAAGGTATATACCAGCAGATGAGAGATTCAAATAAATAGAACATATGTACAAGATCAGATCAGAACCCCTGAGCAAAGCAAATGAGTCCTCAAGATTGAGAGATCTCAAAAAGCTACTGCTCATCTGAATCAAGAAGCTGCTTGTGAAGCAGAAGCTGAGCCAATAGAAAGAAAATCTGCTATACAAGTAGAAGAGTAAGTTAAATTTACAGAGGTGAATGAAAAAGCTTTACAAGTAACAGTTTCAGAGGCAGAAGTGGTCATGGAGAGGCCTGAATAAAAATTATGATAAAAGGTTTAATCATGCCTAGATGTTAATATGAGAGGAATAATCAAGTGTTCCAGCTCCTTCCCATCCCATCCATTCTTCCCACTCGTCCCAAGGATCATTATTGATTCCCATCAGGCCATCCATATAGTAATTGTCAGAATAATTTTGCTGCTTTGCTTGTGCAAAACTGGACATTATAGTCTGCACATTTATCACAAAAGTAATAAAAATCAGGAAACATGGGCATGCATAAGATTAATGTGTCATGAAAACTGAAAAAATATATAAAAAGAAGCTGTTCATAGATGAACAAGTTACCTCATAAGCCTGATTTATTTTCTGAAACTCAACTCCACAGTTATTTCCTTTGCAAACATCTGGATGATACTGTAATCAGATCATATCATATTGACACATAAGTACCATATAGATAAAAAATCAAAGATATTGATGGTAGATTTCGAAAATATTTTAAAATTTGATGAAAAAACATTATCGTTCTAAAATATTCACAAAATCCAAAAAAACTGATTTTTTAAAACCAAAACAGAAAATTGAAAATATAGTTTCAACTTTCAAGTGGGCATTTCCATATACCTGCAAAGCAAGACGACGAAAGGCACTCTTGACATCTTTCTCAGCAGCCCCAGCGTTCAATCTCAGAGTTTCATAGTTCTCTTTCATTCCAGGGAAAGAAACAGAGGCCATCACAGTTACATTACTCCTGCCTACCAAATTCTTCTCTCCATTTTTGCTTCTCAAGAATGAATTCCCCGGGTACCCATAACTCTTCCAACAGCGGCAGCCATGATCTCTAACAATTCCAAGTGCAAAATAGTACAATCTGAATGTACAGATAGGAGAATGGGTGTACCAAAATACAGAGCAGAGATAGACGCAAATGTGGTAAAGGTAATCAAAGCAAAAGTGGGGTATAATAGAAGAAGACATAGATTCATATATGACGAACCTAAACCACTTAACACGGTGGGTGTGGATAAGGCCGGAGGAAACGAGTGGGTCAGGGAATGAGATCTCACAAAATCAACGGATGAAACGTGTCCCAGCAACTTAAGAGGACAAGCTTACGCAACATTCTCACTAAAAATGTTCAAAGTCATTATATTTAAGTTTAAGTTTATCAGGTTACTTATGATAGTTTATTACATTATTTATGAAAATAATGATTATTTAGAGAATTTCTTTAATTTTTTTACTTATTAAAGAAGAGATGTTATAAGACAAGTATAGATTTATCTTAAGTATGGATCTAACACGAGTTGAGTATTAATTCATATTAAAATATTTTATCAATAACCAAATTATAAGTTTTAAACATCTTACTTATCTATCTTTTTTACTTCTAATTACTTTACAACATATTCAATTTTTTTTAATTATAGTCCACTTTATTTTTCTATTTAAAACATAATTTTCAACTTTTATTTTTATTTTAAAGAGTAACAGATTGACTAAAAAACTTACACATCACATCCCCTCATACTGGGTTGTAGAATTAGCCTCTTGATGTTATGTTATATTATTGTATTATGTTATGTGATATTATGTTATATATACACTTTGACTCTTTCAATAAGAATTACATAAAAGCCCCTCATATTGAGTTGTAGAATAAACCTCTCGATTATTATATTATGTTATGTGATGTTATGTTATATACACATTTTGACTCCTTCTATAACAATTACATCAAAATAAAAATAAAAATAAAAATAATATTTGTAATGATCAATTATTAATAATTAACCGAGACTAACTACATTTTAACTCAAGATTTATCAAGCGCTGAGATGGATCAAATCTCATGAGATGCAAACTTCTTTTAGATTGAAAAAAGACTTGATTTATCTACTAAAATCTAAAATCAATATAAAAATACCCTATCCACTCCTTATTCAAAACACCTCTCCACTCTACCAACTACGCGAAAACGTATGTTATTGAGGCATTATGCTAAAACGCCGTTTAAGAACGTTATCCGTTAGTATTTTCTGTCAATTCGTTCTTATCCAGTGGCGGGAGAAGCATTCCACGTCATCAAAATATAGACACTGTCAAAGTTGCCCGGCTGTGCCTGAAGCTGACCACGGGGACTCTCCGACCTCATACGCCATATGAACACGTGGCTGGATAAATGTTGAGTCGCCGAAACTATATTGTGTATCTCCATGGGCGTCGACTAAAGCGAAGCAACGTGTTAAGTTGAAGGCTGACTTGTCATTTTTGAAGGCAGTACAGGATCTCAATGGTCCACGACTCATCCCCAGTTAGGAGATGACTATTTTCTGTTGCCAGATACTACTTATATTGTAAAAGAATACTCAGGAGGCTGGTGGCCCCCAAAATGGTCCTTTGGGTCCTACTCACTCCGGGCAATTATCGAGTGTTTATCGTATTACAGTTTTTATATATATATTTTTTAGCTATTGGGGTTTGGTTTAATGGTGAAGAGTATGTTTTTAAGATATTTATGATGAATGAGTTATTACTATTGGAAAAGGTCATTGGTCTTAAATTTTTTGAAAGAAAAAAAATTTAGTAATGAGAAAGGTTGGTGTGGCTAAGGCGAGGTGCGATTCCTAGATGATTTTAACTACTTAAATGCCCCTCAGTAGCAGTTTCTTAGACTATAAATTCTGCATGAAATTATCTAAGATACATATTACCAAACATATATTGTCAAGGATATCTATCAGCGCATTAACATTACTTTATACACGAGCCAACTTTCTAGGACCTTCTTTCCATTCTAGTGCAGAAAGATCCCCACTAAAATCGTACTGTTCGGATGGTTGGTATGGAGAGGTAAAATTCTTACTTGGGATGGCCTTATCAGAAGGGGGACTCTTGGGCCTAGTAGGTGTGCTATATGCTGTGTAGAGGAGGAATCTATCGAACATATTTTCTTCCAGTGCTCTGTAGTTACTCATTTGTGGACGCTATTCAGCCGTTATATATTGGATCCTTCATGGATTCTGAAGGATTTTATTAGCACTGCTATGAAATGGGACAAAATAAATGGTAAGTTCAAATCTCTTCCATTTTTCTTCATATGGGAGGTCTAGCTGGCATGGAATAGGCTTATATTTGAAAATAAACCTTTTGAACTTGCTTTCATATATGCTGCCATTATGAGATGGATTGATGAGCGGAATCCGACTGAAGTTGTGGTGATAGATGGCTCCCATTGTATCCGGCCTCATGAGATCTCCATTCCTGCTATCTTTTTTGATGGGGCTTGCAATGAGGGTATCACTGGTTGCGGTGCCTGGATTAAATTGTCTCAACGAGAAAGGATTCATATATATTGGAACGGTGGCCTGGGCACCAACAACAAAGCGGAACTTATGGCATTATGGGGTGGCCTCCTTGCTGCCATCAATTTAAATTTGAAGGAGGTCTGTATCTATGGAGACTCCAAATTGGTTATTGGTTGCATTACTGGTCACCAGAAAATGATAAATCCGGGTTTACAGGGATGGCTTAAGAGGGCACAAATGTTATGGCAGAGATTGAACTGCCCGCCTATAATTCATATATATAGAGAAAACAACATGAGGGTTGATGATTTATCAAAACGTGGTATCAATGCTAACTTGGGGTTTTGCAGGTAACTCACTTAAGGGATGGAAATCAATTCTGGAATAGCTCTACTCCGCTTCCATAGAGAGCCTGTTCACTTATCATTTCACGCCATGCTTTTTCTTTCATATGCAAGCGGTATTTTTATTGTTACAGATATATACTTTCCTACTCATCTTCTCAAGCGAGCCTGTTTAGTATTTTCATCTCCAACATCAACTCTGGAATTATCTTATCCATTTGAAGGATGGGCACACGATTTCCTTTTCAAATATGGGTCATTCACTACAAGCAAGCCTGTCTATTTTTAATGTTATAAGGTTACCATCCTCAGGCGAGCCTGATCTCAGTCTACTTTTGTCTTCAATATGATATATCATATATGTTGATTTTCGGTTCAGGTATTGGTATCAATGGAACTCATGGAGCCCTCTTGCACATATGATATACAGGTAATATTTTATATAATGATGCAGGACTGGATGAATATGACAGATATAGATATCGGATATTTTTTAAGGAGTGGTATAATGCCCTTCGGTGATTTGTGATTCCGCCACGGTATATAAGGGCTCTTTTCTTTCTTAGAAGGGGGATCTTGGCATACTGTGGCAATGATGATCAAGATTTTCTCGTTGCATGCAGCTGTTTTGTTTTATGTACTGTCATATATAATATACAGTTTTTTTTTCTTTCTTAAAAAAAAAAATATTACCAAACATATATATATTTGTATTAAAATTATAAAATAATATTTATTAAAATTATAGAATTAAAGTATAGCAATTTTTTAAAACAATGGAAGTTTACCACGACTCATGTTTCAAACACGAGTTAGGCCTTTTGCAAGTAGGAGTAGCTTCATAGCTTGATGTAAATGAATTGATGAATTTGAACCATTTGTACAATAGCTGTGCTATCAAAATATATACTTTACTTGGGAGGTCAAGTTAAAGTTTTAATTTTGATAAGTTTGGACTTAAGGTTTCTTATTAATCTAAGAAACAAAAAAAATATACTTTACTTGGGAGTTCAAGTTAAAGTTTTAATTTTGATAAGTTTGGACTTAAGGTTTCTTATTAATCTAAGAAATATTAACATAATCATTTTATTGCATGAAAGAAATGATATCATCCTATTGTATGAAATGATTTTTTGATTTAGTGAAATCTAGTATTTTCCAATTATTAATAGTTTTAAAGAAAGCATTTTGATAACCAAAGTGAGTTTTTATAATAAAATTAATGTATATTGCAATATGATTTGCAAAATTTAATATTTTGTAACTATTTTTTGTGTAAGTAGGCATTTGTATTAGATCACAAAAATATTACATAGTGTTACATAGGAGGCCTGCATGTTCTCGAGCAACATGAGAAACCTCTGGCCAAGCCAATCATACGGCAACCTTATTAGAGACTAGTGGGGATGGCAAGTGGGACTGCGCCCACATTTGCTTGAAACCAACTATATCTTAGCTACAACAAAACCATAATGTCTAAGACATAGACCAGAGAGGAAAATGACAAGCCACGCAGGGCTGTCTGACATAGAAAGGAGGACAATCTTGACTAAAAACCAAATGGCAAGCATACGCCAACGATTTACAGACCTAGAAAGGAAGATTAACATAACAGAGAAAAACCAGAGAGCTAACATCTGCCAGCGGAGAGAAATAAAAAAGACGGCCAACCAAGGTGACAAGCTTACTGTTTAGGGTTTGCAGTCCCAGAGGTGCTAGTAGCACTTAGGCCTGTGCCGTCATCGTTCTTAGGCACGCTGTGGGGCTTGAAGCGCCTGATGATGGTCGTCTTGGTGTCTTCTTTAGGGATTTCAATTGAAACATTCAGCACATACCATAGGTAAAGCTCAAAGAGCTTGATGAAACCCTCGAGACGTTTAGATTGCATCCTGAGCTCTTTAGTAAGGGACTTGAGAGCGATCTCTAGGTTGTCCAACCTAGCCGAGTTTTTGGCAGAGGCAAGAGAGTTAGCCTCGTACGCATATTTGAACGCTGCCCCTTGCAAGCTCATCGCCTTTTCCAGCATTGTCTTCATTTGCTAGGCCATGCTCTGTGTTTTTAAAAATTGCGTTGCTCGAGTAGTTGGGGTGCCCGGGTCCGAGATCCAGTCAACCTCTTCACTGATGGCCTTGTCGTCCATTCCTTCCCTCGCTTTGTCAACTTCTCTCTGAAGCTTATCAATGCTTTATTTTCCATTGTCAGAGACAGAGGCGTTGAAGCCTTCCTTAGCTCTCTGTAACTCACAGGCAGCTTTGGAGCTGCAAAGGTTATGCTCAGCCATGGTTCTATAATGGTTGCGAATAGTAATCTTCCAAACAGTTGAACCCAACTCCAGAACAAGATCAAAGAGAAATTGCAAATCAGCAAATTTGTGACCTTTGCCGTTCGGACCAATATTTATAATGGGTAGTTCGGTATAAGGGGCCTTGGCAAGAAACAAAATGCTTGTCTTTTCCATCCGCTTGCCAACCTGGTTCACATGCAAGTGACGGATGAGGTTTCGATCATTACAATTAACTGCACTCTGGTAGCCATGCTTTTCCTTTATTAGATGGAGCCACATGTACCATTTATCGGCCTTGGTGTTCTGTTTTATGTTGTGGGATAGATTGCCCACACTACCCAACACGAGCCATAGGACTGTAGCCTACGCTGCCACCACCGAGCATGATGAATTAGAGAATAAACATAAAGGTTGGTCCTCATTTATCATTAATTATCTGTAACTTGTAACCTGTCCTCCTCGCCTGATATTCCCTCTAGGTCCTTCGTTGAGATCTGAAGGCAATCATCACGGAGGTTATCACATGTGACGTTCTGCTAGCAGGTGTCAAGGACACTATTCGGTTTGTCCACAGCGTGATTAGCCAGGACATCTGCCATTGCATTTGCAGTTCGCATTACAACCTGAAACACAATTCCATTGAGAGTGGAGAGGTGTGTGGCGATAAGCGTCGTGACCATGGAGAGCTGCCAGTGCTTGGTAACCTTCCCTGGCCGAGAGCCATTTTGCAATTTTTTTGCTGTGTTTATGGCTAACACCGAGTCCCCTTCCACTATAGTAGGACCATGCCCCCGCTGGATGAGAATTCGTAGACCCTGCTCAAGTGTTGCAAATTCCGCCTCATTGTTGGTAGCTTTGCCTAGAGGGTAGCTGTAAACATGCATGATTTCCCCTTTGTCAGTGCGAATGACCCCTCCGTGACCAGCCAACCCCGGGTTTCCCCGTGAGGCACCATCAAAGTTCAGCTTGCAATAGCCTGGGAGAGGGAGATGCCAAGATAGAAGCGCAATTTCCGGTTGTTGTTGCTACAGAGGAGCAGTGGAGCCTGTAGCAGCATTAATGCCAAACACTGTGAGAATTCACTGGTCATTTGATGAAGGTTTGTCCTCCTACTCTGTTTTACTAATTGTAAGGGTTGTCTCTCGTATGTTCTTCATAATGTCCGTTTTAATTTGATCCAATTGGCGTATTTCTCCCTGAAATATTCTTCTGTTCCTTTCCTTCCATATAGACCAAACTATGAAACCCGGACTGAGCCGCCATAGAAGGTTAACCTTTTCATGGTTAGTATATTTGGTTTGCCAATTGGCTATGCTGTCTTGAATGGAGTCTCTGTTTCTGTCCATATGACGGAAGATTTCTTCCAACCACATCCATAGGTTATTGGCCCACTCGCAGGCGTTCAGGAGGTGATTCATGGATTCCTCTTCTTTCCCACAAAGAGAGCATTGCGAGGGCCCTATGAAGCCTTTCCTACGCAAATTATCCCAGGTGAGGATTTTCCTGTGCATTAGAAGCCATAAGAAGGTTTTGACCTTAGGCCAGTTGATAGCATCCTAGACATTATTGTGCCAATTTACTTTATCTCCTTGATCTCTCTGTTCTAATTAGAATCTAGCTTCCTTAAGGTTGAAGGTACCACCTTTCAATTTCCCCCATTTGAGTTGATCTTCATCCTATGAGTGCCGAATCTTCCTTTTACTGAGCCAAGACCGGAGGGACCGGAGTTGATTTTCCAGGAGGCCATCCTGAGAGGGAAGGTTCAGGTCCCACTGTCACCACTGATTGTTCAAAAGGCTATTGGTCCAGTAATGAGAAACCCTCGTTTTTCCAAGCTCTTGAAGCCTATTCTAGAGGGGTTGGAAATCCAGGCTCTAGAGTTTGGGAAGTTATTTCCAGGCATCTTCCCAGAAGAGAGCTGTACGACCATTTCGAATTTCCCAAAAGCAGTGATCTTGGATGAGTTTCTTATTTTCCCATGCCATGTTCCAAATGGGGGACCCAGAAATTGAGTCGTTCATTCGAACAAGGTCTTGAGGGCGCTAGTTTTTTTCATACTTAGCCTTCCAGAGTGCGGCCCAAGGTGCCTATGGTTCAGTGATCCATATCCACCAGAGCTTGGCAGCACAAGTTTTGTTAACAGTTTTAGGGTCCTGAAGCCCCAGCCCGCCCAAGATCTTGGGTTTGCAAAGCTTTTCCCAGGCGACCAGGGCCCATTTCTTTTTGTCTGCTTTTCCTGACCATAGGAAATTCCTTTGAATGTTTTTGATATTTTGGAGGATACCTTTGGGGGCAGGAAGAATGGATAGCATGTATTGGGGGATAGCTTGTAATACTGCTTTAGTCATCACCAATCTGCCTGCAAAGTTGAGGGCTCTATTTGTCCAATAGTTGCCCTACTCTTCCAAGTTGGAGAGCAGTTTTTCCCAGAGGTTTTTCTACCAAGGCTTATCCGTTAAGGGAATACCAAGATACTTAGAGGGAAGGCTTTGCCTTATGAAGCTGAGGATAGCCGTGAGGTTTCTCTAAACAACCAAATGAGTATTAAAGAAGAAAACTAAAGATTTATCCAAGTTGAGGTCCATAATTGACGCTCGACTGAAGAGGTTGAGGATAGCTTTATAACCTTGGGCCTCTTGAACCGTGGGGGTGTCATGGAGCATGGTGTCATCCACAAATTGCTGATGAGTGGTAGCTGGGTAGTTGTGCAGAGGTTGAAGACCCATAATATCATTTCGTTCTTTTGCTTTTTTGATGATACGGCTTAAGCCCTCCATTAGGATAACAAAGAGAAAGGGGGGGATTGGATCTCCTTGCCGAATACCCCTTCATGGAGTGAAGGGAGAAGTAGGGGCACCATTGACCAAAATAGAGAAGTTGGGTGATTTGACTATGGCCATAACCTAGTTAATCCAATGGTGGCCAAACCCAAACACCTCCAAAATTGCCTCCAGGTACTTCCAGTTGACCTTGTCATAGGCTTTATATAAGTCAAGTTGGATGATCATGCCTGCTTTCTTATGAGATTGAAGGGTGTGAACCATTTCATGTGTAAGTAGGACGTTGTCCATAATTTGTCTGCCCTCCATGTAGTCTGATTTCTCCTTAGAAATAATCCCTGGGAACTTGCTTAAGTCTGTTGGCCATCACTTTAGAGATGATTTTGTATAGGACATTGCATAGAGCAATAGGCCAGAATTTCGAAGGAGTGCAGGCTGCCTCTTCCTTGGGGATTAGGGCAATGAAAGTTGAATTGAGGGACTTGAGGATGGAGGAATATTTGCTAGAGTCTTCGAACACTTCCCAGATTTCGTTTTGCACTATGTCCCAACATGCTTTAAAGAAATCTATAGTGAAACCTTCCAGTCCTGGTGCTTTGCCATTGGGCATCTCTTTCACCGCTTCTTCTACTTCCAGAAGGGTGACAGGGCGGTCCAAGTTTTTATTTTGTTCCTCAGAGACAATCTTTGAGATGGAGGCTGCCACTTCCCTGATTTCCCTTCCTCTGTCTATGTCCGGTTCCATGGCGATGTGGCAAAAGTGATCGATAAGGATGGTGGAGATATCCTGATGTGAGTGATATGTTGTTCCTTGATCGTCTTGTAACCGAGTAATATTGTTGGTGCATCTGTATTCCATAGCTGATCTACGGAAGAATTTAGTGTTCTTCTCCCCTTCCTTGAGCCACTGAATTCGAGATTTTTGTTTCCACAAGATTTCTTCCTGCATGCACCTTTCGTCCCATTTCTTCACGAGGTTCTGCACAATATTTATAGAGTCTTGGGTGATATCCCCACTCAGCCAATTTTTATGTATCTATTGCATTTGATCCTCCAGGGCCAACTTCTCTTTGAAGATGTTTCCAAACACCTCTTGGTTCCAAGTTCGGAGCCTGGCTTTTAGGTGTTTCAGTATTGCTTGAAGACAATACATTTTTGTACCTCTAATCTCAAGAGGTTCAGACCACCATTGCTTGATTTTTGACTTGAAATCTGGATGGGCCAGCCATAACTTTTCAAACCTGAAGGGTTTGTTTTTAGGAGTGCCGAGGATGGCCGCATCCAGGGTGATGGGCTAGTGATCAGAGTCTCCACTCGGAATGATATCCGACTCAATAGTCACTCCCTCTAAGAGAATATCTTCAGTGATGAGGAAGCGGTCAAGTCTCGAGGCAATCTGCCGATCACCCCCTCTTTTATTATTCCAGGTGTATATTCCATTTTTGGGGAGGATATCTATAATTTTTGCTGATTTGATGAAATGATTGAGAGCCTCTGCATCCCTATTTAGTTTCCTTAGCCCTCCTTTATTTTCTCCTAGAGAGGTAATCATATTGAAATATCCCCCATAGATTCCTTTTACATTGATATGTCTAAGTTGTAGTTTAGAGAGGCGATCCAACATAATCAACTTGTCCTCTAATCTCTGGGGGCTGTAAACATTGGTGCAAAGATAGGTATCAGGTTCTCCTATGATTCGCATTTCCAGGGAGATAAAGGATCTTGAAGCTTCTACATTAATGAGATGAAAGGAGTTGGGGTTCCAAAAATTTACTAGACCACCCTCCATTCCATTTCCTTCCACCTCTGTGTATTCCATTCATTTCCCAAGTTTCCTGCTAATTTCCTTCATTTTTTTACCCAAGCATTTGGTTTCTTGTATAAAAATCATGTCGGGGTTTTCAGTATTGACTTTCTTCTTCAGAAGTCTTTGTTTTCTCTAGTTGTTGAGCCCCCGAGCATTCCATGAAAGGATCTTCATAATAAACATGAGTTTAAGAGGAGGTTGTGAAAGCCTCAAGGGCTTTCATTTTACTCGAATTCAGGAGCATTTGGCCAAATACCTGGAGGGCCTCCTTATTTGTTCTTCTACCTCTCTTAAATCTGTGTTTGGCATTGTGGTTCGTCTGGTGCAATCCATGGGCCTTGATTCCCAGCCCTTTGGTAGCTTCAAACCCCATCTTTTTTCCTTTTTAAATTTCGCATCTTATTTTGCTAAGAACAGGAAATTAACCCTGTCCATTTCTTCTTCTGGGATGTGTTCCAATCTTTTTTGCTTCCATTGTTCCACTATGACATTTAGGTCCATACCTTCCTGATCCAGGATATCCCTGAGTTCTTGATCCTCGGTCCCTATTTCACTTGTATTCATTTCTACATATCCCTCTATGTCTTTCCCTTCTTCTGTGTTTTACAGGATGCTATCCATCGTGGCTGTGTTAGGATCTTGGGAATCCTGTGTATGAGTTTCATGAACATCCAGTTCGGAGTCAGGTAATCGGGGGTTTTCGGCTAACACTGCTGCAGATCCTAGAACTTCAAATTCATTTCCCGTGCCCTTATTTGAGATGCCTGTTTTCTGCTGGTGTCTTCTGTTTGCTCTCCGTCTCCCACTTGGCCCGGAAAAACCTTCTTGATCCTTGGTCAAATTCTCCTTCGTTTTCTCTGTTTTCTTATTCAGAGGGCATTCCCTGAAGAGGTGCCCATGTTCATGACATTTACAACATCGAAAGGGGATCTGTTCATAGTTGATGGCTCGAAAGAAAACTTCATCCCTAAATTCTAACCACAGGCCCTCATGCAAACCGCCTAAGACATCCATTTCAACACAAATACGCGCACAAGATGTGTACCTTTTTTGCAGGGTGGCTTCCAAGGCCTGGATGAAGGTTCCCAGTTTGTTGCCAATTTATTCTAGCGTTGAAGGCCTCCAATAGTCGATGGGGAGAGAGAAGAGGCGGATCCAAACAGGGACATGCATGAAGGTCTCCTGTTCTGGGGCAAAATTAGGTTTCCAGGGTCGCATGTAGAGACCTGCCGAGGCATAAAAGTAGGGTCCTCCATCAAAGATCCAATCTTTGTCTTCCAGATTGGCAAATACCACCGTGAAAAAAACTTTGGCTCCTAGATGCAGCCGGACGTCGCCCTTGGGTTTCCATTGCTGCTTTATCCATAGAAAGAGGGCTTTTTCCGAAGGCCAAAAGCCCATGAACTTACAGATCACCGCATGTATTGTCATATGGTCTCTATAGTCTTGCATTTTAGGATATGTGATGATGACTTGCAAATTTTTAGAGGTTTTCGGCTTGCAGCATCCGTGGTCCTCCTGTTTTTTTCCTATTGTAGCAGATTCTGCCAGATCCGGGCCTTGCTGGGTTGGGATCTCTTCTTCTGCCAGTTTTTTTTCCCTGCTCCCAGAGACTCCTGCTTGGGATTGCGGATTTCATTGTCTTTTTCTTCCATTATCTTTATCCCATTCGACTGTTTTTGGCCTTGTATTTACTTGGTTGCCCCGCTTGCCTTTTTCTTCTTGCTTTGCTCATCTTTTCCTGCATTTTTAGAGCTGGCGATCTGCACCCCTTCCAGTGGGGCCTTACCTTTGTCCATCATTGCTTGTTTGTAATAAGGGGCCCCATTGGCCCCTACTCTACTCATGTATTGGGCCAGGACTGACCCACGCCTCCAGAGCTCTGTGAGAAGGGCCCTGCCCTCTGCCAGGGCTTGTTGCAGTTCTCAGACTGTGCACCAAACCCTAGCTGGTGAAAATGACCAACTTCATCCCTTCATCCTTTCTGCAACAACAAAAGTTGACTTTCTTAGGTTTCATTAATTCAACGCCTATATTAATATTTTGCAACTATTAATAACTTTAAAGAAAGCATTTTGAATAAAAATAGCTTTAATAGTAAAATTACTTTATAGAGCAATGATTTCTCTAGAATGGAAATCACATATGGTTGATGTTTGACCCATTACTTGTTGAGTAACTTTATAGAGCAATGTGATTTCTCTAGAATGGAAATCGCATATGGTTGATGTCTCACCAATTACTTGTTGAGTAAATTTAAGCAAAAAATGAGCATGAAAAGCAATTTTTGTTCACCAAGACAATCCCATTATGGATATATTGGAACCAAATGGTGTAGTACATCAGAATTATCAATTTTTTTAGCCAACAATTGGCACAATACATATGTGGGACATTGGTGGTGATTACATTTATCTTAAAATATTGTGCAAATCCTACAACTTTACATAAGATATTTAACTCATCGTCGAATTTTCTCTCAAGTAATCATTGCAACCATAAAAAAATTCACTACTAAACAAGGTTAGTGGCTCTTTATCAAAATTGAAACCTCTCAATGTGCTCATAATAAAGGACAAAGTGGAAAAAAAACTCCAATGTTGAGATGATCATCATTGAGGAACATGGTTTTGGAAAGATACCAAAATTATATTTGAAGTCTCATCCATTACTTGGTGAGTAAATTCAAGCAAATAATAAAGATGAAAAATAATGGTTGTTCACTAGGACAATCACATTATGGATATATTGGAACCATACAGTGTAGTACATTAGAACTATCAATTTTATAGCCAACAAGTGGTACAATGCATATGTGGGAATTTGGTGGCGATTACAATTATCTTAGAAGATTATGCAAGTCCTACTTACTCTACATAATATATTCAACTCATCATCAATTTTTTTCTCTAGTAATTACACCTCTAATAATCATCGCAACCATCAAATCGTTTCTCTACTAAAAAACAATAGTGTCTCTCTATTAAAATTGGCATCCTCTCAATGTGTTCATAATAAAGGACAAAATGGAAAAAAATTACCAACATTGAGATGATCACCATTAGGGAGCACAATTTTAGACCAAAGACCAAAAATATATTTGAAGTCTCAACCATTACTTATCTTTTTGAGCAACTTTAAGCCAATAATGAAAATGAAAAACAATCTTTGTTCACTAGGATAATCCCATTATGGATGTATTGGAACCTAATAGTGTAGTACATCATAGTTCTGGGTAATTCAAGACACTTTCCAATGTCGTTGGTTTGCTTATGGTTGTGTAGCATCTAATATCACATCTATGTATACCTATGCATTTTCTTGGTTAATCATGATGTACTTTTATCTATTTACACTCTCACCCTTATTCGAGGAAGGCGGCCATGGGAATGGAGACATTTTCTTCTTACATTTTAATTAGATGAATGCTCATTTTCCAATCAATTTGGCACCTCTCTTTAACCATGAGGACAATAAGGAAAATTGTCCAACTAAACCTAAAGGAAATGGTTTAGAAATTGAGAAATCAAAACGCGAGGACAAATAAATGACATAGCCTAGAAAGTTGATAAATAAGATAAAAGATAGAAATGTAATCAAAAGGTAATGTTGCTTCCTTTTGTATTTAAAAATTCTATAAAAAAACTATACTATTTATATATGAGTTGTCTAAACATTCTACTTTTTGAATTTTTTTATATGCATATTTTTCCATCCAATTTTATCAAAAATAAAATGAAAAAATTAAAAGAATTGTTGAAATTGAAAGATTAGTCGTTGAAATTGCATAATTCAAGTAAAATAGAGTTTTCAAAGTGTTAAATTCATTTATACACTAAAAATAATAATTTAAATAGTAAAAAAAATAATATGCTTAAACTTATCATTTTATCTAAAAACATATTCTTAAATATTAATAGTGCAACCATATAAATTAAATAGTTGGTAAATGCCAATAGACATAAAAAAAAACTTCATAATACATCTCACATTACCAATATTTAAAAAATCATAACAATTAATTAAATTGTAATTTTATATTAAATTATCATCATTATTATTAATTATGTAGATAGGTGGCTCTATTTTCTAATAATTTTTTTAGTTTAATTATCAACAATTATTAGGTGGATGGTAGGGATTTAACTTCCACAAAATCTTTTAAAATATTCTTAGTAGTCTTAGCAAATCAAAGGTTGAAATTTATTTTCAAAGTAGTTATTCCCGTTTTTCCCTTTTAATTAAATTGATTAATTAAAGAAAATGGCATATGAACAAGTGTCATATGAAATAACTTATGATTTTTTGGACATGTGGTATTGATAAGCAATGGAATTGTGAAAATTCATATTTACAGATTAAGAATCTTCATGGAAAAGTAGAAAGAATCTCATGGTTAAGAATTTGTGGGGCTTAGAGAAGCTTTCTAGCCTAGTATGGAAGAGAGTTGAGAGTTGTAATGTCCTGTTATGTTATATTATCTAAACATTTTGAATATATATATATATATATATATATATGACTTGGTCAAATTACATAAAAATAAAAATAAAATAATATATATTTTAAACTAACTTGAATTCTACATTTATCAAGGGTGGAGAGGGATCAAATCCCTAGAGGTCAAAAACTTTCCTCAAGTTTTGCATTCAAAAAAGATGTTTGCACATTGAGGGATTTGATTTTTCTCAGCTTTTGATAGATCTGGAATAAATATGGATCTAGATTGGTTACATGTTTACACACATGTATAGTTTAAGTGATAGACAAATGACCTTTTTGAGGGTATTTTTTTTTTTTCTGGATAATTTAAAGCAAAATTAGGTAGAGATTTTTAAAAACTTGAATTTATGTTGTTTAATCTATTCCAGAGGTGTTGAATCCATTTATGCATTCAAAAATGTATTTTAAACAATAAAAAACACATTTTTTTTGAAATTGTATTGGTGAAAAATGTCATTTCACTCACATTACCAAGATTTAAAAAATAATAACAATTAATTAAATTATAATTTTATATTAAATTTTCATCATTATTATTAATTATGTGGATAGGTTTCTCTATTTTCTAATAATTTTTTAAATTTAATTATCAACAATTATTAGGTGGACGGTAGGGATTTAACTTCCACAAAATATTTTAAAATATTCTTAGTAGTCTTAGCAAATCAAAGGTTGAGATTTATTTCCAAAATAGTTATTCCCCTTTTTCCCTTTTAATTATATTGATTAATTAAAGAAAATGTCATATGAACAAGTGTCATATGAGATAAATGATGGTTTTTTGGACATGTGGTATTGATAAGCCATGGTATTGTGAAAATTCATATATATAGATTAAGAATCTCCATGGAAAAGTAGAAAGAATTTCATGGTTAAGAATTTTGTTGGGCCTAGAGCCGCTTTCTAGCCCATTATGGAAGAGAGTTGAGAGTTGTAATGTCCTGTTGTGTTATATTATCTAAACATTTTGAATATATATATGACTTGGTCAAATTACATAAAAATAAAAATAAAATAATATATATTTTAAACTAATCTTAACTCTACATTTATCAAGGGTGGAGAGGGATCAAATCCCTAGAGGTAAAATTTAACCTTTCCTCAAGTTTTGCATTCAAAAAAGATGTTTGCACATAGAGAGATTTGATCCCTCACATTTTGATAGATCTCGAATAAATATGGATCTAGATTGGTTACATGTTTACACACATGTATAGTCTAACTGATAGACATATGACCTTTTGGAGGGCATTTTCTTTCTGGATAATTTAAATAAAAATTAGCTAGAGATTTTTAAAAACTTGAATTTATGTTGTTTAATCTATCCCAAGGGCTTTTCATGTGCTAAATCCATTTATGCATTCAAAAATGTATTTTAAACAATCAAAAAACACATTTTTTAAAAAATTGTATTGGTGAAAAATGTCATTTTTCTCACATTACCAAGATTTAAAAAATCATAAAAATTAATTATATTATAATTTTATATTAAATTATGATCATTATTATTAATTATGTGGATAGGTTTCTCTATTTTCTAATAAATTTTTTAATTTAATTATCAACAATTATTAGGTGGATGGTAGGGATTTGACTTCCACAAAATATTTTAAAATATTCTTATTAGTCTTAGCAAATCAAATGTTGAGATTTATTTCCAAAGTTGTTATTCCCCTTTTGCCCTTTTTAATTAAATTGATTAATTAAAGAAAATGTCATATGAACAAGTGTCATATGAAATAAGTTATGTTTTTTTGAACATGTGGTATTGATAAGCCATGATATTGTGAAAATTCATATTTACAGATTAAGAATCTCCATGAAAAAGTAGAAAGAATCCCATGGTTAAGAATTTTGTTGGGCCTAGAGGCACTTTCTAGCTCACTATGGAAGATAGTTGAGAGTTGTGATGTCCTATTATGTTATATTATCTAAACATTTTGAATATATATATATAACTTGGTAAAATTACATAAAAATAAAATAATATATATTTTAAACTAACCTTAACTCTACATTTATCAAGAGTGGAGAGGGATCAAATCCCTAGAGGTGAAATTTGACCTTTCCTCAAGTTTTATATTCAAAAAATATGTTTGCACCTTGAGGGATTTGATCCTTCTCCGCTTTTGATATTTTTGGAATAAATATGGATCTAGATTGGTTACATGTTTACACACATGTATAGTCTAACTGATAGACAAATGATCTTTTTGAGAGCATTTTTTTCTGGATAATTTAAACCAAAATTAGGTAGATATTTTAAAAAACTTGAATTTAATTTTTTTAATCTATCCCAGAGGTTTTTCACGTGTTTAATCCATTTATGCATTCAAAATGCATTTCTTTTTTTTTTTGTAAATTTCGTAGAGCCTTACCATTTTCTCTTTATCAAAAAAAGAGCAGATTGCCATACATATACTTAAGCAATTAGTGGCCTCAACCTGCCCGAAGGAAACCGGGTATGTTGGCCACCTTAACGAGTTAAGTGCCAACAGGTATTGAAACAGTTTCTTCCTTCTACTTGCTGCTATATCTACTTTACTATGTCCATCAAAGTATAACCAAAAATAGTGAAAACTTGCCGCAAAAATCATTAAAAACTATTAAGATCTAATGTCAACAATCAGAAGAGTCAATAGGAGCCCGATACTTTGCAGTAAAACCCGACATATCTACTTACTGCATAGATTGAAGCCGACGTTCAATTCTGCCTATTCTCACCGTTGCATGATATTGTGATACTCCAATCTCTTGAATTTCCTGCATAACTAAAACCACATTGAGGTTTCCTTCCATTTCTTGCATACTGGTCATGGCCTTAGCCAAAACACATTTAAGAATCCAATAGGTATGGATAGATTGGTGAAAGATGGATAGCCCCCCTCTTGTATTCCCGGGGTCTGAGATGAAGTCCATGGTGGCCTCCTATTGTTCAATGTCTTCTTCTTTGTGGTTGTTCTCTCTCTCCCAGCCCTGAATTATGTTGCGAACCTGAGGTGGGTTTCCGATTACATAAATATCAAAAATATTCTCCATAACTTCTTTTTTAGTTTTTCTGCCACGCTTACTTGGTCCAACATTATGAATTGGAAGCTTATGCTTCCCTTTTCCCGTACCCTGTCTTTTACCAGTTTGACCTTTTGCCATGTTTTTGGTGTGAACACACGGAATTAGAGCTCCTTCAAACAATAAAAAAACACTTTTTTTTTTGAAATTGTATTGGTGAAAAATATCATTTCATTTATAAGTTAGAATATATATATATATATATATATATATATATATATATATATATATTTTACCATCCACAAATATTAATATGGTCTATCATACCTTAAGAAAGTAAGTGATTAAGTGAGGCTCTTTAATAGTTTATTTCTATTATCAAAGAGAAGGGAGAGAAGAGTTCCCAGATTTGTAGTTTTGTTGACTTAACAAGTCAAAAAGGTTGGTAGCATGAAACTGTTTTGAAACAGAGTACATATGTAAGGGTATGGAAATCCAAGAGAAAGTGTTTTTCATCTTCAACTCTCTTATTATAGAAAATGTGGCAACTTCTTTCATCACTAGGAAAAGACCAACGCTTGGTTTCACTCCTAAGCTCATGAGAATTAGTTCTTCTCTTTGCAATGTTCATTTTCTTCTTGGTCAAGGAAAGAAGATAATTTTGGTTGGAATGAGTGGTGTTGATCAGCTCCTTATAATATCTTAGCTTCTTTCTCCTCCAAATCATCATCCCACAACTTAATATACTTAAATTTGGAAGTAATAGTGTTTTTAATATCATCCTTATCCTCCAAGATGATATCTTCCTTTATGCCCCAATAGTTGAGCGAGGATTGGGAATCTTTATGCCAACCTTGCCAGAGGGGGTTTTGACAAGAGTTAGAAGAAATTTTAAAATAATTTAAAATAAAGTTAAAATTTACTTAATTTTTAAGATTTATAAAATTTTAGTAACTTGAGATATATAATTTTTGGTGCATATTACGGATTCATTCCTTTCAATGTTTAGCAACCATTTAATTTATATCATTAGGCTAAACATTGAAAGGCATATATATATATATATATATATATATATATATATATATATATATATATATATATATATATATATATATATATATATAAGAGTTAAACCTCTATATACATTTAAAAAGAACACATAACAAAATTCATGATCATGGAAATTGACAACACTTCACCTTGGAGATTTTAATCCTAAAAATAGGCTTTATTACAGTATCATGAACCAATACCATGGCCAATGCCATGCCCCACTAACACCATATGCCCGAAAAAATAAAACTCATGTTTATATGACACATGTTCATATCATATTTTTTTAATTAATCAATTTAATTAAAAATAATAAAAAAGACAATTACTTTTAGAAAAATCTCAATCTTTAATTGTAACTTCTATTCTAATAAATTTATATTTCATTTTATATCACATTTTGATTTCATATCATTAAAAAGCTCAAAAAATTTCATACCATCACAACTAAAAAAAATCTGCTATTTCAAATAAAGAATAGGGTTACAATTTTACTAAAATTTATTAGATACTTTGTCAAGTTTCCATACACATTTCCCTTCCCAATAAAGGATAGGGTTACAACTTTATTTAAATTTATCAATTACTATGGAAAACTTTCATATATATTTTTTCTCTTTAATTTATTATTTTTAATTTATTTAAACATAATACTAATATACTATTAATAATAATAAAGGTATGTTATTTTAGATAAAATATTTTAATTTTATGATTATTTGGGCTTACCTATAGTGGTTGGAAGGAGTGATTGTTATCCTTTCTACTCCAATCCAAATGACATGTTGATTTGGACTATATTGTTGTAATGGCTAAGAGCCTTATTGTTAAATTACCTTGAGCTTTGAAGAATACCTTACCGTTACCTATAAGTTGAAGAACAAAGTGCTTAATTAAATGAAAAAATTAATCCCAAACATTAAAAAATATTTTACACTTACTCATAAATTAGAGTTTAAAATATTTGGTTACATGAAATTGTTTTTTGTTAAAATTTTATTTTTCTAAGATAATTATACACTACACAACATTTTCACTCAAACTCTATAAACTAGCAATTGCCCCAAAAGGTGCGAAGAGAGGCCGATAGGAGTGTTAATTTGGAATTGTAGAAATGGAAAAATTGATGCGTTGATGATGCGATGAAACTTTTTGAGGAAATTCTGGATCGTAATGTTGTTTCGTGGACATTGATGATTACATGATATATGCAGAGGGGATACCCTGATGTATCCCTAGATTTTTTTGAGAATTTTCTGGAATGAGATGAGATTTCATGGATTGCAATGATTGCTTGGTTTACACATAAAACTGGAGGTGGCTAGAGAATAAGATACGTCGCCTTGAAATGAATGAAGTGTTAGAGAGAATAGAATTGGATATCTTTTCATACAAAAATATATGTAGAAAGGTTGTCAGTGAAACATAAGTTGAAACAAATATTACAATGATGTTAAAGGTCGATATTATATTTAAATATTAAAATAATATAATACTATAGCACTTGAAGGGACGTAGAAGAATTCCAGCCTCCACTGTATATAGAGAAATCACTGTAGAAGCAGTTGTTATAACTTCCTTTTGACGTAACAAAAGAGCATCCAACCATAATAGTTCTTAATATTAGGTGATATTATGCATCCGTTTCGGAGGTTGAGAAACTAATTTTAGGATGGGGAGAGTTAAAATCTCATCAAGTATATAACAATTATATCTACGGGCTATGGAAAATAGAAATTTGATGAAAACAACGAGACTCTCATAATAAAATTAGTGTTTCATTTATTCTCTCATTCCTAGAAAGTATTATTTTACTCATCTGTCAACAAGGAGTTTAATTTTGAGTAAATTTTGTATCTATACTCCACTTATTAACATTGGAAGGAGAAATTTAATAAAGCATAAAAGGATAAAAATGAACCTACCACCAAGATAGAGTACAAAGGAAAAAATGACTAGAATTGGAATGCTAACCACATAGTGTGCCTAAGATTTGGATAGGCACCTAACTTTTTCCATCCACATCCTCTAACAATGCCTGCAAAGGTGTTGAAATTTTAGAAAACATGACCTCTGAGGTAGGTGTGTGTGGGTGAGTGTGATTCTAGACTATTCCAGATTTGAAGAAATCTATGGGAATTATTTTCTACCTGATAGAACACCTTGGATTCCATCCAAAATGGTTGAGTATGCAAGTAGCGACATCATGCTTGAAACATAGTCAAATACATCTCCTTCGTTGCTATAAGCACAACCCCAAACATTTCGAACAAAGAATACAGTAGCTCTTATCACAAGGGCCTCCATGGATGACATATAAAGTGTAACATGCATTGAGAACTGTGCAACACGTGGGTGTCTAGTTCCTATTTAATTGGAAACTCATGTAATGGAATGTAAAAAGCTAGAATTGAAATTTTGAACAAAATTTAAGGCTGGAAATTGAATATGCTTAGAAAATTTTCTATTAGTTATATTTTTGAATTAGTTGTACCAACCTCACAACAACACCCAAACAAAAGGGAATCATATATGCAAGCCAAGAAGTGTTGAGGTTGAAAATAAGAAAAACTGAGCTCAGAAAAAAATAAAATGTTTATTAGCAGTGGAAAAACAAATGACATTATGAAGCTTTATGTATAATAAATTTTTTAGCTATGAAAAACTTACCAGATGGAGAGAACTGGCATCTCAAGATGTGGTTTAGGTAACAAACCAGAGAGGAAAATAAGCATTTCAAAATAGTAGTACTCCAAGCTTTGACAAACATAGAGGTATTAACAAAGAACATAACATAATAGCATGAATAAGAATTTCATGTGTATTTTCATACATAAAATTGATTCCTGCTAGATAAAATTTTGAAAATTTGAACACCTTGAAGCTAGTAAAAAGTAGTAGAATAAGAAAAAATAGAAAATTAAATTGAAGCAATACATGAATTTTTTAGATTGAACTACTCTCTAGAGCCAAAGGAAAAGGACTCGTACACCAGATCATCACTAAAGATGGAATAACAAACTCAATATAGCTATGATATCATATAAAACTCCCCTTGAGAAGGAGAATTTGGAGATGGGTTTGAAGCGAGAAACACTGTTAGAGAAACATTTGAAATTACATTGAATGGCATAGTAGTTCAATAGAACATGACTTATATACAGAGAGATATACACAATTTCTTAGTAGTTCAATGGAACATGAATGCACTTGAAGGTGAATAAATATAAATGTGTACAATGAAATTTTGTGATTTCATGTAAATCTAAATGGTAGTTAATATCTAATCATAAATACATGACGAGGCACGACATTGGCAACACCAATTGATGTCTATTGTGATGCCACGATATGAAAGTCATTCTTGCCATTTAGCATACATTTTTCGATGTGCATCTCTTTCATGTACGTGGATTGTTTTTCTTATTATTTTCCGTATCTTCTGTAGAAAAGCAATAGTTGTACGCAAACGGTACAGAGGCAATGTTTTTGGCGATAGGAACCTCATTCGTATATCCTCTAAGGTAAGTTCTTGTTGCTGAATTTCTTGACAACATTCATAAAGCATGTGTAAGTAGTGTGCATCCATATCTGTTGGCCATGAAAAAAGAGAAATAGTAATTGTTAGTGTAAGAGGTTGATGAAAGCATAATAATTACAAAGTAAAAAAAAACTTAAAAAAAACATGAACATTTTTTAAAAATAAGAGTAAAAACAACATGAGATCAAATGTAAAAGCAAGTAATTGTGTCTGGAATTTGGATAAGCCTTAAGAGATGTTTACCAATGGAAAATATGAGAGGAAGAGTGTAGTGTTGGTTAGAGTGTACTCTTCTACATAGATTTTGATGCGAGCAATGATTCTTCTTGCTTTCTACATTGTAGATATGGATTCTCTTCCATTCATGATATGCACAACAATGGAAATGTTGGATTGATTCGAAGGTCCAATAAATACCTCTTAAAATGGTAGTGAATGTTAAACCTGGTCGTTCTTAGGGGCCAATGTCGACTGTTGCTCTCTCTAATGTCATTCCTTATGACTTGTGTATTGTTAAAGCCCATCCTATTTGAAGTGGTATTTGTCAGCGTGCACGTATTGTGATAGGGGAAATGGGCACATCTATTGGGTGTGAAATGTCCCATGGTGTTCCTTGGTATTGTTTGAAGTCGACTACCACGAAGGGTGGAAATTATGGGGGCTTTGAGTCAGGTGCATAAAATAATGAAATGAATTTGCCAAGTGCGCCATTTACAAGGCCTGCATGTACTCAAAAATTGCTGGTGAGAACAACTTTTTGTTCAGTGCATAAGAGAACCTTTGCATCTAGTTGTTCTTCTTTAGATTTAGTAAAAAAAATTTGTCGTTTTTTCTCTGCAGAGCAGAGTGCTACTGGCATATTCATTTTTTTTAGAATTTTTTTATTATGCAAGGCAATTGTGTTTTTTGTTGCATATAGGTACATGGAGTCTTAAAATGTTTTTTTCTCTTAATGTGTCATAGAGGAATCTATCCTCGACATTAGGAGGTTCCAATATTCAAGTGTAGGTGTTCCATTTCTGAGATTTGTGAGAATCCAATGGAAAGAAACTTGGGAAGGGTCAGCACCTTGTTGGTGAAAAATAGTTGTAAGTGTTACGAATGTATCAAAGCTGCGCCAAAGTGCAGTGCCACGTGATGTGCCAACATACAGAGGAATGTATTTCACAAGTGGTAGCTGGCCTAAATCCCCAACAAGGATAATGGAGCAATTATCAAATGGTGTATTTCAATGAAGGGGAAATACTTCTCGTAGGTGATCATCAATGCGGGAAAGCATTTTTGGTCCAATGAAACTCATTTCATCAATGAGGATGTACTCTACATGGTAGATCTTATCTTGCAAGTGTAGGAACGAGTGTCCTTCAAGAGGATGCATTGTTTGGATAGGATGTGAAGGGCAAAGTGGATTGTAAGGGCATTTATGTTGAAAGCTGCAACGCCGGTAGGTGAAAGTAACAAGAATGGGCTTGTGCTTGTTGGGGATTATACCATGAATGCACGTTGCAAGAATTTAATCAAAGAAGATTTTCCTATCCCAGTTGTCCCTTGTATGATGATTTTGAGTGGAGGTTTTGGTGAATGGTTTTTGAAGTGAGAAATAAAAAGTGTAAAAGTTTTTTTTTGGGTCATAGATAATATATTATTTTCAGGAAGGTTTGAAAAAGGACGATGTTGGTATTGACTATTTGAGTGGTTGAATTCAATGAAATTTATGGCAGTTTCTTACAAGTGGAGAGGGAGAGAAGTATGTGACCAATTATGATTACATCAAAGTCACAATGGCCAATGATTTCAAGGCTATCAATTACAATGTGTAGCCTGGGTGAAGATGAGAGGGGATTTCCCATCTATTCATTTTCATGGGGTCAAGGGGGAGGTCAGGAGGGGTAGACATAGGAGTAGATTGATCTTCAGATTGTGGAGTTTGTGGATTTTCAATTTCACGATGAACATGCAATGTTGTATATGTCCCTTTATTTTTTTCCCAGTGTGCAATGATTTCCTCATCGGTGGATCCAATGTCATTGGGGAGGGTAAGGAAAGGGAAATACACTATTAATTCAACCCAAAAAAAAGTGGCATAAGAACTATCATTAGGGGAAGGGATTATGGTGTACTATGGTAAGATATGGCCAATCATCAGAGGGAATATGTGTTTCCATTGGTTTTGTTTCCGATGAGGAGAAAATCACCAAGAGCATGCAACTTCAAGGAGGGGTAACGATTCTAATGAAGCATGCCTATTCATGTATGCAAGAATAAAGGGTGTTGCTAAGAGGGGATTTTCAGAAGAATGTAAAACGCGTTTGAAAACAGTTCTATTAACATTCAAAGAAACAAATGTGCGACTGTAGAGTGAAAGTGGTAATTTCCATAACATGTGACATATTTCTTATTGACACAGGGGCATTAGACACTAGCCAGCAATGTAGGAGTTTTGTCCACATGTTGTGGCTAGGAGGGTTCGAAAACATTTGAATTGTAACAGCTAGGTGTCAATACCTCTACTCTAATGCTTACTATTTAGCTGAGTCTATGTGTCTAATAGTTAGACGATCAATCATTATGCTCTGGCTTAGTCGAATTATCAGGAATTAGGCTTTTGTTCACTAAACTTGTCCTCTCAGAGGAACCAAAGAGTCATATATTGATGTATATAAGTTGTATTCCTTGGATGCATTGAAGAGGGGAAGGAGAGAGAGATTCTGCAATAAAATCTGTGTATTGAACAATCGCTTCCAGTTAAATGAATTTCAGTTCTCGTCGGCTATCCAACTATCTTAAATTGTTATTCAAGAGGAATTTGTTTAAGTTGTGAGGCGATTGAACACTATCTTGTATGTAACTGTTGAATTGAGTCATTGTACAATTGTTGTATCTCTGTGTTCGTTGTTTCCTTGAATTATTTGAATAATTGGAAACCCCAACCACAGACGAAGAGTGAGTGTCAAACTGTGACCATTGAGCTCTGTTTAATGATAATAGAAATCCTGCTTGGTAAAGAGAATTACATTTGGTTGTTGTTAATTGGAATTTCCAACCGAGTTGCAAACCTGAGTTAAGGCAGACTAAGGATAACGCAACCCGATGTGAACCTTGGTTAATCACTGTACCCAAAACCGCCAGTGGATTAGAATGCCAGGTTGCCCATATCACACCGCTTTTGCGGAGTAGGCAGTATTTTCTGAACGCGAGCGATTCCATAGGGTAAGCGACACGTGGCGAGGTGGACCCATGGAAAACTGCTATCATAGCATGCCATCGCACGTTATCGTTCGTACTGTGACCGGGCATGAAATGTATATCGCCGATACCGTCGATCCGGGGATGTCATCTGGATGGTAATGCTTAATGAGATGTGCGCAGGATAACCCAGATACGGTGCGTGCCTTTGATTGGGCCATTGGTCGTAGAGGTGGGCCCGGAGTCAAAGGTTGAATATACAGTCACTTGTTTAAGAAATAGAGCATCGGTATTAATATAGAATCTCAAAGGTTTAAACATTGGTTGTAAAGTAGGGTGCAGACAGATAATTGAATTCCCGTGATTGAAGGTGTATAAGCGCGAGGGGTTATAACCTTAGTCCTAAGGTTCAGAGATAAATATATATACCGGGAAATATAAATTAACATTCGAAAGTTGCTAAATGTGTTTATTTATCAATTTCTCTGAAATTGATAAATAAAATTCCAAAATAACTAAGAAGACCACGTGGAGGTGAACCAAGTAGATTGAAGGGAAATGCTGACAAAGTCACGGCTACAGTGACCATCTCTCCTTAGGGGTCTGAAATTCAATTTTTTTGCGTCATAAGAGGTATCAAAGCCATTGTTGTTAAGGTTGTTTTTGTAGAAAGCTGACATGGCAATCCGAGTTGGTAGAGGTGCTGACAGAAGGAGACCTGTTGCCAATGTAGAGGTGTTGGGGATGTTGTAGAGGGTCACGGCTAGAATGGATGCCATGGAGCGAAGACAACCTAGAAATCCTGAAGACATTACTG
Source organism: Pinus albicaulis (assembly GCA_034641835.2). NCBI lineage: Eukaryota > Viridiplantae > Streptophyta > Pinopsida > Pinales > Pinaceae > Pinus > Pinus albicaulis. Next base: position 99,947,963 of record MU968411.1, on the reverse strand, counting down.
AACTTGAAACAAAAGAAGCTGAAGAAAATGTTGAAATTCCTCCTGACATGAGGCTCCTTAGAACTGTTCTGGGGTCTGCAGTTAAGCCCAGAATTGAAGTGTCGAGTTATGCAGGGGGACTGAATCCATAAGAACTAGTAGATTGGATTAATGAAATGAACAAGTGCTTTGATTATGAAGAAATAAGCGAAGATAAAAAGGTAAATTTTGCAGTGACAAAGCTGAAAGGACATGCTACACTTTGGTGGGATGGAGTGCAGGCAAAAAGGAGGAGATTTTGCAAGCAACCTATAAAAAGCTGGACTAGAATGATGGCTAAATTGAAAGGTAAATTCTTGGCTAGTGATTATCAAATTTAATATTGTATAGGCAAATGTGTGACTCAGATGAGGTTACAATAAAGAATGGTATCACGAGGAATTCTACAAAGTGAGCATAAGATCTGGGCAATTTCAAGATACACCAGAGAAGACTGCTAGATATGTGAATGGTCTCGAGCTAGAGATCCAAGATGAGATTGGTCTCCGTCTCCAAGGATGCTGGAAGAGGCCTACCGTATGGCCAAGAAAGCGTAGGAGAAACTCTACTAGGAAACAATCTGCCAAGAAGAGAGGTAATTTCCATGGGAAGGGAAGTCAGGGTGGTAGAGGAAAGCCTGCTACACCCAGGGATGGAGCTAACAGTAGCTCACCTCAGAATGCATCTACAGAGGATGATGCAAGGGGCAGAAGGGGTTCTTACAGAGGAAAAGGAAGAGGAGGCAGAGACAGAGGCAGAGGTAGAGAATTGAGGTGCTATAGATGTCAAGAAGTGGGACATAAGCACTATGAGTGTCCAGAGAATGTGGGTGCTGGTCCAAGGAATGTTGTTGTTGCCCAGACTGGAGAAGAGGCAGAAATTGAAGAAGAAATTCTTCCAGAGAGGGGAGAATCCTTGGTGGTTAATAAGGTCCCGTTGAAGCAAGCCAAAGAGGTCACTGAGCCTGGACAAAGGAAGACTTTGTTTAGGAGCATATGCAAAGTCCAAGGGAAATGCTGCCAGCTAGTCATTGATAGTGGCAGCACAGACAATCTGGTTTCCACTGAGGTAATAGAAAAGCTGAAGTTGAAGACAAGGGAGCATCCAACTCCCTTTGACAGGTGTCCCGCTGCATAAAGGGCACCCGCTATTGCAGAACAGGAGATAGAGCTTGAAATGGAAAATACAAAGATAAGGTCCTCAGTGTTAGTGTATGCTCTATGGATGTGTCGATGTGTGTCATATACTGCTGGGTAGACCTTGGTAGTTTGACAGAGCAGTAGTGCATGATGGCAAGAAGAACACTTACAAGTTCTTCAAGGATGGGGTACATCATACATTGATACCCATGGAAGAAGGAGAGCCATCCAACAGAGTGATTGATCCGAAGACCTTGTTGTTGAGCGGGAAGGAATATCTGCAGCAGATAGAAGAAGAAGAGGTAAGCTTTGCTTTAGTTTACAAACCTAAGGTAGTTCTTACTTCTAAAAATATTTCTGATTTACCAGTAGAAATCCAAGAGATGTTAGACAATTATTGTGACATTGTTGTGGATGATTTACCTGATGAGCTGCCACCTGTGAGAAAGATCAGCCATCAGATAGATTTTATCCCTAGTTCAAATCTTCCGAATAAGGCAGCTTATAGAATGACTCCCAAAGAAAATGAGGAAATCAGGAGACAAGTACAGGAATTGGTGGACAAGGGATTGATCAGAGAAAGTTTGAGTCGATGTACAGTACCAGCAGTATTGATCCCAAAGAAAGATGGAGGCTGGAGGATGTGTACTGATTCCAGAGCAATCAATAAGATCACAATCAGGTACAGATTCCCTTTGCCCATAATTGAGGATTTAATGGATTGTTTGAGTGGTGCTAAATATTTTTCAAAGATAGATTTAAAAAGTGGATATCATCAGATCAGAATAAGAGAGGGTGATGAGTGGAAAACTACCTTTAAAACAAATGAAGGATTATATGAATGGATGGTAATGCATTTTGGGTTGTAAAATGCACCTAATACTTTCACGAGACTTATGAATTAAGTATTGAAATAATTCATTGGTAAATTTGTGATAGTGTATCTGGATGATATATTAGTTTTCAACAGAACTAAAGAAGAACATTTAAGGCATCTTAATCATGTCTTGAAGAAGCTGCACCAAGAGAAACTGCTGATCAACTTAAATAAATGCTCATTCATGAAGGAAGAGTTGGTGTATTTGGGTTTTGTTGTTTCTGCAGAAGGATTGAAGATGGACCCAGAAAAGGTCAAGGCAATTGTGGAGTGGCCTTCACCCAGGAATGTTTTTGAGGTAAGAAGTTTCCATGGACTTGCCAGTTTTTACAGAAATTTTATAAGAAACTTTAGTAAGAATGCACCCATAATTGAGACAATAAAGAAGAGAAAACAACCATTTAAGTGGACTGCTGAAGCAGAAAGAAACTTTAAAGTTTTGAAGCAAAAGATAACTGACAAGCCTGTTTTGATTCTGCCTGATTTTACTAAACCATTTCAAGTAAAATGTGATGCCAGTGGAGAGGCCATTGGAGCTGTGTTGAGTCAGGATGATAGGCATGTAGCCTATTTCAGTGAGAAGCTAAATGACACCAGAAGAAAGTATTCCTCTTATGAGAAGGAATTCTACGCAATTGTTCAGGCATTGAAAAAGTGGAGACATTATTTGATGTCCAGGGAATTTGTATTGTATTCTGACAATCATGCTTTGCAGTATATTGTACAGCAGCCCAAGTTGAAGCATAAGCATGCCAAATGGGTTGAGTATCTCCCAGGTTTTAATTTTTTTTTGAAACATATAAGCGGCCAAGCAAATAAAGTAGCTGATGCTTTGAGTAGGAGGCACATGCTTATTCAAGAAACTAATTTTGAAGTTGTAGGGTTTGATTTTCTCAAAGAATTGTACAAAACAGATTCAGTTTTTAAGGAAGCATTTGAAGCATGTTGTAACCCTGTTTTAACAGATAGAAGCCAGTGGCTGGATTATTTCTTGCAGGAAGACTTGTTATTAAGAAGAAATCAACTGTGTGTACCAAAATGTTCCATGAGAGAAAATTTGATCAAAGAGAAGCATAGTGGTGGACTTGATGGACACTTTGGTACTGATAAAACATATGAGCAGCTGAGTCACTTCTATTAATGGCCCAAGATGAGAACAAAAGTGGATAAGTTTGTGAAAAATTGCAAAATCTGTCAATATGCTAAAGGAAGGAGCCAAAACGCAGGATTGTATGCTCCCTTGCCTATTCCAGACAGGCCTTGGGACATGGTGAGTATGGATTTTGTTCTAGGATTGCCCAAGACTCAGAGAGGGAATGATGCAGTGTTTGTTGTAGTGGACAGATTCTCCAAAATGGCACATTTTATTCCATGCTATAAAACTAGTGATGCCACCCATGTTGCTAACTTGTTTTTCAAGGAAGTTGTTAGATTGCATGGGTTGCCCAAGAGTATTGTTTCAGACAGAGACACTAGGTTTGTGGGTCATTTTTGGAGGACACTGTGGAAGAAACTTGGTACCAAACTGAGTTTCAGCTCAGCTTATCATCCCCAAATTGATGGACAAATTGAGGTGGTGAATAGGAGTCTGGGAAATTTGTTGAGAAGTCTTGCAGGAGAGCATCCCAAGTAGTGGGATCATATTTTTCCCCAGGCAGAATATGCATATAATGACTCACCAAATAGAAGCACAAGGCAGAGTCCATTCCACATTGTTTATGGAATGCACCCCAGAGGAATATCAGACTTAAGAAATCTGGGAAAGGCAGAGCTAAGGAGTGCAGATGGTGAGGAATTTGCTTCAGAGATCCACGCCATACATGAACAAGTGAAACAAAAACTACAATGCAACAACATCAGATACAAAAGCAGAGCAGACTTGAGCAGAAAAGAGGTTCATTTTGAAGTAGGAGATCTGGTTTTGGCACACTTGAGAAAGGAGATATTCCCAAAGAAGCAATATAATAAACTGAAGTTCAAAAAGATTGGGCCATGCAAGATACTTAGAAAGTTTTCTGCAAATGCTTATGAGATTGAATTTCCACCTGATGTTGGAATATCTCTCATTTTTAATGCTGCAGATTTGTACAAGTATGAAGATGATGGTGCAGAAGAAATATCAACAGACAAGGAACAATTTGAGTGGAAGGAATAGCTACCTCCAACACAACCATTGCAACCAGAGAAGATATTGGACAAAAGAGTGTTCAGGAAGACCAGAGGACAAGAGTACTTTTAGTACTTAATAAATGGAAGGATAAGCCAGAGGAAGATGCCACTTGGATGACTGAAGGAATGTTGCAGAAGATAGGTAGATCAGTGGAAGAGCTCATGGACAGGAGACCATGAAGAAGATTGCCCTCGGGAGTCTGATGCAGGGGCATTAGACACTAGCCAGCAATGTAGGAGTTTTGTCCACATGTTGTGGTTAGGAGGGTTCGAAAACATTTGAATTGTAACAGCTAGTCTTCAATACCTCAGCTGACTGTTTCATTTAGATTAGTTAGAGTCCATAGAAGTCGAATAGTTAGACTCGATCAATCTGTCATGTTTCAGTTAGTCGAATTATTGTAATTAGGCTTTTGGTTCACTAAACGGTCCTTGCAGAGGAACCGAAGAGTCACATTGTAATGTATATAAAGTGTATTCCTCAGATGTATTGAGAAGAGGGGAAGGAGAGAGAGATTCTGCAATAAAATCTGTGTATTAAACAATCGCTTCCAGTTAAATGAATTTTAGTTCTCGTCAGCTATCCAACTTCTTAAATTGTTATTCGAGAGTAATTTGTTTAAGTTGTGAGGTGATTGAACACTGTCTTGTATGTAACTGTTGAATTGAGTCATTGTACAATTGTTGTATCTCTGTGTTCATTGTTTCCTTGAATTGTTTGAATAATTGGAAACTCCAACCACAGATGAAGAGTGAGTGTGAAACTGTGATCGTTGAGCTCTGTTTAATGATAATAGAAATCCTGCTTGATAAAGAGAATTACATTTGGTTGTTGTTAATTGAAATTTCCAACCGAGTTGCAAACCCGAGTTAAGGTAGACTAAGGATAACGCAACCCAATGTGAACCTTGGTTAATCACTGTACCCAAAACCGTGAGTGGATTAGAAAGCCGGGTTGCCCATATCGCACCGCTTTTGCGGAGTAGGCGGTATTTTCTGAACACGAGAGATTCCATTCAGTGTTCGACACGTGGCTTGGGCGAAGTTCCAAAATCGCCGCTCAAAGCGCGCCATCGCACGTTAAAGTTCGTACCAGGAGGCAGAGCGATATCGCCGGATACCGTCGATCTGGGGGGGGATGTCATCGGACGGTGGTCGTTTGACAGATATGTGAAAAGGATAACCTAGATACGGTGTGTGCGTTTGATTGGGCCATTGGTCGTAGAGGTGGGCCCGGTGCCAAAGGTTAATATACATCCGTTTGTTTAAGAAATAGAGCATTGACATTAACATACAATCTCGAAGGTTTAATCATCGGTTGTAAAGTAGGGCACCTACAGATAATTGAATTCCCGTGATTGAAGGTTTATAAGCGCGAGGGGTTATAACCTTATTCCTAAGGTTCAGAGATAAATATATAAGTCAGGAAATATAAATTAACATTCAAAAGTTGTTGAATGTGTTTATTTATCAATTTCTCTGAAATTGATAAATAAAATTCCAAAAGAACTAAGAAGACCACGTGGAGGTGAACCAAGTATATTGAAGGGAAATGCTGACAGAGCCATGGCTACAGTTGACCATCTCTCCTTAGGGGTCCGAAATTCAATTTTGTTGCGTCACTTATGCCCCAATGTCTCTATCTGCTATGGTTTTTGTAAGGATTTTCTAGAAAACAGTAACAGTAGATGCTTATGGAGCAACGTTTTTAGAGAGGCGTGATAACATTTGGTAGTAGCTTTCTGATTTTGTTTCTGCTTTGGATGCATATTTTGAAATGTAGCTTAACACGACATGGCATGATAAATTTTTTTGGCAATCAACATTTTCTCTCCAGATGGAAATTAATTAAGCATTATGGATGTTCAATATGTTATCTTTTTGAGCGGGGTTGTAGATTTTCCGACCTTTCTTGTATATGAACAATGAATATGTGGGGTTTAACTCCCATGGTACTCCATAGCGATAGCTGAGAACATTTTTTTTTTGCGAAGACAAGAAGATTCATGACACTTTGTATGCCGTTGGACACAGTTGACAAGATATTCATAGTATTCACTTTGGGTTGACATGAATATTAAAGTTGTGTCGAGAAGACATGGGTTGTGCTCTGCTGATTGGTGAAGTGCATAATTGCAATGTTGGGGTTGTCGCGGGTTCCAAGCAGTCACGTAATGGTCAAAATATTTTTGAGAATTGAAAATTTTTGTTTCACTGTTCCAGTCGAGGGTGTCCATATTTGGTGCATCTTGTAATGAAAGAAATCCACGTATGTATGCAGAACCTCTATGCTGACATTCATACCTGAATGTAATATTAAAAGTCAATAGTGGTTTAGATGTGGTTGTAATGTAAAAATAGGTGTAAAGAGGTATGGTAATAAAAAATACCTGCACCAATAATAAACTACATGGAGGCTGTAGGAGTTCTTCGAGAAAAAATACAAATGAAATGCATATATTCAGATGTTAAATGTGGGATTTTAATTATATTTTGAATTCTCCACTTGTAGTGATTGTTTGAATTTGAGGGAACATTAGTAGGCATAATCTTCTGCAAGTCATGCCATTTGGTATCAGCTGCACTTAGAGTGAAGAAAAATGTCGGGCTTCCAATTTGTGTGATCATGTCAGTTAGCTCATTATGACTCTTGTTCCAGAAAGAGCGTGTACCTTGTAGGTCTGAGCCAAAGTGCATGACCTGGTCGGGAATTCTTGAATTTGGGAACTCATGAAGACATTGTCGCAAATATGAAACAGTTGTTGGCAAGTTGTTCTCAATGTATTTCCTAACAAAAACATTAGCAGTTGATTAGATACAGTGGCGCATTAGGATGTTATATAGGTAGTAACGAAATCTTGGATGCTAGCCAAATCGATTATCATGGTAGTGTAACAGGTGCAATGCATATTCGTGCATCTCAACTTTTGTAATTATTGGTTGTGTGATCATGGCAATGCCTGTATGGAAGAGTGTGGAGAATTCCATAGCAATTGTATTCGTACATAGGTGATAGAGATATTGTAGGTCAGTCGATTGAATTTTTTGAGTTTATATGGGTGGAGTGAAAATAAGCACGAATGTGATCAAGTTCACTACACACGTTTGGGAGAATTGGAACAAATGAAGAAGGTTGGATATCTAATGGAGTTACCATGGCATCAGGATCATAAGTAGAATCGACTATGGTTTGATGGGGTATAGGAGAGGATGTGGTTACATTATGAAGAAGAGAAGAAATATTTGTAGGTTGATCTGGTAGAGCGGAAATTGCAGATGGGTTAAGCTCGATATCTTTGTAGCAGGGATCATTAGTGAGTTCGTATTCAAGTTCTGCAAGTACACATGATTTTCACACGAAGAATTGATAAGCTGTTTCAAAAGGATTTCTCCTTTTCACAATTAGGAAGTCCAATTCAAAAACCATTCGAGGTAGGTATTTGGAAATAGTAGTGATGTCTTGAGGGAAGCTAATTGTATGGTTGCTATATTTTTATTGTCCACCACATGCATGGGTTACTTGTAGAATGGGATTTACATGTGCGATGAGAATTTCCTCAACTTGTGTTAAATTTTGAAGGGCATATGGTTGTTCGCTAGGGTCCATGTTGTTCAAATGAGTGAAACGATGGGTAGATTTAGATGATGCACAATTAAAGCAACAAAGGTTACCATGTGAAAGATTTGTTTTCATACTTGGGTACAATTCTTTGCATACTGTGCAAACATGCATTGTCGAAAGTTTATCTATCCTTTTTCGAAAGTGATGGTGTTCATAATTAAGAGGAGGGGGGTGGGGTTATATTGGTTTTGATGAACGTGGGGTGAAATGGTATGCCTATTTGGGAGAGCACTTGAGAAGGGAAGAGGTGTAGTGGAAGCAGTAGGTTTTTTGTGGTTTTTATAAAGAAGTCATCGATGTGAATTTATTGTATCTTTATTTTGAGCATAAAGAAGGCACCTCTGTGCCTTTTTATCCGCATTTTGATCATTGGATGAAATGTCTAAGAAAGTAAAAATAATTTTCTTTCAGTCGGGAGACATGAGAAATTTAGAGTGAATCAAAATTGAGTTATGAATGCATAGGAAATGTCTTACATTTTTTTAAAAATTTCAAATTTGTAATTGAATATCATAAAATGATAGAAAGAAAATGGAAATGGATAAACATTCTATTTATAAACATATACATGTTCGAGTAAGTTTCAATTGACTTTGGTAAACATGTTGAACAAGAGCATTGACAAAAAAACATGCTATTATAGCGTCAATCATCGGTATGTATATAATGTAAATTATAAAGGGGTAAATATACAGATTTGCAATTATTGAAAAAGAGTCTTGTAAAAAAAAGTGTTTAGCACAACAACATGGCTATATTTTGCAATGGTATGGAACAACGATCTATACATAGATGTTATTTCATATACAAAAAAGTAGCATTCTGTGCAACTAAGAAGGGAGCTCAAAGGCGACGAATAACAAATCGTTATGTAACGGTGAATTCTTCAATGTCTTTAAGGACCTCTTTGCATGCAAAGTCATATTGAATTTCTTCTGAATTTATCAGTATTGTTTGCAAATGATCGACACCATTGTAGTACTCTATTTTGATGGAAAGTGTCAAAAGGAAGTGGTGACCTGATATATGTCCACAAATTTCTTGAAGATCAGTTGGTTTGATAGAGAGAAGGAACAAGTCTTTTGTTGTGATTCCCATGAGCTCATTTCCCACGTCATTGAAAGCTATGACATTTTGAAGGTGCTTCGTGTGGTCATGTAACTCGAATTTAAGTTTGTAACGATAGTCACATTCTGGGAACTCACCATTACACTTTGTATAATGCCAAAGTTTGTTAGACTGGTGCACTACTTTTTTCATGCATTGCTTTCCATTGAAATCTAATGGAAATGCAAGAAAATATAAATATTCCATGTGTATATAAGTCATGGTGGGACGACTTGAAACCAAAATTGCTTTCTTAGAGGCTTCCATGCAAGTAATTTCTTGAATCATCTTCTGTGATAAAGCTCGTTTGGAAGCAACATTATAGTTTCTACTCAAAGATGGAGATGAAGAGTTGTAGCTTGTTTCACGGAACCAAGTATGGAGTTGTTGAGTTTATTCAATGTTTGGATTTACAAGAGTGGTAGTGGAGACTATCCCTATGGTGATTCCATTAAATTCTGTTACACGACCTGCCTTGATACCAAGGATTGGTGGTTTGTCAAAAGAGCATACTTCAACAAGGTTCTTTCCGATAGAGTCACAATGTTCTCCCCATATTGTTACATCAATGCTAAAACCTAACTTTTCCTTTAATGTGAGAGTTTTTCTTAGTGTTTTGGTTCCATCTCTTCTTCAAATTGTTGAAGTAGGTAAAGTGGAGCTAACAACACCAATATCATCTACAATGGTATTTGGGCTTTTGGACTTGATTTCAGTGATTATTTTGAGATGAAAGCATTGATAAGGGAAGGTTGGATCATCTTCCAAACATGGTTTGATAGTCGATGCAACAAATAAGTAAATATATCATTTTTTGTTTAGGTGTTTATAGTTTGGGTTTGTTTGTTTAATTGTTCCATTAGAAAAAATATGTAGTTTCCCAAATTGCATTAGATTATAAAGGGATTCAACCAATTCAGAAAATTCAGAAAGGTGGATCTCATCTCTATCATGATCAATAAGGTCAAAGTTGAAGACTTTTTCAGAGTCACGCGCGGTGCTGTAATTTTTCAAGGTTGTCTTTGTCGATGCTCTACCTTGGATTGACCAATACTTTTAGTAGGGGTTGAGTGCCTTGAATGATATAGTTTTAGTTTTGTTCATATTCGTTGGAGTTACTATATAGGGAAAAATATCTTGTGATGATGAAGAGCTTGATTGGGATTCGTTCGCCTTTACGTGTAATAGTGTTGATGAGTCCTTAAGCAAAGCTACTTTACGTCACACAAACTCAAGTTCAAGAAATCAAATGGAACTAGTGTATATTAATGGAAAAAAAATAAAAAAATAAAAAAATAAATGTAGAATCCTTTGTTATGTAGGAAGAATGCAAATACAAAAAAACGAAATAAGTTGAATTCAGAATTTAATCTTACGAAGAGTTTTGAAGCATTGTACAAGCTGCTTTTTTAAGCAAAATGACTGAGCCAATTTGTATGTCTTCAGATGAAACCTCTATGCTATATGTAGATGGTAGCAGAGTCTTGTGTTGATGTGTCCCATTAGAGAGAGTGATGTGGAAGTGTGAGGATGTAGTTTTTTATGAGGTAACAGAGCCGATGTCGATTATTTGGAGTAGAGGTTGTTAGAAAATTATATATTACAGAGCAATGAAACACATAAAATATGTGGAAAACACAAGAACACAAAACACATAAAACCAGAGAGACACAGATATACGTGGTTCACCCAGTTTGGGCTACGCCAGTCCTTCCTTTCTATTATCCAACAAAATGAAGAGACACAACCTACAACAGATATTCTGTAATATCCTTTGTTTCTCGCTCTGAGAATACACATACAACACACAGCCGTAATATAATACCCTCATACAAGCGAGGGGTTTCCTTCTAGGGTAAAAAACCCTAAACTAAACATAACTTCTACCATCAGATCATTCGATAAGGAACGACCCAAATTGACTAGAAATTACCATACTTTTACAAGGAAATTTTACATTTGTTTTTAGCTTTGGGGCCGTTGTCCCTGAAACCCCTTGCCAGGGGGGATCCATAAAGTCACAGCCACCCCCCCTGGACCCCCCTAGGCAATGTTTAATTACGGGCGGCATTGCCGCCCCATTAAGGTACAGGGGTCCAATGATGTGATACAAAATAAACAAGATAATCAGGCTCCAAACCCAACAATCTCCCACTTCGAGACTGATTGTAGCAACTCCACCGTTGCTTCATTTGCTAAAAAATAACTCCTCTTTGGACCTGGTTATTTCTCATCTTCATTGTCATCCTTGTAGACCAATCGAAACTGAGCATAATCTCAAATTCTCCCTGGTTACAACTTTTGTTAGCATATTTGCAGAATTCTGGCTAGTGTGTATCTTTTCCAGCTTCAACTGTCCATCTTCCAATACTGATCGTATGAAATGGTACTTGAGCTGTATGTGTTTAGTCTTGGAATGAAATGCTAAGTTCTTTGCAAGATGAATGGCACTTTGGCTATCATTTTATAACGTGCCCATATCATGCTTCTTACCCAATTTATCCATAAACCTTTGAAACCAAATAATTTCTTTGCTAGCCTCTGTAGCAGCAACATACTTTGCTTCTGTTGTTGAAAGCGCAACAACACTTCGGATTTTTGAAACCCAACTAACAGTTGTTCCACCTACAGTAAATACATATCTCGTAGTGCTCCTCCTGTTATCTCTGTCACCTGCCATATCTACATCAACATATCCTTGTAGAGAAATGTTTGAACCACCAAAGCATAATGCTTGATTTGTGGTACTTATCAAATATTTGAGAATCCATTTTACTACCATCCAATGTTCTTTTCCTGGATTATTCATGAACCTGCTTACAACTTCCACTGCATGTGCAATATCAGGCCTTGTGCAGACCATTCTATACATTAAGCTTCCAACTACTGATTCATATGGAAATTTAGACATATAATCCATTTCTTCTTGGGTCTTGAGGCACATCTCCTGACTAAGTTTGAAATGGCTAGAAAAAGGGGTACTAACTGGTTTTTCATTCTGCATATTAAATCTTTTCAACACCTTTTGTATGTACTCATTCTGAGACATTGTTAATTTGCGATTTCCTGTCTCTAGTTATTCTCATACCAAGGATTTGTTTTGCAGCTCCCAAATCCTTCATTGCAAATGAATTTGCTAATTTTATTTTAAGAAAATTCATTTCCTGCATGCTAGACCCTGCAACAAGCATGTCATCTACATACAATAACAATATAATATAGCTTCCATCATTTTGCTTTTTCAGATAAACAAAATGATCAGAGTGACATCTAGTATAACCTTGTTCAGACACAAACTTGTAAAATTTTAGATACCACTACCTTGGAGCCTGTTTTAATCCATACAAGCTCTTCTTTAGCCTGCACCCTAATTTTCCCTTCCCTTTGACCTCATATCCTTCTGGTTGCTGCATATATATCTCTTCCTCCAAATCTCCATGGAGAAATGTTGTCTTTACATCTAATTTTTCAAGATGCAAATATTCCGCTACTACAAGACTTAAAATAGTTATGATTGAAATCATCTTAACGACAGGAGAAAATATTTCATCAAAATCAATACCTTTCTTTTGTGCAAACCCCTTCACCACAAGTCTAGCTTTGTACCTCTGTTTTCCTCCATCTTCTTCCTTCAGCTTGTAAACCCATTTATTCTGCAATGTTGTTTTACTTGTAGGCAACCTGACTAAGTCCCAAGTCTGGTTATGTATTAAGGAGTCCATCTCTTCTTCCATGGCTATCTCCCACTTCTTCCTAGGTTCAACCTGCATTGCTTCTTCATAACATTCGGGTTCACCAGAATCAATCAACAATAAATAATATAATGAAGGAGAGTATCGTTCAGGGGGTCTACTTATCTGGGTAGATCTTCTAACACCACTTTTGGGTGTTTGAGGTGCATGTTGCTGCTGTGGTGGTTGCTGTTTTTGTAGCTTTTGATTATTATTATTTCCAAGCACCTTTAATTTTCTATGATCTCATCAAGAACTATGTATTCTTTGTTTTCTTTTTCATGTTACTTTTCCTGCAACTGATTCTTATACAAGAACTTTTCATTGAATATTACATCTCTGCTCCTAATGATTTTGTGATTTTCATAATCATATAAGCGATATCCAAAATCATTAACACCATATCCAATAAAGGTACATTTATTTGATTTTGCCTCAAGCTTTGTTTTGTTTTCTTTATTAATATGGACAAAGGCCTCACAACCAAAAGGATTTAAAAAAGAGTAGTTTACCTTTTTACCTGTCCATGCTTCCTCTGGAATACCACCATCCAAGGAACTTGAAGGCCCTTTGTTTATGAGATAAATAGCAGTATCTACAAAATCTGCCCAAAATTGTAAAGGCAATCCTGCATGCAATCTCATGCACCTTGCACACTCCATGATTGTTTTGTTCATCCTTTCTCACACAACATTTTCTTGTGGTGTTCTTGGAACTGTCTTCTCTTTGCGAATTCCATGCTCTGAACAATACCTATCAAGCCCTTTGCTGCAATATTCACCTCCATTGTCTGATCTGAGACACTTCAACTTCTTTCCTGTCTCAATCTCAAACAAAGCTTTCCATTTCTTGAAAGTATCAAATACATCAGATTTATTTTGAATACAATAAATCCAAGTTTTTCTAGTTGCATTATCAATAAAAGTAACATAATAAAAAGAGCCATCGAGAGATGATACCTGAGTAGGTCCCCATACATCTGTATGCACAAGCTCTAATTTTTCACTCTTCTTTTATTTCCCAACTCTGAGAAATCTGACTCTCTTCTGTTTTCCATAATTAAAATTCTCATAGAAATCCAAATCAACATTCTTCAAACCCAACAAAAAATTTCTTGAATGAAGAATCTTCAACCCCTTCTCACTCATGTGTTCGAGCCTATGATGCCATAATGCTGCATCTTCTCCTTTGGAAGTTAAAACATTAACAGAGTTAGAAATACCATTGCATAAATACAATGTACCAATCTTTTCACCTTTTTCTATTACCAGGGCTCCTTTGGTGACCTTCCAAGTTTTATATGTGAAAGTTGTCATACAACCTTCACTGCCTAACTGCCCTATTGAAATCAAATTTTTCTTCAGATCTGGAACATGCCTTACCTCCTTTAATAGCCATTGGTTTCCATTCTGTTGTTTTACAAGAACTTTACCCATTCCAACAATTTTACAAGGTTTATCATCACCCAAATGAACTTTTCCAAAATCTCCTTGAACATATTCATGAAAATATTTCATCAGGTGTGGCATGGAATGAGGCCCTTGAATCTACCACCCAGGAATAAATAACATTTTCGAAAGAAAGAATCAAAGCATATTGTAACACATCACCTATCACATTTTCTTCATGATTGTTTTCTTGCTGTGCGTCTCCTTCTTTTCCCTTCCGAGATCTACAGTCTTTCTTTAGGTGTCCTTTCTTTCCACATTTCCAGCACACTATCCCCGATCTGGACTTGGATCTGCCTTTCCTTGATTTACTGCGATATCCTGAGCTCTTTCCTCTTTCCATTTTTCTTCCCCTAGACTCTGCACTCAAAGCATTACCTGATGTCTCACCAGAGCTTTTCCGTCACATTTCCTCGCTAAGGATAGCACTGAAAACATCATCAAACTTTAAAGTACTAGATCCAGAGACAGAGTTACTAATGGCCATAACTAAACCATTCCAGCTTTTTGGAAATGAGCACAGAAATAGAATAGCCCTAACTTCATCATCAAATTTTACCCCTACAGAACTTAACTGACTGGTAACTGTATTAAAATCATTTAAATGGCTTGAAACAGATCCACCTTCCAACATCCTCATATTAAATAAATGTTTCATAAGAAATACCTTGTTTGAGGCCGAGAGTTTTCCACATAGTTTCTCCAACGCCTTAATCAAACCCTCTGTTATTGTTTCCTTCGAAAATATTGAAGGCTACTGACGCCGCAAGGCACAACCGTACTATTCCAAGTGCCTTTCTATCGAGAATCTCCCATTCTGCATCTGTCATAGTTGTTGGCTTCTTTGTTTTTCCACTCAATGGTGGGTACAGATCTTTCTGATACAGATAATCTTCCATCTGCATCTTCCATAGTAGGAAGTTTTGGCCATTAAATTTCTTGACCCTAAATTTACCGTCTTCTGCCATTTCTCCCACCCGAACTAGGAACCCTTCTTTCCTGCGAGTTTATCAGCCAAATAGACCTTCATCTCTGATACCAGTTGTTAGAAAATTATATATTACAGAGCAATGCAACACATAAAATATGTGGAAAACATAAGCACACAAAACACATAAAACCAGAGAGACACAGATATACATGGTTCACCCAGTTTGGGCTACGTCCACCCTGAACAGTTAGTCCTTCCTTTCTATGATCCAGCAAAATGAAGAGACACAACCTACAGAAGATCTGCTGTAATATCCTCTGTTCTCTCACAGTCTCCCTATCTGTTTCTCGCTCTGAGAATACACATACAATACATTGCCGCAATACAATACCCTCATACAAGCGAGGGGTTTCCTTCTAGGGAAAAAAACCCTAAACTAAACATAACTTCTACCGTCAGATCATTTGCCTAATGAACGCCCCAGATTGACTAGAAATTACTATACTTTTATAAGGCAATTTTACATATGTTTTCAGCTTCAGGGGCGCTGCCCCCGAAACCCCCCGCTAGGGGGGGGGGGGGGGGGTGCTCCATAAAGTTGCAGTCGCCCCCCCTGGAACCCCTAGGCAGCGTTTAATCATGGGCGGCGTTGCCTCCCATTAAGTTACAGGGGTGGACCAATGCTGTGATAAAAAATAAATGATATAATCAGGCTCCACACCCAACATAGTTTGAATCTCAGTGGAACCATTCAGCAATAGAGGGATGGCATTCTCAGTCAGGGTTGGCTCCATGATATCAACAAAGTACAACCTTCTTTTTGTATTGGTAATACTCGTAATTCATTTTAATGCATTGGAAGATATTTTGAATCATAAAATAATATGTAAGCGAAGCATGAATTAGAATTGAAAATATAATTTTATCATGATTTTCTCAATATGCTATGTAATTACCCTCTTCTCCTCTTCTACAAGAGAACTTATTTAATACCTATCTAATAGATTTGATCGTAGTCAACACTCCCTCCATTAGCATTTAAAATGTTAGGTATTTCTTCAAAATAATTTAGTTTAGGTCATGGGAAATCTGCAAGCAAAAGTAATTGGAGTTGTGTTGTGTAAGATAATTGCATCACATATAATGACATAAAGTCATTGTACAATTTTTCTGCTTGTATAGATAGGTAATCCGAAGATATCTCTAGGAGTGGGTACATATATCAACTAATGAGAAATAGAATGTTGTGATTATGAATGTGAACAAGCCATAGGTTAAAAAAAAGGCTAAAACTTGTCTTAGAATATTGTTATTTTCTTGAGCTAGGAACACTATGAAGGCTCAAATTTTGGAGGTAGTAAAAAGTACTAAACTTCCATGCAAATTTGGCTTAGGTCTCTAATATTTATTGTAAAACATACCTTCAAGATTAAACATAGGATTCATAATGAAGGCATGCCTTCCTAGTCAATTTGGAATTTGGGTTTTCCATTGGTAGATTTATTTTGCAGAGAGGTACTTGCAGATTCCAAAATAGTCATAAGGAAACTATCCAATTCTATTCAGTGATATCATGGTGGCTGGTGATTAGAATGTTGTCCATATAAAATGCATTGGGCCATTATTTTGGGATGCTAAGCAGGTCCAATTTTACCTTCTTCAAATAACCTGCTCTCAGGTTGAGGTGCATCATCTTTAAATGATCAGCCAGAAGGTACTCAGTCTTAGATAGAACAAAGGGATAAATATGTCACGAAGAACGAACTCTTCTACTTTAAACGTTAAACTAAATGCATTTTAGTTAGTTTCTTGTCACCAACAACCCTATATTTTTTAATAGCATTTGTTCTTTTGGTTGTATGTAATTTTTGTTGAATGTATTGTAAGCAAAAAATATTGTTGTTACTGAATCTTTATGGCTTCAATGCTACTAAAAATTGAAGAATGTATCTAACTCTTAAATAGGGATCGTGGAAGATTGGATCCTTGGAATTGTAGATTTAGATGTTGTGTTGGACTGAAGTATTTTTTCCACCCTTTAATTTTCAAAAATTGTATAACAAATGTCATTATCGATTGTCTGAAACTAAGAGAAAACAAAATTATAAAAAATTCCTGGAAATAAGCAAATGTAAATTAGTATTTCAAGAAAGTGGGAAAAGGTAACCAAAAAAATAAATACTGGAAGACTGAATTCTTGGAATTGAGGAATTTGGATGATGTCCTGGATTGAAGTATCCCTTCCACAATTTATATAACAAGCATTTCATTCTAAAATGTCTGAAACTAAGAGGAAAAAAATTATCAAATATTTCTAGAAATAAGCAAATGTAAATTAGTGTTTGAAGAAAGTGGGAAAAATTTAATCAAAAGAGAATATAGATGTTAAAAGGGGAAAACTGAATTTTAATGTAGTCAAATAAAGGGAATCTGAAACCACCCAATAACAAGATTGAAATACATTCACTACTTCCTTGTATACAACTTCAAAAGCTAATATTCACTAATATTCATCCCTTCCAAGTTCCAACAATTGAGAAACAAAAACTGATGGATAGTTTCTTGCTCAATATTAGGACTATCAATTAAACCATGGATGACACCTACTTGTAGGCACTCTTAGTGGAAATTAAATGCATTGACAACATATTTAATCTCAAAGAGTAGCTTGATATGCTTTCACTATATGGCTAAGTAACAAGAGATAACATTCATGCCATTCACTGCCCTTGTGTCCGTTACAACTCGCTGAACTCCAAATTAAAATATCATTGCAACTTTATTATGAAAAAAGGAAATAAGAAAATGTAAATTAGTATTTCAAGAAAGTGGGAAAAAGTAACTAGAAAAAATATATTGGAAGACTAAATTCTTGGAATTGTAGAATTTGGATGAATCCTGGATTGAAGTATCCATTCCAAAATTTATATGGCAAACATGTAATTATAAAATATCTGAAACTAAGAGGAAAAAAATCATCAAATCTTTTTGGAAAAATTAAATGTAAATTAGTGTTTGAATAAAGTGGGAAAAATGTAATCAAAAGAGAATATAGATGTTAAAAATGGAAAATCACACTCATAATGTAGTCAAATTAAGAGAATATGAAACCACTCAATAGTAAGATTGCAATGCATTCACTACTTCCTTGTATATGACTTCAAAAGCTAATATTCGCTAATATTCATCCCTTCCAAGTTCCAAAAATTGAGAAACAAAAACTGATGGATAGTTTCTTGCTCAATATTAGGACTATCAATTAAACCATGGATGACACCTACTTGTAGGCACTCTTAGTGGAAATTAAATGCATTGACAACATATTTAATCTCAAAGAGTAGCTTGATATGCTTTCACTATATGGCTAAGTAACAAGAGATAAAATTCATGCCATTCACTGCCCTTGTGTCCATTACAACTCGCTGAACTCCAAATTAAAATATCATTGCAACTTTATTATGAAAAAAGGAAATAAGAAAATGTAAATTAGTATTTCAAGAAAGTGGAAAAAGTAACTAGAAAAAATATATTGGAAGACTAAATTCTTGGAATTGTAGAATTTGGATGAATCCTGGATTGAAGTATCCATTCCAAAATTTATATGGCAAACATGTCATTATAAAATATCTGAAACTAAGAGGAAAAAAATTATCAAATCTTTTTGGAAAAAGTAAATGTAAATTAGTGTTTGAATAAAGTGGGAAAAATGTAATCAAAAGAGAATATAGATGTTAAAAATGGAAAATCACACTCATAATGTAGTCAAATTAAGAGAATATGAAACCACTCAATAGTAAGATTGCAATGCATTCACTACTTCCTTGTATACGACTTCAAAAGCTAATATTCGCTAATATTCATCCCTTCCAAGTTCCAAAAATTGAGAAACAAAAATTGATGGATAGTTTCTTTCTCAATATTAGGACTATCAATTAAACCATCGACGAAACCTACTTGCAGGCACTCTTAGTGGAAATTAAATGCATTGAAAACAAATTTATTCTCAAAGGTTAGCTTGATATGCTTTCACTATATGGATAAGTAACAAGAGATAAAATTCATTCCATTCACTACCCTTGTGTCCGTTACAACTCACTGAACTCCGAATTAAAATATAAATGCAACTTTTATTATGAAAAAAGGAAGAGGTTTTCCCACTAAGAGTTGAAGTTGGCATGGCAAGAGTAAAAACAGAGAAATCTGAGGTGAAAAGGGAAATTTCTTTCCAAAATGAAAAATGTCGGAAAAAATAGAGAAATCATAGGTGAAAAAGGAACTTTCCTTCCAAAATGCTAAAAATGTATATGTACATGCACGATACCTAAATTATACATTTTTGAGTTCCTATATAGCTAGCTTGACACTTTCCTATCAACAACCATAATATGGAGAAAAAAAAATCCTCTTGGAGATTTATGGATACTGTTGATCAAATTGTCGGTGAGAAGAGACCTTGTTGTACATATATTTATTTACAGGCTTTACAATAATCTATATTTTTCTAATGCTGGGTAATTCTCAAAATTTTCTACTTAAAATTTTTTTATCTTAATCAAAATCGTTGTTATTTCCTCATTATAGAGTTCTATATCATACCTTTCCGATCAGTCTAAACCATAATAGTTGTGGATGCTGCGTGTGGACTTTATTGTGTTTGTGTACATGATGGTCTAACTTCTTCCTTTCATATTTGATGTTTTTTTTCTCGTTTGGGTTTAGTGACTTGGCCAAATTATGTGTTATGGCTAGAGTTTGCTGATCTGATTGGATTAAAGAGCTTCACTATTGAAGCTATGGGACCTCATTCAGAGTCCAGACTTCGATCATTATGATTAGTTTGGAGAATGTGAGTTTAATAATAGCACAAATTAAGCCAATTATTTTTGTTCTATTTTTTTTGGGAATTTGAGGTAGTTTTGATTTAATGCACCTACCTATGTGTTTGCTCTCTTTGGTATTTGCATGAGATGCTCGTTCCAAATGTCTCAATATTTTGAATTTATATGCACAAATTAATTTTTGTACATTGTTTAGTATAACTAGATTAACTCCAGTGATCAATTTTAGTTTTCTAGAGATTTATGTTCAGTTAGGCATTCACAGGATTTAGCTCACAGCAATTTATCTGAGTGTGTCACACATTCAAAATTTTTTTCATGGTTGTGACTATGTTATTATCCATTACGCAACAAGGTCATTCTCAAAGGAAATAAAGATATTTCTAATTGTGGATGAGGAATTTATTGTAATTGTGGGATCTCTAGTGTGGATTGTTTTGGGGTAGTAGGAGGTGTGGTTGGGAAATAACTTGACACCCAGACTTATTTCAGTTAAGGAGAGATGACACAACCGATCCTCTCCATTTAAATTTTCCAGGGACCAGCAGTTCAAAAAATTTCCAACTCAACATATTGGTTGACTCTAATACCCATTCAATGAAGAAGGCTACTTGCAGCTATTCCCAATCAGAGCCCTGGGAAAATTATATTAGTCCAAGGGATTACAATTTTCTTCAGGAGAATTTTCAAGGTACACATTTTGGTCTTATCTCAAGTAATGCTGCTATTTGTGTATTTGTTACGAAACTAGATCCAAAAATAGAAGAAAAGAGAGATCAACACCTTAGAAATAAGCCACTTCGAGGGGGAAACCTCCTTTACATTACATAAATGAACAATTATTGGATGATACAAATGAAAAAAACTCCTTCTATATATAGGAGTCCATGGGGTTACAATATAATCCTAGCTGACCTAACAATAATAATTTAAGGGCACAATAATAACAATATTGGGGTTACATGGGAACCAAAATACAATAAGGGGGCTACACTAACAGCAATAAGGAACTACATTAGTAATATAGGGGCCTAACTTGCCCCTCTCCTTCAAAAAGGTGTTGTCCTCAATGCTTGAGTAGCTCTGGATGCTTCTGTATAAAATCTCATCCTCCTATGTAGAATCTTCAGTGGGTAAGTTCTTCCACTTGATGAGATACTATAAAATTGATAGATTTCGTAGCTATCGAGTTCTTGTTTCCGTGACTGATTTAGGTTCCAATATGATTTTTCCTTTCTCATCAAGTTCTGGAAATATTGTTTGAACTATAATTTTGTCACCTATAACCTTCTTTAAGCATGAAACATGGAAAACTTGATGCACTCGCGAAGAAGCAAGAAGATCCAATTTGTATGCCATAGTACCTATATTTTTCAACACCTTGTAAGGACCATAGTACTTTGGAGATAATTTATTATCCTTCTTAGCTTTCTTGAGGGATATTTGTTTGTATGGTTGTAGCCATAAAAATACCGAGTCTCCTACATCAAAAATTCTCTCACTGCGATGTTGATATGCCTGTTGTTTCATTTGATTTTGTGCCAAATTTAGGTTATCCTTTAAGAGTTGGAGAACTTCTTGTTGATGCTCGATGTGATCTTCCACTGCTTGAACCTTAGAATTCTCTCTTAAAGATGATGTGATGGACGGTGGATTATTTCCATAAAGTGCCATAAATGGGATCATTTTTGCTGCAGTATGGAAGGAAGTGTTATACCACCATTCAGCGAGAGGTAACCACTTGACCCATTGTGTTTGTTTATCAGATACAAAAAAACGAAGATATCCTTCCAAACATTTATTCACTATGTCAGTTTGACCATCGGATTGAGGATGATAGGGTGAGTTATGAGCTAGTTGAGTACCCAAACAAGAAAATAATTTCGTCAAAAAACTTCCAATAAAAATGGGATATCTGTCGCTTACAATAATCATTGGGTTTCCATGTATCTTTTTAATTGTTTCCATAAATGCAGTAGCAACTGTACTTGCTTTAAATGGATGAGATAATGCAAAAAAGTGTGCATACTTGGTAAGTATATCAACTACCACCATAATGACACACTTTCCTTCAGACTTAGGTAAACTTGTGATAAAATCCATTGAAATCTCCTCCTAACATTGACTTGGAATGGATAAAGGTTCTAGAAGACCCGAGGTCTTCATTGTCTGAAATTTATTTTGTTGTCAAACCAAACATTCCGCCACAAATTTTGAATATCAGATTTAAGGACATCCCAAAAAAATTCTTTCTTCACCCTGTGGTAAGTTTTTAAAAATCCTGAGTGTCCTCCTAAAGGAGAAGTGTGCAATTCCAAAAGAATCTTTTGTTTTAGTTGGTAATTCTTACAAAGATATAAGCAATCTTTGTACCATAAGGAATCATTTTTCCAACTAAATGTATCTAATGTACTAGGATATTACTGCAACTTTTGAATGAGGGTCCACACTTCTTCATCCTTCTTCCATACTTCCCTTGCTTTAGTTATCCAATTTGGTTGGATAATAGAAATGGAACAAAGTAATGCTTCCACCTCTTCATCCTTTCTTGAGAGTGCATCTGCAACAACATTTAACTTCCCTTTTTTGTAGATTATTTCAAAGTCATAACCCAACATCTTTGTGACCCATTTTTGTTGCTCTTCTGAAGATAGTCTTTGTTCCAAATTTTTTTTAAGACTATCATGATTAGTTTTTACCTTGAAGTGTTTTCCCATTAGGTAAGGTCGCCATTTCTTTAGTGCATGTAGTATTGCCAACATTTCCTTTTCATAAATAGATTTCTGTAAATACTTTCCTTTGATTGGACGACTTTTAAAAGCAATGGGTCTTCCTTATTGCATCAAAACAACAACAATTCAATTTCCAGAGGCATCACATTCCACAATAAAGGTTTTTGTAAAGTCTGGTGTAGCTACATTCCACAATAAAGGTTTTTGTGAAGTCTGGTGTAGCTAAGACCAGTGCTAGGCACATTTCCTTTTTAATACGTTCAAAGGCCTTGGTTACTTCAGGAGTCCATGAAAATGCATCTTTATTCAATAATGTTGTTAGAGGTGCTATTATTCTCCCATAATTCTTAACAAACTTGTGACAATACCCTGTTAACCCGAGAAATCCTTGCAATTTATTTATGTTTGTGGGGAATTTCCATTCCTTAATGGATTTAATTTTGTTATGGTCTACCTTAACACCCTCGTGAGATACAATATGACCCAGATATTCCACCTCTTGTACTCCAAAGAAACATTTGGATTTTTCATATAATTGCTTCTCCTCCAATAGTTTGAGCACACTGTCAACATGCTGAACATGATCCTTCCAAGCCCTGCTATAGATTAGTATATCATCAAAAAATACTAGCACAATTTTTCTAAGGAAGGGTTTGAAAACGGAATTCATCAACCCTAGAAATGTAGAAGGTGAATTGGTAAGGCCAAAAGGCATGATAAAAAATTCATAATGACCCTCAGGAGTTCGAAATGTTGTTTTCAGAATATCTTCAATTTTCATTCTAATTTGATGATATCCTGAACGAAGATCCAACTTGGTAAAATAATTTTCTCCATGTAATTCATCCAATAATTCATCAATCAAATGAATGGGAAATTTATCTTTAATAGTGAAATTATTGATCTCCCTATAATATGGACACATGTGCCATGATCCATCCTTCTTGTGCACTTATACTACTCGAGCAAAGAAAGAACTTTGACTAGGTTGAATTATACCAGCCTCTAACATTTCTGCAATCATACGTTCAATTTCGCTCTTTTGGAAATAAGGATATTTGTAAGGCCTAATGTTTGGAGGAGCACTTCCTGGAATCAAATGAATAGCATGATCATGATAAAAAATAGTTGGGAGTCATTTGAGAGTTTTAAACACCTTGGAATGATTGTCCAAGACTTTTTGGAGATCTGGAGAAATAGATGATTTTGATGTTGGAACTTCTAGTGAGCATAATTGTGCAATGACACCTCATTGTTATTTCTTCAGAAGCTTTTTCATGAAATTAGAGCTTATTATCCTTTTTGACTTCCCTGCGATACCACGTAATTAGACTTCCTTTCCTTCCGAAAAAAAATTTCAAGAAAAGTTCTTGAAAATTAAAAGATACCATCCCCAAAGATTGTAACCATTGTAATCCTAGTACAACATCAACACCTCCCATTGGAATATTCAATACATATTCCCCCATGGTTAGCTTGATATTATGGAATTTTCCAGAGCACTTTATAGTTTCTCCATTTGAAACCATCACTTGACATTCTAGTGCTGGGTATAGGAAATAATTCAATTCCTTGGCTACCTTACAATGAATAAATTTATGGGTACTACCCGAATCAATCAAAACTATTACCTTTTTCTTCTGGATATCTCCTTCTATCTTGAGAGTTTGAGGAGTGGTAATTCCTGCCAATGCATTACATGATATGGTCAAACTCATTTCTTCTTATTATAGGGTTGGTTCCTGGTGTATATCCTCTACTTTTGAAGTTTCTTGCTCATTTTCTTCCTCCTCTTTACAATCTATGTAAAATAATTTATTCTCATCACACTTATGACCTTTCGTGTATTTGCTATCACAACTATAGAAAAGCCCTTTTTCTCTTTTTTCTTCCAATTGTTGTGGTGTCAACCTTGTAGGTTGTGGAAGTCTAGGAGTAGCAACACTTCCATATTTATAGATGTGAGTGGTAGGCTTCCTTGTCGCCATAATTTTACATTCATTTTTTCTTGCCAACCTGAATGCCTTCTCCAATGAATCAGGTTCCCAGAGGCGAACCTCATGTTGGACATTATCCTTTAAAGTCCCTATGAAGACATCAATCCTGTGTTCCTCTGGAATATCAGTTACCCTTATATTCAATTTTTGGAAGTCTTCAATGTGCTCCACCAATGAACCCTTTTGTTTGAGGTTTATCAATTGGCTAAAGAAGGTGTTGCTCTTTGTATCCTCATAATGTGCTATCATTTCCTACGTAAAAATTGACCCATTGACAATTTTTTTACTGGAGAAAAGCCATCGATACCATCCAAATGTATTTTGTTCTAAATGTAAAGTTGCAATGCATACCTTTTGTGTGTTTTTCACATTATTGAGATCAAAATATTGCTCCATCTGTAGTATCCATGTTATAGGATCCTTGCCATCGAACTTCCTCATATCCATCTTTGGAATATGGTGGTTCTTCCATCCAACATTAGAGTTTATGAAATCACGATTAACATTTATTTTTTTCTCATCATGGGTTTCCTCTACTATCTTTTCCTCATTAGGAAACATTTATTGTATCAACTTTGTCAAACCTTCCATGTCTTCTTTTAGATCATTCTTCATATTTTCCATGTTGTCTTTAATTTTCATGAATCTTAGCTTCCATGTCATCCATCTTAGCTTCCATGCCATTCTTCAAAACATCCATCTTAGCTTTCAAACCATCCATCTTAGCTTCCACACCTTTCTTCAAAACTTCCATTTCATTTTTTGTTACTATTTGCGAGAGCGAAATTTGGTGCACTTGCGCTAGTAATTTTGATATGTCATGTTGCACTTCTTTGTCTTCATGAGTCATAGTAGAGCCTTCTGAAGGCTTAATGGGTGTTGAATTATTTTTAGGGGGAATTTTAGAACCCAATACTGATATCTATTCTACAATATTCCCTTGGAATCAATTCAAACTGATTTTTCAAACAAGGCTTATGCAATTCGAAAAAACACACACACATTTTTCTTGCTTTTGAGGAGCTCGATATTGAAACTAAATTATCTCTGCGATTTCGAATCTTTAATATCTGAAATTCGATCTTGTAGTAGCCCTCTGTATCGTCTTTTGAATGCCATAGGTCTGACCTGATTTGGATTCTTCAAGACAAAGTTATTCTCAATCTCCCACAATGACCTAATTATGGACTAGTTAAATAGAGTGAACTTGTACGAAGTTCTACGTGTCATTTTTTTCCTACTTGGAATTTGAAATTGATACACAGGAAACAGCAGTCCATGTACTTGTGTTCACTTTTTACATAATTCCAATCGGATGCTCAGAGAGAGAGTTATGATGATTTTCCCACGCTCACCTCTTTGAGATGAAATTCGGGAGGCTGAAAAAACCCTAACTTCCACAGATCATATCTCCAAAATTATTGTGAACCAAGATCTGAAATTTTTACACGAAGTTCCTTAGGATTTCAGCTTTGTCTGATACAAATTTTAGCTTTTGAACTTTCGTAGAAAAAAAGTTATAGCTAAAAATCCACGATGACCTGTTTGGAGCAGCAAAACCCTAGAATCCAAAGCTCTAATACCTAATGTTATGAAACCACCTCCAAAAATAGGAGAAAAGAAAGATCAATGCTTTAGAAATAAGCCACTTCAAGTGGGAAACCTCCTTTACATTACATAAATGAAAAATTCTTGGATGATACAAATGGAAAAATCTCCTTCTATATATAGGAGTCCATGGGGTCACAATATAATCCTAGCCAAGCTAAGAATAATAATGTAAGGGCACAATAATAAAAATATTGGGGTTATAGGGAAACAACAATAAAAATAAGGGGGCTATACTAACAAAAATAAGGGACTACACTTGTAATATAGGGACCTAACAATATTCCTAATTGGAAGATTAATATCTATGAAGTATTTTGGATAAAAATCAAATAAATTCAGGCATGGCTCTATTTGGTCTAAATATAACATGAACTTAATTTATAGATGTGGGGCTGTGACTTTATGTGCTAAAAACCTTTGGCCGAAGTGTACTGTCATCATTTATTATGAAGGTATGGATGGTCAATAGGCCAAAAATAAAGGCCGAGCAGCTAGGTCTGATGATGGGCTTGAATCAATCTCCATGGATATTTGTCACAGTAGTTCAGATGATATTTATGGAATTACAAATTCATATACCTTGATAGAGAACCTACTAAATTTGCATCCTGATCTCCATAACTTAAAAAAGAGGGAAGAAAGGCCAATTATTTGACCTGAGAATAAGAAAGATGAGTGTGGGGTTTTAGGGAAAAAATTCAGACAACTCCATATGGGAAGTCCTAGGCTAAAAGAAGATGATGAGATCTCTCAAAACGTGAAAATTAGTGAAATGGGTCGGGGAATGAATTCACAGGAGCATGGCAGCAGTTTCCAGACCATGGGAAACACTAATTTAGAAGAGAAGATTGATTCAAAACTAATACAAAAGGAATCTTCAGAAAGTACTGATGTTTTCCCCAACGAATTCATATTGCAGTGCAAGAATTTAAAAATGAGAAAACTAACATTATTCAAAGTCCTGGTAAAGTGGGAAAATATTTAGATGTAGAGCTTTTGAAGGAGAAGAATTAAACAATATATTGAGCATATCTAGGATACCTATTCTAGACCTAGAGAACATGTGGTAAAAAAATTGTATGGTTCTGATTTTGTGGAAATTTTAACATTATACAACGGGTAGTAGGATTTGACCTCGAGGACAGGTGGAAAAAGACTTGCATTGCTTTGATTTTGAGGAAATTTTATCACTGCACAAATGACTGTGAGGCTTGTTGGAAAGATGGAAAATAACACACATTGTTATGATATTTGAGGAAATTCTATCATTGTACAAATGGCTGTTGGATTTGAGAAAGTTTGTAGGGGTTTCGAGGGTTCTCCGTTGGGCTGGGCCTATGATTGGAACTTGGGATTTTCGAGATTTTATAAATATTGGAAGTCACAATTCTTTGAATTATAGAATTTGGATGATATCCTCGTTTGAAGTATCCATTCCACAATTTATATAACAAGAATTTCATTCTAAAATATCCAAAACTAAGAGGAAATAAATTATCAAATATTTTTGGAAATAAGTAAATGTAAATTAGTGTTTGAAGAAAGTGGGAAAAATGTTACCAAAAGAGAATATAGATGTTAAAAAGGGAAAAACATACTACTAATGTAGTCAAAACCACCCAATAGCAAGATTGCAATGCATTCACTACTTCCTTGCATACGACTTCAAAAGCTAATATTTGCTAATATTAATCCCTTCCAAGTTCCACTGGAAGCAACGAACAATTGAGAAACTAAAACTGGCTGATAGTTTCTTGCTGAATATTAGGACTATCAATTAAACCATGGATGACACCTAATTGCAGGCACTCTTAGTGGAAGTTAAATGCATTGACAACATATTTATTCTCAGATATTAGCTTGATATGCTTTCACTATATGGCTAAGTAACAAGAGATAGAATTCATGTCTATTACTACCCGCTGAACTCCGAATTAAATATCAATGAAACTTTTATTATGAAAAAGGAAGAAGTTTTCCCACTAAGAGTTGAAGTTGGCATGGCAAGAGTAAAAACAAAGAAATATGAGGTGAAAAAGAAACTTTATTTCCAAAATACAAAATGCTGAAAAAATAAGAGAAATTAGAGGTGAAAAAGGAACTTTCCTTCCAAAATGCTGAAAATGTATATGTACATGCACAATACCTAAATTATAGATTTATGAGTTCCTATATAGCTAGCTTGACACTTTCTTATCAACAACCATAATATGGAAAACAAAATCCTATTGAAGATTTATGGATAATGTTGATCAAATTGTCAGTCAGAAGAGATCTTGTTGTACAGATGTTGCTTTATAGGCTTTACGATCATCTGGATTTTTATAATGCTGGGCGATTCTCAAAATTTTCTACTTAAAATTGTTTTATCTTAATCAAAATCGTTGTTATTTCCTCATTACAGAGTTCTATTCCATACTTTTCTGATAAGTCTGAACCATATTTGTTGTGGATGTTGTGTGTGGACTTTATTGTGTTTCTGTTCATGATGGTCTAAATGCTTCCTTTCATATTTGGTTTTTAGTTCTCATTTGGGTTTAATGGCTTGGCCAAATTATGTGTTATGGATAGAGTTTGTTGATCTAATTGGATTAAAGAGCTTCACCATTGAAGTTGTGGGACCTCATTCAGATTCAAGACTCCGATCATTATGATTATTTTGGAGAATGTGAGTTTAAAAATAGCATGAATAGAGCCAATTATTTTTGTTTTGGTTTTTTTTTTTTGAATAACTTGACACCCAAAATTATTTAAGTTAAGGAGAGATGACACAACCGATCCTCTCTATTTAAAATTTTCCATGGACCAACAGTTCAAAAAATTGCCAACGCAAAATATTGGTTGACTCTAATACCCATTTAATGAAGAAGGCTACTTGCAGCTGTTCCCAATTGGAGGCTTAGAAAAATTATATCAGTCCAAGGGATTGCAATTTGCTTCCGAAGAATTTTCAAGGTACACATTCTGGTCTTATCTCAAGTAGTGCTGCTATTTGTGTATTCCTAATTGGTAGGTTAGTATCTATGAAGTATTTTGGATAAGAATCACATAAATTCAGGCCTGGCTCTGTTTGGTATAAATATAGAATAACACGAATTGAGCTAATTATTTTTTTTCTATTTTTTTTGGAATTTGAGGTAGTTTTGTTTTAATGCACCTACCTATGTGTTTTCTCTCTTTGGTATTTACATGAGATGCTTCTTCCAAATGTCTTAATATTTTGAAGTTATATGCACAACTTCATCTTTGTACATTTTTTTAGTACAACTAGATTAACTCCTGTGATCAGTCTCAGTTGTCTAGAGATTTATGTTTGGTTAGGCATTCATAGGATTTGGCTCACATCAACTGATTTGAGTGTGTCACCATATTCAAAAAATCCTTTTTCATGGTTGTGACTATGTTATTATCCATTACGCAACAAGTTCATTGGTGAGCCCTGGTATAGCACCAAGAGTGTTGTAACTCCCAGGGGCTGCCCTATTTTACTTTATCAACATGGGGTTCGTACAAACTTTGAGGTGACAGTGCTATATACACAACAGATGCATTCTGTCAATCTCATCCTCTTCCGCTCTACGAAAGGGTGATACTTTTAGGGGTTCTCAATGAATTCTTTCACACTTCAATGAAACTAAACTAAATAGTAGAAAGGAAATGACAAAAATGGAACTAATTGAATGTGCAGGAAGGAAATGATTGTAAGAAACTAAATTAAATCACTGAAAAGAAATGACAGAAATTAAACTAATTTAATTTGCAGAAAAGAAATGACAGAAAGGAAACTAATTCTAGACCACACTTAACTAGGAAAAATGGCTAAATGCACTCTACTTATCCTATGTCTATCTACCATGCTCCTATCCATGAAACTAAGATATCCATGACTCATTGCAACTTGGAGGGAAGAAAAGGGCTAAAAGAGGCTAATGGGGGGTTTGACACATGAAATGAGGTTTGGAAGCGGAAAGAGGGGGTTAAACCCCTATGAAACTTTATTATAGCGCGAGAAATGACTTTGGAGTGGAAATAATTCAAAAGTGCGATGGCATAATGCCATGGAGGAAAAAATTTGTGATATGCGATGTCGCAATCGCAACTTCGCAAGTTTAAAGGGATAGCGGTAAGGATTGACAAGAACGAACTAAGTTGTGTGAAGTACAATGCAGTAAAGGTTGCGGGTTGAGATCTGTGATACGGTAAGTTCTGCGAAGTGCGAAGTGCGACGAGTGACATGGCGGAGTTATCGCATCGACGGAATGAGTGATAAGTGTTATGCGAAAAGTTTAAAAAGTTTAAATGGTGCAAAGTGTGATTTCACAATATCACAATTGAAAGAATGAGCAGTAAGTGTTTAAAGGTAAAAGCTAAATGATGTGAAGTGCCATTTGCGATGGGCGACGTGGCAGTGGGACCGATGGCACGGTGCGATTTCGCAATATCGCAATCGCAAAGAACGATGGTAAGTGTTAAGGGAGAAAGGGTAAACAGTGTGAAGTGCGGTTTGCGATTTCACAATATCGCAATCACAAAGAACAACGATATGTGTTAAGGGAGAAAGGGAAAGAGTTGCGAAATGTGATTGCAATGCACAGTGGTAGGAGATTAAAGGAGAAAAGGCGGAGTTCACTTTCTAATGGGTTTGAATGGTTTTTCATGTGTTTTGCATAAAAAATGTAAGGCAACCGTGAATGGAGAAAAAAAAAAGTAAGGCTTGAAGGGCTTAAGTGGGTTAGGAAAAAGGGTAAGTACAATGTTAATGTTGAGATTCAACAAGATGATGAACTTAGTGAAAAGAGTCGCCTTCACTAAGTGGGCCCGCAGGCTATTTTTGGTACAAAGTCTATTTTTAGACATGTCGATCATATTCTATGAGTTGCAGGATGCTATTTGTGGAGGGTTGGTCAAGTTGGAAAAATAGATGGACTTCTATTTTTATACATATTGGGCGGAATCTATTTTTAGATTTCCAGTCTAAAAATATATATGTCAAATATTATTAGCTCTTAATAATATTTGGACTCTAAAAATTATATTATTGTCTTGGAGCACTTCAGTTAAGGGCGCAGATGTGGCACAACAGCTGACAGAAGGAATTACGCTATTCCTGAGGGTTTATTGGAGCTAATGCATGAGGACTTCAGTTAGAACTCATGTGACAGATTTTGGTGGAGTTATAGAAGTAGTTGGTGGAGTTGTATTTAGTTTAACTCAGTTAGACTCAGTTGAGCTAGTTGTATCTAGTCTAACTGATTGATACACTAGTGAGAGTGGTGTGAATTAATTAGTTAATTAATTCACTAAATAATAACTCATTAATCAACTGAAGAATACATCAGTTAACTACAATGCATGGCAGTTTCAATGGAGACCAGTGGAGAGATAGGTGAAAGGGAAAGATAAACTATTAGTTGTGACTATAGTGATGCATTGATTGCATCCAACAAGCAATGGAGATGCCAATGAGGATTGTGTGAGCAAGGCTGGCTGAATTCGAGTTCATTCAAAGCCATTCTTCAGCAGGGATTGTGCAGTAGAGGCAGGCTAGCAGGTGGCAGAGATCGGTGCATGGATTTGCAAGATCGGGCCTGATTAGTGTGTAGCGATTGTATTGTACTGAGAGCTTGATATGTTCAGCTTTGTATGAGGATTTTTACATGATCTATATGACATATATTATATACATATATTTGGGGTTTTTAGCTTCAGGCTTTCCCGTTAAACAACTGTGTTAATGTGTGTGAATTTTTATGGTTTCATGTGTGCATTGCAATTGATTTAATTTCCGCATGTGATGATCAATCGTGGAATAGATTCTGTATTGTGCATGAAGTTAAAATAGTGTGTGATCAGAAGAATATTGGATATATAACACATAAGTTATATAATTTCTACATGGTATCAGAGCGATATTGATCAGAGCAGATTGCAATTATTGAAGTGGTTGAGTTTTGTGCTGGCGGAATTCGAATTTGCTACAGTGTTTTCTTGGTGTCGAAGTTGAGCATTCATTGAAATGTCTTTCAACGGATTGCGATTGGAGTATGCCCTTGAGGGCAGCTCGAATTATATTGCATGGAAGGACAGGATGGAGGCGGTGTTGGATGATAATGGGTTGAAGGAGTTCATAGATGCTGAAATTCCAAAACCTGCTTCTAGCGATGCATCCGCACTTGACGCATGGCAAAAGAAGACAGCAAAATGTTGAAGGATTCTGTTGGAAGGTGTGAAGGATCGCATAGTGTCCAGCCTTCATGTTAAAGCTTCTCCATTATTTATGTGGAAATATTTGACAAACTTGTTCCAAAGCAGATGCGACTAAAGGAAGTTGGCGCTTAAAGACAAGTTCAGAGAAATAAAAATGGAGAAAGGCGACAATATACCCAAGTACCTCACGAAGTTTTTCCAGTGTAGGGATGAGCTGGGAAGTGTGGGGGTTGATGTAGATGAAGAGGACTTGGTGAGATTGGCTCTCCTTAGGCTTCCGAAGAGTTGGCATAACTACGAGGACTCTGTCAATGGTCGGGAGAAACTACTAGGATGGGAGCGACTTTGGTCGGATCTTGTGTAGGAGGAGATAAGGCGGGGTACCAGGGATGGAACTTCATCGAAGAATTAAGATGAAGAAAATTTCACTTTGGCTGCCAAAGCAAGGAAAGGGAAGGGAAAGAAAAATCCTTCTCAATCTGGTGCGAAAGAAGTAGGACTTGTCCAAGGTGAAGTGCTTTCATTGTCACCAACACAGACATTACGCCACTAATTGTCCACAGAAGAAGCAAAATAATCAGGCTGTTGGATCTGTAGTTGGAGAGGCCTTAGCCTCGCAGTTTGAGCTAGAT
Organism: Pinus albicaulis; assembly: GCA_034641835.2. Taxonomy (NCBI): domain Eukaryota; kingdom Viridiplantae; phylum Streptophyta; class Pinopsida; order Pinales; family Pinaceae; genus Pinus; species Pinus albicaulis. The sequence continues at coordinate 99,914,904 of MU968411.1, read as the reverse complement.
TTTTCGCTGATTGCATGCTTGGTTTCAAGTGTGATGAAATCAGTGTGTTTTCTTGACAGTGGTGTGTCTTTCCATATGACCGGAGACAAAGATTTGTTTAGTGATCCGAATGAAAAGGATCTTGGAGTGCACATCGAGATGGGCGATGATGGTAGATATAGTGCGACTGGTATCGGGACCATTTCATTTGAGAGGGAGTTTGGTAAACCTTTCGTATTGAAGGATGTCATGCATGTTCCAGGATTGAAGAAGAATCTGATCTCTGTGGCAATGTTGGAAGACAAGGGCTATGATGTTGTTTTTAGCAAGGGAAAGGCTTTCCTGCGCAGTAAAACAACTGGTGAAACCCGGAGGATAGGGGTTCGAGTTAAGAACCTTTATCAATTGCAGGTAGATGGTTGCACAACAATGGCAGGGAAAGCAGAAAGAGTGGTGATTCAGGATGAGGGCGAATTGTGGCATAGGATTTTGGGCCATCTTCACCATGGTGCTTTGAAAATTTTGCAATAGATTTCTATCGAGCTTCCCAATGGTACACTTGTGCAGTCAGATCAATGAAAGGGATGTACTTTGGGAAAATTTGTGAAGACCACTTTTCATGAGAAGGATAGTCACGCCACGACGATCCTTGAGAGAATTCACATAGACGTGTGTGGACCTTTCTCAGTAGATTCGACAACAAAGCACAATTATCGTGTGTATTTTCCAGACAGTCGGATGACTGTTGTGCGACGGGATATCAAATTTCATGAGGAGAAAGCCATGAAGTTGTCGCCTGAGAGGGAGCTACACTTGCATGCAGATGAGGAGCTACTTGTTCCTAAAGATGAGCCTCAGGATGTGGATTAGCCACAAGAGGATGTTCATGGAGTGGAAGAAACCACTCATGCAATGTCAAACATCAGAGGGTGGAAGCGCACTACAGAAGCTGAGCGACTGAATCTTGATGCAGCACAAAATGTAGGAGCACCTACATTACAGCGCAAATAGAGACAGTCACCTGACCGATTTACTGGATACATGGCTCTAATGAGCAAGTGTATCGTGACAGAACCATCCTCTTTCGAGGAAGCTGTGGAGGATCCCGCATGGGTAGATGCCATGGTGGAAGAGTATGATTCGATTGTCAGAAACAGTGCATGGGAGATTGTCCCAAGGCCAGAAGGGAAATCAGTGGTAGGTTCGAGATGGATCTACAAAGTGAAGCAAGCTACTGACGGGAGTGTTGAGAAGTACAAGGCAAGATTTGTTGCCCGGGGCTTCTCACAGATCGAGGGGATTGACTATGAAGAAACCTTTGCACCTGTCGCAAGGTATTCTTCCATACGGACCATCCTTGCTCTCTCAGCGCAGATGGGTTGGCACATTCATCAGATGGATGTGAAGACTACGTTCCTCAACGAAGTCATTGAGGAGGAGGTGTAAATTGAGCAACCTAAAGGATTCGAAATCTTCAGCAACGAGTCGCATGTGTGCAGGCTCAAAAGAGAGCTGTATGGGTTGAAACAAACACCTCGTGCTTGGTACACATGGATAGACAGTTATTTCACTGGACCTGGTTTCGCCAAGAGTGAGGTGGATTCGAACCTATACCAGATTGTGGTGGAGGGTAAGTTGCTAATCATTGTACTTTATGTAGATGATTTGATACTAACAGGTGATGAAATTTTGATACACTCATGCAAGGCAGATCTTACAAAGGAGGTTGAGATGAAGGACTTGGGCCTCCTTCATTATTTCCTGGGATTGGAAATTTGGCAGCGGAAGGGTGGACTGTTTGTGTCTCAAGGCAAGTATGCCTAGGAGATACTGGAGAAGTTTCACATGAAAGGCTGCAAGCCTATCGACACTCCTCTTCCTGGTGGTTGGAGGAAAGAGGATGCTACATCGGTAGAGGTAGTGGATGCCACTGTTTATTGACAGTTGGTTTGTTCACTCATGTATCTAGTCAATACACGACCAGACATATGCTATGGCGTTTACCAGCTTTCACAAGCTATGGTTAATCCTACCAAGATTTTTTGGAAGGCAGGCAAGCATGTCTTGAGGTATCTCAGGGGCACATCGGGATATGGATTGTGGTACAAACAGTCGGATGAGGTGAAGCTGCATGGCTTCATAGATGCAGATTGGGCAGGTAGCCCGACAGACAAAAAGAACACATATGGAGGGATATTCGGTATCGGGACTACAACAGTTTCTTGGTACATCAGGAAACAAAGATCCATGTCACTTAGTTCAGCAGAGGCCGAGTACATGGCAGCAAGTTTGGCTGCATGCGAGGCTATATGGATGAGGAAGATCCTGGTCGAGTTGTTCAGTTCACACTTAGATCCGTGGCACTTAGTTCAGCAGAGGCCGAGTACATGGCAGCAAGTTTGGCTGCATGCGAGGCTATATGGATGAGGAAGATCCTGGTCGAGTTGTTTAGTTCACACTTAGATCCTACTATGATATATTGTGATAATCAAAGTTGCATTAAACTCTTAGTTAATCCAATATTTCATGGTAGATCTAAACATATTGACATTCGGTACCATCATATCAGAGGTTGTGTGCAGCGGAAGATCATGTTGCTTTCTTACATTCCTAGGGAGGATCAGGATGCAGATATTCTGACGAAGGTGCTCACCAAGAGAAAATTCGAATACCATAGAGATAGGATCGGGGTGGCAGATAATCCCTATCTTGTTGAGAGGGAGTGTTGAGATTCAACAAGATGATGAGCTTAGTGAAAATAGTCGCCTTCACTGAGTGGGCCCGCAGGCTATTTTTGGCGCAAAGTCTATTTTTAGACATGTCGATCATATTCTATGAGTCGCAGGATGCTATTTGTGGATGGTTGGTCAAGTTGGAAAAATAGATGGACTTCTATTCTTAGACATATTGGGCGGAATCTATTTTTAGATTGCCAGTCTAAAAATAGATATGTCAAATATTATTAGCTCTTAATAATATTTGGACTCTAAACATTATCTTATTCTCTTGGAGCACTTCAGTTAAGTGCACAAATGTGGCATAGTAGATGACATAAGGAATTATGCTATTCCTGAGGGTTTACTGGAGCTAATGCATGAGGAATTCAGTTAGAACTCATGTGACAGAGTTTGGTGGAGTTATAGAAGTAGTTGGTGGAGTTGTATTTAGTTTAACTCAGTTAGACTCAGTTGAGCTAGCTGTATCTAGTCTAACTGATTGATACACTAGTGAGAGTGGTGTGAATTAATTAGTTAATTAATTCAATAAATAATAACTCATTAATCAACTGAAGAATACATCAGTTAACTACAGTGCATGGCAGTTTCAGTGGAGACCAGTGGAGAGATAGGTGAAAGGGCAAGATAGACTATCAGTTGTGACTATAATGATGCATTGATTGCATCCAACACTCAATGGAGATGCCAATGAGGATTGCGTGAGCAAGGCTGGCTGAATTCAAGTTCATTCAGAGCCATTCTTTAGCAAGGATTGTGCAGTAGAGGTAGGCTAGTAGGTGGCAGAGATTGGTGCATGGATTTGCAAGATCAGGCCTGATTAGTGTGTAGCGATTGTATTGTACTGAGAGCTTGATATGTTTAGCTTTGTATGAGGATTGTTACATGATATCTATGAAATATATTATATACATATAGTTGGGGTTTTTAGCTTTAGGCTTTCCCGTTAAACAACTGTGTTAATGTGTGTGAATTTTTATGGTTTCATGTGTGCATTGCAATTGATTTTATTTCCGCATGTGATGATCAATGGTGGAATAGATTCTGTATTGTGCATGAAGTTAAAATAGTGTGTGATCAGGAGAATCTTGGATATATAACACATAAGTTATATAATTTCTACAGTTAAGGTGAGAAGGAAAGGAGGGGAATGGAGGCGTATAAGTAGTGATAAAAAATGAAAAACACTTGCGGATTATGCACGAGAAACAAACAAAAATGCGTGATAAAATAGTGAATAGAAAGGCTTGGAATCAGTAATAAAAATTCTTCCCAAAACTAAAATAGAAAGCAATTTTTCCATGTGGGAAGGTCTGCCCTACTCGAACTCTATTGATAGATATGCGAGGGGGAGACTTGACCACATTTTTTGGAGTTTTTCCTCTATTTTACGACATATAATCAATTAAAAACTACAACAACACAAAAAATAAACAACAATGAAACTTATCGCAGATCTAACTTAAATGGGAGAAGAAAAACTAGCTAAATGATAGAAAGGAAATGACATGAACAACAGAGAAGCTGAGGCACATGGATTGGGCCCTAACCCACGAGGCCAACTCTCTAGAACTAGATCAATATAATTTCATCTAAATACTCATTGCATTAATAATACAGTCTTATTACATCCCGAAGGTCTTAACAACAACATCCTAATAGCTTGCAACAAAATTTCTGAATGGAATCGAAGAATAAAATGGAATCGACTAGAATCAATCCACTGGATAACTAACTCCCTTTCCTAGCTCTAGCTTTGCTCTATTTATTCTACAGGGAAGCTACCAACATCTCCCTTGAAAATGGTGATTGAGTCCACTTTGACTCCAAGTAAACATAGCTTGATTGCCCTTTGTCTTCAGTTTCTTGGCTGCCTCTTGGAATTCGATTTACTGGAGACTCCAAGTGAAGCATGGCTTGAGTGCACTTGGTCTTGAGTTGCTTGGCTGCCTCTGGAATTCAAATTGCTAGAGGGGGATCTCATGAGGATCCTTTGGCTACCTTTGAGAGTTAAGGAGGGTGAAAAATCCCCTTGAATCTCTCCAAGATTTCTCCCTAATTTCGTGATGTTGTGCTCATTTATTCTCCAATCCTGATTTTCCAGTGGCAGGGAGAAAGTCCCTAAATCATCTCTCTCTCTCCAAATTTGTATAATCTGCCAAATATTCTCACAATATTCTACAAAAAATAACCAATATTAGGCAAAAATATGCAACTACCTTTAATCCTTCCTAAGAACATATTAAAGCATAAGAAAACATTATTAAGTGCAGAAGGAGAGATTTAATATATCCTTTTATGTGCATAAGGAAGGTAGATGGGCCTAAGAAAGGTTAAATGGGCCTTATTTAATGTCTAATTTAGAGGCCCATCATCACCCCGTACTGAAACTATTGCTCATCCTTTGTGCAACCTATTCATCCTCCTGCCTTATGGTTCTTCTTGCATGTTGGCTTATTTCATTTTCTGTTTCTTGGGTCATGCGCTACTCCCTTGCTAATCTTCTTGCTATTCTACTTGCATTTCTTTTTGTAGGTGCTGCATAGATGTCCTTAGGTGCCTTAAGAAAATATATTTTGCATGCAAAGAGGTGGTGGGTCCACCTTTTTTTTTTTTCCTATTAACTGAGTTCACTGTTGGTTACCACTTTTACACTCCTTGTATTTTATTAAAATGAACTGCTTACTGCCCACTTTCTCAAGTCATTTTTACTTTTGTCTTGTTCCTTTTCTGGGTGGAATAAGTGAGGCTAGTTGCTGGATAAGGTTGAGGTTGCTCTGATACTAATTTTGGCTATATAAAATCTTTCCTTCTCACACTTTTTAATGTTTTATTAAGATAAAATAGATTCGAAGAAAGGGTTAGATGATTGCATACCTGAGGCTTACCATTGATTTGTTTTTGCATGTGATATTGACGATGTTGTTGATATGGCTGTTGAAGCTGCCTTTGGTGGTTTTAAAGCTGCATTCGATAACCTGCTTGAGGTCCTTTTGGAGCTTCTGAGCATAGGAGGAGGAAGTCCAAGTTTGACTACCTTTGACTAAAGTGTTGACCAAATTTTCTTTTTGTGCCAACTTGCTGTTTTCTGCTTGCAAAGTTTGGAGAGCACCTGTATTCATTAGAGAGACACATGGAGAAATGCACAATTTTTTTGTTTTTGTTTTTTTTTAAGGCCTACTAGCTGCCTCAATGAGGTTTTCAACTAGAAGGTCTACCTAGGTGCCTCAAAGGAGGTTTTCACCTAGGATATTTTATTTATTTATTTATTTCAACCCAATGACCGCCTCATGGAGGTTTTAAATCAGTGAGCCAATCTCAGATGCCTCAAAGAGGTTTTCATATGAGATTTTATTCTTTTTCTTTTTAATTTTTTTCCTTTTTTTTCACTTTCCTACTCTACTTGAAAAAAACAAAACCTTTTTCAAGTATAGGAATACTTCCAATGGAGCCATGTACACATCAATATGACAGATAAAATCAAGTGCACACTTGGAATATATGCTCTGACATGTACCTGAATATGAGAGATGATTTGCTTTGATTGGGATTGTATCAAGTGATTTTGGAGAAGAGTGTGCTGCTGCAGCTTAATGAATGTTTGGAACCATATGTCAATATAGTTGTGATGCCCCTGGTTCACTTGCTAAGTTGGATCACCTTGGATTTCCTCTTATATTATGACATTCAAATCTTCCTCTTTTTGTTGATTGTTCTCTTGAACACATAGATGAAATGCTAGTAAACATGAGGGAACTTTCTCAACATCTGATTCTGATATCTGCTCTTCATCAAGTGCAGCTCTTAACTATTTGATCTCCTCATTCATATCTTCTCCTTATTTATGTTGTCCTTTAATGACATTAAGAAAATATCTTCTTTGCAATACATTTCTTGAACTAAGATGCAAACCATTTAGATCAAGAGGATATGTTTGGTAGTGTTGTACCTCAGAATTGTAAGTGGGCTGAGATACTTCATGGTGTGGGTTTGGAAATGGTGGTACAGGTAGTGGAGTGGGGGTGGATATATGAGATGGATGTGGTTGAGGCTGTGGTTGTGGTGGATGTGGATGGTAGGGATAGCATGGAGTTGGGTATGAAGGATATGGAGGGAAATATTGAGGATATTATCGATTTTCCCAATAAGGACCTTGCCAACCATGTTGCCAAGATTGGTTTTGGGGTTGAGATGGCCAAGGTTGCCAAGGAGGGAGTGTGTCCCATTTAGTTTGAGATGGATGTGAATAAGCTTGAAATTGTGAAGTGGGTCCTTGCATCATATCAAGTTGACAAGGATGCTAGGGTATCCTTGGAGCTACATAACATAGCTTGTTTGGTGATTTCCTTGCTCCATCGTCCTCCTGGTAAACTTCTTTAAACCCGGGGAATGATGAACAATAATTAGTAGCATATGATTCTGCATGGATAACAAAAATATAAACATATTATTTTTGTTCATTTTTCATTCTTAACATTTCTACTTGTTCACTTAGATTGCTAAGGATTTTTGTTTTAAAGTTGTCAAGCAAATTTCCAAGTTCATCTTGCCTTAACAGTGTTGACGCCGACTTACTTACTCTTTCCCTTCCTCTTGATATGCGCTTGCATGTTTCACAAATTTCTTCAAATGAAAATTGATATACATCTCCTTTGCTTAGGAGTTTAATGAGGTCAATCCACTTATCCCTAATTGTTCTAAGTAAGAGGGGTTTTAGTGTGTAGAATCCTAGATGTTGCAATTTTTCCCTCTTAACATTATACATGAACCTCTCTATTCTATCTTCAAGGCTCTCATCTTCTTCTTGGTTCATTCTAAAAATTTCTTCTCTAAGATCACGATATTTATATTTTTCTAGAAATATCTTATTCATATCATTCCATGATCTTATTGAATTAGTACCTAGACTAATCAACCATTTAAGAGCTCTATCATTCAATGTTACATGAAACAATCTCAGTTTTTGAGTGTGTGATAAGTAGCCATAAGACCTACAAAGTATCTCAAATTCAAAGAGAAATGTTTCCGGATTGTCTGTCCTCATACCATGGAAGTTGGGAAGGAAATATGTAGGGATGTTCTTCATAGGTACACTGATGTCCATATCGTGAAAGGGAAACCCAATAAGATCTTCCTCATTGCCATCATATCCATCCATCTCTTATTCCTTCAAAAGTGTATGGTGATGTGGTTCTTACTACACCACGAGGTCAAGTGGGGGGGTTGGTATTGGAGAAATTTTTTTTCCTGAGTATCCCTACTCCTATGAGGCATGAAAATCATTTCTTTTTTGTATTTTTTAATATTTTGGAAACAAAATGAAAAAGGAAAGTAGAAAAGAATTATTAAAATAGAATCAAAGCATCTACTAGACACCTCCCCGTAAATGGCGGCAAAACGTGGTGAGCCCTGTTATTGCACCAAGAGTGCTGCAACTCCCAGGGGAAGCCCTACTTTACTATATCAACTCGGGGTTTGTAAAAAATTTGAGGCGACAGTGCTATATACATAGTAGATGCATTCTATTCATGGCATCCTCTTCTACTCTACGAAAGGGTGCTACTTCTAGGGGTTCTCAGTGAAGTCTGACACACTTCAATGAAACTAAACTAAATTGTAGAAAGGAAATGATAGAAATGGAACTAATTGAATGTGCGGGAAGGAAATGACTGTAAGAAACTAAATTAAATCGCTGAAAAGAAATGACAGGAAGGAAAATAATTTAATTTGCAGAAAAGAAATGACAGAAAGGAAACTAATTCTATACCACACTTAACTGGGCCAAACAACTAAATGCACTCTACTTATCCTATGATCTATCTACCATGCTCCTATCCATGCAACTAAGTTATCCATGACTCATTGCAACTTGGAGGGAAGAAAAGGGATAAAAGAGGCTAATGGGAGGTTTAACACATGAAACGATGTTTGGAAGTGGAAAGAGGGGGTTAAACCCTTATGAAACTTTATTATAGCATGAGAAATGACTTTGGAGCGGAAATAATTCAAAAGTACGATGGAGGAAAAAAGTTACGATATGCGATGTCGCAATCGAAACTTCACAAGTTTAAAGGGATAACGTTAAGGATCGACAAGAATGAACTAAGTTGTGCGAAGTGCGATGAGTGACGTGGCGGAGTTATCACATCGGCAGAATGAGCGGTAAGTGTTATGTGAAAATTTTAAACGGTGCGAAGTGCGATTTCGAAATATCGAAATCACAAGAAAGAGCAGTAAGTGTTTAAAGGTAAAAGATAAATGATGTGAAGTACGATGTGTGATGGGCGACGTGGCAGTGGGATCGACGGTGAGGTGCAATTTCACAATATCAAAAGAGCAAAGAACAACAGTAAGTGTTAAGGGAGAAAGGGTAAATGGTGCAAAGTGCGATTTCGCAATATCGCAATCGCAAAGAACGACGATAAGTGTTAAGGGAGAAAGGGAAAGAGTTGTGAAATGCGATTGAGATGTAAGGTGGTAGGAGATTCGAGGAGAAAAGGCGGAGTTCACGTTCTAATGGTTTTGAATGGTTTTTCACATGTTTTGCATAAAAAAGGTAAGGCAGTCGTGAACGGAGAAAAACAAAGAAGTAAGGCTTGAAGGGCTTAAGTGCGTTAGGAAAAAGGGTAAGTACAACGTTAAGGTGAGAAGGAAAGGAGGGGAATGGAGGCGTAAGAGAAGTGCTCAGAAATGAAACACACCTGCGGATTATGCACGGAAAACAGACATAAATGCGTGATAAAATAGTGAACAAAAAGGCTTGGATTCGGTAATACAAATTCTTCCCAAAACTCAAACAGAAAGCAATTTTGGCCTATGGGAAGGTCGTCCCTACTCGAACTCTATTGACAGATATGATAGGGGGAGACTTGACCATAGTTTTTGGATTTTTTCCTCTATTTTACTACGCATAAGCAATTAAAAACTATAACAACACAAAAACTAAACAACAATGAAACTTATCAGAAGCATATCTAACTTAAATGGGAGAAGAAAAACTAGCTAAATGGCATAAATGAAATTATAGGAACAACAGAGAAGCTGAGGCACATGGATTGGGCCCTAACCCACGAGTCCAACTCTCTGGAACTAGATCAATAGAAAGTCATCTGAATACTCATTGCATTAAGAATACAATCTTATTACATCCCAAAGGTCTTAATAGAAAAATCCTAATAGCTTGCAGCAAAAGTTCCGAATGGAATCAAAGAATAAAATGGAATTGACTAGAATCAACCCACTAGCTAACTATCTCCCTTTCCTAGCTCTAGCTCTTCTCTATTTATTCTACAGGGCAGCTACGAACAAATCCCTTGAAAATGGTGATTGAGTCCACTTTGAATCCAAGTAAACATAGATTGAGTGCCCTTCGTCTTCAGTTACTTGATTTCCTCTTGGAATTTGATTTGCTGGAGACTCCAAGTGAAGTATGGCTTGAGTGCACCTAATATTGAGTTTCTTGGCTGCCTCTGGAATTCGAATTGTTGGAGCGGGATCTCATGAGGATCCTTTCGCTACCTTTGAGAGTTAAGGAGGGTGGAAAATCCCTTTGAATCTATCAAATATTTCTCCCTAACTTCCCGATGTTGTGCTCATTTATTCTCCAATCTTGATCTTCTAGTGGCAGGGAGCAAGTCCCTAATTCATCTCCTTCTCCAAATCTGTATAATTTGCCAAATAATCTCACAATATTCTACAAAAATAACCAATATTAGTCAAAAATATGCAACTACCTTTAATCCTTCCTAAGAACATATTAAAGCATAAGAAAACATTATTAAGTGCAGAAGGAGAGATTTAATATATCCTTTTATGTGCATAAGGAAGGTAAATGGGCCTAAGAAAGGTTAGATGGGCCTTATTTTATGTCTAATTTAGAGGCCCATCACTCATTCTTAAATGAAATAAAGATCTTTCTAATTGTGGATAAGGAATTTATTGTATTTGTGGGATCTCTAGTGTGGATTTTTTTGGGGTAGCTAGAGGTGTGGTTGGGAAATAACTTGACACCCAGACTTATTTAAGTTAAAGAGAGATGACACAACCGATCCTCTCCATTTAAAATTTTCCATGGACCAACAGTTCAAAAACTTGCCAACACAACATATTGGTTGACTCTAATACCCATTCAATGAAGAAGGCTACTTGCAGTTGTTCCCAATCAAAGCCCTGGGAAAATTATATTAGTCCAAGGGATTACAATTTTCTTCAGGAGAATTTTCAAGGTACACATTCTGGTCTTATCACAGGTAGTGCTGCTATTTGTGTATTTCTAATTGGCAGATTAGTATCTATGAAGTATTTTGGATAAAAATCAAATAAATTCAGGCATGGCTCTGTTTGGTCTAAATATAACATGAACTTAATTTCTGATGTGGGGTTGTGCCTTTATGTGCTAAAATTATTTGCCCTAAGTGTATCGTCATCATTTCTTATGAAGGTATGGATGGTCAATAGGCCAAAAAGAAAGGCCGAGCAGTTGGGTCTAATGACTGGCTTGAATCAAGCTCCATGGATATTTTTCACAGTAGTTCAGATGATATTTATGGCACTTCAAATTCGAATACCTTGATAGAGAACCTAATGAAATTGCAGCCTGATCTCCAGGACTTAAAAAGAGAAAAGAAAGGCCAATGATTGGACCCGAGAATAAGAAATATGAGTGTGGGGTTTTGGGGCAAAAATTCAGACAACTCCATATGGGAAGTCCCAGGCTAAAAGAAGATGATGAGATCTCTCAAAACATGACAATTAGTGAACTGGGTAAGGGAATGAATTCACAGGATCATGGTGGTAGTTTCCAGACCATGGGAAACACTAAGTTAGAAGAGTAGACTGATTCAAAACTAATACAAAAGGAATCTTCAAAAAGTACTGATGTTTTCCCGTAGGATTTGATATTGCAGTGCAGACATTTAAAAATGAGAAAACTAACATTATTCGAAAGCTGGTAAAGTGGGAAAATATTTAGATGCAAAGCTCATAACCGCAGTAAAACAACAAATCAAAAATCAATGTTGAAGACATGAAATGAAATGGATATCTACTTGAAGGGTTTTATCTGCTATACTGAACACAGGCTCCTTCCCTGGTCTTCGAGCGTTTGTCTGTGAGATGTTAAACAGAACCGGTGGCAAATAGGCTCCTTCCCTGGTCTCCGAGCACTCTGTATGTGAGATGTTGAACACAACTTGTGGCAATGGGCATCGCTGAAACAAAAATGAAGTGGGAAATATTGAATACATAATACACTGTTGTTGATGAAAGTTACACTGGAGACGACAATAGGTATGTGAAACAGGAAAACAAGAAATTAGAGATCTGTTAGTCGAACTTGAATTTGTTGGTTGTGCGCCATTTTGTGCAACGTTTTGCAGACATCTTCAACCTAATCCTAAAACGTACCTATATGCCAAATGTAAAAAAAAAATGTTGATAAAAATGAGAAGTAAGCTGATTCAAAGAAAAAAACTTATCAACCTAAATATATACATGTACTTCACAACATTTTACATTGATATTATGAAAAAATATACATACAATAAATTTCCTATAAGACAATTAAAGTGAATTCCTATTTTCTTAAAACTACAAATTAAACCCTTAGCTATAAGGATTAAATAGAAGGTTTAAACCCTATCTAAAAAGGTTTCGTTAAAACACTTTTAAATATCATTTGATAGGCTTGAAAGGCTTCCCATTGTTGTTGACTCTTTCCTTGCCTTTGGGACTCGCCCAGCTTACCCACTTGCTTTACCTTTTTAACTTTTATTTTGTTGGGCACTCTTTTGGCAATTATGGGCATCAATGAAATCCACTTAACAGCCTCGCAATTTAAAATTCAAAGCATAATTTTTAGGTACTATCTCCAACATTGTGATCATGCTTTCAATTAATTATTTCTGATCATAGGCATAATTTCTTAGGGACTCTCAATATTTATGATCTTATTTCAATACTTTTATGCTGAGTATGATATACCTTGGAAAAGTACATTGCTGAATGAAACAACAGCATTTATATCAATAACAAAAATATCACCCAGTCAAATTATTGGTTTCCATTTATTCAATAGCATCTCAATTACAGCAAGAATATTTAGCTCTTCATTTAAGAGCATATGCTCATAATACTGGCATGATGGATAAATCCAAGTGTATCTGCTAGTAAATGATAGATCAAAATAAGTAGAACATATGCACAAGATCAGAACCCCTGAACAAAGGAAATGAGTCCTCAAGATCGAGACATCTCAAAAAGCTGTTGCTCATCTAAATCAAGAATCTGACTTGTCATTTTTGAAGGCAGTGCAGGATCTGGATGGTCGATGACTCATCCCCTATCTGGAGATAAGTATTGTCAGTTGCCAGATACCACTTATATTACAAAGAATAATCAGGAGGCTGGCGGGCCCCACAATCTCTCTTTAAGTCCTACCCACTTCTCGTAATTATTGAGTTTTGACTGTAGTCTAAATATGCTCATATTTTAATTTTTTTCATATATATTGGTCAAAGTTATATTGACTTTACTTTTACAAGTTTGATGAGAGTATCAAATTTAAATTAACAATGAGTTTCTTATCATAATTTTTGCTAATGTACTGTTAGACTCTACCAAAGTTTACAAGTTTTAACTTGTTCTGCATTACTTGTTTTATAATAAAAGAAGTAACGTAAAGTATTGCTTTTCTTTCTTTTTAATGGGAAGGAGCAAATTTTAATTAAATACTTATGACTAGCTTTTTAATAATAAAACATATGATGAGAAGAGATTTGAAAATAATCTAAATATTTTTTAATTTGGCAATAATATTTCGGAATTGTTAATATATATATATATATAATTTATCATAATTATTAATTTATATTAAGAAAAATTATTGTTCATTTGTATGAATAAATGTAAATTGATAATCATTACTAATGAATGAAAAGTATATTGATTAGTTGGGTTAGATTTTAAGTTGTTAACCATTTTAATTAGAATTTTATTTTATTTAAATTAAAGAGAAAATGATTATTAATTAATTAAAATAATTTTAGTTTTAATAAAAAATCATATATATATTTTTAGTCTAAATAATGAGAAACAATTTAATTGTTAAAGTTTATAAGTTTATATATATATATATATGAGTTTATGGAACATGGGAACTTGGGTACGGGTGTCTAGAATGGCTATAAGTTTCCTCAAAATTTACAGGAAATGGTTAATCGAGAGCGATAATATTATATAATAAAAAAATTTAAAATATAAAAAGAAAATATTTTTTTAATATATAAATGTATTCTCTCAGCATTTCTCTCCTTGAGTCTCTCCCTTATATATATATATATATATATATATATATATAATGTCAAGTTCATTATCAATTCTCTGAAAAATAACCAACCTTTGAAACAATTTGGCTTAAAAATACAAAGGAACTATTTTACATACGTTTCTTTAGTTAATCATTGATTTTCACATGCAATATGCACACACAATCTTTTGTGATATATATACATAAACATCAAAAAGAAATACTCATCAACATGACATCTAGATATTGCCCTTACGTCAAGGTGCCACACGCTTCCTTATCCCATCAAGAGATTGCTTTAGTTTCTCAATTAAGGATATCAGTGTTAAGGATGTCTTTGGCCTTTCTTTCTGCAAAGGTTTCAACATAGGCTCATGTTTTCTGGGCAGTTCAACATATTTCTCCACATGCTTTGTGTTCCCCAACCCTAGGGTTGGATCTTTAGAAATAGAGGTTCCATAAGAATTATCCACACCTGCTTGTTTAGTTCAGGACTCAGGAAACATTTTTATGAATTATGCCTATTATGAATTCATGAAGCTTGCATACAACACAGACGTAATTATGATTTTGTACTAATTATACTGAACTATGAAGAAGCCGTGTGTTGATCGTTGATCATTAATTAACATGAGTCATTGTTTAATTAAACCTTGAGAAGCCATGTATCGAAATGTTATGACAGATGGTGAAAAATTTAAGGGATGGTTGAAGAAAAACGATGTAAGACAAGTCACGTGCCTAAAAACCGAAGCATATGTACGAAAAAGGTCCAAATATAAAGTGAAAAGGTAAAGGTAATACAAAAAGGAAAAGGTATGGTGTAAAAGGTGCAAAACGAAATTATTGAAAGGCTTGCCGCTTTCATAATATTTCAAGTGAGGGAACTCTGCGTATGGGAAATTCCGAGGGGGTCAAGAAGCGGACAGGGGAAGAGGCCCGTACCCCCGCGGAATTACGGTGATGTGCCACGGGGTGGACCCAAGGTAAGGGTGATGTGGCAGAGCAACGCGCGGGCAAGAGTGATGTGGAAGAGCAGAGTGTGGGCCCTAGAGGCCTGTATGCTGTGTATTTAACCAGTCCTGCGAAGAATATGTTTCAAGAACCATGTGGTTTATGCGGTAGAAAGGTAAGGTAAGTTTCTAGGTGAGATGGCACTGAGGCCCATACCAGTATTAAACCCGGCACGTGGTGTTCACCTGCTTCCAGCTGACACCCAATCCCTATACGCCGCGTGCTCCATTGTCAGTGTCCTTACGACACTCACCCCGCTTACTTCACCTCTCTGCCTGTTACATCAGAACTTTCAGTCTTAGATAACGGTCCTCCCGTATTTTACTGTAGTAAAATTTACAGGTCTTCCAGCTACGGTATAAACTAAGTGGGAGCTAGTGCCAGGTCTACCTAGTCACTATCAACACCCCCTGCGTCATTTTCCTAAGCAGATTTCCCTACTGCACAGGTACTCCGTCCCTCATATTCCCTCTGCTTTCCTTTCGTTTTTTAAAAATTTTGTATGTCAATCATGGGAAGGGGCACACCCAAGAAAACTGAACCAGAGACTCCTCAGGTCCGTGAAACCAGAAACCCTCCTAGGTTCGAGCCTTTCATTGACCTGCAAGCCGAAATCTGTGATCCTCAATACCCTTTTCCCATCAGTAGTATAAAACCCGAGCTTTTTAGGTGACATGTTGAGAATAGGGATCGATATCAGGTGGTTGTGTCAGGTTTATATCATCAGATTACCCCCCCAGTCTACCCGGTGGTCGATTTTATTTGCTGGCTTAGATATGCCTACGATGAGCATCGAGGCACGTTTACCTCTGCTCAGGGAAATAAGATTTTTTCTCTTTCTCCCGACATTATCAGGCAAACCCTCCGCTTTCCCACCAGTGCCAGCTATACCAGTTTCAGTAAAGTGACTTTAACCTCCCAGTTCACTAAATTGCCGCGGGAGCACGAAGGAGACTTCATTTCCTCTATAACCAGCAACCAGGCTACGTCTCTTCCTTCTGTAGATCCTTTCCCATTGAGTTTGTTCAAAGAAGAAGTGCATCCCATCCTTGCCCTCATCGCAGGTCTCTTAGGTGTAGGCGGTTTGGGGGAAGTTTCCAGGGCATGTGTTTATTTCTTGCGGTTAATGTCTTAAACGAGGGTAGTTCTAGATATCCCTGGCTTCTTGGCTGCTAACATTCAGACCCAGTTCCAAGAGCTTTCGGAAACCAGTCATTTCCGCTTTTGTTCGATGGTCTTCTACCTCTTCTTATATCAACATGCTGATAAGTTCGAGGGTTTGGGTTTAGATAGGGTATACGATGTAAATTCTCAACCCTGACCAGTTTTCGACTGGAACTTTGAAGTACGTCAATTACCAAATGGGGTGGGTTATTCCAGGTTTCTAGATGTCCATTTCCTACACTATCATCCATGACTCACCCTCACCTAGGGTTTTTCCTGAAATGAAGAGCTGGCTACAAGCTAGTAAAACCCAGAGCACCGGGGATTGGTATCTATTTGACAATAACACTGAAATTCGGGTCTATGGAGCCGAGGTTCCCCCTTACCAGCTTCCTGTGTCTCCTGTTCGACGAGTTTATGCTCTGGAATATATTCAGAAGACTCTCAAGTCTGACCAGTTCCACTTTGTCCCTACAAAGAAGGGTTTCATCTTGAAACTCCCTATCACTATTGGCCCATTTATTGTGAATTCAAGACACGCCCTCCCCATTGTTGAGAATCTGCTGCAAGGCATGGACCTAATACAGGGGAAGACTTGGCCCTATGATCCCCAGGAGATTATCTCTAACATAAGAAAGAGGAACAAGTCCACTCCTTATGCACATGAATCAAGACCGTTTATAGAGTGGAGGGCTAACCTTGAAACTTGGCCTTTGATTTCGCAGATGGAGACAGATTCATCTGTCATAGGGGAAGGAGGAGAAGTCAGTAGAGGCCAAGAAGAAGAAGAAGTGGATCCCTCAGGAGCAGGCTCCCCCCTACATAAAAAGTAGAAAACAGTCTCAAGCGAGGCAGAAGTCATAGGGGAAGAATAGCTGCTTGAATCGTTTACACCATATGGCCAACCTAATGGGAGAAAAGCTGGGATTAAAGTGCTGAGAGACAGTATCACCTCCTCCGACTACTCTGAAGTCTCACAGGCCATCAGAGATTATATCTCACCAGTTGTAATTGAAAGGAGCCCGAAAAATAGAACAATCAGGGATAAATACAAGGCCGAGCTGGAAGGTTATGTGGAAAAATATCATACCAGGGTTTCAACTTCCATGAATGTGGACACAGAACACCTGGTATTGTCAATGGCTGAGGCCATCTTGGATCCTAGTGCAGGTACCACTAGTTACAGGGTGCTTGAGTGTGCAATTGACATGGCCAAGGTAACAGCACCCGACAAATGCAACCTGTTCCAGGTGGTGGGTGATATGTTGAAGGACGAGGTAATGCGGGTCACCATTGGGCTGAGAAAATTGGAGAAAAAGCATGAACAGGTGAGGGCGACCCTAAAGAAGGAACAGGAAAATTCCCGTGCTCTTTTGAATCAAGTACGCGGTCTCTCAGAGTCGATCAAAGGAAAAGAAACTGGAGACTCAAACCCGCAGCGCTATGTGATTGAGCAATTGCAGAGGGAAGTCGCGTCTATGAAATGCAAGGTTAGCATACCGACATCTCACCATGTTCAAACAGCTGAATTGGCGCAGACAGAGAAAGAAAAAGCAGACTTGGCTGACGCACTGGCGAAGGAGAAAGAGGAAAAAGAAAAAATGGCAGAAACAATCGCCACTCTTTAGAGCAAGCTGACGGAGCTACAGACTACCTAGGACACGCACAGCTGTGTGACAACTACAACCCCACCAGAGACTAGTTTGCTGTTCGAGCAGCTGACCACAGCGAAGGCCACAAATGATGTATTAGAAAAGCAGGCTTCCACCGCGAGGCTGAGAATCACCGAGTTGGAAACCTCCTTGGCTGAGAATACCAGAAAAATAGAGATATTGCAGAAGGAGATTGAGCAGGAAAAGAAGGCAAGAGCCGACCAGCAGAAGACCATCAATGATCTCAACAGCCGCCTGAAAGGTAACATCACCCTCAGGGATGGAAGAAGGATAATTTGGTCAGAGATCATTTCGGCAGTAACAGAGCAGTGGGAGTTCCTGAAAGTCATCGAGGAAATAAAATCTTCTGTACTCTATCTCAGAAGGAAGTTTCAGGAGGGAGATCTTAACTTGTCCAGCAGAGCCCAGCATGCAAGAGGATATGTTTCTTTCTTGAAAGGGTTGAAAGCTAGTGAGGTGGAGCAGCATGGCATAGCGAGTCGGTTTAAGGAAGCCGTTGAATGCCAAAATATTATTGATAAGGAGTCGGCCCGCGTTATAGCTTCGAGGGCCCTACAACAGGTGGCAGCCAACGTGGACCGTTTCGACGCAGTTTGGGCCGAGATCACAGTGGCAGGACTTCCATCATGTTGGGATCCTACCACTCCTTCCATGCTGCGATCATTGCCAGAGTATGAAGCACGCCTTTAGGAAGAAAGGGACCGGACGGACATCTTGTCAGATAAAACCGCTCTGTTAAAAGCTAAGACAATTGTTTCATCGCTCCGCCCAGAATTCATTTTCCTTCATCTAATAAAACACAAGATCCCCACCGAGGCAAGTCTAAATGAACTCACTAAGGCCTTCATCAAGGTGGAAGGATTCGCAGCGATGCCTGAACCTTCAGCGGACAGTGAGCAGAGGTGCACCCAGTTTGCCAGCCAGATCGCCAGCTCGTCAGCAAATGTTCCGCCACCAGTGTCAACGACCGCCTCAACCCCTTCTCATCAATGAAATACTGTGAATTCATGATTCGGCCCTAGTGGCCTTTTTAATTTTACCTTAGTTAATTGCTTTTAAGTTTCAAGTGGAATTTATATTCCACTCCAGCATTTTATTTTCTGCCAAGACGGTTGTTTAATATTTTGTTTCAAAACGGCCGAGTGCCTAACTGCAAATGATGAGAGGCCTTTATTCCTCATCATAAGTTTTGGTTATTTTGATAAGGACATCTAACAAATTCCTGGCATGCGAGGAAGATATTTTTCCAAAAAATATCTTCTCGCTCATGTATTGAGGTCTCTATATAAGTAAGATCAGAAGAGAGAAACAGGTTCCAGATTTTCAAAAGAATTTTGCTGTGAAAGAATTGTTGTATGCTTTTTGTCGAAATCTTAATAGAAATGTGAAGAACCCGTTGGGTCTCAGCAAGAAGGAGTTTTACTTTAAAGTGAGGATTCTGGTCTTAACGTTTTATAGTGTGTAACTCTTCTTTATGTGATATCGTTTTACTGTTCATTTCGCTGCTTCCACTTCTTTTATATCATGTTCTGGAAGGCGAGTGGCTCACTAGTTTTGGTATAAATTTATCACAATGATACTTATATTAAACTTGTCAAGCACTTTAAATATGGCTCAGGCATGGTATGCTGTTTCACTTTCCACTTCACTCATTATTCCTCTATATTAAATAATGTGAGATGTTATTCTTTCAAATCTATTGACATGTATGGATTCTTATCTTTTAAGCCCATCTCATGTTTAGATATGTTTACATAATTTCCTCTCATTAGTAGTTAATATCCTTTCTGTAATTTCTATGCAGAAAACTTCATCTGATTTTTAAATCTCTGTAAAGAATTTTAGAATCCAGCCCTCCTTAAAAAAAGCTGTCTTTGAGTTTTTTGATGCATCTATATTGAGGACTCGCTCCTTGCCTCTCCAATATCTTGTTATTTTGCTGACTCTGAGAATATTCTGGTTCCATTTATATTATATCTCCTTGTAAAAGTTGAAGTAGTAAAGAGCCTCATTCTGTTAAAAGTCTTGAATTATACATTACGCTCCTTACTGTATAAGATGTCCTAGGCACTGGTCTTTCACAACTCAAGGCTGTCTCTAGGATTGACAACATCTTTTTGGCGCCGTTGCCAGGGAACAAAGTTGAGAGAAATTAATATCCCTGGGTCTCGACAAAACCTTATTCACTCTTCAATTAGGTGAGCATGGAGAGTTGAGAGTTGTATATCCCTCACCTTGGCGACTCCACATTAATTTTTCAGGTAAATCTATTTGCAGTCCTGGCTCCTTGGAAGCCACACCTGAGGTCAGATACGTCTCAGCCAAAGACACCTTCTGTGTTTGACCCAGAGAGAATCCTACATAGAAGAAATTGGAGGGGAAGACAATTCATCCATACCTAGATCCCACAATTTTCTTTAGAAGACTTTCCGTCCTCTTCTTCTCAAGTAGCCCATGTACAAGGTTCTAACTTTGCTGTGGGAGAAACCGGTTATTACTCAGATAGTCTCCCTCTGGGAAACATCAAAATCAAAGATGAGGTAGAATCAATAGATACCACTTGTTACACATTCCACCCCACTCCAGAGGCTGAAGAATTCAAAGAATTCACTGAAGTATCTGCTGTTAATATTCCGCCTTTTTCGTCATCACCCCAAGCTGCTGTCCAATACATTCCCATTGTCATTCATGCCTCACTTCCACCTCCTCCTCTTACACATCAAACCCTTCTGTTACCTCCACCCCCTCCTCCAATGGCAAATATTCCGGGCTTCTTGTTGAATAAATATGCCCCCCTGGCATTACCTCAAGTGCTGAATGATATGCCACAGGACTATCTAAAGATCCTGCCCCGTTTAAATGGGGAAAACGAGATCGAAGCTAAAAAACACCTTGAGGTCTTCTGCTCTTTTGCAGAAAATTTTAATGTGGAACATCTCGACGTAGTCCTAAGACTGTTTGTGCAATCTCTTGATGGTGAAGCCATAAAATGGTTCAAGACACTGGGAGACCGTTCTGTCACCACTTGGGAAGGAATGGAGGACACTTTTCTCAGAAAATGGGGAGAGAAGAAAGATCATGGAAATTTTCTTACTAAGTTTAACACACTCAAGAAAAGACATAATCAAGGGGTGGCTGAATTTATTAAGAGATTTAACAAGTTGTACCTGAGCCTTCCCGTAGATATGAAGCCTCATCAGACCACTGCCAAGGTTGTTTTCGTGGCAGCTTTTGACTCAGAATTCGGCTTCTCTCTGAGAGAAAGAAAGCCAGCCACCCTGGATGATGCCCAGATAGATGCACTAGAGTTGGAGGCAAATTTTTCCTCTATTGGTAAATCCAAGGGAAAGCCTGAACATGATACTATAAGAAGGGGGAAAGAAGAGGTATCCACCTCGAGCCAAGATAGAGATTCAACTAATGACAGGATTGAGGAGATGAACAAGATGATCAAGAATCTCTCAAGTAAGTTGGTTAAACTTAAAATGGAGGCCAAGAATTCACCCTCCAAGAATTTCCAAAATGCTCCAAACAGAGGTTATAATCCTCAATACCAGAAGCCACCCTTGCAGATACTGCAAAGGGAAAGGAAGGAGCAGCAGGACCAGGTACCACATCCTCTGTATTTGGAAGTACAAGTAGATGGTCCTACCGAAGACACTACTTATGAGCAAGAGGAGGCATACCTTGCTTTCTCAAACAGTGATGAAGTGGAATGCCCCCTACATGAAAGTGATGAAGTGGAGGTGCAGGCACACACAGAAGGAAAAACTAATGAAGATACCGAAGATCCTGAGATTGATGACTACTGCAAGCAGTTCGTCGATTTCATGCAAGCTCAGTTCAATAGAAGATATGACCTCAGATATTCTAGGAAGAGAACTCGCACTCAGGATCAAGAGGAGGACACACCTCAAGAGGAAGCACCTGCTCAGAAGGATGCCACGGCTCAAAGGACCCCAGACAAAGGTAAGAGGCCTCTTAACCAATCTTTGTAGTCTGCTGATCAAATTCCTTCATCTTCACAAGCGGCTACACTCCCTAATGTCAAGCCAATCTTAAAAGAAGTCAAACCTCTCCTTCAGAACAAAGACTCCAAAGATAAATAATCAAAAGAAGTGTCAGTAGATAGGTCCTCCTTTGCCTTCAGTTTATAAAAGGAGCTTGAGAAGGTGAAGATCCCAGTTCCCTTAACCGAATTGTTAAAACAACCTGCATATCAGTCCCAGGTCACATCCTTTATGCTCCCCCCAGAATTAATACATATTGCAGACAGTCTGAACCTTCAAGAAGAAAGGCCTATGGTTGTATTTGGCCCACATGTCGAAGAGTTAGATGCTACTACACCGCCATTTTATGTGTCTTTAGTAATACATGACCTGCTGCTGCATAACTGTATGTTAGATTCGGGAGCCTCTCATAACCTTTTGCCCATCTCGGTCATGGAACAACTAGGACTACAAATCACCCGTCCATACAAGGACCTTTATTCATTTGAATCCAAGAGAGTTAAATTCCTGGGCATGATCAAGGATGTGGTGGTCAATTTGGCCCAGATCCCAGCAAAAAGTGTAGTAATGGACATCATGGTGGCTGACATCCCAACTCGCTTCGGCATGCTACTGTCAAGATCTTGGGGGACTAAAATTGGTGGCTCAATCAAGTTGGACCTGACCTATGCCACTATCCCTGTCTTTGGTGGCCAGGAGAGGAGGTTGTACCGAGAAACTAGATTTGTGAAGACAGTTACCAAGGCAGATGACTCAGTCAATTCTCCAGTTTATAGCAGGGAGGGAGATTTTTCATGTTTAATGCTGGAGGAAGATCAGGAGTACGCTCACGAACAATCATTCTACCAGATGAAGACAAAGCAGTGAGTAGAGAGTCCTGAATCATAAATCTAGACACTTCATTTTGATGGAGAAAACTCCAGAGAAGGAAATGGGGCTGGGGTATTATTGATTTCCTTTGCAGGCCAATGGGTCCCTTTGTATTTCAAGCTGGAGTATGAAGCCAAAAATAATGTGGCCGAGTATGAAGCACTTCTATTGGGGCTGCAGACAGCCAGGAGCATAAACATACAAATTCTAAAAGTTCTGGGAGATTCGGAACTGGTAGTCAGACAAGTGAAGAATCAGTGCCAAGCCAAAAATCCTAGGCTAAGGGCTTATAAGAACTTAGTTTGGGATCTGATGGAGAATTTCTTCTTGGCATTCAATATCCAGTTCATGCCCCGGGATCAGAATAGGATGGAAGACTCCCTTGCAGTGGCTGCCAGTACTTTCCGTCCACCTCAGAATCCTCTCTTGAGATATGAAATTGAGGTATGTTATCGGCCATCAATCCCAGACAACATCAAACATTGGCAAGTGTTTGAAGATGAAGAACAGGTGAAGATATTTTTGGAAACAGTTGGGGAATTTTCCAACGTGGAGATTGATACTTGTGAAGAAGAGGAGGCTGAAAACACTTCAGGAGATAAATGGGAAGAAAAGGTGGCTGGCCACAAATTTCTGCAGTTGAAAGGGAATGTCATTCCCCAAGGACTAGTGCCCTTAGAAAGGTTGTTTAACAAGAATGATGTTCCACTGCAACCAAACAAAGTTGTAGAGGAGAATCAGGTAGAATATTTGAATCTTGGCACGGAGGCTGACCCTAAAATCGTGAAGTTGTCCAAGAAGGTCCCGGAGGAATATAAAGAGCTCTACCAGAAATTATTTCAGTCCTATAAAGACGTGTTTGCATGGTCTTATCAAGACCTAAAAACCTTTGATATCAGCATCATGCAGCATAAAATTCCACTGAAGGGAGATGCAAAACCACATAAACAGAAGCTTAGATAGATAAATCCCCTGCTGCTACCCTCGATTGAGAAAGAAATTAAGAAACTGTTGAAGGCCAAAATCATTGTACCATTAAGATATTCTGAGTGGGTAGAAAACTTAGTCCCTGTACGGAAGAAAAATGAAGAAATAAGGTTATGTTTTGATTTCAGGAATCTGAACAGAGCATCCTTAAATGATAATTATCCACTGCCCAAGATGGATCACATCTTGCAGAAAGTGGTAGGAGCTTCCCGAATGTCGATGATGGATGGATTCTCTGGGTACAATCAGGTGGCTATACTACCAGAAGATCAAAATAATACTGCCTTTACCACTCCATGGGGGACGTTCATGTATGCCAGGATGCCTTTTGGGTTGATTAACACAGGGGCCACTTTTCAGAGGGCCATGGATATTGCTTTTGTCGGAGAGCAAGATAAGTTTGTGGTGGTATATTTGGACGATATTACTGTGTTTTCGAAAGATGATGCAGAGCACATTGAACACTTGCGCAGAACCTTCGAGAAGTGCAGAAAGTATGGCCTCTCCCTCAACCCACAGAAGTCTTTGTTTGCACTGGAAGAGGGAAAGCTTTTGGGACATATTGTAACCAGAGATGGAGTAAAGATAGACCCTAAGAGAGTAGAAGTTATAAATGGCATTTCCCTCCCTAGAAATAAAAAGTAAGTTCAGGTGTTCCTAGGCCGAATAAACTTTCTGAGGAGGCTCATCCCTAACTATGCTGAGATAGCTAGGCACATAACTGACATGCTGAAGAAGAATAATGAGGTAAAGTGGTCACAAGAATCACGAGAGGCCTTTGCCAGGATTAAAAATGCATTTGCTGAAGCCCTTGTGCTAGCTGGGCCAGATTATGCCAAACCTTTTATGATCTTTTCCTTTGCATCACCTCATACAGTGGCTGGAGTTCTGTTACAGAAAAATGAAGAAGGGTATGAGCAGCCTATTGCCTTTTTCAGTCAGGTGCTTCATGATGCTGAGCTGAAATATAACATATTGGAAAAGAAGGTATATGCTCTGGTGAAATCCCTCAAAGATTTTCGTATGTATGTCTTGCAGTCCCATGTCACTGCGTTTGTGCCCACAACAACTATTAAGGATATCCTTATCTAGGGGGATAGTGAAGGAAAAAGAGGGAAATGGATTGCCAAAATACAGGAGTATGAGCTAGACATCCACCCTACCAAACTAATCAAGGGACAAGGGTTAGCTAAAATCTTGTCCGAATCAAATTGTCAGGCTCTAGGTATAAATCTGTCCATGATGGAAAACGAGGAGTCTGAGAGGAAAGAAGAACCACAGGGAGTAGAGATAGCTTCCCAGAAGACACATATGAAGTACCTCATCAGCCCCTGGTACAAGGAGATTGTGGAATATCTTCTAACACTCAGTTTCCCGCCCAGCTGTGACAAAGCTAAATACAGAACACTTAGGTTGAGGTCACAGAAGTACCTGGTTGCAAACGGTCGGCTGTAATGGCGAGACCCCTCAAGCATCCTGCTCCTGTGTCTCACAGAAGAAGAGGTAGAGAGTATAATGGATGAGTTTCATGAAGGAATCTGTGGGGGCCATTACAGTTGGAGGGATACTACTCACAAAATCCTGAAGGCTGGTTTCTTCTGGCCCAAACTCTTTGGAGATGTCTTTGCCCGGGTCAGAGCTTGTGAGAAATGCCAAATATTTGCTGAAAGACAGAAGCTAGCACCTATGCCCATGATCCTTGTTCATGTAGATGAACCATTTCAGCAGTGGGGAATTGATTTTATCGGCGAAATACATCCTCCATGAAGTGGTCAGCATAAGTGGATACTAACTACCACGGATTATTTCACAAAGTGGGTGGAAGCTATACCCGCCAGTAATGTAACAGATACTATGGTAATAAAATTCATGGAAGAAAATATCATATCTAGATTTGGCTGCCCTGCCAAGATAGTGACCGACAATGCACAGGCCTTTAAATCTGCAAAGTTTGTCAGCTTCTGTCAACAATATAATATTGCACTAGGTCACTCTACAGCCTATTACCCACAAGGAAACGACCTGGCAGAGTCTTCAAACAAAACGCTGGTGAGAGCACTGAAGAAGGATATCAACGAAAACCAGAAAAATTGGGATTCCTAGCTGAAATTCGCTCTGTGGGCCAACAGGATTACCAGAAAGAGAGCAACCGGGAAGTTCCCGTATGAATTAGTATATGGGAGGGAAACAGTTTTCCCTGTACAATTAGCATTATCGGTAGCTCGATTCATGCAGGAAAGCCAAGAAGAACCTGATGATGTGACCAAGAGAATCAACCAGTTGGTGGAGCTAGAAGAAACGCGGAATCAGGTAAGCCAGAGGCTAATTGAATATCAGGAGAAAATGAAGGATCTTTTCGATTAACATGCCAAGGACAAGAAGTTACGGGTTGGGGATTTAGTGCTCAGATGGGATATTCGAAGGGCTAATAAAGGGAAACACGGTAAATTCGACCCCCTCTGGTTTGGCCCTTTTAAAATTGTAGAGCAAGGGGGCAACAATACTTTCAGGTTGGAAAATTTACAGGGAGATTTGCTTGATGCCCCTGTAAACGGTTAGTTTCTCAAACCTTACTTCCAGTTCTGAGTCAGGCCATAAGAGCCTGATGTATCACATTGTATATTAGTTACTGTTTTTGTCTTTGTTTGAATAATGTGTGTGTCGTGATGGATCATGAAGAGAGAAATCAAAAGTGCTGAAGAATGGTGTCCACAAAAGATAAACAGGTGGTCTGCGAAGTTGTGGACATGCTCAAGAATGAACATGCCGTCCCTAGGTGGAGCCAATGTTGATCATTAATTAACATGAGTCATTTTTTAATTAAACCTTGAAAAGCCATGTATCGAAATGTTATGACAGATGGTGAAACATTTAAGGGATGGTTGTAGAGAAACGGTGTAAGACAAGTCACGTGCCTAAAAACTGAAGCATATGTAAGAAAAAGGTCCAAATATAAAGTGAAAAGGTAAAGGTAATACAAAAAGGCAAAGGTATGGTGTAAAAGGCGCAAAACGAAACTATTGAAAGGCTTGCCGCTTTTAGAATATTGCAAGTGAGGGAACTCTGCATATGGGAAATTCCGAGGGGGTCAAGAAGCAGATGGGGGAAGAGGCTCGTACCCCCGCAGAATTACGGTGACGTGCCACGAGGTGGACCCAAGGTAAGGGTGATGTGGCAGAGCAACGCGTGGGCAAGAGTGATGTGGCAGAGTGGAGTGCGGGCCCTAGAGGCCTATATGCTGTGTATTTAACCAGTCCTGCGAAGAATATGTTTCAAGAACCGTGTGGTTTATGTGGTAGAAAGGTAAGGTAAGTTTCTAGGTGAGCTGGTATTGAGGCCCGTACCAGTATTAAACCCGGCACGCGGTGTTCACATGCTTCCAGCTGACACCCAATCCCTATACGCCGCGTGATCCACTGTCAGTGTCCTTACGACACTCACCCCGCTTACTTCACCTCTCTGCCTGTTACCTCAGAACTTTCAGTCTTAGATAACGGTCCTCCTGTATTTTACTGTAGTAAAATTTACAGGTCTTCCAGCTACGGTATAAACTAAGTGGGAGCTAGTGTTAGGTCTACCCAATCACTATCAACACCCCCCGCATCGTTTTCCCGAGCAGATTTCCCTACTGCACAGGTACTCTGTCCCTCATATTCCCTATGCTTTCCTTTCATTTTTAAAAAGTTTTGTATGTCAGTCATGGGAAGGGGCACACCCAAGAAAACTGAACCAGAGACTCCTCAGGTCTGTGAAACCAGAAACCCTCTCGGGTTCGAGCCTTTCATTGACCTGCAAGCCGAAATCTATGATCCTAAATAACCTTTTCCCATCAGCAGTATAAAACCCGAGCTTTTTAGGCGACATGTTGAGAATAGGGATTGATATCGGGTGGTTGTATCAATTTTATATCATCAGATTACCCCCCTAGTCTACCCGGTGGTCGATTTTATTTGCTGGCTTAGATATGCCTACGATGAGCATCGAGGCACGTTTACCTCTACTCAGGGAAATAAGATTTTTTCTCTTTCTCTCGACATTATCAGGCAAGGCCTCCGCTTTCCCACCAGTGCTAGCTATACCAGTTTTAGTGAAGTGACTTTAACCTCCCAGTTCACTAAATTGCTGTGGGAGCACCAAGGAAACTTCATTTCCTCTATAACCAGCAACCAGGCTACATCTCTTCCTTCTGCAGATCCTTTCCCATTGAGTTTGTTCAAAGAAGAAGTGCATCCCATCCTTGTCCTCATCGCAGGTCTCTTAGGTGTAGGCGGTTTGGAGGAAGTTTCCAGGGCATGTGTTTATTTCTTGCGGTTAATGTCTCAAACGGGGGTAGTTCTAGATATCCCTGGCTTCTTGGCTGCTAACATTCAGACCCAGTTCCAAGAGCTTTCGGAAATCGGTCATTTTCGCTTTTGTTCGATGGTCTTCTACCTCTTCTTATATCAACATGCTGATAAGTTCGAGGGTTTGGGTTTAGATAGGGTATACGATGTAAATTCTCAACCCCGACCAGTTTTCGACTGGAACTTTGCAGTACATCAATTACCAAATGGGGTGGGTTATTCCAGGTTTCTAAATGAGTTCATGTCCATTGCCTACACTATCATCCATGACTCACCCTCACCTAGGGTTTTTCCTGAAATGAAGAGCTGGCTACAAGCTAGTAAAACCCAGAGAACTGGGGATTGGTATCTATTTGACAATTACACTGAAATTCGGGTCTATGGAGCCGAGGTTCCCCCCCTACCAGCTGCCTGTGTTTCCTGTTTGACGAGTTTATGCTCTGGAATATATTCGGCAGACTCTCAAGTCTGACCAGCTCCACTTTGTCCCTGCAAAGAAGGGTTTCATCCTGAATTTCCCTATCACTATTGGCTCGTTTATTGTGAATTCAAGACACACCCTCCCCATTGTTGAGAAGCTGCTACAAGGCATGGACCTAAGATAGGGGAAGACTTGGCCCTATGATCCCCGGAGATTATCTCTAACAGAAGAAAGAGGAACAAGTCCACTCCTTATGCACATGAATCAAGACCGTTTATAGAGTGGAGGGCTAACCTTGAAACTTGGCCTTTGATTTCGCAGATGGAGACAGATTCATCTGCCACAGGGGAAGGAGGAGAAGTCAGTAGAGGCCAAGAAGAAGAAGAGGTGGGTCCCTCAGGAACAGGCTCCCCCCTACAAAAAAAGTAGAAAACAGTCTGAAGCGAGGCAGAAGTCATAGGGGAAGAACAACTACTTGAACCGTTTACACCATATGGCCAACCTGATGGGAGCAAAGCTGGGATTAAAGTTCTGAGAGACAGTATTACCTCCTCCGACTACTCTGAAGTCTCACAGGCCATCAGAGATTATACCTCACCAGTTGTAATTTAAAGGAGCCTGAAAAACAGAACGATCAGGGATAAATACAAGGCCGAGCTGGAATGTTATGTGGAAAAATATCATACCAGGGTTTCGGCTTCCATGAATGTGGACACAAAACACCTAGTATTGTCAATGGCTGAGGCCATCTTGTATCCTAATGCAGGTACCACTAGTTACAGGGTGCTTGAGTGTGCAATTGACATGGCCAAGGTACCAGCACCCAACAAATGCAACCTGTTCCAGGTGGTGGGTGATATGTTGAAGGATGAGGTAATGCGGGTCACCATTGCGTTGAGAAAATTGGAGAAAAAGCATGAACAGGTGAGGGCGACCCTAAAGAAGGAACATGAAAATTCCCGCGCTCTTTCGAATCAAGTATGCGGTCTCACAGAGTCGATCAAAGGAAAAGAAACTGGAGACTCAAACCCGCAGCACTATGTGATTGAGAAATTGCAGAGGGAAGTCGCGTCTCTGAAACACAAGGTTAGCATACCGGCATCTCACCATGTTCAAACGGCCGAATTGGCATAGGCAGAGAAAGAAAAAGCAGACTTTGCTGACGCACTGGCGAAGGAGAAAGAGGAAAAATAAAAAATGGCAGAAACAATCGCCACTCTTCAGAGCAGGCTGACGGAGCTACAGACTACCTAGGAGACGCATAGCTGTGTGCCAACTGCAACCCCACCAAAGACTAGTTTGCTGCCCGAGCAGCTGACCACAAAGAAGGCCGCAAATGATGTATTAGAAAAGCACGCTTCCACCGCGAGGCTGAGAATCACCGAGTTGGAAACCTCCTTGGCTGAGAATACCAGAAAAATAGAGATATTGCAGAAGGAGATTGAGCAGGAAAAGAAGGCAAGAACCGACCAGCAGAAGACCATCAATGATCTCAATAGCCGCCTGAAAGGTAACATCACCCTCAGGGATGGAAGAAGGATAATTTGGTCAAAGATCATTTCGGTAGTAACAGCGCAGTGGGAGTTCCTGAAAGTCATCGAGGAAATAAAATCTTCTGTACTCTATCTCAGAAGGAAGTTTCAGGAGGAAGATCTCAACTTGTCCAGCAGAGCCCAGCACGCCAGGGGATATGTTTCTTTCTTGAAAGGGTTGAGAGCTAGTGAGGCGGAGAAGCATGGCATAGCGAGTCGGTTTAAGGAAGTCGTTGAATGCCGAAAGATTATTGATAAAGAGTCGGCCCACGTTATAGCTTCGAGGGCCCTACAACAGGTGGCAGCCAGCGTGGACCGTTTCGATGGAGTTTAGGCCGAGATCACAACGGCAAGACTTCCATCATGCTGGGATCCTACCACTCCTTCCATGCTGTGATAATTTCTAGAGTATGAAGCACACTTTCAGGAAGAAAGGGACCGGACAGACATCTTTTCAGATAAAACCCCTCGGTTAAAAGCCGAGACAAATGTTTCATCGCTCCGCCCATAATTCGTTCTCCTTCATCTAATAAAACACAAGATCCCCACCGAGGCAAGTCTAAATGACCTCACTGAGGCCTTCATCAAGGTGGAAGGATTCGCGGCGATGCCTGAACCTTCAGCGGACAGTCAGCAGAGGTGCACCCAGTTTGCCAGCCAGATTGCCAGCTCGTCAGCAAATGTTCCGCCACCAGTGTCAGCGACCGCCTCAACCTCTTCTCATTAATGAAATACTGTCAATTCATGATTCGGCCCTAGTGGCCTTTTTAATTTTACCTTAGTTAATTGCTTTTAAGTTTCAAGTGGAATTTATATTCCACTCCAACATTTTATTTTCTGCCAAGACGGTTGTTTAATATTTTATTTCAAAACGGCCGAGTGCCTAACTGCAAATGATGAGAGGCCTTTATTCCTCATCATAAGTTTTGGTTATTTTGATAAGGACATCTAAAAAATTCCTGGCATGCGAGGAAGATATTTTTCGAAAAAATATCTTCTCGCTCATGTATTGAGGTCTCTATATAAGTAAGATCAGAAGAGAGAAACAGGTTCCAGATTTTCAAAAGAATTTTGCTGTGAAAGAATTGTTGTATGCTTTTTGTCGAAATCTTAATAGAAATGCGAAGAACCCGTTGGGTCTCAGCAAGAAGGAGTTTTACTTTAAAGTGAGGATTTTGGTCTTAACGTTTTATAGTGTGTAACTCTTCTTTATGTGATATCGTTTTACTGTTCATTTCGCTGCTTCCACTTCTTTTATATCATGTTCTGGAAGGCGAGTGGCTCACTAGTTTTGGTATAAATTTATCACAATGATACTTATATTAAACTTGTCAAGCACTTTAAATATGGCTCAGGCATGGTATGCTGTTTCACTTTCCACTTCACTCATTATTCCTCGAGATGTTATTCTTTCAAAGCTATTGACATGTATGGATTCTTATCTTTTAAGCCCATCTCATGTTTAGATATGTTTACGGAATTTCCTCTCATTAGTAGTTAATATCCTTTCTGTAATTTCTATGCAGAAAACTTCATCTGATTTTTAAATCTCTGTAAAGCATTTTAGAACCCAGCCCTCCTTAAAAAAAGCTGTCTTTGAGTTTTTTGATGCATCTATGTCGAGGACTCGCTCCTTGCCTCTCCAACATCTTGTTATTTTGCTGACTCTGAGAATATTCTGGTTCCATTTATATTATATCTCCTTGTAAAAGTTGAAGTAGTAAAGAGCCTCATTCTGTTAAAAGTCTTGAATTATACATTACGCTCCTTACTATATAAGATGTCCTAGGCACTGGTCTTTCACAACTCAAGGCTGTCTCTAGGACGGACAACACCGTGGAAACTTTGTAATTTCCTTTTTTGATCAATTGTCATGATTCACATCCCTAACCCAATCATTGAAGTGTGAGAACATGGGAACTCCAAAAAAACAATCTTCAAAGCTCTCACAACTGTCCCCAACTCCCATTGCAGCTCCCACTGAAAAGGTAACAATCTCATACAATTTGAAAGCTCCAGAGAGCGAGGGAACCATTGAAACATGTTTCCCACCTCTCGGGAATGGTTTCAGCGTAGAATATATATATATAAATTAATATACTACTTCTAATATAAATTTTAACTTTAAATTTTTTACGGAGAAATATGACCAACCTCAACCAGGTAAAAGTGAGAAAAATTTCATCATAACTAATTTTTGTTTATATTTTTTTAATACCCACAAATATACTAAACAAAATATTTAAAGTAGTTGAAGTTGAAACCCATTTTTATCATTTTTTTTTATTGTTTCGACTTTGACCTTGATTTTTTAATGTTTCCACTTTGCCCTTTTTATATATTTATTATTTTTAAATGAGAATATATATATATATATATATATATATATATATATATATATATAATTTTAAACTAGTTTTCTTTTATTTTAATTAAAAACTATACATTTTTATATAACCATATGAACTCGTTATATATATATATATATAGATATTAACTTTTCAATTTTTAAAAGATAAATAAAATTTATGATCAAAACAATAATAATGATCATTTAATTTCAAGGTCACCACCAAACTATATACTAAATTGGTGTAGGGGACCCCTAAACACACCTTGTACTTATTTTAGGGTTTATATTTATCTTAGGGTTTATATACCTTGGGTTTATAATATTAATCCCTTGAGTTTAACAGTATTCCCTTGGTTTTATAATACCTTGGGTTTTTAGTATTAATCCTTTAGGTTTATTATTTGTTTGGGTTTATAATATCAATCCCTTGGGTTTATTAATCTAAGGGTTCATATTCCTATGTTTTAGTATTATTCATAGGGTTTATAATATGAATCCTATGGTTTAACATAAATCATTTGAGTTTATAATCATGGTCAACCATGGTCCAATGTTAAATTGTGACAAAGATTGTCTCAATATGAAAATCAACCATGGTCAATAATTGTCAACCACGGTCATTCATGGTCAACCATGGTCCAACATGGTATTTAGAGAAAGATTGTCTTAATATGAAAATCAACCATGGTCAACCATGGTTAGTCATGGTCAATCATTGTCGGCCATGGTTAACCATGGTCCAACGTCGCATTGTGACAAATATTGTGTTAATGTGAAAATAAATCACGGTCAACCATGGTTCAACGTCGTATTGTGCCAAAAATTGTCTCAATATGTAAATCGACCATGGTCAACCATGTTTATTTTAGCGTTTTTAATATTTATCATAGGGTTTATATCAAGGAAAATTTTAGGGGCTAATATTTGCAGGTGGGCTAATATTCCATGAATTTTCCCAAAAAAAGATTCGCCAATTTCCAATTTTATAAAAATGATTTCACCCAAATTTTATAGTATAAAATTATTTTAAACCTTAAAAATCGCCAATATTATATATTATCTAATATAAAATAATTATAAATATCAACATTTTTACAAAATTATCATCAAGCATTTTAAAATTTGGATATTAGGGACTAGTAACATTCACGAAGGTTGCTAAACTTTAAGATAAAATTCCATCCTTAAAATTTTTCGTGGTTTATAATATTTATATTAGGGTTTATCATACAATTTTCTTAATATGAAAATAAATCATGGTCAACCATGGTCCAATGTTGCATTGTGAAAAAGATTGTCTCGATATGAAAATCAACCTTGGTCACATTGTAACAAATATTTTCTCTTGGTTGAACGTCACATTGTGACAAACATGGTCATCCATGGTCAACCATGTTCCAATGACAGATTGTGACAAATATTGTCTCTTGGTCTAACGTCACATTGTGACAACATGGTCATCCATGGTCAATCATGGTCCAATGTCGCATTGTGAAAAAGATTTTCCCAATATGAAAATAAACCATGGTCAACCATTATCCAACATCACATTGTGAGAAAGGTTGTCTCAATATGAAAATCAGTCATGGTCAACCATAGTCCAACATCACATTGTGATAAAGTTTGTGTCAATATGAAAATAAACTATGGTCAACCATTTTTATTTTAGGCTCTATAATATTTATCTTAGGGTTTATATACCTTGGGTTTATAACATTAATCCCTTGGGTTAAATATTATTCCCTTCTGTTTATAATTTCAATCCCTTGGGTTTATCATTCTAAGGGTTCATATTCCTAGGGTAGGTGAAAATCAACCATGGTCAACCATTGTCAGTCACGGACAACCATGGTCCAATTTCGCATTTAGACAAAGATTGCCTCAATATAGAAATCAACCATGGAAAAACATGGTCAATCATGGTTAGTTGTGGTCAATCATTGTCAACCATGGTCAACCACGATTAACCATGGTCCAACATCGCATTGTGACAGATATTGCCTCAATACAAAAATAAATCATGGTCAACCATGGTGAAGCATGGTTCAACGTCCTATTGTGCCAATGATTGTATCAATATGTAACACTGTTACCGATCAAATAGGTAACCTGACCTCAAAACGGGAACTCTAGCCCAAAAAGACTCAAAAAACATGAAAAAACACCCCAAAAACAAAAAGTGTGTATTCCAGAACGCACTTCGTTTTTTTTTAAGGTCAAATTTCCACATTTTATAAAATTATGGTAAAAACAAAATTGTTTCTTGAAAAAAAGATTGAAAAAACACCCTTAAAACAAAACCAGTTGATGCTGGAATAACAAAAAAAAAAATTGTGTCATACTTTTGGCATTTTTAAAAATAGAAGTAACATTTTTTAATTTTTAAAATTCAAAAATTAAAAAAAAACCTAAAATTTAAGAAAAAAAATAAATTTAAAAAATAAAAAAAAAAAAAATAGAAATTTTTTTTTTTTTTAATTCAAATATTAAAAAAAAACCTAAAATTTAAGGAAAAAAAATTTAAAAAAAAAATATAAGATTAAAATTTAAAAAATATAAAAATTAAAAAATAAAAATAAAAACAAAATAAAAATATTAAATTAAAAAATTAAAAAAAAAAACAAGTTAAAAAAAGAAGGAAATTATAAAAACTAAAATATAGAAATTAAATTTAAAAAAGAAAAAGAAAATGCTTATTAAATTAAAAAAAAAAAAAATTTAAACAAAAAATTAAATTTAAGGAAATATATTAAATTTTAATCAATTTAAAAATTTTAAATAAAAATTAAAAAAAAAACATTATTTAAATTAAAAGTAAAAAAATGAAAAATTAATTAAAAATAAAAAATAAAAAGAATATCCAATGAAAATATTAAATTTAAAACAATATATATTAAAAAAACAAATAAACTATAAAAAATAAATTAGATTTAAATTATAAAAAATAAAATATATATATGAACTTAAATTAAAATGTATATATATCAGATTTTTTTTTTTTTTGGCTAAATTGCGCTATTTCTATTATGAACATAAAATTACAAAACTGCCACGGCTCAGCTGAAGAAGCCTGAGACCGGGCTTGATTGCTACTATCAGTCTAGATATGAAACTGCCCATAAACGGGAAACCAGTTCGATTGTAAGTAATTACACCGCCCAGTAACTGGGAAACCGGCGAAGAGTTAACTGTACTGAGCATAAGAAAGCTAGAAAGATACAAAAAATGCATGCAGCTATATCTGCTATGAGTAGTCATTAAAACACTAGACCTTGCAAAAAGTTTTAAACAGAGTTCATACAGGAAACTTGTCATGGAAGTGAGTGAGCATTTAATTTGAAGCAGTATGCTCCTCCACAATTCTGCAGCCATACTGGTTGTCCAGGTCCCCTTCATCAGTCTTGTTCTCTTCTTCTCCTATCAGGCCTGCGTCCATCTGCAAATTGAAAAGTCCCGAGGAGGAAGGGATGGGAACAGTAGGAGCGCCGAAGAAAGGGATGAATGGAGCAGGTTCAGGGCCAGGAGGAGGAACAAAGGCGGGAGCAGAAGGAGTCTGCAAGTGACTAGGGTGCGAGGCAGGAGGGAAGGGGAGTTCTTCGCTCAACGTAACAGTTAAGAAAACAGTGATAGGGTGGTCAAACGCAAGGTCGAAGCGCAACTCAGTATGTTGCGTGGATTGTCTGAGGAACCTACTGCCCGGAGAAGGAGTGGAGGCGGCAACGTGAGGCTGGGGCGGGAACAAAGGAGGAACAAGGGGCGGAGGGGCAGAACGAGGAGGCGCCGTAGCATGGAAGTCACGGAGAGGACCAGGAGGGTCAGAAAAGTTCTGAACAGGACGCCTTGCAGAAGGCTCCAAAGGGAGGTCGACATTGGGGCTGTGGGGAGGGCGGTCGCCAATGGATCTGCCCCGAGAAGCTCCCCTCCTGCAAGCCATTCGCTGCCTAAGTCTGGGCATGATGAAATTCTCAGAAGAATCCACCCAAACTCTGGAGGGAGCAGCAATTATAGGAGTAGAATTATCAACAAAAACAGGAAGAGCTTGAGAATTGAAATGAATCGGACAGAAGTTACTGTGAGTGTAATGGAAGCCTGGAACGGTTTCCAAGCAGCAATACAACGCGCACCGTCGACCTGTAGTTGTTCTCTCTCCACCTATAGCAGAGCCTCCCGGGCAGAGCGAGCTCAAAGGCGACAGAGGACGGTGGCCATCGACGAAGCAATCTGGAGAATTAGACCGGTTGTGCGCCATTTGATAGCGAGTGCACTGACCAAGGCACAGGAGGTGGCGGCGAACAGATATAAATGCCCATCGCAGATGGGTAATGAACACAGCATTTAAGGCGCCATGGGGGGCCATGTGGCCACCCCAAGTGGAATGCTTTAGGATGTAGCAAGACTTTCGTTGGCCTCTGCGACGCGTAAGCATCGCATGGGAGATATATATCATATTTTATTAAATTAAAAAAAAAAAAAAAAAAGTTAATATTAAAATAACAAATTAAATTTAAAAACAAAAAAATTAAATTTTAATAAATAAATGAATAAACAAATAAATTTTGAAAAAAAAAAAAAAAAAAAAAAAAAAAAAAAAAAAAAACCATTGTTAAAAGAAAAACTTTAAAAACTTTAAAAATCAATTAAAAATGGAAAATTGAATATCTATATATATATATATATATATATATATATATATATATATATATATATATATTAAATTAAAAAACAAATGAATTTAAAAAAATTAAGTTTAATTAAAAAAAATCTAATTTTAAATACACAATTTTAATTGAAATAAAAAAATATAAAAATTTTATGTAATTAACAAAAAAAAAATTAATAAAAAAATAAAACATTTAAAAAACAATATTAAATCCAAATAAATTAAAAAAAATACAAAATTTATTAAATTTTATAAAATTATATTAAAAAACTAAACGTAAAACTTAATAATAAAGAAAAATTATGAAATTAAAAAAAAAAAATCGATTAAATAAAAAAGAAGAAGCAAAATTTAATAAAAATTATTAACCAAAAAAAAATAAAAATACAAAATTTAAAATCAACAAAAACAAAAAAAAAACAATTAAAATTGAAAAAGAAAATTAAAAATAATAATAATAATAATAATAATAAAATAAAAAATAAAAATAAATAAATAAATTTAAAAAAAAAAAATTAATTTTTTGAAAAAAAAAAAAAAAAATCAATTAAAAAAAAAAAAAAACGATGGGGTGGTGGTGGTGGGGGCAACGGGCGGCCGTGAGGCAAGCTAGGCCGCCCCCGTGGCGCCGCCCGGCCGACCCCCGGCGCCCAGCGGGCGCAGTCTGCCCACCACCACCACTCCATCGTTTTTTTTTAACATTTTTTTTTAAATTTTTTTTTTTTTGATTTCATTTTTTTTTTATTTTTTTATTTAAAATCATTTTTTTTTGTTTTGTTTTTATTTTTTATTTATTTTTTATTTTTTAAAATTTTATTATTATTATTATTATTTTTAATTGTTTTTTTTTTGTTAATTTTAATATTTGTATTTTTTTTTCTTCTCATTATTATTTTTTTAATTTAATTTTTTTTTTAATTTTTTTTTTTTTAATCTAAATTTTAATTATTATATATATATATATATATATATATATATATATATATATATATATATATATATATATATATATATTATATGGTTTTTTTTAATAAGTTAGAAAAAAATGTTTTTGATGTTTTTTTTTTTTAATTTTTTTGGTCAATTTTTGTTTTTTTTTCTTTAAATAATGTTCTTTTTTTTTTTCAAATTTTGTCATTTCCTTTGATATAATTTTCAAATATTTTTGGTTTTTTTTAAATTTATTTTTCTTTAAATTTTTTATTTTTATGAGCTATTTTTGTTTTTTTTACATTTTTATTGGTTTTTTTATTGTTTTTATATATATATATATTTTTTATCTAAGTTTTGTGTTTTATTACCAACATGAAAATCACCACTCTAAAAAAAAATGTTGATGCAGCATCAATACGTTTCGAAATTAGCATGAAAATCACCGCTCTAAAAAAAAAAAAGTTGATGCTGCATCAATACATTTCAAAATTAGCATGAAAATCATTAACATTTTAAAACAAATATTCATCATAAATAAAAATATTAGAGTGTCAAAAATGTGCACCAAAAAAAAAATGGTGATTCTGCATCACCACTTTTCAAAATCGGGTGCTTTTTATGCTACAAAAAAAAAGTAGGTAACATTGCGGTTACCTATTTCATTGGTAACATTGTTATGTAAATAAAAAATGTTCAACCATGTTTATTTTAATATTTATAATATTTATCATAAGGTTTATATATCTTGGTTTATAATATTTATATTAAGGTTTATCGTAGGATTTTGTCAATATGAAAATCAATCATGGTCAACCATGGTCTAACGCGCATTGTGACAAATATTGTGTCGATATGAAAATCAAACATGGTCTAATGTCATATTGTGACAAGGATTATCTCAATTTGAAAATCAACCATGGTCAACCATGTTCCAACGTCGCATTGTGACAAAGGTTGTGTTAATATGAAAATCAACCATGGTCAACCATGGTCAATAACCATGGTCACATTGTGACAAATATTGTCTCTTCGTCCAACATCACATTGTGACAACCATGGTCATCCATGGTCAACCATGGCCAATCATGGTTTATCATGGTCAATAACCATGGTCACATTGTGACAAATATTATCTCTTGGTCCAACATCACATTGTGACAACATGGTCATCCATGGTCAACCATGTTCCGACGTCATATTGTGACAAATATTGTCTCAATATGAAAATAAACCATGGTTAGGTATGGTCAACCACTGTTCAAAGTCGCATTGTGAGAAAAGTTGTCTCAAGATGAAAATCAATCATAGTCAACCATAGACCAATGCCGCATTATGATGAATATTATGTCAATATGAAAATCAACCGTAGTCAACCATGGTAAACCATATTTATTTTAGGGTTTATAATATTTATCTTAGGGTTTATATATGTTGGGTTTATAAGATTTATCCCCTGTGTTTAATATTATTCGCTTAGGTTTAGGATCCCTTGGGTTTATAATATTTATATTATGGTTTATATATCTTGGGTTTATAATATTAATCACTTCAGTTTGATATTATTCCCTTGGGTTTATAATACCTTTGGGTTTTAGAATTAATCCCTTGGGTTTATAATATCTATCCATTGGGTTTATCAATCTAAGCGTTCATATTCCAAGGGTATAATATTATTCATAAGGTTTATAATATTAATCCTAGGGTTTAATACAATTCCCTTGGGTTTATAATCATGGTCAACCATGCGCAACCGTGGTTCAATGTCACATTGTGACAAATATTGTCTCAATATGAAAATTAACCATGGTAAAACATGGTCAACCATGTTTATTTTATCCTTTATAGTATTTATCTTAGGGTTTATATACTTATGTTTTATAATATTAATCCTTTGGGTTTATCCCTTGGGTTTTTAGTATTAATCCCTTGAGTTTATTATTCCCTTCAGTTTATAATATTAATTTGTTGGATTTATTAATCTAAGGGTTCATTTTTCGTGGGTGTAATATTATTCATAGGGTTTGTAACATAAATCCTTGGGCTCAATATAAATCCCTTGGGTTTATAATCATGGTCAACGATTGTCCAACGTCACATTGTGACAAGATTTTCTCAATATGAAAATCAACAATGGTCCAACGTCACAATGTGACAAAGATTGTCATGATATGAAAATACATCATGTTGAACCATGATCAACCATGGTCCAACGTATCTTTGTGACAAAGATGGTCTCAATATGAAAATGAACCACGATCAACCATGGTAAACCATGTTTACTTCAAGGTTTATAATATTTATCTTAGGGTTTATATACCTTGCATTTATAATATTAATCTATTCGGTTTATATTATTCCCTTGGATTTATAATACCTTGGGATTTTAGAATGAATCCATTGGGTTTATTATTCCCTTGGGTTTATAATATCAATCCCTTGGGTTTATTAATCTAAGGGTTCATATTCCTTGGGTATAATATTGTTCATAGGGCTTATAATATTAATCCTAGAGTTTAATATATATCTCTTACGTTTACAATCATGGTAAATGATGGTCCAATGTCACATTATGCCAAATATTGTTTCAATACGAAAATAAATCATGGTCAACCATGGCCCAACATTGCATTGTGACAAAGATTGTATCAATATGAAATTCAACCATGGTCTAAGGTCACATTGTGACAAGGATTGTCTCAATGTGAAAATCAACCATGGTTAACCATGTTCCAATGTCACATTGTGACAAAGATTGTGCCAATAGGAAAATAAAACATGGCCAACCATGGTCTATCATGGTCAACCATGGTCAATAACCATGGTCATATTGTGACAAATATTGTCTCTTGGTCCAGCATCACATTGTGACAACCATGTTCATCCATGGTCAACCATGGTCAATCATGGTTTACCATGGTCACATTGTGACAAAGATTGTCTCTTGATCCAACGTCACATTGTGATAACATGGTCATCCATGGTCAACCATGTTCCAACGTCGCATTGTGAAAAAGATTGTCCCAATATGAAAATCAACCATAGTCAGCTATTATCAACCATTGTCCAAAGTCGCATTGTGAGAAAGGTTGTCTCAAGATGAAAATCAATCATAGTCAACCATAGTCCAACATCGCATCATGACAAATATTGTGTCAATATAGAAATCAACCATAGTCAACCATTGTCAACAATGTATATTTTAGGGTTTATAATATTTATCTTAGGGTTTATATACCTTGGGTTTATAAAATTTATCCCTTGGGTTTAATATTATTCCCTTGGGTTTTTAGTATTAATCGTTTAGGTATTAGTGTTTATATACCTTGGGTTTATAATAGTAATCGTTTCGGTTTGATATTATTCCCTTGGGTTTATAATACCTTTGGGTTTTAGAATTAATCCCTTGGGTTTATAATATCAATCCTTTGGGTTTATCAATCTAAGCATTCATATTCCAAGGGTATTTATAACTGTTGTAAAGTTTATAATATTAATCTGGGGTTAATGTAGAAGATGAATATTGATATATTATTCATCGAGATTCTCTTGATCACACACCCCTTTTTAGCTTCATGCATAATACGGAAATCTCTTTCTACCATTAGTCATCACATAGGAAATAAAATCAATTACTTTTAGCCACATTGCAAAACCACAAACAATCACACACTGTGTTCTGATGTTAAATGGGAAAGCCCAAAGTGACCACTATCTATGTAACCCATGTCATGGAGATCATGTAACAATCATAGTACAAAAGCTCACTCACAAGCTCCCACATGCACCTCAATTTCTACACACCTATCAAGCTAGATCTAATAAACATGTAATCTTTTGCCACTTGATAGCTAGCCTCATTGCGTTTTCAATGTTATGGGATAGCTTCATTAAATAGATAAACAAAGCATGTGCGCAATCCTCAGCAGGCCTCACCTATTTGTATTTGCAATAGCAAGCATAGTCATAGTAGTGGTTAACTTGCTGCTCTTTCACCTATTTACGCCTTTGGTCTCCAATGGCTTGTCCATGCGATAAGTTGGCTTGATGTATTCTTTGGTTGATTAATGAGTTTATAATTAGTGAATTAATTAATAATTAATTCACACCACTCTCACTAATTGTATCAATTAGTTAAGCGAATACAAATAGCTCAACTATGTTTAGATTAATTTAATGAATACAACTCCACTAACTTCCTCCAAATAAACTCTGCAAACTTCTGTACATGAGTTCTAAGCGAAGTATCCATGCAATAGCTCCACTTAACCCCTGAAGACAGCGTAATTCCTTAAATAGGATCTGTGCCACATGCAGTGCACTTAATTGAAGTGCTCAAAGAGAATAAGATAATGTTTTAAGTCTAAATATATTAAGAGCTAATAATATTTGACATGTCTATTTTTAGTAGCAATCT
Source organism: Pinus albicaulis (assembly GCA_034641835.2). Lineage (NCBI taxonomy): Eukaryota > Viridiplantae > Streptophyta > Pinopsida > Pinales > Pinaceae > Pinus > Pinus albicaulis. The sequence goes on along the minus strand of MU968411.1, from coordinate 99,872,511 downwards.
AAAAATAGATTAACGATTATGTCTAAAAATAGAAGTCATCTATTTTTCCGACTTGACAACCATCCACAAATAGCATCTTGCAACTCATAGAACATGATCCATATGTTTAAAAAATAGAAATAGTCTAAAAATAGACTTTGCGCCAAAAATAACTTCTAGGCCCATTTAGTGAAGGTGACTCCTTTCCACTAAGCTCATCATCTTGTTGCAATCTCAACACTCCTCTACGACAAGATAAGGATTATACGCAACCCCTATCACACTTACTGTGGTATTAAACGGTGCTCTGTGGTGACGCCTTCGTCGAAGATATCGACATCACGATCCTCGTAGGAATGTGTGAAAATGTATGATCTTCCGGCACGCACAATCTTGATAACATTCTAGGATGTCGATGTGTTTAGATCTATCTGTAAATATTGGATTAACCAAAGTTTTAGTCTGACTACGATTATCTGACCAATCACGATGGCTCTAAGTGTGGGCAGAACAAGCTAAGCGGAAGGATGCTTCCTCATCCATATGGCACCGCATGAAGCCAAACTTCCGCTTTGCCATACACTCGACCTCCTGTTTGGGCGGGAGTGCCACGGATCTGCTTCTCAGCACCGGCTAACATGCGACCGTCTTTAATCCTCCGGATGTGCTCTTTACGTAGTTGAGCTCCCTGCCAATGCGCATCCATGGCTCACCACAACTTCACCTCATCTGACGCACGTACTACATAATCCATGTCAAGTGTGCCCCTGCGAGATATCTCTGTGCATGCTTGCCTTCCGAGAAGAGCTTGGTTGGCTTAACCATAGCTTGTGAACGGCGGTTGCAACATACCCAGCATATGTTAGGGTAGATGTATTGACAGGAATGCATGAAAGTGACCCCACCAGCTAATAGGTAAACGTTGGCATCACTTACCTCTAGGGTACAGAAGTAGCATCCTCCTTCACCCATCCACTAGGAAGGTATCAACATGCTTGCGGCCATGCATGTTGAACTTCTCCCGATATCTCAGGCATACTTGCCTGCAGAAACAAACATTCCACCACTACGGTAGCAAATTTCCAATCCCAGAAATAATGAAGGAGAGCCCAAGACCTTCATCTCCGCTTTCCCATTGCAAAATCAGCCTTGCATGGTGTATCAACGATTCTGTTTGTCAAAATCAAATAATATACATAGAGTACAATAGAATCAGCAGCACCACCTCCACAATCTGGTATGAGTTGAGATCACGCTTCACTCTTGGAGGAGTAAGTCGGTGAAATAGCGTACATCCACACATGTACACACCATGCAAGAGATAGCATTTAACTATCTGTTCTCTCTTGAGCACGCACACATGCGACTACGTATTTGAAGATCTCGAAACCTTGGTCGATCTGTAGCACACCTCCTCCTCAGCCAGCTCCGTTGAGGAGCAGCAGTCTTCACATCCATGGTGAATGTACCCATATCTGTTGAGGGCGAATCATCCGTATGGAAGAATGCCTTCTGACAGTGCCAAAGGTCTCCTCTTAATCGATCCCCTCCAATGCGGCAAAAGCCTCCAGGCAAAAAAATCTTGCTGTACTTCTCCACACTCTCGTCGATTGCCTACTTCACTTTGTAGATCCATCTCGAACTGCTGATTTCCTAAAACACTTGGGACAATCTTTGCATACTATTTCGACATTCGAATCATACTCTTCCTGTGGCATCTGCCCATGCGGGATCCTCCATTGCTTCCTCGAAAGAGGATAGCTTTGTCACTGATACACTTTCTCATGAAACCATGTCTCTAGTATATCAATTAGGTAGGCCTGTCTCTGTCTGTGGCTATGATGTGGGTGCTCTCCCTTCTGCTGTCTTGAACGGTCGCTCTGACTTAAGCAGTGCGCTTGGCCCTCGATGGTTGGCGCTGGGCGAGTGTGACCCTCTTCCACTCCATGAACCTCCTCTTGTGGCTGATCCACATCCTGAGGGCTCATCCTTAGGAACTAATAGCTCCTCATCTGCATGCAAGTGTGGCTCCTCTCAAGCGAACACTTCATGGCTTTCTCCCTCACGAAATTTGATATCCGTCGCACAACGATCTTGCGGCCCATGCGGAAAATACACACGATATTTGTGGCGTGTCAGTCTCATCCCCACCCCACAAATATCCCAACCTGCGTGATCGACTCCCGGCCTGCAGCATCCTTCGTCACATGAATGTAAAAACTTGGGTGAACCAAAAATCTCAAATGGGAAATATCGAGGCCTCTTACACCGAACGCCTCCTCGGGTACCTCATGCCAAGTATCACAGCAGGGACCATGGTTTCTCCCCTTCATGCGATGTGCTGCCTCATCCCACAAGTGCCTTCGATGGGCCGATCATGCTGCTCCTTGGCGTCGCAACACCACGATCGTTGTTCTTCCGCTCGGCAACCCGGGTCTGCTTGTGGGTTGCTGAGGTGCTATGAGCTCTTGCGGGTTCATGCCGCTGCAAAAGTCCCCGCCGGGTCGCCGGAGATGAATTCTACCATTGTCGCTCTAAAACCTTGCCTTCTTCCTCGATTCTTTCTCAGCAGGTGCCTTGAACTCACGGAGACTTTGAGTATGTGTCGCTCTTCTTGAAGAAGATCCGGCACTGGGAAAAATCGTCAACAAATATCATAATACATGTGCTTTTCTTTGTCGGCCCTGCGAGAAAGGTCACACACGTACGTGTGAATTCTCAAGGATCGTCCGCCAGCACGACTATCGTTCTCGTGAAAGGTGGCTTTCAAAAATTTTCCCCAGGTACATCCCTTGCCTTTGATACGGCCCATGCAAGAGTACCCTTAGGAAGCCAATCAGAAGGCTGTTAAGTATCTTCAAGCTCCACATCGTGAGGTAGCCCAATCTGCGGGTGCACAACTGTATCATCCGGCTACCTCTCCCCTTTTTTGCCATTGCTACGCGACCATCTATACGAAATTGACTAAGGTTGTAGCTAGAACCCACATGCTGCGGTCTCACCGATTGCCTTACTGCAACGGAAAGCCTTTCCCTCGCTAAAGCAACATCATATCCTTGTGCCTAACATCGCCACGAGAATGAGATTCTTCTTCAATCTGAACTTGCATCACTTCCTTCAATATGAAGGGTTGCAGAACTCCTCTCAAAGGAAATGGTACCGTACGATCCTGCCTTGTATCTACCAGCTGTCCTTATCTCGTCTGCACTCCAAAGATCTACTCATCGAGATCGTCATAAATCTCGATCTCGTCATGTGAAAAGATGCACCCTTGTCAAAAAACCACCTTTGAACCCGCCACCGCCCAGGCCAAGCATCGATCGGTGAAAAATCCGGCTCAAGTTTGTGAGGCTAAGGCCTCTCCATCTGCCGATCTGACATTTGCTTATTTTATTTTTAAATGGACAATTTGTGGCGTAATGTCCATGTTGGTGACGGTGACACTACCTTGGACATGTCACGCTATACACCTTTCGCCTTTGGATTGAGAAGCTTTCTTGCTCTTCCTTCTTTTATTTGGCATTAAAACTGGTCTCTTTTCATCGGTGGCCCAGGTAGAAATCCGTCTGATACTCGCCTTATCTCCTCTTGCACGAATCCGACCAAAGTATCTGTGAATTTCTCCCGACCATTGACGAGTCTTGATAAGTGCCCAGCTCTTGGAAGCCCCGAGAAGACGAGCTCATAGAGTCCTCATCATCAACGGTAACCCCCACACTTCCCGGCTCATCCCTACATTGGATAGCTTCGTGAGGTACTTGGGCATCTTGCTTAATACTATCCATCTTCCCATGTTCTGAGTTTGTCCATGAGCACCAACCTCTGGTGTCTTGCTTTAGAATAAATCATCAGAAGCTTTCCACATCGAGAATGGGCTTACCATGAAGAGTGAGATCTTGTGATCCTTCACCTTTATGGTCCTTTGACACTTTCATAATATTCTGCACCTTGCATCGTCAAGTGCTGTGCTTGTACTCAGAGGCAAGGATTTGGAATTTACACATCTCCTCATGTACATTGTCATCAGCCCCCGCCTCCATCCTTTCCCTTCATACAATATAATTTGATGCCTTGCATAAGGGGCATGCTCAATTGCAATCAGATTTGAAATACATCTCAACACGACACCAGAAAAAACCTCTTGCCAAATTCGAATTCCACCGGCTAAAACTCAACCGCTTCAATGTTTTGCAATTGCTCCAATAGTCAATATCGGCCGATGCCATGTAAATTTGAATATTGATATATTATTCATCAAGATTGACTAACATACTATTTTAACTTCATGCATAATACGAATCTCTGTCTACCATTGGTCATCACATGCGGAAATAAAATCAATTACTTTATACATTAAAAACCTAGCTCATCCACACATATGAACCTATTTAATGGAAAGCTTAAAAACTAAAAACCACAGCCTGCTCTTGTATATTATATGTCATGGAGATCATGTAACAATCATAGTACAAAATCTCTGCAAACTCTATTTTTACACCCTCATTACTGCCACACTATGACTAGATCTAGCAAAACACATGCTCCAATCTTTTGCCACTTGTGCTTGACCTCTGTGCATTTTTTACAAATACTGTCAGGATGCCTTCATTAAATGAATAAATACACACAGCATGTCTTGCGCAATCCTCAGGCTTCACCTACTGTCTTGTGTCTGTTGCCAAACCCTTATTTGTATAGTCACAAATGATAAGGATTAACACCCCGCTCTTTCACCTATTGCCTTGCTTGGTCTCATTGAAGCTGTCCATGCAACGAAGTTAAGCGATGCATTCTTTAGTTGATTAATGAGTTTTTATAATTAGTGAATTAATTAATAATTAATTACACTCACTAATTGTGTAATTTATTTTAATGAATACAAATGTCAACTATGTTTGAATTAGTTAAGCCAGATACAACTCCACTAACTTCCTCGATCAACTTTCCTTGAAACTCTGTCATGAGTTCCTAGCTAGGAAGTATCAACTGACAGCTCACTCCTTTGTGAGAATAGCGTAAATTCATACATCGGCCTCTTTGTATACATCTGTGCATAAAAATGATCAAGAGAATAAAGTGTCTTTGAGGAGGTAAATATTATTGCGACTATATTTGTATATTTTTAATTTGTAAATCTAAAAATAGATTCCCCCGATATGTCTAAAAAATATAAGTCCATATATTTTTTCCGACTTGACCAACCATCCACAAATAGCATCCTGCAACTCATAGAACATGATCCATATGTCTACAAAAATGAAGCAAAATCTAAAAATAGACTGTAAAAAAATAGCTGGAACCCACTTAGTGAAGGTGACTCCTTTCCACTAAGCTCATCATCTTATTTGCAATCTCAACATTTAATACAATTCCACTTAGGTTTATTATCATGGTCAGCGATGCACAACCATGGTCAATATACATTACTGACAAAGGTGTATCAATATGAAAATTAACCATAATCTATGAGATGTAATACATGTTCTTTATCCTTTTATAGTATTTATCTTAAGGGCTTATATACCTATAGTTTATAACATTAATCATTTGGGTTTATCCCTTGCATTTTTCCAGTATTATTCTTGAGTTTATTATTTCATGAACATAATATTAATCTTTTGGGTTTATTAGTATAAGGGTTCATTTTCCTTGGGTGTAATATTATTCATAGGGTTTATAACATAAATACTTGGGTTTAATATAAATCCCTTGAGTTTTTATAATCATGACAAATAGCATTTTCAACATCACATTGTGACAATATTTTCTCAATATGAAAATCAACCATCACATGGCAATAATCATGAAAATATTATTACATGATAAGAAAATAAATCATGTTGAGCTGTGGCTCGACCATGGTCAACATCTCTTCTATAACAAAGGTAAAAATACTCAATATGAAAATGAAAAACTGTGTAACCATGTTAAGCCATGTTTATTTCGGAGTTTATAATATTTATCTTGGGGTTTATACCTTGTGTTTATAATATTAATCCACTCGGTTTATATTATTCCTTTGTTTTTATAATACCTTGGGATTTTAGAATTAATCTATTGGATTTACTACTCCCTTGGGTTGCACATAATATCAATCCCTTGGGTTTTACCTAATCTAAGGGTTCATATTTCTGGAGGTATGATATTATTCATAGGGTGTATAATATTAGTCATGGAGTTTAAGATAAATCTCTTGCGTTTACAATCATGGTCAACCATGGTCCAATGTCACATTGTGAAAATATTATCTCTCAATATAAAAATCAACCATGGTCAACCATGGTTTTCAATGTCGCATTGTAGTAACAATTCATCTTTCGATATGAAAATCAACAGTATGACCATGGTCAACTATATTTATTTTGAAGTTTATATTTATCAATGGTTTTTATATGTCGGTTTGTAATAATTGTATCACAGTTTATATTTATTTCATTTACTTTTTAAATATTAATCAATTGCGGTTTATTAATTTAAAGGTTCATATTCACAAGTATAATATTATTCATAGGAGTTTGTACTATTAATATTTGGGTTTAATATAAACCCATTGGGTTTATGATCATGGTCAACCATTTTCCAAAGTCAAATTGTTACAAATATTTCCTCAATATGAAAACCAACCAATGTATGTTTAATGAGATTGTCATAACAACAAATAATGCATGATGACCATGTTCAAAGGTCATTATTAATAGAAGATGGTCTCAATATGTAAATCAAACATGGTCAACAATAATCAATCATGGTGAACCATGGTCACATTGTGACAAATATTGTCTCTTGGTGCAACTTCACATTGCCAAAACTATAATTCATCATGGTTGGTCTGAGTCCAATAGCTGCTAGATTTACCCATGATATTTTACTTTTGTGATATTTTTAGAATTGGGTACCCAAATAGCATAAAGAACACATATGCATGCTTTAAACAAGGAAACATGATGAAAATCAACAATACAAGAACATGGAGATTTGATAATGAGAGTTCACCTAGTGTAGGCTACGTCTCTTGACTGGGTGTCCTGCAAGATAGTGGTGAATTCATATAAATGTTGTTAATAGATGATATGATGTACATGAACAACACTTTGTATGAAAAAACATGCACCTCCGACATGACAAACACATGTCTCAGACATGTTCTCTTACATGAACTCTCATAAAACTACTCAGCAGCAAAACTAACAAGATCTCACACAATGTAGCAGCATATGCTCCCACTTAAAAAAAATTTACATGAGGATATCAACAAAATTGCACAACACTATAAGCTGAATACATCTCACATAAATATGTCAATAATGATCACATCATAAAATCAAACAAGGATCGAAAGCACATCATCTAGAAATAATGAAAAGGAAGAAAACATACATGGAGTTGTATATATCTTCACTGAGATTGGCCTAAAAATGAAATGATCGGTGGCCAGATCTAGCTCTAACAACGAATTTGTGGCTTCGAGTATTGTAAAATGGGCCATCCATTCATCAGAAATTAAATCTGTAAAATACGGGCCTGGGGAATCTTTTAGATTTATAATGAGTCCTAATAGGATGATAGAATCGCTTTGCTCCAAATGGAGAATGCATTAACCAAACTGTGCAATAATTTCATGAAATTTGACTATAAACTTGATACCATTGTGATAAAATACGTACACACCTCATGATGCCAAGTTTAGGGTTCACCCCCTCTTGCTAGGCAAGGTTCCAACGCTCATGGTTCAAATTCTGGTTCCTCAACTGCGCGGTCACATTCGCTCGATGCTCCCCTCTCAGCTCGTAGAATGAACAAATGCGGGTTTACGTATCTGGGGACAACAAATTTAACAAAGAAAATTCCATTAGGATGTTGGTAGAAGTGCCAAGTTGGGTGCGGGTGGTAGAGGTTCCAAATCACAGAGCCGTAATTAACATGGAGCATTTATTTTAAAAAATTGGCGGTTCTTAGCTCAATGTCATAATTGTTGGCCTATATATACCTCTTTGTCTTTATGTTATGTAACATTTAGTTATTTTTTAAATGTGGCATATGGTTGAAGCGACGAGGTGTTCTGTCTTCCCTTTGTTTTTGGGGTTAAATTCCCTTGGGGTTGCTACGTTGAGGGGTCGACCCACGTGGGGCAATGGATCCAAATTCCCGCGCTCCATACTTTATAATACACCATTTTCATGGCCTTTGTGCTATGCATATGTCATTTGGTTGAGTTTTGGGGTTGGGCAGGTTGCAGAAGTGCAACCCCGTCCCTGTACATATATACATATGGCAGAGTGCTAGGGGGGCGAAAGGGTGTGGCGGTCATGGCATGCCACCCCAAATTTAGATTTTTTTAATATGATATTTGATGGGCCAAGTGGTGGTGTGGAAGGGTGGTGGGCTATGAAATCCCAATTTTTTTAATAAATTTTCATTATATTTAAAATGAAACGATTTTTTTAATATTTGATGAAATAAGGGTGAACGGGCAATTTAACTAGGCAACAATTTCGCTCATTTTCGGGAGCCAAGTTCCATACTTGTCCTCGGTTAATTTGGCAGGACCATTTAATCTTGGCCCACTACCCACTTTGATCAGAAATTTTTCTTGACTCTAACCTCCATATGAGCTATGTTAGATTCTCATTGTTGGATTCAAGGCGATAGACACTTCATTACGGACACGGTTTGAGAGCAAACGACCACTTTGAATTTTGACCTATCATCGACCCTCTTTGACCTGCGAGTGTGTGGAGTCACTTGGATCATACCTCCCCACTGAGGGGGATTTTTGTCCTCCAAAATCGTGAAAATAATCTGCAATTTCTTTGTATCTTGTACGCACCACAGTGTCTGACAGGAGTCACCCTTCTGCCTTTTGTTTTTGAGCCTGCAGTGATGAGATAGCCTGCCACATCCTGAAAGCAGCAAGTAAATATTTACAAATTACATTCTTATTTACACTGAGCAAATATGACCCAAGCATCCCTTATGATGAGTTTATAAATCATAATTTGTGGTCAAGTTTACACTGAAAATGGAAACAATACCGATTAACTCAATGAGGCCAAAACATCATCATTGCCCTATGAAGTGATGGAAAAAACATAATCAATTTTACATTTTAAATTGCAGCACATGATTTACAAAAATGTTATATGACACACACACACACAAGCCATCTCTCCTAGATACAGTGAATGGGTAATCTCCTCGTGTACATTTGCTTGTCGAACGATTTCTTCAAGTAGTTTCATGCCCTTCTTACTTTGTCTTTGTGGAACTTCTCTTAGATTGAGCCTCCAACACGTGGCTCTTTGATGACCACCTCTATTGCAATGAGCGCAATAAATATTCTTCCTTTAGATATGCTTTATGTATTTTCTGCCCGGTGGAGAGGCCTTTCCGCCTCATTCTTTTTCTTGTTGCCATTCTTTTCCGGCCTCAAAAAATACTGTGGTTATATAATCCACAAAAACTACATGTTTTTCGATGCCATAGTTATGTTCATTATTAGTGACATGATTATAATCAAAATTAACACTAGAGTCACAAGACTTACTAATACACTTACCGTGGTGGTATTTGGTGTAATTATGTATTGAGGCTGCTCACAACTCTTCTACTTAAGGTGTACGTAGCAGGATGATGATGAAGTGTTCCCATAAATTTCTTTTCCCTAATGGTTTCAACCATGTCTTGGAAACTGCGATGCCTTTGAGGAGCTCTCCTTCGGTGTATCCCAAACACGACGAATCGATGTCTTTGCACAACCTCCAGTAGGTGTTCTTGTCCATTAACACCAAGTCCTCCTCCTTTATGCCCCATCTTGGTAAGGAGTCTCATCATGATCACAGCAATGGGTATTTTTATTTCAACGAGAAATAACACCCTGTGAAGATAGGCGAAGAACAATCAAAGCTTCCCATTTTACCTCATATGTCATTTCAAAAACAAGTGAAGATGGCCTCTTCAGGCAACCACCGTTGTGCCAAACTCTTCTAAGGCCTCTTTTTGTGGCTCTGGCAGGCACCCAATCACTTCATATCATCTTTATCTTCTTGTAGAAAGAAAATTCAATTTAGCATTCGAAGTCTGGTTTATCTCCTGTTAGAATGACAGAGAAGATGGAATGGGGATGGTCAGCATTGGAAGGTGTGGATGGAACATCGTTCTTTCTTGCTCTTTATTTTTCCTCTTCCCTTTATTCTCTTCCTGCGTAGATTCATAAATTATTTCCACCATTTTGAACATCATTAGCACAGCTGCAAACTTCTTTTTCAACCTCCATTTTTTCATATCCCAGTTATTTCATATATAGTCTCACATAAGTGAGAATACCTTTCTGATACCATCTAGATCGAGTTAGACAACTACCAGATTTACCCATGATATTTTACTTATGTGATGTTGTTAGAGTTGTGTATTAAAAGAACATGAAAGAACACATATACATTATTTAAACGAGGAAAAATAATGACAGCTAAACAGCAAAGAATACGAAATTTTGATAATTAGGTTCACAGTGTAGACCCCGCGTCTCTGGGCAGTGTCAAGATAGTGGAGGCCACTTCATATAATGTTGTTGAAAGTGATGATGTACATGGACAACACGTTGTCACTGTAGAATATACACCCTTAAACATTGTGTCTTGTCTCTCCGGAGACGTTAGTTTTACAGAAATTCTCACTCAGAAGGCTTCCTCTCAACATGAAAAAATGAAGATCCCACAAAATGTGGAAACAAGAATCCCTTCAAAAATGTTACACGGTATCTCAACAAAAATGCACAACAATACAAGCTAGATGGATCTCACATAATGTGGCAATAATAGTCCAACAACATAACATCAAATACGGGATCTAAAAAATACATCATCTCAACAATAATGAAAGGAAAACATACATGACTACTTCATGTACCTTCATTCTGATTTGTTGAAAAATGATGCAACTCACAAAATCTGACCTTAACACTAAATTTATGACATCAAGTAGTGTAAAATCGACTATCCATTCATCAAATTTGGCAAGTAAAATTGAACTTCTATGAATATTTTATATTCCCTCGTGATTCTCCAAATATCTTGCTCCATGGGTTGACTCGAAATTGCTTCTAGAATGGTGAATCGGTCTCCATACATTGCATTCTCTGTGAAATTGGTGAAATTTGACTATAAACTTAATATCGTTCTAATAAAATGAATTTTTTTACCTCTTTGGAAAATTCTGGGATTCGAGTTCACACCCTCTCTTGCAGGGCAAGGTTCCATCGCTGTAGTTACTTTGGATGCCGGAATTCTATAATTAAATGTTAAAACAGAAACAACTCCTCTCGACCATCAAATGAGCAAATGTGAGTTTAAAATAATGTGAAATATATTGTAATAAGCGTGTTTGGGCTATTGATAGAAGTGCCGAGTTGGGCGCGGGTGGTGGGGTTCTGACCTATGACCCCATAATTAACATGGAGCATTTATTTTTAATATTGGTGATTTTAGCAACTCGATGTTATAAACTTTGTTATATCACCTCTGTTGTTATGTTGTGACATTTAGTTATTGTTTTAAATATGGCATATGTTTGGAAGCTGACAGGGTGTTGCTATATATTTTGTTTTGTTTGTTGGTGTTAAATGCCACATGGGGCCGCCGTTGAGGCATTATGTCTTATTTGGGTGAGCTCAATTCCTAACGGATCCACACTTTATGTTCATTGTCATGGCCTTTGGGCTATGTGTATGCATATATCATTGGTTGGAGTTTTTGGGTTGAGTGCAGGTCCACGGTGGTGTACCACCCTACTATATATGTATGTAACTTGGTGCTAAGGGCAAAGGGTGTGGCGGGGGCATGGCCTTTGTTTGGTCAATTTAGTGTCCTAATTGCTGCATTTAATTTGTCAATCCGAGAAATCGTAAAATTTGATGAAGTCTCGGCCTTTCATATCTTAAGATAACACTTTATTCTGCTTTTTGTCGTTTTTGGTTTTCTAATTGAAATGGAAATTCTAAAAATGAAAACAAGTTTGGTTATGTTTGTTCAAGGAAATGATAACTCCTATAATGATTTCAGCAGAAACTTTAAAAAAGTGAAATTTACAATGACAAGACTTGAAAGGAAATGAAAATGTAGTGTGAAATGAAAAGGTCTTTTACTTTAGTCTAATAAATCAAAGCAGTGAATTGTTGAGCATGAAAACCAAACTATTCTTCTTCCTTTGACTAAACACAAAAAGAAACTATGTAAGAAATTCAAAATTTTTAATAAATAAATCTAATCGATTATCCATTTATTTGATCTTCATCATTAGTCCGACTATGATTTCGGAAGTAATCATAAACAACTGGTATGATATCTTTGAGAAAGTAGAATAATATCAACCATACATTCATGATTCAATCCTCTACCCTTGATCCCGATTTGACAGCTTTTGTTCTTGAAGATGTCATGCACAATTTAATATATCTAAATTTACAGAGAAACTAATACTACGCTACACATTTCATAATACAATCCCTCACCATCAGTCTAAATTTAACAAGCTTTAGGAAACATTGAAGATGTTATGATCGACTTAATATATCTAAATTTAGAAGAAAAACTATTACAACTACATTTCTGTACAATCTCTTATCTGATCAGTGTAGCTTTCGGAAAACAATTTGAGATGTATAAATGACTTAATATATCTAATTTACGAGAAAAACAATAACAAACCCACATTTTCATAATACAATCCCTCACCATGGATCATTTTGTAGCTTTAAGAACAACTGAAGATGTTATGGTAACTTAATATATCTAAGTTATCCCAGAAGCAAATAATAATGAAATGAATAAGCTTAATGCGAAAATTGTGAGAAACTATGAAAAGCAAAAAATTAGCGGCGGAGACAATGTTGGTTCATGTCATTAGTCAAAAAGCTATGAAAAATGCCGGAAATTTGCCTATCTATAACAGAAAAACGAAACAACGATTAGTGATTAACAACATAAAACATGAAGAGCAGTAAGAAATGGAAATTATGGAAGTTTATAAACAGAAAATAAACAAATGCAATCATATAGCTTATGAATGGACCTGGCACAATGAGCTTTAAAGAAACGAAATGAGAACTATACACTAATGCACAAAACCTTAGGCGAGCGAGGGTCCTCTACACCACGACCTTGGCAACGATCTCTTCAAATACGAATTTCGATTTGAAAACAGTCTTCTTATATTAAAAAGCGAGTCATTACGGAAAGGTGATGTTACGGCACAGGTGCGATGTAATCACATTACGGAGCGATTTAATAAAAGATAACGAGAGACTAACAGCAGAGTAACTCTATATGCGTATGCAAACGCATTATATAATGTCTGCTTGTCTCCCTATAAAGTTCATCTTGGTGGAGAACACGTGAACCATTACGTCCACGGATCTGGGATCATTAGTGTTGGAAAGTAAATCTACGAGGAGTGGATGCTTGAATTCGACTAAGGAGCCATGTCTGGAGATGTCAGGTATCCTCATGACTTAAGCAGTAGTATGAATCTTCATGTGACACGAAAGCAGGAATCACCTTGACATGAGACTCATGGTTGACTTCCATGTAGATGCCTTTGACCGACTTCCCCCAGAATGAAGTTTGCTCGAACCAATAGGACACGAACCATGTCCACATCATTCACGACACCTTGTGGCTCGTTTTCCTGTAATTTTATGCTTGCAAGTTTCACAAAATAGTACCCGGAAAGTTAAATTGCTGTGAGGAAAGTGTAGATTAATGATGGAATAGACAAAATATAAATCAAATAGCAAACACAAAAATATAATTAAAAACCATGTTAAGATGTCTGCACATGATATTGACAACAGGAGGTTAAATTGAGTGAAAAAGTATAGAAAGTGTATGGAAAGATACGGTTGGGATTCCTTTTACTGTGAAGGTGTTGCATGTCCTCATGCAAACAAAATTTAAATAATCTTTCTTGATTCATATACCTTGACACTTCAGCCAACGCCAATCTACTCTCCTCTTCTTCTTAGTACGTAACATTAAGGTTTCTTCATTAAGCACCTAAATTTGATATTCAGGTACCATAACCAACTTAGAATTTCTTTTTCAATTTCCTGCTGTTAACCACATACATATTCCCAAATGTAGCATGTTATTATCATGAATTGTTTGTCCGATTTACCTTGTTCTTTTAATGCTATCTCATTTTATTTTTAATTATTGCTGCCCCTGTTTAAAGCTCTATTTCAAAAAATTTCTATTTTGTTGATTAGACTGATAATAGATATATGAGTTGAATGAATGAAAGTACCTTGGACACATGTTGCCTTTTAAATTCTATAGTATATACTTCTTTCTTTGTAGGTCTTTGGTGTATTTTTGTTAAATTTTGACACCCAAAATGCGTGAAAAGTTAATTTGCTAAAATCTGGTGAGAAGACTTATCATATGTGAGAATGGGGTGTTCATGTTCAATGTCCCAGGCGAATAGAAATGAGCCAGGTTCACTAACAAGCCCAAAGATGGAATATGATGTTGAGGTAGTCCAGATGTCCTCACAAATCAATGAAATGAGGACATAATTGTGTTTTCCTCATTTTCTTCAATCTCATACAACTTCTCACCACAGTAGCCCATTTACTATCCTTTTCATTTTGTTTTACTTTTTTCTCTGTCTTCTTGGGCTGAATGCATGCATTTTGAGGAATAAACTAATCTTCCAGACCAACTTACTTGATGGTCTTCTTCTTCCAGAGAAGAGTTTGATGTATGGCCTCGATAGTTTTCTCTCTTTTGGTGGCTTATTAGCTGCCGCACGTTTGCTTATTTACCCCACTTTTGTGATCTCTCTTCTCAGTTCATAATGGTAATGGTAAGGTATTTTAGGATTTCATCAATTGTTCTTTTTCTCCTACTTCTTCTTCAACATTATTCTTCTCCCAATTTCTGGTGAAAAATTAATTTGGGTTTCCTTGTTATTTGTCTTTTCTTCTCCTTATTGTTGTACTACCTTGAAATTCCTATAAAGTTTCTCCAAAAATTTTCTAGCAGAAATTATTCCCATGGTATAATCACTATGCCTGCTAACTCATTTCAATCCGTTTTACAAAGGCGGTGATATAGATGTGGTTCTACATCTCACAGTGTTCTGAAACAGTCTGTGTTTTATTAAAAACTATTGTAAATATGGAAGATTGAGAGCTTGATTATCTGAAAATTAATTAGTAACACAGTATGGTACATGTACTGGATTTAATAGCTATGCATGTAATGAATTTGTGAACAACTGACAGTAACCATTCTCATAATGGCGATGGTCTCTTTTAAAACAGGTTAATATCACTTATTGAACTTGTGAATTGTTTTCCTTCTTCATCATTGATGCTTTTATTTTTAAATATGTCACCCACTCTTAGAAAGTTGGCATTTTTTTCTTTATGGTGATGTACTTATTAGTAACGAGTAAGGTCTGTAATCTATTTAACTTCCAAGCCATTAAACGACCTTGCAAATGCTTTCGTAACTTCTTTGTGATAACCTGCGAATTTATGATTAAACTGTAATATTTTTTTTTCTTCAATATCTCCTTATTTATGGATATCCCTCCATAACCAGGTCTTCGGATTCTTGCTCTTAGCAATTTACATTCTCTTATATTCTCTTTTTTTTTTTTTTCTAGAATTTGCACGTGAGGTTCAAGCCTGATAGAAAATGGATTTGAGATAAGAGCAAACACAATAGTGACAGATGTATCATAGTGGGAATGACTTCTCGCGGGTCGGTGAGGCGTAAGGTAGAATGTCGAGAGTGAGATGACACAATGAACGGAATGGAGTGAGGCTGACAGGAAAGGGGTTTCGTGAGCATAACAAGATACGGCAGAGATTGACGAATACTTGCTGTTTGCTGTTTTTTAATTCCCAGGTAGCCTCTTGAAATAAATGTGAACACGTTTCCAATCAACGGTTATGAATTTGTCTTGTTTGTAAGAGTCCTTGGTCAAATCAAATACGTCTCATTGTCCTTGGGTAGAATATTGGATTAAGAGTGAAAATTATGAAGTTTAAGCGGTAGAGCGTTGAGAATGAATGTAGAAGAGAGGGGATAATATGGAGATCGTGAAAGGTTACAAGGATGTATTATAATCCATTGCACATAATGGATAGAGCTCATGGTTGAGAACTATACAAAAATGTGTTTTTCAGGCTATTTGAAATAAATTTTATTCATACCTTTGGAATCTTTGCCTTTTCCTTGGTCTTCAACTATTTTCTCGGTGTCTTGAATGCTCTACATATCTTCATTTTTGATCCTCTCACACACATTTTATTTCATAATTATGGAAATAACTTATCATTTGTTATTCTTTTGAAAACGGTAGTAAAATTGCGGAAGATACATACATTTATATAAGCCAAATCAGTACTTGAAACGGTCTCCATTCATGACCCGGCTCTGACAATACTTGGATGAATGGAAATGAACGGATGACAAATGACAGGATGGAAATGGTCGCAGAAAAGATTTTATTGATGGAATGGAATAAAATGGATAAATGGAAAAGTGGGAATGGAGTGAAATAGAAATAGGAAATGAAATGGAATGAAGTTGAATGAAATGGAGTGATTAATTAATAACTGTGAAATGAAGAAATTTTTTTCTTGGAAAATATAGAGTGTCGGTGTTCTGATTTTCACCCTATATTTTCTATATAAAGACATAATCAATTGGTTTTAGGGCTTATACCATTTTTTTTTTTTTTTTAATGAAAAGAAGAACAAAAGCTAGAATTTTGGTGGAGAAGAATTCTTACTGTACCGACACAGTCTGAACTTTCTTGAAACAATTTGACAAAATCTTACTCTTTGAGTAGCTTATGATAAGAACACTTTCCAATCTATAGCCATTCACAATAGAGAGTTTGAAAAGCTCATCAATGAATGTGATTCTTACCGCTCCAGCTTTGCTAAGGAATCTTGTGATTTCATATGGCCCAATATTAGTGCAGAAATTTTCCTTGAAAATCTTTAAACTTGGAATCAAATAACAATGTAATCTCCTTCTTGAAACTTCTTCCCTTTGATATACTTATCATGCCATTAGTATACGATATTATTTAGATCGATTCTTAAAATTGCTTCTTGTCTGATCTCATCTAGCTTCATTCCATTGCTCCATTCTATGCTTTTGGGCTTACGATAAGTCCCATCCCAAGCTGAACTACTATCTTGAAGGTCTTGACTTGGAATTCAATGGGGAGCAAGACTTCTTTCCCATAAAGCAAGTTCATAGGGAAATGTCCTGTTGTATTTCTCCTTAACCAGTTAAGCGGCCCCACAGGCTTGTGAAGCCTTTCTTCCCAATCTCTTCTATGTGAATGAGTGATTTTGGTGATGATGCTTTCAAGAACTTTATTTGTGGACTCCACTTGACCATTTACAGCACGGTGGTAGGGAGTGAATCTTAAATGGCAATTTTTTGTGTTCTTCCATCAACTTCTCCACCAAATTGGATGTGAATTGGCTCCCCCTGGAAATCTGTCCCCAATTTCTCTTGGAACACATAAGCGGTAAAAATATCCTCATAAAGAAAATGAACAAGCTGAATTTTCGATTATGGATACTAATGCTTTGGCTTCTACCCATTTAGTAACATAATCGGTACAAACCAATATATACTTCTTTTGCTTGGATGGTGGATTAATAGGTCCAATGAAATCTAAAGCCCTTTTCAAGGGTTCAATGAGTACTTGTGTTTGCAATGGCATTTCATTTGAAAGGAGTAGGTTTACTACTCTTTAGCGGTATCACACAACATGACATAATGTTGCATCTTTGAAAGGAAACCAATAATATCTGAAAAGTTACAAACGTCCTTGCTGTCCATAAGTGTGTTAGCACTTAGTTCATCTTGTGTACCTTAGAATATCAGACATTCATCTTCCTTGACACGGCATCTTTTGATCACAAGATGCGTATTTTATTTTAATGATTAATTCAGAAATCACTGAATGTACCGAACTCTCTACCTGAATAATTTTCGTTTTTCACTTGGAAATAAATGTGAAGGTAGTTTCCCTGTCAACAAATAGTTAGCAATATCTTGCCTTGCAAAGGGGTCTTAATAGTTACGCAAACAAGTATTCATCGAGGAAACTTATCTTCTGGAGAATGTTTAAATGTAGAATCTGAATAGTAATCTTTGTATTAGCGCTGCCGATATCCAACACGATGTCATTGAATTCTTGCAAGTAAAACCATCTTGTCACTCTTGCCACTATTAACGGAGTTTGTTCATTTAAATATCTGGTAGAATAATTTGGGTATGAATAAAAGTTTCTGTAGCACATTATGTAATGTCTAAACTTACAACCAATTGCATGAACAACGGCTAAAAACTCTTTTTGATCAATATAGTTCCTTCTTGTAGAGTCAAATTTTTTCTTGGTATAATAAATGGCATAAGGAATTAAATCTTTTGACCTTGACTCTGGGAAATTTGTGTCTGAAAACATCATTACAGAAATATGGAAAGGAAGTTTCCAATTTGGTCCTCTCGAATGGGTGCTTGAGATATTCTTTGTTTTCAGATTTAAAAAGGCAGATTGAAACAATGGGATCCCATCTAAATTCACAGTCTTTTGTAAACAATTAGAGAGTGGAGATGCTATTTTAGTGAAGTTTTCTATAAATCTTCTATAATAACTTGATGTAAATCTGACTTCTAACATCTCTTTGACAATTTGGAATAGGCAACTTGGAATGACTTCAACTTTTGATCTATCAACCTTAATCATCTCTTTGAAATGTCTGATGTCTAGTAATCTTGGAAAACATCACATAAAGCATTTTTCATGGCTTAATGAAAAGGTTTGTTTCTTTATCTCTTATAAGACATATTCCTAAATATACCAAATGGTCTGTAGTAGCAAATCATCATATAAACCTCTACACAATCATGGATTAGATCGAGAAAAAATTCCTAATTAACTTTGCTCTTTGGAATGTTGCGAATTTGCACTACACTGCTTAAAAGGAAGCACTAGGTAGGCAAAAGTTCCCCATGGACAAGTAAATGTGGTCTTATCTTGAATGTGATTTCTGAATTTAATTCTCTTCACTAAAACCATCAAAAATGAAAGTACTTTTTGCTAATGTATCTAATGCACGATCGATAAAAGGAAAAGGAAAGTGATCCTTCAAAGTTGCTTTGTTCAATTCCCTGTAATCAATGCATACCCTCCATTTACTATTCTTTTTAGGTACTATAACCAGAGGAGAAACCCATCGGCTATCTGAAATTGGATAAATGAAGTTTACATTGAGTAGTTTTTGGAGCTCTTCTTTCACTATCTCCCTAAGATTTGGATTCATCCTTCTTTGAGGTTGTTTGATTGGTCTACTGTTTTCCTCAATATAGATATGATGGATGCAAGTCTTAGGATCAATACCCTTCATGTCAGTATACTCCCATGCAAATGCAGTAGAATGTTTTTGCAAGATTCTGGTTAGTTATTCTTGTTGTGACTTCCCCAAATGTTTGTTGATATTCAATGTTTTTCCTGGAAAAATCTCAATAGCAGAATTACCAAACTCTTCCATAGAGTAAAGAGACATTTGTCTTGATGATAAATATTCTATGTCGGATTCCAACTGAAATTGTGTGGGGTCATATTCTGAAGATGTCTCAAAATTTTCTAATGTGTTCAGAATTTGACTATCCTCACTGATTTCAGAAATGGTAAAGACAAGTTGTATAGTGTCCTCATCATCGACCCATTCATTGTCTCCTATTTCTGTGATTGCTCTTGCTGGAGGATACAAATTGAATTTCTTTGTCGAATTACCATTAGAAATGCACATGTCTCCAGATCTACAACTAATAAAAGCATCAGCTGTGGCCAGCCAAGGTCTTCCTAAGATAATTGGATGTCCTCCTAGATTACTTTTGGGAGTCAAAATCATAAAGTCTACTGGATATTCCCAAGAATCTAAGGAGACTGAAATATCTTCTAATACACTATCTGGTTTAATAACCGATCGATCTGCAAGTTGCAATAAAGTAGGTGTAAAAAGAAGGTTAGGAAGTTTTAACTGTTCCATAGTCTGTCTACTCATAATGTTGATAGCAGCCTCTAAGTCAATCAATGTGTTTGGAATTTCTATCCCATTTATATGTGTCTTGACAATTGGACTTCCTGGATCTACATACTTCTGCATGGTAATTTTTCCCATCATAATATCTGCAATCTTTCCTACCAGGTGGATTCTTCTTGTGTCTTTTAGTTTCCTTCCTGGTCTTTTGAAACTCAACTCCTTTATTGTTTTTGCTAGAAGAGGAATCTCTCGAATGGCTTGTAACAAGGGAATCTTGATACACAGGGAATCTTTGATACAAACATTCTTCAATTCATTTGAAAAGTCAGAAGTTAGGCAACAAGATTTGTTTTTCCATGGGTTGTCAATTTCCAGTCTTTCAGGAAAAGGAGGTGTAGATGAAGATGCGGGTTGCTCAATATGAGAGAGTCGTGGATGTTAACGTCTTTTTTCTTTTTTAATGTTTGAATTTTGAAGAGATTCTTCCTGAACTCACTTGAAGAGAATCCTCCTCGTAGGACATCTGCTCTTGGATATCTATAGAAGGTTTTTCTAAAACTCTACCAGATCTGAGTTGTATGATTTACCAGATAGCAATCATATAGGTAGAAATTGTTGTCCTTCTACCATATAATATCTAGATTTTTATTATTAGATTTGTAACATTTAGCCAGTTGATTTGTCTTCTGTTGGTATGGGAGCAAGAGTTGAGGATTTGTATTTTGTTGAGAAGGTTGTTGTTGTGGAAATGGCAATGAAAGTTGTGGATTTGGGCTTGGAAGTTGTGGAGCTTGTTGATTTTGAAAAGATGGAGGATATTGATAAAATTGAGCAAATCTCCCATAAGGAATTTGCATCCCTTGTACCCATGGCTGATATGTATTCTGATGTTGGGGCCAAGGTTGTTGCCAAGGATTCCAATTTGGTGGGGTTTGAAAATTCATAGGGTTGTTAAACCTTTGAGTTTATGTCTCACAAGGTCTCTTATACAAAACAGAGAGATGCCGCATATAGCGGTCTTTCGGTAGCTTTGAGTCCAGGAATTGAAGCACAATCCTTGATCTCATGGTTTTCTGAGAAAATCATACATGTTTCTACAACTTTTGCATCCAAGGGACATTCCCTTAAAGCATGTTTCTTCCTACATTTCGGACAAAAGATGGCTAAAGCATCTGTTTCTGCTTTCTGCTTGTTTTGGATTTTAAGGGTGTCTAGTTGCTCACTAAGGCTCCCTAAGATATCAGTTTTGAACTCATCAAGCATATTACCAATCTCTGCCCTACTTACTGATCCAGTTGCAGATTTGTTAGCCCTAATAGGAGAAGGATCCCTAGGCCCTTTTCCTGTTTTAGATTTTCCCCTCGAGAGATGGACACATAATTCTGTTATGTCACGAAGTGGAAGTTGAGAAATGTCTCCTTTCCCCATCATGTTTAAAATATCTATCCATTCATCTCTAATGGCTTTTAATATGAGGGCTTTCAAGGTTTCATCATCTAAGTTGCTCATCTTTGCTCTTTTCAAGTTGTATTAAAATCTTTCAAGTAAGTCTTCCAAATTTTCATCTTCTTTTTGCATCATTTTGAATACCTCATCCTTGTGATTGGTGGGCATACAATAGTCCAAGTATCTATCCAAAAATGTTTGTTTCATATCATTCCAAGTCCTAATAGATTGAGTGGCTAATCCCATGAACTATTTCAAAGCAGCTCCCTTCAATGTTGAAGGAAACAGTTTGAGTTTTTGAGAGTCTTCCATATAGTCATAAGTTCGGCACACGACTTCAAACTCAAACAGAAATGTTTCAGGATCCTCACTTCGCAATCCATAAAAATTAGGGAGAACAGATGGTGAGATATTTTTCATTGTTGCATGAGTTTCCTCATCAACTATAGGGAATCCAAACAAATTGTCTCCTTCCCTATTTCTACCATTATTTCCTTCACCATTGTTGTCTCCATTGTTTCCTCCTCTTCTACCTCTACCTCTACCTCCATCTGTTACTTCCTCTGCCATGATAGTTTCTTTAGAGTCCTTAAAGTCCTCTAGTTCTTCTACCAAGGGAGGATGAGAGAGAGTCTCTTTGTTTTCTAAATGGGATTTAGTAGATGGTATAGGAGAATCCTCTAATTCAGCTGCTCCTTGAGTTCCAAAAATCTTAAGGCTAGGGTTAGATGGTGGTGAATCTGGTCTATGCCTTGAAGAAGATGGAGTTGTGAAAATCGAACTCTTGGCTTTAGCTATAAACCTTCCCCTAGAATCTCTTGCTCTATGCATGTCATTTTTTTTATTTTTTAAAAATTTGGGCTAATAATTCTCTTTCTGATCTTCCAGGTCACACTAGGTGCAAGAAGAGAGCATACTTAAGAAATTACTGAACCAATAACTCTCTTTTCTGATCCTCCAGATCACACTAGGTGCAAGAGGAGAGCATACTTCAAGAAGTTATCAAGTTTTCCCTTCTTTTAGAATTTTTGTGTGTGTTTTTTTTTTTTAAGAAATTGGCTACCTAGTTACACTTCCCCGACAACGGCACCAAAATGTTTGGTCAATTTAGTGTTTCCTAAATTGCTGCATTTAATTTTTCAATCCGGGAATCGTAAGCTGATGAAGTGCGGCGCACTATATATGCAAGATAACCTATTTCTTAACTTTTTGTCGTTTTTGGTTTTCTAAGGTGAAATGGAAATTCTAAAATGAAAACAAGTTTGGTTATGTTTGTTCAAGGAAATGATATCCCCTATAATGATTTACCAACTTGAAACTTTAAAAAGAAATTTGAAATTTACAATGACAAGACTTGAAAGGAAATGAAAATGTGCTGCTGAAATGAAAAGGTGTTGCTAGTCTAATAAATCAAAACAGTGAACTATTGAGCATGAAAACCAAACTATTCTTGCTGCTGACTAAACACAAAAGAAACTATGCTTAAGGAAATTCAAAATTGCAACAAAAATAAATCTAAATCAGATTACATCAATTTATCTTCTAATCCTTCATCATTAGTCCAGCTATGATTTTCGGAAGTAATCATAAACAACTTGAGTAACTGATATCTAACTTGCAGAAAGTAAACTAATATCAAACCATACATTCATGATTCAACTTCACCATCACTCCGTACTGTAGCTGAGGAAATCAAGATGTCATGCACAATTTAATATATCTAGCCTCTGAAGGAAATAATATGAACTACAGATTTAATGATAACTTAACAATAAATTACAAATAGCTGGAGGCAACTGAAGATGCTATGAGCAGCTTAATATATCTAAATTTGCAGAAAAGAAACTAATACTAAACCACACATTTCATAATACAATCCCTCACCATCAGTCCAGCTGTGGCTTTCGGAAGCAACTGAAGATGCTATGAGCAACTTAATATATCTAAATTTGCAGAAAAGAAACTAATACTAAACTACACATTTCATAATACAATCCCTCACCATCAGTCCAGCTGTGGCTTTCGGAGGCAACTGAAGATGCTATGAGCAGCTTAATATATCTAAATTTAACTTCTGAAACAAATAAGCAAAACTGAAATAAACAGAGCAATACTGAATTTAAACAGAAACTATGAAAAGCAAATTAGCAGCAGAACAATGTTAGTTCCATGTCATTAGTTAAAAAGCTATGAAAATGCCCGGGCTGCCTATCTATAACCTGAAACAAGAACACTGATCAGTGATTAACAACATAAAACATGAAAGACAGAAGTGAAATGGAAATTATGGAAGTTTATAAACAGAAATGAATCAAATGCAATGTATAAACATATTAATGGATTATGGCACAATGAGCTTTAAAGAAACGAAATGAGAACTATACACTAGTGCACAAAACCTTAGCTGAGCAGGGGCCCTCTACACCAGCCTTGGCAACGATCTTCAAATACGAATTTCGGTTGAAAACAGAGTCTTCTTATATTAAAAAGCAGTCATTACAGAAAGGTGATGTTACGGCACAAGTGCAGCGTAATCACATTATAGAGCAGACTAATAAAAGATAACAGAGACTAACATCGACTAACTCTATATGCGTATGCAAACGCATTATATATAACAAAAGAAATATAATTGTCTCCTAAAGTTCATGCTGGTGGAGAACACGTAGACCATTACGTCCATGGATCTAGGATCATGGCCGTGTTGGAAAGTAAATCTACGAGGAGTGGATGCTTGAATTTGACTAAGGAGCCATGTACAGATGTTGATTTATCCTCCGCAACTTAGAAATGGCCGTATGAATCTTCATGTGACACGAAACAGAGTCCTGCCAACATGAGACTCTATGGTTGACTTCCATGTGGACGCCTTTGACCGCGGCTTCTTTAGATGAGTTTGCTCGAACCAATAGGACACAAACCATGTCCACGTCATTCCCGACCTGCCCATGTGGCCTGCGATTAGAGTAGACACCACATGAGAGCTGTACAAAAATAGTCAGCTGAAAGCAAAGAAGGAAAGAAGATCAAAAAAAGAACAATGAACAAAATCTAAATCAAATAGCAAACACAAAAATATAATTAAAAACCATGTTAGATGCTCTTTTGCACATGATATTGACAACTTGGGAGGTTCAGGTGAGTGAAAAAAGGTATAGAAAAGCACCCCAAATTTGGTTTTTTTTTTTAATATGATATTTGATGGGCCAAGCGGTGGGGTGGCAGGGGTGGTGGCCCACCACCTCCCCTTTTTTTAATAAATTTTCGTTATATTTAAAATGAAATGATTTTTTTAACCTTT
Organism: Pinus albicaulis; assembly: GCA_034641835.2. Taxonomy (NCBI): domain Eukaryota; kingdom Viridiplantae; phylum Streptophyta; class Pinopsida; order Pinales; family Pinaceae; genus Pinus; species Pinus albicaulis. The sequence continues at coordinate 99,847,702 of MU968411.1, read as the reverse complement.
GACGAAATAAGGGTCATCAGGAAATTTAACTAGGCAACAATTTCACCCTCTTTTGGGAGCCAAGTTCCATGCCCCGTTAATCTTGGCACACTGCCCACTTAGACCAAAATTTATACTGGCTCTAACTTCTCCATACAATATCATATTGGAGTTTCATTTGCACCGTTGGAATTAGGGCGACGAGCGCTTCATTTTGGACCTGGTTTGAGACCAATATGACCACTTTGAATTTTGAACTATCACCAACCCTATTTGACCTCTGAGTGTGTCTGGAGCCACCTAGATCATTACTACCCACTGAGGAGCTTTTGGTCCTCCAAAAGCATGAAAATAATCTGCATCTGCTTTGTATCTTGTCTGCACCACAAGTGTCTTCCTTCTCCTTCACCTTTGTTTTTTAGAGCCATAAGCGATTGACCGACACCTACATCCTTTGCAAACCTGTAGTATAATATTTTTCAAATCACATGCTTATTTACATGACCAACTATGACCCAAGCATCCCATACTTGCCACGAGTTTATAAATCACACTTTGTGGTCAAGTTTACATCAAAATGGAAAAAATACCCCAGTTATCAATACAAGGCCAAAACATCATCGTTGGTAATCACTTTTACATTTTAAATTGAAACACATGATTTACAAAAATATGGCCATGACACACTATCACACCTAGAAAAACCATCAATCACTTATCAAAGTGATGGGTCATCTCCTTCTGGCGCATTTGATTATCGAATGATTTGTTCAATTGGTTCATGCACAAACACTTTGTATTTGAGGTGCTACTCTAGATGGAGCTTCCAACATGTGGCTCTTTGATGACCACCTCTATTACAAAGCCTACAATAAGTCTTCTTTCTCCAGAACTGCGTTACCTTCTTATTTTTCTGCGGTGGATAAGGCATTTCACGCCTAATCCTTTTTCATGCCGCCATTCTTTTCCAGCAACCAAAAAATACATGGTTATGTAATCCACAAAAACTAAATGTTTTTCGATGTAATGATTTATGTTCATTATTAGCAACATGCTTGTAATCAAAATGAACACTAGAATACCGAGACTTGTTATACCTTTTCCAGTGGTCTCTGGTGTAATTATGGCGATGAGAACTTGCCCTAAATATTTCTCCGCAAGGTGTAATCCATAGGATGATGTTGAAGTGTTCCCATCAATCTCTTTCCATAATGGTTTCAACCATGCCTTGGAAGCTTCAGACGCCTTTTAGCACTCTCCTTTAGTGTATCCCAAACCTATGAATCAAGGTCTTTGCACGACCTCCAAAGGCTAAACCATGCCTTGTCCATTAACACCAAGTCCTCCTCATTTATACCCCATCTTGGTAAGGAGTCTCATGCCCGTCCCTGTAATGGGCATTTCCACATTTCAAACAGAAATAACACCATGTGATGATGAAACTAAAGAAAAACCAACATTGTTTACCTCATATTTCATTTCAGAAACAGGTGAAGATGGATTCTTCAAGCCTTCATTATGCTTAAACTCCTCTAAGGACTCTACTGTGGCTCACAACTGAAGCTACAATAAAATATTCTCATCTTTCTCTTCTTGTAGAAGCCTCTTCAATTCATAGTTCTCTCCTTAAAGTCTCTGGTTGTTCTCCTTGTTCGAATAATGATAAAAAGATGAAGGCGATGAATCTTCACTGGAAGGTGTGGATGGAGCATCGTTCTCTACTCTTTATTTATCCTCTTCATCTATTCTCTTCTCGTAAGCTTCATACATTATGTCTGCCATTTTGGACATCCTCAACATGGCCTCGTACATTTCTTTGTCATCCTCCATTGTTGCATGTTCAGTTGTTCATACTCGCAATTCACATCAACGAGAATACCGCTCTAATACCATCTTGATCTGGGCCTAACAATTACAAGATTTTCCCATGATCTTTTAATTCTGTGATGTTTTTAGAATTGCATTTTAAAATAGCTTAAAAGAAAATATATGCATGATTTAAACAAGAGGAAACATGATGAAAATAAACAATACAAGAACAAGAGACATTTGATAACTGGGTTCACCCAGTGTGGGCTACGTCTCCAAGGTCGGTGTCAAGATAGTGGAGACTACTTCATATAATTTTGTTTAGAGATGATGATGCACATGGACAACACTTTGTCGTAGCAAGATGTTAATTTTGGGCAACTAGGTCCAAACTCCATGTTGCACTACTCATATAATGATGGTCATATTTTTGTTGGATTTCTCTTTCGGAGAGGTGCAAGATTGATGTAAATATCATATGCTCGGATGAGTAGAACATTGATTTTGAATTTATTTTCCACATGTGCAACGTCAACAATATTTATCCCATATGCCTAAAAGATGTGTCACACACCCTCATTGATGAATATAAATTGGAGAGACTTGGAGGTCATTTTCTCATCATCTCATCACACATTATCTCATTGCGATCGGATTGGTTCGATAGCCTTTGGAGGCCTTTTTCCCTCACATGTGTGGAGCGAAGCTGCTATTTTCTGCGCTAAACTATTTAGGGATTTATGTTTTCTGCACTGATATGTCTAGGGTTTTCTGCTTTTTGCGTTGATCTGTTTAGGGCTTTCTATTTTCTGCGCTGATCTGCTTAGGGATTTCCTTCTGTAGCATTGACCAGCGTTGACCATGGTCAACTCTTGGTCGTTTTACCTCAATATTTTGCAGAAATTCTAATTTTTGGAGGTCGTATAGCTGGGCACTAAAATCGAGGAATTCTGGGCTGTTTGAACAAAGCCCTAGTTTGTTGTGTTGACTTTTCTGAAGCTTCCTACGTTGACTTTTTTGCGATGTCCCTAGTTTGAATTGCGTTGACTTGTGATGAGATTTCTTTGAGGGTTGTGGGTGTGACATATGAAAGTGATGACTGGCCAAGAAATACTTTATTGGTTGAAGCATCTTGCTGACCGTCGTAATGCCACAATACCTCATATCTTTGTTGGACAAAAGGAATTGTAAATCTGATCTATATTTTGCTTGTCTTCTATTGATCTATTATTGTGTTCTATCAACATTTTACTTTCAAGTTTATGTTATTGTATTGGGCCTAAGAAAGATTAAAGTAAAAGTGCATCAAGCATAGAACACCATGGTTATCTAAATTTAACATGGGATTAGAGTTGAGGTGAAGACAAAGTCCAAGAGTCCAAGCTGGTGTTAGAAGCTATCTCTGAAGGAAGAAATCCTATCAAGGACAAATGGCCTCCTCAACCTATAAGGGTTTCAAGGCTGATGCTAAATTCACTGATAAGTCTGATTATCATGCATGGAAGATGTCCTTGGATTTGGTGCTAGAAGATCAAGATGTCATGGAATATGTACTGGGGAATATTCAAGAGCCTCCATCAAATGTAGTTATTGCCATGAAGACGAAGTATAGAAAAGAGGAAATCAAAGCAAATATGATTATCCATGATTCTATTCATAAGCACTTGGTTGCTTACATTTCTGAGTTGAAGACATCTAAGGAGATGTATGATAAGCTGGTGAGCGTGTTCAGGGCTAGCAATGCTAATCAAATCCTCTTATTCAAGAATCAATTGAAGAATATCAAGAAGGGTAAGGATGAATCTATTCAATCCTATTTTATAAGGCTCACTGAAATCAAGAATAACCTCCTAGCTATTGGGGAAGAAGTATTTGATCGAGAGATGGTTCTTATTGCACTTGGAGGTCTTCCCCGTGATTGGTATGTATTCAATACCACTATTCTCAATAATAATTTGATTCCTGATTTTGATAAAATATTGACGAGATGCACTCAACAGGAAACAAGAATGATGGAGCATGCCTCTATTGGTAATGGAAGTGACCCTACTACCTTTGTTGCTGATGCAAAGAAGAAGAAATATGGTGGCCCGAGAAATCAAAATCATGGTAGATCGGGGCCCAAAAGAAGGAAGGGAAGATGTTACACTTGTAATAAGACTGGTCACTATGCAAGAGAGTGCCCTAATAGAAGGAACTCTCCCAGGGATGATGACAACAACAACTCGAGAAGGAATGGCAGGAACAACAAGTTCCAAGGAAAAAGGAAGGCTCCCTCTGATCATAATGGAATGGGAAAAATTTCAAGAGGTCAAGAAAATCGAGGTAGGATGAGTCTATTGTTGTTGATAATAAGAGAAATGATTTTATTCTTGTATCTGCCCTCTCTGCTGCAGCTCCACCCGACACCTTGGATGTCTGGTTAATTGATAGTGGTGCTTCAAGGCACCTCATTGGTTATAAAGAAGCCCTTTCTGATTTGATTGAGAAGGATACTGATATGGAAATTATCCTTGGAGATAATGCCACCTATCACATGAAATGGACATGGACTGTGACCCTCAATTTATCTCAGGGTCAAGTCATCTGATTACAAGATGTGTTGTATGTGCCTAATTTGAAGAAGAACCTTGTGTCCATTTCGGCAATGGAAGATAAAGGGTTCAAAGTGGCATTCGTTGATGGAAAGGTACTTATCTGGAAGAAGAACTTAAAGGAAGTTATTTCTATTGGTTTTAGAGTTGATACACTCTACCAGGGTGGTTGTTGTCTTATTTTATGAGTTACATGCATGCATGATGTCTGTGATGTCTTAAAATTTTATTTTCTTAGTATCTGCTCAATCTTCTGAATTTTCTTGCTTATATGATGATGTTTATGCAATCAATTATATATTAATCTCATGTGATACAACTCTTCAAACATAGTTATGGCACCAGAGGTTTGCACACCTTCATTACAAAGCCCTTCTCAAAGTAAGGAAGGTGGTGACAGGGATGCCCAAATTGAGATATGATCATGAAGGTATATGTTAGGCTTGTGTCGAAGGGTAGCATACAAGGGGACCATTCCCTTAAAGTGTCACAAAGGAAACTGATATATTTCAGTTGATACAATATGGATTATCTGGTATGTTGCGTGTGACATCCTTGGGAGGATGTTCCTATTACATGAATTTTACAGATGAATTCTCCTGCAAGACCTGGATATATTTTTTTTGAAGAAGGGTGAAGCATTCAAATGGTTCTGTACCTTCAAGACCTTGTTGGAAAATCAAACCAAGAATAAAATCAAAGTTTTGAGGACTGAAAATGGGACTGAGTATGATTCAAATGATTTTAATGAATTTGCTAGAGAAGATGGCATTAAGAGGGAGACCACGACTGCATACACTCCTGAGAAAAATGGTGTTGATGAAAGAAAGAACAAGACCATTATGGAAGCTGCCCGCACCATGCTATGTGACCAAGGTCTTCCGAAGTTTTTATGGGGAGAAGTTGCAAACATTGCAGTGTATGATAAAAATAGATGCCCGCATTCTGCTCTGGACTCCAAAAATCCCGAAGAAGTCTTCTCTGGTAAGAAACCTGATGTATCTCATTTTAGAGTTTTTGGTTTTCCTAGTCAAAGAGAAGTGGAGATATGCCACGATGTCACCTTCAATGAAGATGTTGCCCTCAAGAAAGTAAGAAATCTTCCTAGCTCCAAGGAAGACAAAGAAGATGAAGAAGCAGGAAAGTCGGAAGAGCCGAAGGATGACTTGATGCTCGATGTTGAAGGACCTATGGATCCCATTGATCCACTTCCTTCAAATAAGAGAAGACCCTCATGGCTTAGGGATACTCTCGAAGATACCAAGAGACATATTACCCCAAGGGGGACATTCTCTAAAAGCAAGAAGCTAAAGAGATACCAAGGGTATCTAGCAGCCATGAGTACAATATAACAATGAGCCTAGAACATTTGAAGAATCCGTAAAGCATAAAGTTTTGAAGGATGATATGCACGAAGAATATGAGTCCATTATGAAGAATGGTGTCTCGGAAGTGGTCCCAAGACCGAAGGACAAATCCGCTGTCACCTCAAAATGGCTCTATAAGATCAAGCATGGATCTGATGGAAGTGCTGAAAAGTAAAAGGCAAGATTCGTTGCCTGTGGGTTCTCTCAAAAAGAAGACATAGGTTATGATGATATATTTTCACCTGTGGCCTGCTATACCACCATTCGATCTATTATTTCCCTTGCTGCTACACAAGGATGGAATCTACATTAGATGGATGTGAAGACCGCTTTTCTGCATGGATATATAAAGGAAGAGGTGTATGTGGAGAAACCTCTGGGGTTCGAAGTCCAAGATAGAGACACCTATGTATGCAGGTTGAAGAAATCCATCTATGGGTTGAAGAAATCCCCCAGGGCTTGGTACGAGAGGGTAGATAGCTACTTGATGAAGTTGGGCTTCACTCAAAGTAATGTTGATCCAAAATTTTATTTTAAGGTTGATAGAGGAAGGCCTCTCATTTTGGTACTCTATGTAGACGATCTCTTCTTGACAGGTGGTGACCCTCTCATTCATCAGTGTAAGAGGGAGCTAGCTTCCAAGTTTCAGATGAAAGACCTAGGACTGATGCACTACTTCCTAGGCTTGGAGGTCTGGCAGAGGTTAGGCGAGATTTTCCTTTCTCAAGGAAAATATGTCATGAAGCTGCTAGAGAGATTTGGTATGGTAGGCTGTAAGTCTGTGTCAACACCGATGGAACTCAACTTTACGAATTTGAGTGGAAACACTGCTGGGACCGTGCTAGAAAATCCTACCGAGTATTGACAACTTGTAGGGACCTTGATGTTCTTAGTGAAATCCCATCCGGACGTATGTTTGGCAGTGAACACTTTGAGTCAACGTATGGTTGAACCTCATCACATTCATTGGATTGGTGCCAAGAATTTGTTGAGATTTATTTGGGGAAAAATCAACCATGGGATGAGATACACTGCCGTGAGTTTGAGACTCCATGGATATACTGATGCCGATTGGGCTGGAAGTGTGGTAGATTGCAAGAGCACATATGGATGTTGCTTCACCTTGGGTTCTGATTCGATATCTTGGATGAGCAGGAAGCAGAAGTCGGTGGCTTTGAGCACCGCTGAGGCTGAATACATTGCAAAGAGTATGGCCTGTTGTGAAGCTATTTGGTTTCGAAAGTTCTTTAGTGAGCTGTTCAGGCATGTGCTAGATACCACCGTTATGCTTTGTGATAACCATAGTGGTATTATTCTTTCTAATAATCCCATGTCCCACGATCGATCCAAGCATATTGATATCAGGTACCAATTTTCTGGGCTATGGTAGAGTGAGGTGCCATAAGGCTCGACCATATAGGAACTGATGAGTAGGTTGCGGATATTCTCACGAAGCCCCTGGGGAAGGTCAAGCTCCTAACCTTCCGTGAGAAGCTTGGAATCGTGGAAAGACCCTATTCTGAGGGTCCTTCTTGAGTTGGACTATGAGCTCTGAGAGCTCTAGGGGGCTTGGGGATAGCTTCTTGGAGCTATAAGTACTCATGGGGCTACACTGATGAAACTTGTGGTGCTTCTTCCCCACTGTTATGATATTGAGTTGGTTCGCCTCTCTCTGATCTGTGCCCCGCACGCATCCTACCCATGGAGTTTTAGACTCATGGGAAGTACCTCTAATTTGGCGAATGAGGTGGGAAATGTGGATAGATACCATAGCAAGACCGATGGATGCATCAGATATTGTTATAATCTCTATGTATGGGATGGCACGTGTCCAACACCTTGATCTAGGATCGAGTATGATGAGGTTTTATCCTCTAAACTGACTTCGGGTCAGTAAACTAACTTCGGGTTGGTATGTGACTCTTTTGAGTCTGAGAGAGGTTTTTACCTCTAAGATGACTTCGGGTTAGCTGTGTGTGATGTCTTTGTGACTCAACTTTTGGTCTGAAATAAAGAGCTAGCAAATCAAGTTACGACGGGATGACGCACGATGTTTGGTTTGGTACATGATGGAGGACACTTGTGGACAGATGGAGTTCTCCCTAGTTGAGAGGGAGTGTTAATTTTGGGAAACTAGGTACAAACTCCATGTTGCACTGTTCATATGACGATGGCCATATTTTTGTTGGATTCCTCTTTCAGAGAGGTGAAATATTGATGTAAAGATCATCTTGATCAGATGAGAAAAACATTGATTTTGAATTTATTTTTCACATCTGCAAGGTTGGCCAGATTTATCACACACCCTCATTGATGAATATAAATTGCAAAGACTTGGAGGTAATTTTCTCATAATCTTATCACACATTCTCTCATTGTGATATGATTTGTTCGATAGCCTTTGGAGGTGTTTTTCCTTCACACGTGTGGAGCAAAGATGCTTTTTTCTGCGCTGATCTGTTTAGGGCATTCTGTTTTCTGCGCTGATATTTTTAGGGATTTTCTGCTGCAGCGTTGACCAGTGTTGACCGTGGTCAACCCTTGGTCGTTTGACCTCAATATTCTGTAGAAATTCCAATTTTAGGAGGCCGTACAACTGGGCACTAAAATCAAGGAATTCCAGGTTATTTGATTGAAGCCCTAGTTTGCTGCGTTGACTTTTCTGCGCTGTCCCTGGTTTGACTTGTGATGAGTTTTCTTTGAGGGCTATGGGTGTGACACATGAAAGTGTTGTCTGACCAAGAAATAATTTGCTATTTGAAGCATCTTGTTGACTGCCGTAAGGCCTCAATATCTCATATCTTTGTTGGAAAAAAGGAATTGTAAATCTGATCTATATTTAGCTTGTCTTCTATTGATCTATTATTGTTTTCTATCAACATTTTACTTACAATTTTATGTGATTGTATTGGGCCTAAGAAAGATTGAAGTAAAAGTGCATCAAGCATAGAACACCAAGGTTATCTAAATTTAACACAAAAACATACACCCTCAAACAGAGTGGCTTGTCTCTCCATGAGACGTTCCACTTACAAGAACTCTCACTCAAGAAGGCTTCCTCTCAACATGAAAAAGTAACAAGATCTCACAAAATCTAGCAACGAGTATCATTTCAAAAAAATTACATATTGATCTAAAAAATAATGCACAACAATACAAGCTAGATACATCTCACATAATGTGGCAATAATGATCCCACAACATAGCATCGAATAGGGATCTCAAAAATATATAGTCTTAGAAATAATGAAAGGAAAACATACATTATTGCTTCATGTATCTTCACATCTGAATTTGGCCAAAAAATGAAATGTTCAGCTACTAAATCTAACTACACCACTCAATTTCTGACATCAAGTAGTGTAAAATTGACTATCCATTTGTCAAATTCTGACACTGTCAAAATCTGGGCCTACGAGAATCTTTTAGATTCCGCTGTCATTCTCCAAAGATGCTGCTCCATGGGCTGAATGGAAATCTGCCGCTCAAATGGTGAATCTGATATCTCCATTGCATTCCGTGCGAAATTTCATGAAATTTGACTATAAAATTGATACCGTTCTGATAAAATGCATTTTTACCTCCTTGGGAAAATTCTGGAAGTTCATGGTTCCACACCCTCTCTGCCTGGGCAAGCTTCCATCACTCATGGTTCAACTTCCTGGTTACACAACTCTGAAATTTGTGTTCCTCTCGGCGCTCCTTCCATGGATCGTCGAATGAGCAAATGCGAGTTTAAATATAATACGTGACGACATATTTAACAAGAAAAGCCCGTTGGGCTATTGGTAGAAGTGCCAAGTTGGGCACGGGTGGTCGAGGTTTCCAACCCCATCAACCCCCGTAATTAACATGGAGAATTTTTTTTTTTTAAACATTGGTGGTTTAACCACTACGGTGTCATAACCATTGGCCTATATATCACCTCCGTCGTTATGTTGTAATGTTTGGTTATTGTTTTAAATGTGGCATATGGTTGGAGCAACATGGTGTTGCAATATATTTGGTTTTGTTTTTTTGGCGTTAAATGCCACATTTGGCCACTCGTTGGGGGCCGATCGATGTGGTTTGGGCGGATTCAATTCCCACTGGCTCCATACTTTATATTTCATTGTCATGGCCTTTAGGCTATGTGTATATGTTGGTTGGAGCTTTGAGGTTGGGCCGGGTTCACCGGGGGTGGCCCGCCCACCATACCATATATACATGTAACTTGGTGCCGAGGGTGGAGGGTGTGGTGGGGGTCATGGCTCGACAACCCAACCTTAGTTTTTTTAACTAGGCAACAATTTCACTCACTTTCTAGAGCCATGTTCCATGCCCCGTCCTCAGTCAATTTGTAGGACCATTAATATTGGCTCACTACCCACTTTGACGAAAAATTTTACTGGCTCTAACTTCTCCATACGAGCTCATATTGGAGTCCCATTCACATCATTGGAATCAGGACGATGAGCACTTCATTCTGGACCTATTTTGGGGAGCAATATGACCACTTTGAATTTTGACCTATCATCAAATCTCTTTGACCTCTGAGTGTGTCTGAAGCCACCTGGATCATTCCTCTCAACTAAGGAGATTTTGGTCCTAAAAAAGAATTAAAATAAGATGCAACTTCTTTGTATCTTTTCTGCACCACAAGTGTCTTGACAGGTCACCCTTCCTTCTCCTTCACCTTTTTTTTTCTTAGCCATAAGCGATGAGCCAACACTTTCATCCTCTGCAAACCTGTAGTACAATATTTTGAAAATTACATGCTTATTTACATGAAAAACTATGACACAAGCATCCCATACATGCAATGAGTTTATAAATCATACTTTGTGGTCAAGTTTACATCAAAATGGAAACAATACCCCAGTTATCAATACAAGGCCAGAACATCATCGTTTCCTAACAAGTGATGGAAAACACATCATCACCTTTACATTTTAAATTGCAACACATGATTTGCAAAAATATGGCCATGACACACTACCACACCTAGAAAAACCATCTCTCACTTATCAAAGTGAATGGGTCATATCCTTGTGGTGCATTCGCTTGTCGAATGATTTCTTCAACTGGTTCATGCACATACACTTTGTATTTGAGGCATTGCTCTGGATGGAGCCTCCAAAATGTGGCTCTTTCATGACCACCTCTATTGCAATGACTGCAATAAGTCTCCTTCCTCCAGACCTGCTTTACCTTCTTCTTTTTTTATAGTGGAGAAGGCCTTTCACACCTCAACCTTTTTGCATGCTGCCATTCTTTTCCAGCACTCAACAAATACATGGTTATGTAATCCACAAAAACTACATGTTTTTCGACGCTATGATTTATGTTCATTATTAGCGACATGCTTGTAATCAAAATGAACATTAGAATACCGAGACTTGTTATACCTTTCTTGGTGGTCTTTGGTGTAATTATGGCGATGAGAGCTTGCCCCAACTCTTTCTCTGCAAGGTGTGCTTCCATAGGTTGATGGTGAAGTGTTCACATTAATCTCTTTCCCTAATGGTTTCAAACATGTCTTGTAAGCTTATGACACCTTTAAGCACTCTCCTTCAGTGTAACCAAACCTGTGAATCGAGGTCGTTGCAAAAACTCCAAAGGCTGAGTCACGCCTTGGCCATTAACACCAAGTCCTCCTCATTTATACACATTCTTGGTAAGGAGTCTCATGCCCATTGCTATAATGGGTATTTTCAAATTTCCAATAGAAATAACACCATGTGAAGGTGAAACTGAAGAAAAATAATCATTTTTTATCTCATATGTCGATTCATAAACAAATGAAGATGGCTTCTTCAAGCCTTCGTTGTGCTTCAACTCCTCCAAGGCCTCTTCTGTGGCTCGCAACTGAAGCTGCAATCAATTCTTCTCCTCTTTCTCTTCTTGTAGAAGCCTATTTAATTCAAAATTCTCTGCTTGAAGTCTTTGTTTGATCTCCTCTTTCAAATGATGAGAAGATGATGAAGGTGAAGAATCTTCAATGGAAGGTGTGGATGGAGCATCGTTATCTGCTCTTTCTTTCTTCTCTTCTTCTATTCTCTTCTTGTAAGCTTCATACATTATGTCCACCATTTTTGACATCCTGGGCATGGCCTCGTGCATTTATTTTCATCCTCCATTGTTGCACGTTCAGTTGTTCACACTTGCAATTCACATCATCGAGAAGACCGCTCTGATACCATCTTGATCCAGGTCTGACAGCTACTGAATTTACTCATCATCTTTTAATTTTGTGATGTTCTTAGAATTGTGTTTTAAAAGAGCATAAAAGAACACATATGCATGCTTTAAAGAAGAGGAACCATGAAAAAAATCAACAATACAAGAAAACGAGACATTTGATAATGTAGTTCACCTAGTGTGGGCTACGTCTCTGGGCCCGATGTCAAGATAGTGGAGGCTGCTTCATATAATTATGTTAAGAGATGATGATGTACATGTAAAACACTTTGTCATAGCAAGAACATACGCCCTCAAACAAAGTGTCTTGTCTCTACAAGAGACGTACTTCTTATAGGAACTCTCACTCAAGAAGGCTTCCTCTCAACATGAAAAAATAACAAGATCTCACACAATGTGGCAAAAAGTATCCGTTCAAAAAATTTACACAGGGATATCAACAAAAATGCAAAATAATACAAGCTAGATATATCTCACATAATGTGGCGATAATGATCCCACAACATAATATCGAACAGGGATCTAAAAAATACATCATGTTAGCAATAATGAAAGGAAAACATACATGATTTCTTCATGTAACTTCACTTCTGAAGTTGGCCAAAAAATGAAATGTTTAGCTACTGAATCTGAATGCACCATTGAATTTATGGTTTCAAGTTGTGTAAAATTGACTATCCATTCGTCAAATTTTGACATCGTCAAAATATGGGCATACATGAATATTTTAGATTTCCCTGTGATTCTCCAAAGGTGATGCTCCATGGGCTGACTGGAAATATGCTGCCGAAATGGAAAATCTGATATCACCATTGCATTCCCTGTGAAATTTTGTGAAATTTGATTGTAAACTTGATATCGTTTTGATAAAATGCATTTTTACCTTGTTGGGAAAATTGTGCAAGTTCAGGGTTCCACACCCTCTCTGCCTGGGAAAGGTTCCATCACTTTTGGTTCAGCTTCCTGGTTCCAAAACTCTACAACTCGTGTTTCGCTCGATGCTCCCTCTCTGGCCCGTCGTTTGAGAAAATGAGGGTTTAAATACAATACATGATGACGAATTTAACAAGAAAGGCTGGTTGGGTTGTTGGTAGAAGTGCCAAGTTGGGTGCGGATGGTCGAGGGTTCAAACCACACCGACCCCCATCATTAACTTGGAGAATTTAATTTTAAATATTGGTGGTTTAATTGCTCCGGTGTCATAACTGTTGGCCTATATATCACCTCCATCGTTATGTTGTAAAGTTTGGTTTTTTTTTTAAACGGGGTGTTGCAATATAATTGGTTTTATTTTTTGGCATTAAATACCACATGGGCCTGCCTGTTGGGGGCTGTCCCATGTGGGATGGGAAGGTTCGATTTTGGCCAGCTCCACACTTTATATTTCGTTGTCATGGCCTTTGGGCTATGCATATATTTTGGTTCGCGTTTTGGGGTTGGTTCGGGTCCACTGGGGGTGGCCCGCGCACCCTACCATACATACATGTAACTTGGTGTCGAGGGTGAAGGGTGTGGTGGGGGTCATGGCCTGCCACCCCAACTTTAGTTTTTTTTTTTTAATATGATATTTGATGGGCCAAGCGGTGGGGTGGCGGGGGTGGTGCCCCGCCACCTCACCATTTTTTTAATAAATTTTTGTTATATTTAAAATGAAAAGATTTTTTTAACCTTTGATGAAATAAGGGTCATCGGGAAATTTAACTAGGCAACAATTTTGCCCACTTTCGGGAGCCAAGTTCCATGCGCCGTCCTCGGTCAATTTGTAGCACCATTAATCTTGACCCACTTCCCACTTTTACGAAAACTTTGAATGACCCTAACTTCTCCATACGAGCTCATATTGGAGTCCTGTTCGCACCATTGGAATCAGGGCGACGAGCACTTCATCCTGGAATTAGTTTGAGAGCAATATGACCATTTTCAATTTTGACATATCATCAACCCTCTTTGACATCTGGGTGTGTCTAGAGCCACTTGGATAATTCCTCCCCAAATAGGAGCTTTTGTTCCTCCAAAAGCATGAAAATAATCTGCAATTTCTTTGTATCTTGTCTGCACCATAAGTGTCCTGACAGGTCACCCTTCCTTCTGCTTCGCCTTTGTTTTTTGGAGACATAAGCGATGAGACGAAACTTGCATCCTCTACAAACCTGTAGTACAATATTTTTCAAATTACATGCTTATTTACATGACAAACTATGACCAAAGCATACCATACTTTCCATGAGTTTATAAATCATACTTTATGGTCAATTTTACATCACAATGGACACAATAACCTAGTTATCAATACAAGGCCAAAACATCATCGTTTCCAAAAAAGTGATGGAAAACACATCATCACTTTTACATTTTAAATTGAAACACATGATTTACAAAAATATGGCCATGAAACACTACCACACCTAGAAAAAACATCTCTCACTTATGAAAGTGAATGGGTCATCTCCTTGTTGTGCATTCGCTTGTCAAACGATTTATTCAACTGGTTTATGCACATACACTTTGTCTTTGTGGCACTACTCTGGATGGAGCCTCCAACATGTGCTTCTTTGATGACCACCTTTGTCTCAATGAATACAATAAGCCTTTTTCCGCTAGACCTTCCTTACCTTCTTTTCCTGCGATGGAGAAGGCCTTTCACGCCTCATCCTTTTTCATGCTGCCATTATTTTCCAGCACTCAACAAATACATGGTTATGTAATCCACAAAAACTACATTTTTTTTCGATGCCATGATTTATGTTAATTATTTGTGACATGCTTGTAATCAAAATGAACACTAGAATACCGAGACTTTTTATACCTTTCATGGTGGTCTCTGGTGTAAGTATCTCAATGAGAGCTTGCCCCACCTCTTTTTCTACAAGGTGCATTGCCATAAGATGATGGTGAAGTGTTCTCATCAATCTCTTTCCCTAATAATTTCAACCATGTATTGGAAGCTTCTGACACCTTTGAGCACTCTCCTTCAATGTATCCCAAACATGTGAATCGAGGTCTTTGCATGACCTCCAAAGGCTGAGTCATGCCTTGGCCATTAACACCAAGTCCTCCTCCTTTATACCCCATCTTGGTAAGGAGTCTCATGCTCATCCATGTAATGGGTATTTCCATATTTCCAACAGAAATAATACCATGTGAAGATGAAACTAAAGAATAATCAACATTTTTTATGTCATAGGTTGATTCAGAAATAGGCAAAGACGGATTCTTCAAGCCTTTGTTGTGCTTCAACTCCTCCAAGGCCTCTTCTATGGCTCGCAACTGAAGCTGCAATAACTTATTATCCTCTTTTTCTTCTTATAGAAGCCTCTTCAATTCAACACTCTCTGCTTGAAGTCTCTAGTCAATCTCCTCATTCGAATGATGAGAAGACGATGAAGGCAATGAATCTTCACTGGAAGGTGTGGATGGAGCATCGTTCCTTGCTCTTTCTTTCTCCTCTTCCTCTATTCTCTTCTCGTAAGCTTCATAATTTATTTCCACCATTTTTAACATCCTCAGCACGACCTTGTACATTTATTTTTCATTCTCCATTGTTGCACGGAAATTTTTTCACGCTCGCAATTCAGATCAACGAGAAGACTGCTTTGACACCATCTTGATTTAGGTCCGACAACTACTAGATCTACCCATGATATTTTAAATCTATGATGTTGTTAGAATTTCATTTTAAAGTAGCATAAAATAACACATATGCATACTTTAAACAAGAGGAAACATGACGACAATCAATAATACAAGAACATGAGACGTTTGATAACGGATTTCACCTAGTGAGGGCTACGTCTTTGGGCCCGATGTCAAGATAGTGGAAACTGCTTCATATAATGTTGTTAAAATAGGATGACATACATGGATAACACTTTGTCATAGCAAGAACATACACCCTCAAACATAGTGGCTTATCTCTCCACGAGACGTTCCGCTTACAGGAACTCTCACTCACGAAGGCTTCCTCTCAACATGACAAACTAATAAGATCTCACACAATTTGGCAACGAGTATCCCGTCAACATAGTTACACAGGGATCTCAACAACAATTTACAACAATACAAGCTAGATATAGCTCACATAATGTGGCAATAATGATCCCACAACATAACATCAAACAAGGATCTCAAAACTACATCATCTCAGCAATAATGAAAGGAAAACATACATGACTACTTCATGTACCTTCACTTCTGAATTTGGTTGAAAAATGAAATGTTCATCTATTGAATCTGACTTTACCACTGAAGTTTTTTCGTCAAGTAGTGTAAAATCGACTATCCATTCGTCAAATTTTGACATTGTCAAAATTAGGTCCTACAAGAATCTTTTAGATTCCCCTGTGATTCTCCAAAGATTCTACTCCATGGCCTGTGTTGAGCCCCAAATATGTCCTTCTCTTTCACCAAATTTCACTTCAATTCCTTTGTCCTTTATCAGTTGCAGGCTTAAAATATCAATAGGACTAATTAAAGTCACTTTAGGAAAGCATATAATGACTGACTTGCTATATTTTCGTGGTTTTGTTGTTGTAGTAATTTTTGACTAGACTCAGCTACAGAATGCAGCCATTCTGTAGCCAGTCGCCTATTCTGCAGCTATCTTCATGTTTATACAGGTTACAGGTGTCACTTAGAGGAAAAATGCATATGGTTGAAATCCAGACTTCATCTACATCGTTACTTGTCCTCTACGAGGTCTGAGTAAAAATCTCCAAGTGGTTATGCACGTGGAAGAAATCAAGACTAAGAGGTAGACTTCTACCGGGACAAGAACTCTACAGATGTCTTCAGCAAGAGTACGAGGCTTCCACAAGAGTTCTAATTTGATTTTAATTGGGAAATACACTTATCCCTATTTCCTCTCAAGGGTAGTTATGTATTTCTTTTATAAGAATGACTCGGGAGACCGAGAGACAGTTAGCTAGATTGATGTTTTATTGTTAGATCTCAAAAGTCCGTAATACTCTGCTTCTAAAGTATTTTTCCTTTAATAAAATAAGTCCAACTTCACTGCATGGTCTAAGGCAATATTGAGAAGATTTGTGTGCTAATCCAGTGGTAGAGGGCCCCTACTGGCTGAGAAGCTCTGTGCATTTTGTTTAGATAAGTAACTTTAGCTCTGTTTCATTCCTAATTCAAGCAGCTTTTTGAACTCCATGTTTTATGCTAACTTACATCGAATGTTATAGCCAGTCTTATTCTTATGAATTATTCCAAAATATCACTAACACTGAATGAGAGATAGCTGTAATATTTTAGAGATTATTTGCATTTTAGTTCAGTTGTAATACTCTGGAGATTAATTGCACTCTAGTTAAGTTCTGTTCACTGTATTTCAAGTTTGATTGATTGCATTCTAGTTTAGTTCTGTTTAATGTATTTCAAGTTTTATTAGTTAGTTGTATTCTAGTTCTATTCCATTAGACTTCAAGGCCTTCATTATATACAAACTAATCTTGTTATTAATCTCTTCCAACATATCATCATATGGACAGGAATTAGTGATATCAGTTCGAGGCCTTGACTGTTCTGCAATTTCTTATAATTCTACAATAGCCTTTTTTTTTCCAAAACTATTCCAAAAGATTTCTAACTCTCGAATGAGGCTTAGTAGTGACAATTTGAGCTGCAGAATGGATTAATTTCAGTGTCATAAATTAATTTAGAGTAGGGTTCCTTAATATGCTACAGATAATCTTTTCCAATTGTGTTCCAACAAATTCCTAATCATGGATGATATTTTTGTGATATTGTAAGTTGTTGTTTACTTAGAAGAACCTCATTGCATTAAGCTTATCCTTTTCTCAAGCTATTCCAACATACTTCTAATGAATGGTTCATGTTATGAGTTATTTTTCTTGACAAGTTTTTCATTTTTTGTTCTTAGGTTCCATACATAGTTTAGAATAGCCTTTGCTCTGTTTAGTGTGACCAATAACTTCTCTTTGTGTTCTTTTCCTCTTAGCATAAAAACGCAAAACCAAAAACACTTAAAAAAAAACACTGAACACAACGAAGTAGGAAGCAGATACCTAGGCACATATAGTGCACTTCACTTCAACAGTTTACTAGCCCTGGTTGACAATTTATGACATCAATTTAGGAACACTAAGTTGAGCAGACATTTTGGCGCCGTTGCCGGGGAAGTGTAACTAGGTAGCCTTGTTTCTTACCTCCCAAAAACAATGACATGCGTAGAGAAAGAGACTTAAGGGGTAGATTCATAAGAAGCAGAAGCTTGATTCCTAGAACACCACTTGTTTCACCAAGACCAAGAAGCAACACACCTCCAACTCAAACCTACATTCCATCCTATATTGATCACAGACTTCTAGAAGGCTTAAGATCAGATATTCCATTAGAAAGACCTTCCACTTCATCCACTGAACCTGTTTTAGAAGAACATTCAAGGACCCCTGCCAGAGACACAAACTTTTCCACTTCCACAGATGAATCAACTATGGCAGAAGAAGGGGGAGGAGGAGTCTTTAATGGAGGTAGAGGTGCAGAAGGAGAAGGAGGTAGAGGTGCAGAAGGAGGTAGAGGAAGAGGTAGAAGGGAAATAGGAAGCTCTTTTGGGTTTCCTATAGTAGATGAAGAAACTAATGCAACTATGAAAAAAATTTCATCCTCTGTCCTTCCAAACTTTTATGGACTCAAAACTGAAGATCTTGAAACCTTTCTATCTAAATTTGAAGTCCTATGTAGAACCTATGACTACTTACAAGATGCTAAAAAACTTAAACTATTTCCTTCAACATTGAAAGGAGAAACATTAAAATGGTTTATGAGTTTGATCAACAGTTCTATTAGGACATGGGAAGACATGAAACATGCATTTCTAGAGAGGTATTTGGATTACTGTATGCCAGTCAACCATAAGGAGGAAGTGTTTAAAATGTTACAAAAAGAGGATGAAAATCTTGAAGATTTGCTAGAGAGGTTTAACTATAACATCAAGAGGGAAAAAATGGAAAACTTAGACCAAGACACTTTGAAAGCTCTCTTATTGAAGAAAATTAGGGATGAATGGTTGGATATCCTTAACATGATGGGAAAAGGGGATATATCTTAGCTCACATTACCCGAAATAGCTGAATTATGTATCAACCTTTCAAGAGGGAAATCTAAAACTGTGAAAGGACCAAGAAACCCTGCTCTTGCAAGGGCAAGTAAGTCTGCTTCTAGGACAGTAAGTAGGGAAAAAATATGACATATGCTTGATGAATTCAAATCTGATATTTTAGGGAGTCTTAGTGAACAAATAGACAGCCTTAAGTTACAAAACAAGCAGAAAACTGAATCTGATGCCTTAGCAATATTTTGTCCCAAATGTAGAAAGAAGCATGCCTTAAGAGAATGTCCTTTGGATGCAAAAGTAGTAGAGACATGTATAATTTGTTCAGAAAAACATGAGACCAAGAGTTGTCCTTCACTTTCTGGTCTTAAAGCTGTCTTTCAAAAAGAAACCTCTACAAATTCCACAGAATCTCTCAATTTTGTCTCTAGAAGGCCTTGGCAAGGACCTCAAACACAAGGATTCCATGATCAGCTGTATAATCAACCCCCACCAAATTGGAATTCTTGGCAGCAACCTTGGCCCCAATTCCAAAATCAATCTCAAACTTGGGCACAAGGAGCACAAAATTCCTATGGAAGATACTCTCAGTACTATCAATATCCACCATATCCACATTTCCCTCCTCAACAAAATTTTCAGGAAAATCCTGAAAATCCACAACATCAAAATCCACCACTTCCATTACCATTTCCTCAGAAAACAAATCAGTTACCTGCTCAACCCATACCAAACCCCAACAATAAAAATCCTCAGAACACATACATGATAGAAGGCCAACAGTTTCCAACTTATTTGATTACTCCTTTAGACCTTAGTGATGTTCAACTTAGGTCTAGAAGAATACTTGAAAAGAAGAAACCTTCTGTAATCATACAAGAGAAAAACAATTCTGAGGAAGATTCTCTACTGGTGAATAAAAGTCTTGAAGAGAGCACACCTTTCCAAGACCCAAAAATTGAAAAATTAAAACAAAAAGAACCAATAATTTCAACTCCTATATTAAGCAACCATCAACATCCACCTCTACACCTCCCTTTCCAGAAAGATTACAAATTGATAGGGGTGCAAAAAAAAAAATTATGGTGCCTAATTATGATTTCCTAGATGAGCTGAGAAATGTTTATATTAAGATCCCATTATTACAAGCTATCAAGGAAATTACAATCTTAGCAAAGACAATAAAGGAGTTGAGCATGAAGAAAACAGGAAAAAGAATAAGAGAGACAAAGAAAATTCAACTGGCAGGAAAAATAGAAAATATCATGATGGGTAAGATTGCCATTCCAAAGTATCTAGACCCAAGAAATCCAGTTGTTAAAATACACATCAATGGAACTGAGATCCAAAACACACTTATTGATTTAGGAGCAGCAATAAATATCATGAGTAGACAAATCATGGATAAGCTAGATCTTCCTAATCTTCTTTTTACACCCACATTATTACAATTAGCAGACAGATCTGTGATCAAACCTGATGGGGTAATAGAAGAAATTCCAGTGTCCCTAGATTCTTGGGAGTATCCTGTAGATTTTATGATCCTAACTCCTAAGAATAATCTAGGAGGACATCCTATTATATTAGGAAGACCTTGGTTAGCTACAACTGATGCTTTCATTAGTTGTAGATCCGGTGATATGTACATCTCTGATGGTAGTTCAACCAAGAAATTTACCTTGTATCCTCCAACAAAAACAATTATAGAATTAGATGATACTCAATGGATTGAGGATGAAGAAGACATGCAACCTCTCTTCACAATTTCAGAAATTAGTGAAGACAGCCAGATTCTGAATACCTTAGAAAATTTTGAGTCCTCTTCGGAATACAAACATGAACAATTTCAAGAAGAATCCAACATTGAGTTTTTATCATCAAGATAGATGTCTCTTTATTCCATGGATAAATTTGGCAGTTCTACAATTGAGATATTTCCAGGAAAAACTTTAAACATAAATAAGAACCTAGAGAAATCTCAACAAGAAGAGCTAGTCAAGATATTACAGAGACATTTTTCTGCATATGCATGGGAGTACACTGATATGAAAGGGATCAGCCCTAAGACTTGCACTCATCACATTTACATAGAGGAAAATTGTAAACCAATCAGACAACCTCAGAGACGGATGAATCCAAATCTTAGGGAGATTGTTAAAGAAGAATTGCAGAAATTGTTAAATGTCAACTTTATCTATCCCATTTCAGATAGTCAGTGGGTTTCTCCTTTGGTAATTGTGCCAAAGAAAATTGGTAAATGGAGGGTATGTATTGACTACCGGGAATTAAACAAAGCTACTCTTAAAGATCATTTTCCCCTACCTTTCATAGATCAGGTGTTAGATACATTAGCTGGAAAAAGTACTTCTCATTTTTAGATGGGTTTAGTGGTTATAACCAAATTCAAGTAGCACTTGAAGATCAAGAAAAAACCACATTTACCTGTCCTTGGGGTACCTATGCTTACCGAGTATTGCCATTTGGATTATGCAATGCACCTGCAACATTTCAAAGGGCAGTACTAGGAATTTTTTCAGATCTAATACATGATTGTGTAGAGGTATATATGGATGATTTCACAGTTTATAGAAACACATTTGAAGAAGCTTTAGAAAACTTGGAAAAAGTTTTAAAGAGATGTAAAGAAGCAAATCTTTCACTAAGTCATGAGAAGTGTTTTATGATGTTTACTGAAGGAATTGTTTTGGGACATCACATTTCAGGGGATGGGATTAGAGTTGATGAGTCAAAAGTTGAAGTCATATCTAACTTATCTATTCCAAGTTGTCAAAAAGATGTTAGGAGTTTTCTTGGATTTACAGGATATTATCGAAGGTTTATAGAAAACTTCACCAAGATAGCATCTCCACTTTTCAAATTACTTACCAAGGATTGTGAATTCAAGTGGAATCCTGATTGCCAGTTAGCCTTTGAGACCCTAAAAACAAAAATCTCTGAAGCACCTATTTTAAGGGGACCTAACTGGAAGTTACCTTTTCATATTTCAACAGATGCCTCAGATACAGCTCTAGGAGCAGTATTGGGACAAAAAGACCTGATTCCTTATGCCATCTACTATTGTAGAAATTTTGAATAACTGTTATATTATTCACTGAGATTATCCTGATCACACACTATTTGAGATTCATGCATAATACATAATCTCTTCTACCATTGATCATTAATTGCGGAAATATAAACAATCGCATGCGCACATTAAAACCATAAACAATCACACATATAAACACAGTATTTATGGGAAAGCTTAAAGCTGAAAAACCCCAACTATCTGTATATTATAATGATAGATATCATGTAAAAATCATTGTACAAACTCCTCACAAGCTCTCAGTACAATCTCCAATTGTTACACACTACACAAGCTCAGATCTAGCAAAACACATGCTCCAATCTTCTCCACCTGTTAGCCTGCCTCTACTGCGCAATCCAAGATGAATAATGGCCCTGACTGAGTTCGAATCCACCTGGTATGCACTGAGAAATCCTCATTGGCATCTCCATCAATGTGTGGTGCAAAATCATGCACCAGTATAGTCACACTTGCTCTTTCACCTACCTCTCCATTGGTCTCCACTGAAACTGTCCATGCACTGAAGTTAACTAATGTATTCTTTAGTTGATTTATGAGTTAATAATTAGTGAATTAATTAATAATTAATTCACACCACTCTCACTAGTGTATCAATCATTTAGACTAGATACAACTAGCTCAACTATGTTTAGATTAGTTAAACTAAACACAACTCCATTAACTCCTCAATCAACTCCACCAAACTCTGTCACATGAGTTCTAACTGAAGTATCCATGAAATAGCTCCACATAACCCTCAGGAATAGCGTAATTCCTTCTGTCAGCTCCTGTGCCACATCTGTGCACTTAACTGAAGTGCTCCAAGAGAATAAGATAATGTTTATAGTCCAAATATTATTAAGAGATAATAATATTCAACATATCTATTTTTAGACTGGCAATCTAAAAATAGATTCCGCCCAATATGTCTAAAAATAGAAGTCCATCTATTTTTCCAACTTGACCAACCATCCACAAATAGCATCCCGCAACTCATAGAACATGATCCATATGTCTAAAAATAGACATAGTCTAAAAATAGACTTTGCGCCAAAAATAGCCTGCGGGCCCACTTAGTGAAGGCGACTTCTTTCCACTAAGCTCATCATCTTGTTGCAATCTCAACACTCCCTCTCAACAAGATAAGGATTATCTGCAACCCCTATCCTGCCCCCGTGGTATTCGAATTTTCTCCTGGTGAGCGCCTTCGTCAAGATATCAGCATCCTGATCCTCCGTAGGAATGTATGAAAGTAACATGATCTTCCGCTGCACACAATCTCTGATATGATGATACCGGATGTCAATGTGTTTAGATATATCATGAAATACTGGATTAACCGAGAGTTTGATGCAACTATGATTATCACAATAAATCACAGTAGGCTCTAAGTGTGAACCGAACAACCCGACTAGGATCTTCCTCATCCATATAGCCTCGCATGCAGCCAAACTTGCTGCCATATACTCGGCCTCTGCTGAACTGAGTGCCATGGATCTCTGCTTCCTACTGTACCAAGAAACTGTTGTCGACCCGATACTGGAAATCCCTCCAGATGTGCTCTTTCCGTCCATTGGGCTCCCTGCCTAATCTGCATCCGTGAAGCCACACAGCTTCACCTCATCCGACTGTCTGTACCATAATCCATATCCCGATGTGCCTCTGAGATATCTCAATACATTCTTGCATGCCTTCCAGTAGAGCTTGGTAGGATTAACCATAGCTTGTGAAAGCTGGTTAACAGCATAGCATATGTCGGGTCGTGTATTGACCAGATACATAAGCGACCCCACCAATTGTCGATAAATAGTGGCATCCACTACCTCCGCCGAAGTAGCATCCTCCTTCCTCCATCCACCAGGAAGAGGAGTATCAAATATGCTTGTTGCAATGCACGTCTGTCTCTCTAGTATCTACTCTGGCATTCTTACCTCCCGAGAAATACCATCGGCACACAATTTAACCAAAGAAAATATATACTGTCTTCATTTAAACTCTTTGTGATCATCTCATATATAACAAATTATCACTCAAATCAAATCATCTACATAAAGTACAATGATCAACAACTTACCCTCCACCACAATCTGGTATAGGTTAGGATCCGCCTCACTCTTGGAGAATCCAAGTCCGGTGAAATAACTGTCTATCCATGTGTACCAAGCATGAGGCGCTTGTTTCAACCCATACAATGCTCTCTTGAGCCTGCACACATGTGACTCGCTGCTGAAGATCTCGAAACCTTCGGGCTGCTCTATGTACACCTCCTCCTCAATTACTCCGTTGAGGAACGTAGTCTTCACATCCATATGATGAATGTGCCACCCCATCTACACTGAGAGAGAAAGAATCGTCTGTATAGAAGAATACCTTGCGACGGGTGCAAAGGTCTCCTCATAATCAATCCCCTCAATCTGTGAAAAGCCTCGAGCAACAAATCTTGACTTGTACTTCTCCACACTCCCGTCAGCTGCCTGCTTCACTTTGTAGATCTATCTCAAACCCACCACTGATTTCCCTTTCGGCCTTTTGACAATCTCCCATGCACTGTTTCTGACAATCGAATCATACTCTTCCACCATGGCATCTACCCATGTGGGATCCTCCACAGCTTCCTCGAAAGAGGATGGCTCTATCACGATACACTTACTCATAAGAGCCATGTATCCAGTGTACCGATCAAGTGACTGTCTCTGTCTGCGCTGTGCTGTAGGTGCTCCTACAACCTTCTCTGCATCTTGAGCTAGTCACTCAGCTTCTGTAGTGCGCTTCTGCCCTCTGATGGTTGGCGCTACCTGAGTGGTCTCTTTCACTCCATGAACCTCCTCTTGTGGCTGATCCACATCCTGAGGCTCATCCTTAGGAACTAATAGCTCCTCATCTGCATGCAAGTGTGGCTCCCTCTCAAGCGAACACTTCATGGCTTTCTCCTCCTGAAATTTGATATCCCGTCGCACAACAGTCTTGCGACTGTCTGGAAAATACACACGATAGTTGTGGGGCGTATTAGTGCACCCCAAAAATATCCCAACCTCTGCGGTCGGCTCCAGCTTCTTCCTGGCATCCTTCGTCGCATGAATGTAAACAGGTGAACCAACAATCCTCAAATGGGAAATATCAGGCCTCTTACCAGAAAACGCCTCCTCGAGTGTACTCATGCCAAGTATCTTGTGAGGATAATGGTTCTACACATATACTACAGTATTGCATGCCTCAGCCCACAAGTGTATGGGAAGGCCCTGATTATGCAACATCTCCCGTGCAGCACCCACGATCGTTCTGTTCTTCCACTCAGCAACCTCGTTCTGTTGTGGGTTATGAGGTGCTATGAGCTCTCTTTGAATTCCTTCTGCGCTGCAAAAATCCTTGAATTCGCCAGAGATGAATTCACCACCATTGTCGCTCCTAAGAGCCTTCACCTTCTTCCCCGATTCTTTCTCAACCAGTGCCTTGAACTCACATAACTTTGATTATGTCTCGCTCTTCTTCTGCATGAAGAAGATCCAACACTTATGAGAAAAATCATCAACAAATATCACATAATAGCTATTCTTTGATGTCGAAGCTACTGAGAAAGGTCCACACACGTCTGTGTGAATTCTCTCAAGGATCGTCGTGGCGCGACTATCCTTCTTGTGAAAGGTGGCTTTCACAAATTTTCCCAAGGTACATCCCTTGCACTGATCTGACTGCGCAAAAGTACCCTTAGGAAGCCCAGTAGAAATCTTCTGTAGTATCTTCAAAGCTCCATGGTGAAGGTCGCCCAATCTCCGGTGCCACAACTCGCCATCATCCTGGCTCACCACTCCTTCTGCCTTGCCTGCCATTGTTGCGCAGCCATCTACCTGCAATTGATAAAGGTTCTTAACTCGAACCCCTATTCTTTGGGTCTCACCATTTGCCTTACTGTGCATGAAAGCCTTTCCCTCACTAAAGACAACATCATATCCCTTGTCTTCTAACATCGCTACAGAGATAAGATTCTTCTTCAATCCTAGAACATGCATCACTTCCTTCAATACGAAGGGTTTACCAGACTCCCTCTCAAAGGAAATGGTACCGATATCGGTCGCACTGTATCTACCATCATCGCCCATCTCGATGTGCACTCCAATTTCTCATCCAGATCAGTAAAAAAATCTCGATCTCCTGTCATGTGAAAAGACGCACCACTGTCCAGAAACCACAATGAACCCATCACACTTGAGACCAAGCATGCGATCAACGAAAAATCTAGCTCAAAATGCGAGGCTAAGGCCTCTCCAGCTGCAGATCCAACAGCCTGCTTATTTTTCTTCTTCTGTGGACAATTAGTGGCATAATGTCCGTGTTGGTGATAGTGAAAGCACTTCACCTTGGACATGTCCTGCTTCTTGCCTTTTGCACTGGAATGAGAAGCTTTCTTGTTATTCCCCTTCTTTGCTTTGGTAGCCAAAGCACAATTCTATTCATCAGAGTTCCTTGATGAAGATCCATCCCTGGTACTTCGCCTTATCTCTTCTTGCACAAGATCCGACCAAAGTCGCTCCCATCCTGGCAATTTCTCGTGACCATTGACAGAGTCCTAATAGGAATGCCAACTCTTCGGAAGCCCAAGGAGAGCCAAGCTCACCAAGTCCTCGTCATATACAGTCAACCCCACACTTCCCATCTCATCCCTGCATTGGGTGAGCTTCGTGAGGTACTTGGGCATACTGTCGCCTTTCTCCATCTTTATGTTTCTAAGTTTATCCTTGAGCGCCAACTTCCTCTGGTCGCTCTTGCTTTGGAATAAATCTGTTAAGGCTTTCCACATAAATAATGGAGAAGCCTTACCATGAAGTCTGGATACTATGTGATCCTTCACGCCCTCCAATAGAATCCTTCGACACTTTTCTGTCTTCTTTTGCCATGCGTCAAGTACGGCAGCATCAGTAGAAGTAGGCTTTGGAATTTCTGCATCTATGAACTCCTTCAACCCATTGTCATCTAGCACCACCTCCATCCTGTCCTTCCATGAAATATAATTCAAGCTGCCCTCAAGGGCATACTCCAATCACAATTCGTGGAAAGACATCTCAACTTCGACACCAAGAAAACACTGCTGCAAATTCGAATTCCACCAGCGCAAAACTCAACCGCTTCAATGTCTTGCAATTGCTCCTATGATCAATATCGCTCTGATACCATGTAGAAATTTTGAATAACTGTTATATTATTCACCGAGATTATCCTGATCACACACTATTTGAGCTTCATGCATAATACATAATCTCTTCTACCATTTATCATCAATTGCGGAAATATAAACAATCGCATGCGCACATTAAAACCATAAACAATCACCCATATAAACATAGTATTTATAGGAAAGCTTAAAGCTGAAAACCCCCAACTATCTGTATATTATAATGATAGAGAACATGTCATAATAATTGTACAAACTCCTCACAAGCTCTCAGTACAATCTCCAATTGTTACACACTACACAAGCTCAGATCTAGCAAAACACATGCTCCAATCTTCTCCACCTGTTAGCCTGCCTCTATTGCGAAATCCAAGATGAATAATGGCCCTGACTGAGTTCGAATCCACCTGGTATGAACTGCATAATCCTCATTGGCATCTCCATCAATGTGTGGTGCAAACTCATGCACCAGTATAGTCACAACTGATAGTCACACTTGCTCTTTCACCTACCTCTCCACTGGTCTCCACTGAAATTGTCCATGCACTGAAGTTAAATAATGTATTCTTTAGTTGATTTATGAGTTAATAATTAGTGAATTAATTAATAATTAATTCACACCACTCTCACTAGTGTATCAATCAGTTAGACTAGATAAAACTAGCTCAACTATGTTTAACTTAGTTAAACTGAACACAACTCCACCAACTACCTCAATAACTCCACCAAACTCTGTCACATGAGTTCTAACTAAAGTCTCCATGCAATAGCTCCACTTAACCCTCAGGAATAGCGTAATTCCTTCTGTCAGCTCCTGTGCCACATCTGTGCACTTAACTGAAGTGCTCCAAGAGAATAAGTTAATGTTTAGAGTCCAAATATTATTAAGAGCTAATAATATTCGACATATCTATTTTTAGACTGGCAATCTAAAAATAGATTCCGCCCAATATGTCTAAAAATAAAAGTCCATATATTTTTTCCGACTTGACCAACCATCCACAAATAGCATCCTGCAACTCATAGAACATGATCCATATGTCTAAAAATAGACATAGTCTAAAAATAGACTTTGCACCAAAAATAGCCTGCGGGCCCACTTAGTGAAGGCGACTTCTTTCCACTAAGCTCATCATCTTGTTGCAATCTCAACAACTATACAAGTAAAAATTTGACTCCTTCAGAGTTAAATTATACTGTAACTGAAAAAGAGTTTTTAGCTGTTTTTCATGCCATAAACAAATTTAGACACTATATAACAGGCTATGAAACCTTTGTTCACACAGATCAGTCTGCAATTAGATATCTAATGAACAAATCAATTACTAATGGCAGAGTCATAAGATGGTTATTGCTTTTACAAGAATTAAACATCACCATTCTAGATAGGCTTGGGAAACAAAATACAGTAGCTTATTTCCTATCTAGACTCCAAAAAATTAAAGACAACACCCCAGTTGAAGATCAATTCCCTGATGAATATCTTTTTGCAATTTCTATTCAGACTCCTTGGTTTGCTGAAATTGCTAATTATTTAGTTTCAAGGAAATTTCCTTCAATAATGAATGTAAGAGAAAAAAGAAAGATCATTTATGAAAATGAAAAATATTCATGGGTTTCTAATGAGTTATACAAAGCAGGTCCAGATTTTATCATTAGGAGATGTGTTCGGGAAGATGAGATGCCTGAGATCCTCAAGGCATGTCATGATGAACCTTGTGGCGGACACTTTTCTGATAAAATGACAGCTTATAAGGTCTTTCATTTAGGATACTATTGGCCATCCCTTTTTAAAGATGCTAAAGAGTATGTCAAAAGGTGTGACAGTTGCCAAAGGGTAGGGAAACCTTCTCCTTCAGGTGAGATGCCATTGCAGCCTTAGGTACATATTGAACCTTTTGAGAAATGGGCTTTAGATTTTGTAGGACCTATTAGTCCTCCATCAAGACAAAAAAAATATATATTAGTTTGCACTGATTATGTTACCAAATGGGTAGAGGCCAAGCCATTACTTTCTGCTACTGAAGCATCTGTAGTTAATTTTCTTTTTGAGGATATTTTTACTCGTTTTGGTGTCCCAAGAGAAATTTTTACAGATCAAGGAGCTCAATTTACATCAAGGCTAGTGGAACAAATGATGGAGAGGTACAAAATCAGACACAGAAAATCTACTCCCTATCATCCACAAGCAAATGGTCAAGTGGAATCTACCAATAAAGTCATTGAAGGAATCCTAACAAAGATTGTTCATTTACATAGAAGAGATTGGGCAGACAGGCTTCCTGAAGCCTTGTGGGCCTATAGAACTACATGGAGAAGCACAACAGGTCATAATCCCTATGAACTTGTTTATGGAAAACAATTTTTGTTTCCCATAGAGTTTCAGATTCAAACTTTTAAAATGGCAGTTCAGCTAGGACTTGATCTAACAGAGGCACAAAAGCACAGATTGGAGCAGATTAATGAATTGGATGAGATCAGACAAGATGCAGTCCAGAAAACAAGTATAGTCTAGCAACAAAGGACTAGATGGCATGATAAGTACATCAAGGAAAAGAAATTCAAAGAAGGTGACTGGGCTCTCTTGTTTGATTCAAAGTTCAAATATTTTCAAGGTAAATTCCAAACACATTGGCTTGGGCCATATGAAATTATGAAAATTTTTGACAATGGAGCAATAAAAATCAGGACAATAGATGAAGAGAAGGTCACTTTTCTTGTAAATGGTCATAGATTGAAGCTGTATCATAAGCCACTTTCAAGAGAAGAATTTATCAAGAGATTCCAGGAAAACAGTGATGTGAAGTTAATGAAGAAGAATTCTTCTTCTTCATCAACTTAATTGAATTTTCTGAATTCGAATGTAAAAAGAAAAAAAAAAAGAAAATAAAAAAAAATAAAAATAAAAATAAAAAAAATAAAATAATAATAATAATAATAATAATAAAGTATAAACATGAAAAATAATCACTGATTAGCATGTTTAAACAGAAAAGATAAAGTGAAAATCAAAATCCTTCTGACACTTTAGCTTTTCAAATTTGTTCTTTCCCTACAAGCAGCTATCATAAAATCATAAGTGATCACATTTCACTTATGATCCATTTCACTCCATTCATTCATAACTCATTCACTCCATTCATTAATATCTCATTCACTCCATTTCATGGTCCATCTCATTTCCATCTCAGATTTCTAAATTTTATCTCTTTTTGCAAATTGAGTATTACAAATCATAAGTTGCAGACCACTTTTTTTTGCCACTTCATATTTGTGATTCATTCCATTCCATTATATTCCAGTTCATTCATGCTCCATTCCACCATATTTCATGATCCATGATTAATCCATTTCATACTACACTCCATCCATGTTTCAAATCATTTCATTTCATGTTTCAAAGCTCCTATGGGTACATTCTGTAGCCAGTCAGACATTCTGCAGCCAGATACCCTGTAGGCAACTATCCAACAACCACTTGTTCAGCAGAAAATTGACCCTGCACACCCATGTCAACAAGAAAAATCAAAGGGATTATGAAGACTGAAGAATCAATGATTTTCAAAGGAAGACAAAGCATATTAAAACCACAAAAATCAAAGGAAAGGCTAAGGTAAAGTTGTGAAATTATTATGATGACAAATTATGAAAGTTATAATATATTTAAGTCATGTATGATTCATAAAATTATTTTGATTATTCGTGTTGATCAAGCCTATTAAACCTATCATAAAAACCTTGGACAAAATCCCTTCCATTCTGCCATACCAAACCATCATTTATTAAAAAAAAATTTAACGGTTAGTACTGAAGTGACCTATTCGGTCACGTCACTAACCCGAAGTATTCAGTGATGATTTTGAATTTCTCACGAGATTTTTCCATGGTATTTTATTTCATGATAGCTCTCAAACTCATTAATTCGTGTGAATCACCTTCACCGTATTTCACTCATTCCGTAACCACTTCATATCATCTTTCCGTAACTAATTCCTACTGCATAAGCAGAGAAGGCATCTTTGGGGTGAAACAACTCTCTGCAACCATTCTTATCGTGAATAGAAGAGCAGTAACGGAGCAGTAAATTGAAGGTTGAGAAAAGAAGCCATGGGTCTCATTGTAAGGTCCGAACCAGTCGGAACCAAATACTTAGAGGGTTACCCACAAATTAGAGAAATGCTACAGCAGGTTGGGTGGTTACAGTTTTTGGAAAAGTTCAATGGTTTTCATAAAGAGGTAACTAAGACATTTGCACGGTCATTCAATGGAGAAGAAGTTGAAATAGGAGATGTCAAGTTCACTATTACAGAATCCTTCATTGCAGAGGCAGCAGAATTACCAAGGCAAGGTGAACGATGGTTCAAAAACAAGGAATTTCACAATGAGGCATGGAGGCAGATGCTCAAAACACCAGATATGGATATTTTAGTTTTTAAGAAGGGCATCCCTAGCTCAGCATTGAAGAATAAATGTTGAAATATGTTGCTCATTTTGCAAAAGTTTATAACTTGTGAGGGAAGGTTTGGTACCCTATATGTTTATCACATTCGGCTTATGATGCATTTCTTAGATGAAGAAATCAATTTACCCTTCTCCTTACTTCATAGCCTAAAGAGAATGGCCTCTAATGTTCAAAAGAGGGTTCAATTCTTGGAAACCACTTTGTATCACCATAGCCTAGTTAAAATCCTAATTGAACATCATTTGAGAAAAGTGGGAGACAATTGGGATGAGTTCCTAGTGAGGAATCACTTTGAAGAACCCAAGGAATCTCCATCTGAAGGCAAACTTGTAAGAAGAAGCAGGAGAGGGAAAATTTCCAAATATGTTGAAATTAAAACTGGTAAGTCTATACAAGAGGACAATGAGGAGATTATTTCTGATAAATTGGCTGAAATTAAGAAACGGCTTAAAAAGGAGAAGATAATAATAAAGTATGCCAAGGAGATAGGTGAGGGAGCATCTAAACTAAGACGAAGCCATAGGCTTAGAGGCATATTAAAGAAAACAAGGGTTAAGCAAACGGGCATCATAGACATTGAAGATGAAGGGACACCAACTGATAGATATCCTGAGCACCATTATGAAGAGGATCTTGATGAAGAAACTCCAGAGATAGACCCAGCACAACAACAAATCTATAATTATGTTGAGTCATTAGAAAAGAGAGCTTTAGAAAACAGAAGAAGAATTCCTAGCCCACCAGGATCTGCAATTGAAGTACTAAGAAGAGATAAATATGAACTGGAAGTACTTAATAGGCACATAAAAAATGAAAATGAAATTCTCAGGGAACAAGTCAAGCTGAAGAGTAACATGAACACAACTCTCTCTCTGCAATTGGAAAAACTGTACAAGGCTAATGAGAAGCTGAAAAAGAAAAACAAAAAGTTGAGTAGGGCACTTATAAACCTGAGATTAAAATTGTTCATAAGGAAGCCTAGGAGGTCATTGAACATCAGGCAAAGTAGAAAAAGGAAGTTGGATGTCCTAGCAGAAGTTTCAGAATACATGGATTAATTGCATGAGGACATGCAAAAGCCTTGCAGTGGGGGTATGTTGAGCCCCAAAGATGTCCTTCTCTTTCACCAAATTTCACTTCAATTCCTTTGTCCTTTATCAGTTGCAGGCTTAAAATATCAATAAGACTAATTAAAGTCACTTTAGGAATGCATATAATGACTGACTTGCTATATTTTCGTGGTTTTGTTGTTGAATTAATTTTTGACTAGACTTAGCTACAGAATGCAGCCATTCTGTAGCCAGTCGCCTATTCCGCAGCTATATTCATGTTTATACAGGTTACAGGTGTCACTTAGAGGAAAAATGCATATGGTTGAAATCCAGACTTCATCTACATCATTACTTGTCCTCTACGAAGTCTGAGTAAAAATATCCAAGTGGTTATGCACGTGGAAGAAATCAAGACTAAGAGGTAGACTTCTACCGGGACAAGAACTCTACAGATGTCTTCAGCAAGAGTATGAGGCTTCCACAAGAGTTCTAATTTGATTTTAATTGGGAAAGACACTTATCCCTATTTCCTCTCAAGGGTAGTTATGTATTTATTTTATAAGAATGACTCGGGAGACCGAGAGACAGTTAGCTAGATTGATGTTTTATTGTTAGATCTCAAAAGTCCGTAATACTCTGCTTCTAAAATATTTTTCCTTTAATAAAAGAAGTCCAACTTCACTGCATGGTCTGAGGAAATCTTGAGAAGATTTGTGTGCTAATCCGGTGGTAGAGCGCCCCTACTGGCCGAGAAGCTCTGTGCATATTGTTTAGATAAGTAACTCTAGCTTTGTTTCATTCCTAATTCAAGCAGCTTTTTGAACTCCATGTTTTATGCTAACTTACATCGAATGTTACAGCCAGTCTTATTCTTATGAATTATTCCAAAATATCACTAACACTGAATGAGAGATAGCTGTAATATTTTAGATATTAGTTGCATTTTAGTTCAGCTGTAATACTCTGGAGATTAATTGCACTCTAGTTAAGTTCTGTTCACTGTATTTCAAGTTTGATTGATTTCATTCTAGTTCAGTTCTGTTTAATGTATTTTAAGTTTTATTAGTTAGTTGTATTCTAGTTCTGTTCCATTAGACTTCAAGGCCTCCATTATTTACAAACTACTCTTGTTATTAATCTCTTCCAACACATCATCATATGGACAGGAATTAGTGATATCAGTTCGAGGCCTTGACTGTTATGCAATTTCTTATAATTCTACAAATAGCCTTTTTTTTTCCAAAACTATTCCAAAAGATTTCTAACTCTCGAATGAGGCTTAGTAGTGACAATTTGAGTTGCAGAATGGATTAATTTCAGTGTCATAAGTTAATTTAGAGTAGTGTTCCTTACTATGCTACAGATAATCTTTTCCAATTGTGTTCCAACAAATTCCGAACCATGGATGAGATTTTTGTGATATTGTAAGTTGTTGTTTACTTAGAAGAACCTCATTGCATTAAGCTTATCCTTTTCTCAAGCTATTCCAACATAATTCTAATGAATTAATTGGACTGAGTTCATCTTATGAGTTATTTTTCTTGACAACTTTTGCATTTTCTGTTCTTAGGTGCCATACATAGTTTAGAATAGCCTTTGATCTGTTTTAGTGTGACCAATAACTTCTCTTTGTGTTCTTTTCCTCTTAGCATAAAAACGCAAAACCAAAAACACTTAAAAAAAACACTAAACACAATGAAGTAGGAAGCAGATACCTAGGCACATATAGTGCACTTCACTTCAACAGTTTACTAGCCCTGGTTGACAATTTATGACATCAATTTAGGAACACTAAGTTGAGCAGACAACTTGACTGGAAATCTGCTGCTCAAATGGTGAATTTGATATTTCCATTGCGTTCCCTGTTAAATTTCATGAAATTTGACTATAAAATTGATACCATTATGATAAAATGCATTTTTAACTCCTTGGGAAAATTCTGCAAGTTCAGGCTTCCACACCCTCTCTGCCTGGGCAAGGTTCCATTGCTCGTGGCTCAACTTCCTAGTTCCACAAATTTGCAATTTGTGTTCTGCTCGGCACTCCCTCTATAGCTCGTTGAATGAGAAAATGCGGGTTTAAACATAATAGGTGACGACAGATTTAAAAAGAAAATATTGTTGGGCTATTGGTAGAAGTGCCAAGTTGGGCGAGGGTGGTCGAGGGTTCCAACCCCATCGACCCCTATAATTATCATGGAGCATTTATTTTTAAAAATTAGCAGTTTAACCATTATGGTGTCATAACTGTTGGCCTATATATCACCTCCGTTGTTATGTTGTAATGTTCAGTTAGTGTTTTAAATGTGGCATATGGTTGGCGCGATGAGGTGTTGCAATATATTTGGTTTGGTTTTTTTGCGTTAAATTCCACATGGGGCCACCCGTTGGAGGCCGACCAACATGGGTCGGGCAGGTTCGATTCCTTCCATCTCCACACTTTATATGACGTTTTCATGGCCTTTGGGATATGTGCATATGTTGGTTGGATTTTTGGGGTTGGGCTGGTCCACAGGGGGTGGCCTACCCACCCTACCATATATGCATGTAACTTGGTGCCAAGGGCGAAGCGTGTGGCGGGGTTCATGGCCCGCCAAACCAAATTTAGTTTTTTTAACTAGGAAACAATTTCACCCTGTTTCTGATCCGGATTTATGCCGGAATGCAATAAAATACAAAAATATGCATAAACATAGAGATGCAGCGGAAATAATACTTCATTTCATTAATATCATATAACAGAAATATGCTTACAGACATAATGGAAACAAACAACTAAGGCGTTGGTAGGCTTATCTCTGAGAGGAGATGTGGCAGCTACATGCCTCTGAACTGTGTTACAATGAGGCTTGAAGGCCTATTTATTGTTGAGAAACAATGCAAAACCATAAACATCCAAATACTTAACCGAAGGAGATGAAGTTCCAAAACTATGGGCCCCATTTGGGTAAATTGGTGTTTCAACTTCCCGGGGACTTAACTTTGGCATACGATCTCCGTTTGACACACATCATACCTCGTTAGAAAGATCTATCCGAGGGGTTCAACTTTTCATGTGAGCGAAATTAGTCCATGGACCCATGTTTCTCCCAGTTTTCCCAAAAAAATGTCGGTTAGGGCCTTAAGATGGCTCCGGAAGTTCAGGACCTGAAAAACTGCTAATAGTAAGTTATGCTACAACTAAAGAACTGAAAGAACTGATGGTGGAATTTCAAATGGAATAGGTGGGTGGCCACCAATATCCACTTGGATCATTAGGGCCTCCAAACGACTCTGAAAGTCTAGGAATCGAAAACCTACTAAAAATAATGAGTTGTGCTGAAAGTGAAAAATGGAAAGAACTAATGGTGTGGGTCCAAATGGAATAGGTGGGTGGCCACCGATATCCACCTAGATCATTCCTCCCTCCTTAGGAAGAAATGGTCCCCATTGTGTTAAGTTCCTCTATGAGAGGCAAATTCTGCTGAACTTGGTATTGGATTCGTCCAAGATGTCGTGGACCTGCTGGCGGACGTGCTGTATGCGTTCAATATACTTGGTTGCCTCAGACAGTACATGTGTGGATTATTTCTCTTTGATTGCATGAGATATGGAAATATCAGGTGGTGGTGCGCTGGGGATCAGATTGATGGAGTGCTTGTCCTGACATTGTAGAGGAACCTCTGTGGGTGAGGAGAAAATGTCCTCGTATTCCTCCACGACTTTGTCCATCTGCTGCAGCCGTGCAGGGGAACCCTATTTCAAGGCTATGGCCACAATATTATTCTTTCCTTGTAAACGAGCTGTGAGGAAAATAAATTTCCTGGTTTGGGAAAAAATCTTATTGCGTTGTTTCGCAATAGTCAAGGAGATGGTAGGAGGCGGTACTACCTCTGGTATCCTACACAATTCATTTCCCAAAGTAATAACAACAGAATGAGGCCTATACTCATACACAATATGTTGCCTCCACAAGTACGGTTGGCCCAATAATACATCAGCTGGAGCAAAATCACATAATACCTCATATGTGAATGGCTTGATGTTGTATGGAAGGAGACATTGCTGGCAGACACAGATTTCTCTCCCTGGGTGAAGCCACCCGATGGTATACGACTGCGGGTGTGCTATGGTCAGTAGGTCGAGCCGCTTCGCGACCTCTACTGAAATGAGGTTCTTTTGGCTTCCACTATCGATAAGAAATTGCGGTGGAGAACCCTTCACCACATCTAAGAATGGAAGAGGCACTCCCCCTCCTCTGGATCCTCCCTCTGGAGCTTGGTGGTGGAAAAAATGGCACTGGAGTCTACATCAATGATCTGCTTCTCTTTTTCATCTCCCTTGTTTGGTTCTGGCTCAGGATCAGAACATGCATCTAATTCGGGTGCCTTCAGTTCAGCCACCAACGACCATTTGGCCTGACACTTGTTTGTGCTGTGAGTGGGGTTGTTATGAAATTCACACCACTTCCCCGTGTCCTTCTTTGTATTTGTGGTGGTTTTCTGAGTTGCCCCGATTTGGATATACCCTCTGTTTTGTGATTCGGGGGTGCCTTTCCCTGGCTTCGGATTCACAGATCCAAAGTCTCTCTTTTTCTACTTAAATTTCTACTCGATCTTGGCAGCATGGCCATATGCTGTGCCAAGAAAGGTAATTTCGAGGAACCCCATTTCCTCCTGAATAATTCTATGTAGACAGTTGCGGTACTTGAGCACCAAATCTCTCTTTGAATCATTAATACCCAAATTTGTCTGCAGGGTATGGAAAAAATTCGTCAGTTCGTGCACATCTTGATCCCTTTGCTGCAACAACGTGGTCCATTGGATGCAATTGTCCTCATAGCACCCCAAGAGGTAATATTGTTCCTTGATGTCGTGTAAAAATTAATTCCAAGTGGGTGTGGCTGAGAATAGAGAGGGTTCCCCCTCATCCTTTTGCTCAATATAGGTTTCCCACTAGTCTTTGACATGCTGGGGCGACTTTGAGAAGTGAAAAAGAATCTTCTCTTGGTCGGAGAACTCATGGACTGAGAAATACCCTTCTAGCAAATTCAACCATCTATCTATATCATTTTCATCTATATGGCCTTAAAATATAGGAATGTCAAAGTTTACCTGTACCTTGAAGGGAGTGGCACTTCTAGAGTGGTTGTTGGATGCAGATGCGCCGTAGGTGGGCAGTCGTTGAAGGATCTGGGCAAAGTTATCCATCATCACGTTCCTTTGTTTTTAGAGGGCCTCCTCGAGCAATATTTTTATAGGATCTCTTGCTCCCTCATATTTCTTTTCTTCCGCCATGGGAGGTCGTCGGGGTTTGCGAGGCTGATCTTGCAAGGGTTCAACTAGATCAAGCCCTAATTCCTTATACCCTGAACGTGTTGGGGACATGCAAAGAAAAACAAATAAAGAGCAGATCTCTATGATACCACTGATCCAAATTTATGTTGGAAGGAAATAAAATAAAGAAATAGAAATAAACACAGAGATGCAGTGGAAATAATACTTCATTTCATTAGTAAAATGTAACAGAATTATGCTTAAAAACATAATGGAAATAAACAACTAGGGCGTTGGTAGGCTTATCTCTGAGAAGAGATATGGCGACTACATGCCTCTGAAATATGTTACAATGAGGCTCAAAGGCCTATTTATTTTTGAGAAACAATGAAAAACCCTAAACATCCAAAAACCTAACCGTAGGAGGTGAAGCGCCAAAACTATGAGCCCCATTTGGGTAAATTGGTGTTTCAAATTCTTAGGGATGTAACTTTGGGATACGATCTTCATTTGACGCGCATCATACCTCGTTAGAAAGATCTATCTGAGGGGTAAAAAATTCGGTGTGAGCAACATTGGTCCATGGACCCATGTTTCTCTCAGTTTTCCCAAACAAACATCGTTTAGGGCCTCAAAACAACTCCAGAAGTTCAGGACCCGAAAAACTGCTAAAAATAGTAAGTTGTGATGAAACTGAAAAATTGAAAGAACTGATGGTGGAATTTCAAATGGAATAGGTGGGTGGACACTAATATCCACCTTGATCATTAGGGCCTTCAAACAGTTCCAAAATTTCATGAATCGAAAACCTGCTAAAAGTAGTAAGTTGTGCTGAAAGTGAAAAATTGAAAGAACTGATGGTGTGGGTCCAAATGGAATAGGTGGGTGGCCACCGATATCCACCTGGATCACTTTAGAGAGCCAAGTTTCATGCCCTATCCTCAGTCAATTTGTAGGACCATTAATCTTGGCTCACTGCCCACTTTCACGAAAATTTTTACCAGCTTTAACTTCTCCATACGAGCTCAAATTGGAGTCTCATTCACATTGTCGAAATCAGGACGACAAGAACTTCATTATCGACCTGGTTTGGGAGCAATATGAAAAATTTTAATTTTGACTTATCATCTGCCCTCTTTGACCTCTAAGTGTGTTTGGAGCCACCTGGATCATTCCTCCCCACTGAGGATATTTTGGTCCTCCAAAAGCATGAAAATAATATGAAAATGCTTTGTATCTTGTTTGCACCACAAGTGTCCTGACAGGTCACCCATCCTTCTCCTTCAGCTTTGTTTTTTAGAGCCATAAGCAATGAGCCAACACCTGCATCCTTTGGAAGCCTATAGTAAAATATTTTAAAAATTACATGCTCATTTAGATGACAAACTATGACCTAGTCATCCCATACTTGCCACGATTTTATAAATCATACTTTGTGGTTAAGTTTACATCAAAATGGAAACAATACCATAGTTATCAATACAAGGCCAAAGCATCATCGTTGCCTAACAAGTGATGGAAAACACATCATCACTTTAAAATTTTAAATTGCAACACATGATTTACAACAATATGGCCATGACACACTACCAAACCTAGAAAAACCATCTCACTTATCAAAGTGAATGGGTTATCTCCTTTGGTGCATTCGTTTGTCGAATGTTTTCTTCAACTGGTTCATGCAAAAACACTTTGTCTTTGAGGTGCTGCTCTGGATGGAGCCTCTAACACGTGGATTTTTGATGACCACCTCTATCGCAATTACTACAATAAGTCTTCTTCCTTTAGACCTGCTTTACCTTCTTCTTTTCTTGTGGTGAAGAAGGCCTTTCACGCCTCATCCTTTTTCATGCTGCCATTCTTTTCTAGCACTCAGGAAATACATGGTTATAATCCACAAAAAGTACATGTTTTTTGATGCCATGATTTATGTTCATTATTAGCGACATGCTTGCAATAAAA
This sequence comes from Pinus albicaulis, assembly GCA_034641835.2. Taxonomy (NCBI): domain Eukaryota; kingdom Viridiplantae; phylum Streptophyta; class Pinopsida; order Pinales; family Pinaceae; genus Pinus; species Pinus albicaulis. Next base: position 99,807,707 of record MU968411.1, on the reverse strand, counting down.
ATTAACAGTAGAATACCAAGAATTGTTATATCGTTCCTGGTGGTCTCTAGTGTAATTATGGCGATGAGAGCTTGTCCAAAATATTTCTCTACAAGGTGTGCTGCCATCATTAGGGGAATTTTGAGGTCTAAAATGAGCCTCCTAAGGAAATAATAAAATAATAGCTAAACCAATAAAATAATATTTATTAATTTGCAGTTCACTTTTTGCACCAAAATCCATGTAACCATGGTTAAATTCAATTCAAAATTTGTACCAAAAAAAAATTAATAAAAAAACTGTATTGATGTGACTATAAATAAGAATGATATTTTCAAGAAAAAGTCATTATCATTGCATAAATAATGCATTTGTCCTTTGTACTTATATAACTTAAAACAAAATATAAATATAAATTCATAAATTTTTAATTATAAAATATACTATTAATTAAAAATTATGTTATTTAAATTATATAATAACATGTAATTAATATACTATCTAAATATATGAAAATATACAAATATAATATTTATTGAAAAATGTGTAAATACATGAAGGTTGTGTATGGATATGCATTTTTTCTTTCAAAAAATATGAAATGACAATAATAATATTTTATTCAAAAAGTGTGAAATGACATTTATTATAGGTACTTTACTTTATGTCTTTATAAGTACCTAGAGCACTACCATAGTTAACCATGAGTTTTTATCCACCATTGAAAATGTGACAAGTAAGTACCTTTAACTCAAGCAATACCACCTCAACCATTAGGGATGATATCATCCCCTAAGATGTGATTGGTTCTCATAAAGTGAATTTTGATTGTACATTTTCCTTATGATGATGGTGAAGTGTTCCCATCAATATCTTTCCCTAATGGTTTCAACCATGTCTTGGAAGATTTTGATGCCTTTGAGCACTCTCATTTAGTGTATCCCAAATATGTGAATCGAGGTCTTTGCACGACCTCCAAAGGCTGAGTCATGCCTTGGCCATTAACACCAAATCCTCTTCCTTTATACCCCATCTTGGTAAGGAGTCTCATGCTCATCCCTGTAATGGGTATTTCCACATTTCCAACAGAAATAACACCATGTAAAGATGAAACTGAATAACAATCAACTTTTTTTACTTCGTATGTCGATTCAGAAACAGGTGAAGATGGATTCTTCAAGCCTTCACTGTGCTTCAACTCCTCCAAGGCCTCTTCTATGGCTCACAAATGAATCTGCAATCACTTCTTCTCCTCCTTCTCTTCTTGTAGAAGCCTCTTATATTCAGCAATATTTTCTTGAAGTCTCTGGTTGATATCCTTAATCAAATGATGAGAATATGATGAAGGTGATGAATCTTCACTCGAAGGTGTGGAAGAAGCATCATTTTCTACTCTTTCTTTCTCCTCTTCCTCTATTCTCTTCTTGAAAGCTTCATACATTATGTCCACCATTTTGGACATACTGAGCATGGCCTCGTACATTTATTTGTCATCCTACATCATTTAAGGTTGATTTGTTCACTCTTGCAATTCACATAAGCGAGAAGACCACTCTGATACCATATTGATCCGGGTCCGACAGGTACCAGATTTACCCATGATATTTTGCTTCTGTGATGTTGTTATACTTATGTTTTAAAAAGTGTAAAATAACACATATGCATGCTTTAAACAAGAAGAAACATGATAAGAATCAACAATACAAGAACACGAGACATTTGATAGTGGAGTTCACCCAGTGTGGGCTACGTCTCCAGGCCTGGTGTCAAGAGAGTGGAGGCCACTTCATATAATGATATTAAGAGATGATGATGTACATGGACAAAAATTTGTCATAGCAAGAACATATGCCCTCAAACAGAGTGGCTTGTCTCTCCACGAGATGTTCTGCTTACCGAAACTCTCACTCAAGAAGGCTTCTTCTTAACATGACAAACTAATAATATCTCACACAATGTGGCAATGAGTATCCCTTCAACAAAGTTACATAGGGATGCCAACAAAAATTCATAATACTACAAGCTATATACATCTCACATAATGTGGCAATAGTGATCACACAACGTAACATCAAATAGGGATCTAAAAAATACATCATCTCAGCAATAATGAAAGGAAAACATACATCAATGCTTCATGTACCTTTACTTCTAAAGTTGGACAAAAAATAAAATGTTCAGCTACTGAATCTGATTGCACTATTGAATTTCTGCGATCGAGTAGTGTAAAATTGACTATCCATTCGTCAAATTCTCACACCATCAAAATTTGGGCCTATAGGAATCTTTTAGATTCCCCTGTGATTCTCCAAAGATGCTACTCCATGGGCTGACTGGAAATCTGCTACTGAAATGGAAAATATGATATCGCCATTGCGTTCCCTATGAAATTGTGTGAAATTTTACTATAAACATGATATCGTTATGATAAAATGCATTTTTACCTCCTTGGGAAAATTCTGCAAGTTTAGGGTTCCACACCCTCTCTACCTGGGCAAGGTTCCATCACTCGTGGTTAAGCTTCCTAGTTCCACAACTATGCAATTGGTGTTCCACTCGAGACTCTCTCTCTGGCCCGTCGAATGAGAAAATGCAGGTTTAAATACAATACACGACGACAGATTAACAAGAAAAACCCACTGGGCTGTTGGTAGAAGTGCCAAGTTGCACTACGAAGAAAAGACCCTCTAGCGGATGTTTTTGAGGAACCCCTTATAAAAATACCCCAGACATCCATTTGTAGCGGAGGTTACTAGAGGAGGTTGGCGGGTGGATGTTTTTGTGGATGTTTTTCATCCGGTGCGCTTATCATCCTAAACCGCACCAATGCATTCAACAAGAGAAAGCACAGGTGTGCAAAAAGAATTGGCACACCGGGACACCGTGCGCTTAATACAAACCCACCCGGTGCGTCTTATTACTGTAGCGCACCGGTGCTTTACAAATATTCCACACCAGTGCATCCTAAAACCCCGTGCCAAAATTGAAACTACCCGGTGCGGCCTTAAGAAACTGCATCAGTGCACCTATAAAACCATGTGCACCGGAACATGGTTAAATAAAAAAAAAATTACAGCCAAAAAATTGCATTTTTCACTTTTCAGTGCTCTAGAGCTCTCAAGCACCGGTGAAAATTCTCATTGTCTGAGGGGCCCTAACATCGGTGATCCCATTGCACCCATTGCACACACTGCTGCTATGCATTGCCCACCAATCTCCATTTTGAATTTTGCAAAATGGTGGGAAAATTTATTTTTACAAATTCTACAACTAATATGCCTCCTAGATGGCCAAATGTACATGTATTTTTTTTTTTTTTTCCATAATTGAGCCTTTTAGCAGATTAGAATTGTAAATTAGCTTCAAATTAACCTTAAAAAAAAAATTCCCATATAGTGCGCTCGAGATGTTCGGCTCGCACTGGTTGATGGTGCTGCCTGTAAATTTACAGGCTACACCACAACCGGTGCTAACGGTATCCTCACCAGTTCCGAGGTAGTACTGAAATGCGCACCATGATATTTTAAAATTAAAAAAAAGTGCGGTGTGATAGGTTACCCAGCCGCACCGTTGACCCTGTGGAATAGCAGTAATGCGGTGCATTGACTAAAATATTCGCCCCAGGGGCGGGTAATTTTGTCAGCGCACCGCATTCCGGCATTTCGACATTGTCAATGGTGCGACTTGGTAAAATACTGCACCGTTGACTATGTACTGATGTCAGGAGGTCGGTGCACTGACCAAACTATATGCCCCAAGGTCTATAGTTTGGTCAGTGCACCGCCCTCCTGACACTGGTCCATAGTCAATGGTGCAGTTTGTTATACCACCACACTGTTCACTTTGGAACAATTCTAGGAGGGTGGTGCATTGAAAATTTTCAGGTGCACTGCCTCCGGTGCGCTGCAAATTTTCTAGTGCTCCGCCTCCGGTGCGCGCTAAAAAAAGATGCACTGTGACCGGTGCATGCCTGTTTTTTGTGGTGCACCGACTGTTTTTTTTTTTTTTTTAAATTTATATGTATATTCTTAAATACATGTCTCATTTAATAAAAAATTGTATTTAATATGTTAATAATTCATCAACGTGAAAGGAGAGAAGACAGGGAACAACAGCAACAATAGGTGGACCAGTATAACATGGTTCGCCTGTGGGAGGCACGAGAGAGGGAGAGAGATGCGTAACCTCGCCCTATTAAAGCATCTACCCAGGGTCTCCTAAGGCATGTAGGACTCTTCAAGTTCTATGAGGAGGCTAGTTCCCTAAAGAGCCATGGTTTGTTTTTGCGACATCTTATCCGGAGGTGGAATGCCCACCTACAGGCTTTCCGGGTCGGTCCTAACCAGTGGTACGTGCTCATTGAGGAGGAAATGTATTTCATTACAGGGCTATTGAGGAGAGGGGTGGATTTTCCCTCATTCCCAGAGGTTCCGGTTGGCTATGCAGCAGGGATTCAGTTAGTGTACTCCCAGAGATACATTAGTGCATATATACTGTCTCCTTCAGATTTTTCAGGTCTTTGGAGGTTAGTTACGTATTGCTGCATTTGGTAGTGAGGAGGTGAGGTGCCTCTCACTTCTGATTTTGACCATTTCACACAACACCAACAATGGGAAACACATTAGTTGCCCGCTTCTATATTATGTTGATTCTTTAGTACAGGAGCCATGACTTGTCAGGTGGTCTGCCATTTTTTTGCAGGAGTTATGTACAACCTTAGATAGATGTCATGCTCATCCACAAGGGAGGGTCAACTTACCTTTTTCTTCAGAATTTTTTTGTTTATTTTTTGAGAGGTTTCCAGAGACAAGACCTACTTTTGTTCGACAGTCTCGTAGGCCGTGCTGGATGCATGGATGCACATGTGGGGACAGATGATGCCGAAGAGGGGCGAGACTGAGTTTTCCGCGAGGATATCACATGATGCACTAGAGTTTCTAGCCAGTGTTGGCGAGCATCCATTCATTATGGTCCCCTATCCTTATGCTGGTTTGGATTGGCGAGGGTGTGCCAACATCCTCTTCACAGATGATGAGCCGTCGGATGATAGAGGTAATATTACTGTTTTATTTAAATTTATTCTAGCATGTTCTTTAACTTGTTTTTATTAAATTGTGTAATGAAATTGTCTAATTATTTTTGTGTACTTGTATATATTTTTCAGACATTGGGTCTTTTGATGGCGAGGACATGCCAGCACCATCAACTGATCTAGGTGTGGATCGTGACAACGATCAGAATTTGGCAGATGCTGAGGATCATGAGGTCGGTGTAGAGAGACCTGCTCTTGCTGGTACGTCGATACCGCCTTTTGCAAGGTGCTGTAGGCTTGAGAGTATATTGAGGATGGAGTTGGGCGACCAACTCTATGAATTTTTTGTTGAGGTGGGAGTCAGGCCCGCTACTATGAGAGACATACAGGCCGATGGTAGGCTAGTACATATGTGGAGAGGCATGCCGCGTGACATGTACAACCTGATGCGGCATGTCGTAGGAGCTATGACCTTATTTACGCGACTGAGGAGGGCCCTTGCACGTTATAGGCGTGGTCAAGATGCAGCACATGATCGAAAATCCACGAGCAACGACGCATCATCTGATGATCACGATCAGGGAGTGATCATGGTTCACCTTGCGCCGCGCCATATGAGTAACCTCCACTAGCATCAACCAACATTCATCATGGAGAGCAAGCTGGACCATCAACCATGCAAGTAAGCAACCTGCAGCATCCAACAATACTCATGATCATGAGCAGGCTGGACCATCGACCATGTCGAGTCATCACGATGAGCAACCGACAGTTGATCCTGATCAACATGAGGCACCAGTACCAGATCAACAGGCACATGATGATTAACATGTATTTGAGCTTGTCGAGGCTACACCATTGACTAAGCAGGCCTTGACTAGTACTATTATTGATGATGTACCACCAGTTGATATATGAAATTTATATTACAGTTGTATATTTTTGACATTATTCAGTTATATATATATATATATGGTCCATGTATTTTATGTTCATGTTGCAGTTGTACTTAGTTTACATATTGTTGGTGATCATCATAATGTGTATATTTTTAGGTCATGTTAGATATGTTCATTTAATGTGCAACTCGTAGAGAGATGTGTATGCGATAGCAGCTATTTCACATGAGATGCATATTTGATGTTTGTGCTGTGATGATGTTATACAATGCTAATTGTGTTTTGTTAGATGATCATGATCACAATGATGTTAGCGAATTTGAATGTGTTTTTTAGTCGAATATTATGTTTTTACAATGGTTATCATGATCGTGATGTTTATTAATTGATTTAATATTAAATGATCATGATATTGCAAAATTGTAATTGTATGTAAAATTCTAAAATTGTAATTGTATGTAAAATATTTGTAAAATTTTAATTGTAATTGTAATATTTAATTTATTGTGAAATGATTGTAATTGTAATATTTAATTTATTGTGAAGTGATTGTAATTGTAATATTAATTGTAATTGTATATATATAAAATTGTAAAATTGTAATTGTAATTCTAATTGTATGTAAAATTCTAAAATTATAATTGTAATGGTATATATGTAAATTTGTAAAATTCTAATTGTAATTGTAAATTTTATGTAAAATTCTAAAATTGTAATTGTACGTGAAATTGTAAAATTGTAATTTTAATTATAATTGTATGTAAAATATTTGTAAAATTTTAATTATATTACTGTAAAATGATTGTAATTGTAATTGTATGTAAAATTCTAAAATTGTAATTGTAATTGTATGTGAAATTGCGAAATTGTAATTGTAATTGTAATTATAATTGTAATTGTATGTAAAATATTTGTAAAATTTTAATCATATTAATGTGAAAATTTTAGTTATGTTAATGTGAAATTATTTTATTAAAATTTGTAAATTTGTAAATATGTAAAATTTTAAATAATTGTAAAATAATAAATCTAGAATCATATGAATTTTTGTAACATAATAAAGTTTAGAAAATAATGCAAATAAATTCATGTACTTTAGAATTATCATTATTTTATTATGATGTTACATAAAAAAAAATAACTTTAGTACGCCATCAACATAATTGCAAATTATCAAGTGAAATATTTATTTTAACATTAACACAATGCAAATTACCAATTAACTCAAAACACATATTATAATGTTTTGAAAAAACATCTTAAAAAGTATAAATATTGATGAAATAACACATGTACCATATCACTCTCGGTTCTCATGATCACCCTCATTATCTTCTAGCACGCATGACATGATAACACTATTGTTCTCAAAAATATGTTTTGATCTAGGGTCATGTCTCAATACGAACCACCAATCCCTATCCAACACATTCAGGTAAAAAAACACCTGGTTGCAGTGTTTGGGGAAAACATATGGCTCCTTAGCTTCATCCCACATCTTTCTAGAGTTGATACATATTAGCCTACTATCGCGATATTCCTTTACATTATTCCGATCAAAGGTGTCCCACTACTTGCACCTAAAAATAACACATTGGAAAGAAGAGAAATCCACTTCAATGATCTCTTGTATCTTTCTGACGTAACCTTACTTCCCTCGTACTAGGTTTTGATCATGGTGGCTAGATCGACTAGATTGATCGAACTCGACTTCCACTCCACGGTCTTGTGTGATGTTTCCAACATTGGAATTTTTTGTGAGAAAATGGTGTCCATATGCCCACATAGATGGGAGAAAATGTTCCTATTATAAAAAAGTTAAAAAATCATAGTGTCATGTGCCTTATAATAACCCAACAATTAAAATATGAAATATAGATGTAATTACATTTGAAACGTGCATTATTAAGTTTAAAATATACGTATAAATTAAATAGATTATTACCGAGTTGATGCACCCAATACCTACGTTTAGCGCATCCTCTTGAGCACGCAGGTAATGACCAGTTGCACCGTATTTCTCTTTGAATTGGTCAGCAACCCAACTGTTGGGGCATATTTTTGGCATATTTTCTTTTAAATGATTGGGATAAGGCACACTTCTACCATTCAACCATCTGAATTCTTTCCTATCACTATCCCATTTCATCCTCTTTTGTTCGTACAATGCAACCCACGGTTGTGTCACTTTGGAATTGTAAATAACAAATTTATTGATTGCTTCAATTTCTGTATTCACTGATGAAATCAAACCGAGATTATATAGTACATAGAGATAAAAATATACATTATATCGAATTTCAACATGACTATTTACTTTGTGTAAATTTGAAAAATTATAAGTCGCACCTGGTCTATTGTCGATCTACTTGATGTACTCACTGGCATAATAGAGACTCATACGATATGTACCCCTCTGCCATAGACCCCTCGGGTTTTGTCCTTTGTCGAACAAAACCTTTCAGTTTATTCATGTAACTCTCTAAGAAGAACATCCAATGATAAGAAACCACCCCAACTAATTCAACCTCATTTACTAAGTGGGTTGGAAGATGAACCTACAAGTCCATGAAACTCGTCGACAGTTCATTTTCAAACATACAGACAATCTCAACTATCTCTTGATGCCACCGTGGAATGCTAGCCACATGAATCTCCTTTGATGTGATCCAACGTACAAATGAAAATAATTTAGATATGGCACGTCCTAGGTCTTGAGGGAATTCATGTTTCACACAACCACGCATGAACAAAGGATAATGACACTGCAAAGTTATAAACACATGCAATAATATACAAAATTAATTATGTTTTATGATACCTGCATGGGATAAAATTTTTCAATATAAAAAATAATAAAATCATGCTTTTTACATTATACATACTCTTAGAAGATTCAAATGGTCATGCGATTTCAACCCTGACAAATGGTCATCCATGGTGAAGTAGCGCCGTAGTGAAGACCCGTATGAAGATGGCACCCTCACACCCATTATAACTTCCTTTTCCAAAGAAAGATCATATTTTTTAAAAATCCATGGGACATCACCTTCTTTGAAATACCATGAATTAGAAGAACCAGTGGCTGCCTCTGATCTTGTACTTTCTAATCGTCTTGGCCAATGTTTATTTTTATTTTTTGAAGTAATGAGATCTTTCCTAACAACCAATGTGTCACTTTGTTTCGATGATATGTTCCTCCATAAAGAATATGAAACATTTTTAAATATATGCACGGGATCTAGTAAGTGGGTAATCTTAATATGCTCCCAATATGGGAGGTTATAAAAGATAGATTTCCTTTTCATCCCAATGGGCAATTTCTCAACATAGGTGTCGAAGAATTTTGGATCATCGAACATAGGCTCCCCATTTGAATCGAACATTTCTATGAACTCCTTCTCCTTCTCTCTCTCATATGCTCTAAGCCATTCAGTTGGTGTCATTATTGGAGGCCTTTGGGTTCTCTCTCATTTACCATTGACAGCAGATGCTGCTCTTCTATAAGGGTGTTCTTCTTGGAGGAATACCCTGGAGAAATCATACACTGACTTTCGTAGGTCCTTGGACCATCTAGCTTTCATAGAAGGTACACAACATTTACATCCAAAATACCCTTTTGTTACAAGACCTCCGAGATTATTATATACAATTTATATTCATGGAACATTAAATAATATCATGAAGATCAGAACAATTAAAAAAAATTAAATAACTAATATGTGAAATAATATTGTTACGTATATAAACAAATCAATAAATTAAACATGTAATTTACTAGAGAAAACTCCTAAGACTGGATAATCATGTGTCATGTAAGCACATTTTCCATACAACGTCAAACTCCTCTCTGCTGCGATGAGTCTTGATACATCGTATATATTTATCCCATCCCATAATTCCTTCAATTCACCTACCAGTGGTTGTAAGTAGACATCCATATTCTTCACTTGTCTTCTACCAAGGATTATGAGAGCCAACATAAGATGTTCATTCTTCACAAACAACCATGGGGGGGTATTGTTATTGATCACTACTACAGGCCAAACATAATAGTTGGTTTTCTAGAGGGAATATGGGTTGATGCCATCCATGGCTAGGTTGAGTCGTAGACTTCGTACTTCATCCTTGAACTTTTCATGCCATGTATCTTGTATATGCTTCATGGCTATTGAATCAATTTGGATTCATATAAATCCCAACTCACTTCTGTATGAGGCATGCCATCCCTGCAACATAGCTAATTCTTTGCAAAGAAAGAGCCTTTGAGTCCTTTGGATTATAGGAATGTGCCTCAATATCTTAAAAGGAGGACCACTACATGATTTAACCTTATTTTTTTATTTATCGTACCTGTCATTCCCACATTTCAGACATATCTATTTGTCTGCATATTCTCCTCTATATAGAATACACTAATTTTGACATGCATGATATGATATGTACTCAACACCCAACATTTTGAACAATTTCTTTGCCTCTTCGCAACTACCAGGCAAGACATTATCACTCGGAAGAACCTTATATTTGAATAACCTGTAGTTGGTGATCATGGAAAATATTAATAAATGTACATTAATGCCGATATAATTATTAAATTTCATAAAATTGACCATTTGTAATTTTCATTGTGTACTGATTATATTTCTCAAATTTATATAAGCGAGGACTTTACGGTAAGTTACCTCAAAATTTCCGAGAAACATGCATTCGACAAGCCAAAATTTGCTTTCAAGTTGTACAATAACATTGTTGTCCCCAATTGGGTAGAATTTGACTGACTACCAGGTCCAAAGAGAGGGGTGGTGGAAGCAAATTTAAGGCTTTCGAAAAAGGTGTCAGTGATATAAACATCATCCCTGAGCTGATCATCATTTTGGAATGCATCTAATGACATTGTCTCCATGGAAGTCGTATCCCTTAAGTAATCATCCATACCAACCTCTATTTGATTGCCTCCATTGCTAGCTTGTGAAGAACTACTATTGTTGTAGTAATTCCTAATTGGTGAATCTGGACATAGCGGGAATTGAATCGGATGGTTGATTCAACCATTCTTGGTATCGTTCCTCTCCAATTTTTTTCTCGTAATTCAGTCTTCTCTTGATTTGACATTGTCATGGGGTGCAATGGAAGATGGTAGGTAGGTCACTCATCATCACTAGAATCCTAATAATTTAAAAAAAAAAATATTTGAACATAATTAGTACAAAATATATGATATCAATTAGTAAGCACGTTGACAATATTGCATGATTAATTGGTTTGACGTTGAAATAATTACATTAATCAATATACCAAACAATTATAATTATTACCATCATTGTCCAAGGATTGTGGCTAGAAGATTAAATATTGTTACAATTGGCACGGTGAAGCGACTGTCCATTTTCATCTACCAAATGTGCCTTGCAGTATGCTACTTCTAATAAGAGCTTAAGACGTTTTGGAGCTGTTTGAATATTTTGTGCATCTGAACTTGATTCTGAATCTGCATGAACCTGCAAATTTGTATACATTATAAATTTAATTAAGCTGTGCATGATTGGTATGGACAAAAAACATAAAACAATTAGATAATGAAAATATAAATAAAATCTAAAGTAAATATTATGTCTCGATATGGATAGGGAGAACTCCGCGATGGAATTTGAGAAATATTTGAAACGAGCTGGATTGTGAAGAACTTTCTATTCGATATAATTGTGATACTTTCTCCCTGCATTTGAGCAAAATAAAAAATAAATTTTGGTGTAAAAACCTAAAAGTAATTTCGGTGCCTTAAAAATGGACTTTTTGTTATCGGTGCTAATGTATAGATAACTGCACTGGTGCGTTTTATTTACTGTGCACCGGTGCGTTTTAGTTACTGTGCAACGGTGTCGTGTTATCAATGGACGCACCGGTGTGGTGCTATTAAGTGTCGCACCGGTGACGAATAACCACAAATAAAAAAAAAGCGCAACCCTATTTTATTTAAGTGAAAAAAAAGTGGTAAATTGAAAAATGGGCGGCAAAATATTTTCGAAAATATAATTTCATAAAACAATTCTTTAAATACTCAACACGTTTCATTATTTCACTATTTTTGCAAAAATGTTTAGCTAGAGATTTGCAGGAGACATACCTGGAGAAAGAGAGCACGAGAGCACTGTGGAGCAGCGAAATACGTTTTAATAGAAGTATTCAGACAATCAGAATTGCAAACCTCTAGTGATTCAAACCCTGTAGCATAGAATTTCAAATGATCTCATGATTAAATTTTGTTGCTTTTTAAACTTTTTTCTGCAGCTTTTCTTACGTAGTAGGAATTTTTTTTTGGTTTGTTATTCATTTTCAAAAAAATAAATAAATAATATATATATATATATATATATATATATATATATATATATATATATATATATATATATATATATATATATATATATATAAATTCCATTTTTACCCTAAACACTTCATTCTTTTTGTTTCTACCCTTTCTTCTCATTGTTTCTGTGATTTCAAATTTAGGGCTTTTTATTTTAGATTTATAGGGCTTGTATTGCTATATATAGGCCTATGAAATCCAACCCACGGGACAAATTGCATAGTCGGATCCCAATCCATGTCGGCCCTTGTGTGAATTTTTAAAAAATAGATTAAAAAATAAATAGATTTACATAGTTGTAACCTGGCGCACCGATGCACTGGATTATCCTAGCACACCGCAAACGTACTGTTTGACAAAAAAATTATTATTATTTTTTTTAATGAGTGCGTGCGCTATATGTAAAATAGGGCACTGGTGCCCTATTTCATTATGGCACACCACACACGTATTGTTTCACAATTATTTTTTTTTATTGTATTAATCAATGCACCATGTAACATATAAAACACCACACCGGGTCTCCTAGTTGACAAAGAGCATCGTATGGTGGTCCCTTGTTTGCTTGGGGAATTTATGCTACAAAAACTAACACTAGACGATTTTTATTATTTTGTTTGTGTTAATCGGTGCAATGGTTAATATGTAATGCACCAGTGCTCCTTGTTGACATAGATCACCGTACGATGTTTTATACTGTTTGGGTGGTGCATTTATAAGACCACCACACACCGACGTCGGTGCGTACACCATGAATGACGCACCAGTTTCTTGATAATTTTTTTTTACCTGAAAAGTTGAGAATTTATTTATAAAATGTATTAATGAATGATATGGTATAGGTTTCATATTGATAAAGAAATGGCTGACAAGAGATCAAGTAACAAAAATACTGATAACACATCAAGAAAAGAAAAAAATGCAAGTTCTTTGTAAATTATTTACAAAAAATATTATTTTTGAATTATATGTAAGTTTAACTAATAAGTATTGTTTACTGTGTATCATGCAGAGCCACAAAATGACGAAGCTCGATAAGGTTATTTCTGATCAAGGACTAGAAGAGCGTAAAATCTTGATAGAAAAATAGCAAAAGGATGAATCAGGTGAATGAAAAATTACTATCGATCCAATATGAGTTTCTTTTTTTTATTTTTCATTAATAATATACTTAAAATTATTAGATAACATGTGTCAAACAATCTATTAATTCACATATGTTTAATTTTCTACAGGAACCAACAACTCAGAAAATGAATGTTGTTCTAAGAAAAGAAAAAAATAGAACATGCAAATGAAAATGAATTTCTCCTTAACTCATCTAGAGTGGTGCTGGAGGTTAACAAAAGGGGGGAAAAATTTTACAAAAGTTTGAGGGATCTAGTGGAATGAATGTATAGACGTTATTTCCACTTACAATACAAAAATCAATCAAACGATTCCAAGAACCAAATTTTACCTAAACTAAAGGAAGAGTTTCCAGAGAATTGGTCAATGAGACATGTCAGACTTTGAATAGAAAAAACATACAACAACAAAAAAGAAGGAATGAAAAAGTAATTTTCATTTAAATGTTTGTCTAGAATTATTTATAAATATCATTTATAAATATCACTTTTTTTATATTTACTTTTAATATATCAATATAAAAATTAAATAGTTTATTGCCATGTTACATTTTCAGAAAGATTATGAAAATCTCAATAGATGAATGAGCTGATATCAGAAATATGCTAGTAGGAATGTCTAAAAAGGTGTATAAGGGGATGGTCTAAGAAATGGACAAAATTGAATCGCATGAGGAGCCATATCAAAAACAACGTGCTTCAAATGTAATATGTAATCATTGAATTTTTTGATCATTATGAGGTACAATAAATAAAAAATTTAGCATTAAATATTAATTTTCAAGTATTTTCTTGCAGAAAAGAAAAGAAAATGGAACCCATTCAACACATAAAACAGGACGAAAAGGAAGAAAAGGGTTGATATCTAAGTTTGTGAGTAATTGTTACTTCCTAATAACAACTTAACTAGATTTCATTTTTGTATATTTTAAGTTGTTTTACAAAAACCGTCATTGAATGTCTTCAAACAGGTGCTAACATACAAAGGATAACCATTAGACGAATTGATTGACATTGGGTTAAATATGGGTTGTGAGTATATGTTGGCATATCAAAAATTAAATGTGGAATTTGTAAGTATCTATCGATCTTGTTTTACTTAGCTCCATCTTTAATTAAAAATATATATATATATATATATATATATATATATATATATGATTTGTTATGGGGTATAAAACTTGTAGGAAACAAAGTATGGAACTGTGCTAACAGATGAAATCTTGAAAGATGGCATACTACATGGTTTTGAAAGAATGTGTATAGTTCAGGAGTCAATTGTTGCTATGGTACGCCATTTATTTTCGATTTACATTGATGTATACAATTTAATATTGAAATTTTTGTTATTCTCACCAATGTATATATACTCATTACAATTTATTTTTATGTTTGTAGATGGAAGGTGAAGAAGAAGAAAACAATCAACATCGTGAACAAAACATTCCCGAAAAATAATCCAAGTCATGGAAGTAGCTCTAGTAGTGACAACAGTTCAAGTGAAGAATGATGATCATTATGCTTGGATATCAAAGAAAGGTATTGTATTTTTTTAAATATTTGTCTGTGAAATCAGACATTTAATTTAATTTAATGGACATAGTGTCCCAATTGAAAGACAAGGGGATACAAATAACTGTCCCATTTTGTATGACAAAGACTGTCTTATTCACACACACACACACACACACACACACACACACATATAGATATATTAATTTATTCTATTGTGTTCTCCATTGTCGCTATGAAATGTAACACCACTGGTTAAATTTATGGATGATTAAATATTATAATGAAGAGATGTGAAATTTGATGATATGATATAAAAAATTAATCGAAACATCACATTCAAAAGCACTAATACAAATTTAATTGATATGAATACTGTTATAAGATATATGTCGTCTTTTCATGAATAATGAATTTTAAAAAATCACAATAATTATGATATGATATAACAAATTAATCCAAACATCACATTCAAATGCATTAATAAAAATTTAATTAATATGAATACTGTTATAAGATGTGTCAAATTTTGATGAATAATGAATTTAAAAAAATCAAAATAGTTGCATCGTCATAGGTCAATGTTTCTAAAAAAATACAAAATGAACACCGGTGCATGTCAGTTACTGTACACTGGTGCGTTTCTACGACCTATGGGCACCACACAAATACCAATACCAATTATAAATCTCGGTGCATTTATGCGATACTGCAGATTGGTGCATTTATGTGAGACTATGCACCGGTGCATTTCTATGACCTATGGGCACCACTGAAATACGAATACCAATTATAAATCTTGGTGCATTTGTGCGATACTATGCACCGATGCGTTTACGTGAGACTACACACCGGTGCATTTGGATGACCTATGGGCACTACACAAATACCAATATGAATTAGAAAAATTAGTGCGTTTGTCTGATACTACAAATCAATGCATTTCTATAAGTCTACATACCGGTACGTTGATATGACCTATGGGTACTGCACAAATCCCAAGACCAATTAGAATGGCCTCGTGCGTTGTGTCACCAACGTTGTGCCCGGTGTGGTTTTATACCTTGACGGCCCAGTGCATGCAACTTCGACCGTCCCAAGCCACCGTCTAGATGACACACACCGGTGCATTGACACCTTAGTAGCGCACCGATGAAAGAAACATCCGTAATAACCTCTAGCTGCCCAGTTTTTTTAGTTGTGTTGAAATTTAGTTAAAAGCTCCACCAAAACCTCCGTAACCGTAAACAGATGTTGTAACAAATGTTTTTTTGACAATTTTGGCCAATTTTATAACACTAAAACCTCCTTTATAACCTCTGCTAGTGGGTCTTTTCCTTGTAGTGTTGGGCGCGGGTGGCCGAAGGTTCCAAACCCACCGACCCCCATAATTAACATGGAGTATTTATTTTTAAACATTGGTGGTTTAACCGCTCAGGTGTCGTCACCGTTGGCCTATATATCACCTCTTTAGTTATTTTATAAAATTTGGTTATTATTTTAAATGTGGCATATGGTTGGAGCAACGTGGTGTTGCAATATTTTTGGTTTTGTTTCTTGGCATTAAATGCCACATGGGACTGCCCATTGGTGGTCAACCCACGTGGGCCGGGCGGGTTCGATTCCTGTCGGCTCAACACTTTATATTTCGTTGTCATGGCCTTTGGGCTATATGTATATGTTAGTTGGAGTTTTGGGGTTGGGTCGGGTCCACCGGGGGTGGCCCTCCCACCCTACCATATATACATGTAACTTGGTGTCGAGGGCAAAGGGTGTGGTAGGGGTCATGGCCCACCACCCCAAATTTAAGTTTTTTTTAATATGATATTTGATGGGCCAAGTGGTGGTGTAGCAGGGGTGGTGCCCCACCAACCCCTCGTTTTTTAATAAATTCTTGTTATATTTAAAATGAAATTATTTTTTTAACCTTTGACAAAATAAGGGTCATCAGACGATTTAACTAGGCAATAATTTTTCCTGCTTTTGGGAGAGAAGTTCCATGCCCCTTCCTCGGTCAATTTGTAGGACCATTAATCTTGGCCCACTGCCCACTTTGACCAAAAATTTGACTCTCTCTAACTTCTCCATACGAGCTTAGATTAGAGTTTCATTCACACCGTTGGAATTAGGGTGACGAGCACTTCATTCTAGACCTAGTTTGAGAGAAATATGACCAATTTGAATTTTGACCTATCATCGACCCTTTTTGACCTCTAAGTGTGCCTGGAGCCACCTGGATCATTCCTCCCCATTGAGGAGATTTTTTTCCTCCAAAAGCATGAAAATAATCTGTAACTACTTTATATCTTGTCTGAACCAAAATTGTCCTCACAGGACACCCTTCCTTCTCCTTCACTTTTGTATTTCTGAGCCATAAGTGATGAGCCAACACTTGCATCCTCTGCAAAACTGTAGCAATATATTTTTCAAATTATGTGTTTATTTACATGAACAACTATGACCCAAGCATCCCATACTTGCCATGATTTTATAAATAATACTTTGTGGTCATGTTTACATCAAAATGGAAACAATACCCCAGTTATCAATACAAGGCCAAAACGTCATCGTTTCCTAAAAAGTGACGGAAAACACATAATCACATTTAAATTTTAAATTGAAACATATGATTTACAAAAATATGGCCATGACACACTACCAGACCTAGAAAAGTCATCTCTCACTTATCAAAGTGAATGGGTCATCTCCTTGTGGCGCAGTCACTTGTTGAACAATTTCTTCAACTGGTTCATGCACAAACACTTTGTATTTGAGGCGTTGCCTTGGATGGAGCCTCCAACACGTGGCTCTTTGATGACCACCTATGTTGCAACAAATGCAATAAGTATTCTTCCTCCAGACCTGCTTTACCTTATTTTCTTGTGGTGGAGAAGGCCTTTCACTTCTCATCCTTTTTCATGCTTCCATTCTTTTCCAACACTCAGCAAATACATGGTTATGTAATCCAAAAAAACTACATGTTTTTCGATGATATGATTTATGTTCATTATTAGTGACATTCTTGTAATAAAAATGAACACTAGAATACCGAGACTTGCTATAACTTTCCTAGTGGTCTCTGGTGTAATTAGGGCAATGAGAGCTTGCCCTAGATCTTTCTGTTCAATGTGTGTTGCCATAGGATGATGGTGAAGTGTTCCCATAAATATCTTTCCCTAATGGTTTAAACCATGTCTTGGAAGCTTCTGATGCCTTTGAACACTCTCCTTTAGTGTATCCCAAACCTATGAATCGAGGTCTTTGCATGACCTCCAAAGGTTGAGTCATGCCTTGGTCATTAACGCCGAGTCCTCCTCCTTTATACCCCATCTTTGTAAGGAGTCTCATGCTCATCCCTGTAATGGGTATTTCCACATTTCCAATAGAAATAACACCATGCGAAGATGAAAATGAAGAACAACCAACATTTTTTAACTAGTATGTCGATTCAGAAACAGGTGAAGATGGCTTCTTCAAGCCTTCATTTCACTTCAAATCCTCCAAGGCCTCTTTCGTGGCTCACAACTCAAGCTACAATCACTTCTTATCCTCTTTATATTCTTGTAGAAGACTCTTCAATTCAAAATTCTTTGCTTGAAGTCTCTGGTTGATCTCCTCATTCGAATGATGAGAAGATGATGAAGGTGATGAATCTTCACTGGAAGGTGTGGATGGAGCATCGTTCTCTACTCTTTCTTTCTCCTCTTCCTCTATTCTCTTCTTGTAGGCTTCATACATTATGTCCACCATTTTCGCCTCGTACATTTCTTTGTCATCCTCCATCACTGCACGTTCAATTGTTCACGTTCGAAATTTACATCATCTAGAAGATGCTTTGATACCATCTTGATCTGGGTCTGGAAGCTACTGGATTTACCCATGATATTTTACTTCTATGATGTTTTTATAATTGCATTTTAAAAGAGCATAAAATAGCACATATTCATGATTTAAACAAGAGGAAACATGATGACAATAAAAAATACAAGAACACGAGACATTTGATAAAGGAGTTCACCCAATGTGGGCTACATCTTCAGGCTCGGTGTCAAGTTCAGGGTTCCACACCCTCTCTACCTGGGCAAGGTTCCATCGCTCATGGTTCAACTTCCTTGTTCCATAACTATGCAATTTGTGCTCTGCTTGGCGCTCCCTTTATGGCCCGTCGAATGAGAAAATGCTGGTTTAAATACAATACACGACGACGGATAAACAAGAGAATCCCATTGGGTTGTTGGTAGAAGTGCCAAGTTGGGCACAGGTGGTCGAGGGTTCCAACCCCACCAACCCCTGTAATTAACATAGAGCATTTATTTTTAAACATTGGTGGTTTAACCGCTCCAGTGACATCACTGTTGGCCTATATATCACCTCTTTCATTAGGTTATAACATTTGGTTATTGTTTTAAATGTGGCATATGGTTGGAGCGATGGTGTGTTGCAATATATTTGGTTTTGTTTCTTGGCATTAAATGCCACATGGGGCCGCCCTTTGGTGGCTGACCCACGTGGGCCAGGCGGGTTCGATTTCTGCCAGCTCAATGATTTATATTTCATTTTCATGGCCTTTGGGCTATGCGTATATTTTGGTTGGAGTTTTGGGGTTGGGCTGGGTCCACTCAGGGTGGCCCTCCCACCCTACCATATACACATGTAACTTGGTGTCAAAGGCAAAGGGTGTGGCAGGGGTCATGGCCCGCCACCCCAACTTTATTTTTTTTTAATATGATATTTGATGGGCCAAGCAGTGGGGTATCAGGGGTAGTTGCTCACAGCCTCCTCATTTTTTTAATAAATTTTCATCATATTTAAAATGAAATTATTTTTTTAACCTTTGACAAAATAAGGGTCATCGAGAAATTTAACGAGGCAATAATTTCGTCTTCTTTCGGGAGAGAAGTTCCATGCCCCTTCCTTAGTCAATTTGTAGGACCATTAATCTTGTCCCACTGCCCACTTTAACTAGAACTTTGATTGTCTCTAACTTCTCCGTATGAGCTCATATTAGAGTCTTGTTCACACCATTGGAATCAGGGCGATGATCACTTCATTCTAGACCTGGTTTGAGAGTAATATGACCACTTTAAATTTTGACCTATAATCAACCCTCTTTGACCTCTGAGTCTGTTTGGAGCCACCTGGATCATTCGTCCCCACTGAGGAGGTTTTTTTCCTCCAAAATCATGAAAATAATTTGTAACTGCTTTTATCTTATCTGAACCAAAATTGTCCTGACAGAACACCCTTCCTTCTCCTTCACCTTTGTATTTCAGAGCAATAAGCAATGAGCCAGCACTTGCATCCTTTGCAAAACTGTAGCAATATATTTTTAAAATTACGTGTTTATTTACATGAACAACTATGACCCAAGCATCCCATACTTGCCACGATTTTATAAATAATACTTTGTAGTCAAGTTTACATCAAAATGGAAACAATACCCCATTTATCAATACAAGGCCAAAACATCATCTTTTGATAACAAGTGATGGAAAACACATAATAAATTTTAAATTTTAAATTGAAACACATGATTTACAAAAATATGGCCATGACACACTACCACAACTAGAAAAATCATCTCTCACTTTTCAAAGTGAATGGGTCATCTGCTTGTGTTGCATTCACTTGTTGAACAATTTATTCAACTGGTTCATGCACAAACACTTTGTATTTGAGGCGCTAATCTAGATGGAGCCTCCAACACGTGGCTCTTTGATGACCATTTATGTCGCAACGAATATAATAAGTCTTCTTCCTCCAGACCTGCTTTACCTTGTTTTCTTGCAATGGAGAAGTCCTTTCACTCCTCATCCTTTTTCATGCTGCCATTATTTTCTAGCACTCAACAAATACATGGTTATGTAATCCAAAAAAACTACATGTTTTTCAATGCCATGATTTATGCTCATTATTAGCGACATGCTTGTAATAAAAATGAACACTAGAATACTGAGACTTGTTATACCTTTCCTGGTGGTCTCTGTTGTAATTATGGCGATGAGAGCTTGTCTTAGATCTTTCTGTGCAATGTGTGCTGCCATAACATGATGGTGAAGTGTTCCCATCAATATCTTTCCCTAATGGTTTCAACCATGTCTTGGAAGATTTTGACACCTTTGAGCACTCTCCTTTAGTGTATCCCAAACCTGTAAATTGAGGTCTTTGCATGACCTCCAAAGGCTGAGTCATGCCTTGGACATTAACACCAAGTCCTCCTCCTTTATACCCCTTCTGGGTAAGGAGTCAAATGCCTATCCCTGTAATGGGTATTTCCACATTTCCAACAGAAATGATACCATGTGAAGATGAAACTGAAGAAAAATCAACATTTTTTACCTCATATGTTGATTCAGAAACAGGTGAAGCTGGCTTCTTCAAGCCTTCATTGTGCTTCAACTCCTCCAAGGCCTCTTCTGTGGCTCGCAACTGAAGCTGCAATCACTTCTTCTCCTCTTTCTATTCTTGTAGAATAATCTTCAATTCAACATTACCTGCTTGAATTTTCTGGTTGATCTCCTCATTCGAATGATGAGAAGACGATGAAGGTGATGAATCTTCACTGGAAGGTGTGGATGGAGCATCGTGCTCTACTCTTTCTTTCTCCTCTTCCTCTATTCTCTTCTCATAAGCTTCATACATTTCTTTGTAATCCTCCATCGCTGCATGTTGAGTTGTTCACGCTCACCATTTACATCATCTAGAATACTACTATGATACCATCTTGCTTCGGGTCTGACAACTATTATATTTATCCATGATATTTTACTTCTTTGATGTTGTTAGAATTGTGTTTTAAAATAGCATAAAATAACACATATGCGTGCTTTAAACAAGAGGAAACATGATGAAAATAAACAATGGAAGAACATGAGACATTTGATAACTAAGTTCACCCAGTGTGGGCTACGTCTCTGGGCCCAGTGTCAATATAGTGGAGGCTGCTTCATATAATTATGTTAAGAGATGATGATGTACATATACAACACTTTTTCATAGTGTTTTGTCAATTTAATGTCTCAAATTTCTATCATAAATTATCGACCGGAGTTAGTAATCTTGTGAAGCGCAGGTGCACTATATATGCTAGAAGCCTATCTTTCTTACTTTTTTGTGTAGATTTTATATGTTATTCTGGGGGGTTTTATGTTTTATCTTAAATGTTTGAATGAAATCGGAAAACTAAGGACTGATCTAAGAAATTAAATCTTAATTTAATTATCAAAGCCTATGACGAGAATTCTGTTTTGAAAGAGATGAACAATTGAAAAGAACTAGAAAAGAAACTTCAATATTTTTGTATTTTTAGAGATTTTATATGAATGAAATCTAAAATCAAGAAAGAAACTGAATCTAGAAGAATTTTAATGCTTGAAAAATAAACTTAAGAAGGAAGAAAAGAAAATGTTTAATATTAATCTATGAAGGAAATTGATCTATAAATTACTCTAAAGAAAATATTCTACTAACTAGAAAATGAAAGTTACAAGAAGGAAGAAAAGGAAATGTAAAATTAAGAAAGAAAACTGATCTAAAACAAATTTATATTGCATAAAAAGAAACCATGATTAACTTTAACTATGTAGACTATTCTATGTCGACAATTATCTTAAAATGTCTATCTAAAATACTTCTAAACTTATTGGATTAAAGAATGAAAATATCTACTTAAATCTCTTCTAAATCTGAACAAATCATCAATCCAAGCTATGGTTAAGTCCTATCAAAATATGTATTAAAAACTTCCCTCTATTTATAAAATGAAAACTATCTAAATTAATTCTATGAAAAACAGAGTATCGAACTAATTCTAATTCTATTCACTATTGAAAAAAGAATTCTATTCTAAATTATATGAAATGGAAGTATTACATATATCAATATCCAATCTAAATGACTATGTTATGTAAATCTAAAGGCTAATTGAATTAAAGAAGGAAAACATAGTATTCTTCCTAATGCACAAAGGTAAAATGCTTGTCTAATATGAGATATATGATTACTGTGTAAACATATGTAAAACAAAGATTCATTCCATATGTTAACAAGATTATGAAATCAATATATTTCAGGAAATAAAAACACTTGAAGCATTAAACTATGCGAAAGACACAACATTCATCTTATGAAAAACTCAGGAATTAATCTATGCGGTAATGGAAAATTAAACTAGGAAGAAACATAAATTTATGCTATGAAACCTTTTCTGCACAGGGGCCCACTGCAACAGAACGGATTGAATAACTAAATGTAACTAATTGCACATAAATGGTATTGAACACGCCTTCTCCATGCATTACTAAAAATAGAGTTTCGTTGTGTAGAAATATTACAAAAATTAAGCTTATCTCCGGTTCAAAACAACCCGGTATTTATAACAAGTTAAATCCAACTGTTTGAGATGATATCTCCCAAAAATATTAATGAAACATAGAAGTATATTATAAATAGGACTGCGGTCTTCACATCTTTCAGGATTTTCTACGTGGAGAGAAAATCGTGAAGCTTCCAACTTCTCGTCCGCTGGTCTCGACCCTTTGTTTGACTAATCCTTTGACCGTGATTTTAGGCATTATTCCTCTCGATTTTGGACAGGTCAGTAGGAAAGAGTCCATGTATGGATCATTTCAAAACTACCCATATGCTTCGCTCCTCTCCTTCATCTTCAGAACTTGTCAAACAATGTCAGTAGCTGTAGAAATAGAGACTAGCTACAAAACTGCATGAATTCTGTAGCTAAATACAAAATTCATTTAAATAATAAGAAACATTAGAATATAAAAGAGAGATCATTTAAATGCCTTCTCAGACTGAAAATGTATCAATTAACACTGATTGAGTTTGTGAATTATTTCATAAAGGAAGGAAAAGTGGTGAGATAGATTTAAAAAATAGAGACACTCTTGAGGCTCAACATACCCCCACTAAGATACCATTTCATGTCCTCAGTAATTTAAAAAATGTGAGTCTTCACCTCATTCCTGCATATGTTCTGACACTTCTGCTAGGACATCCAATTTCAGCTTCTTTCCCTTCTCTGAAGTCACTACTACTCTTGGTTTATTCATCATGATTTTGTACTTCAAATTTATGATCTGTCTGTTCAAATATATGTTCCTCTTTTTCGATTTCTTGTTCTTTTTGAACCATAACCCAGATGTAGAAGAGTGTTGTCATTGATGGTTTTATCAATTTGGTTCTGAATCTTTAGAGCTTCATTTTCATTCTTTATATGCCTATTTAGTATCTCTAGCTCAAAAACTTCTCGCTTTAAAGTATTCACTAGAGGTTCTTGTGGACTAGAAGGTTGTTCATCATGAATTGATGTCTTTTTTGCATTTCTTCTTTCCAAGGATTCAATGTAATCATAGATCTCTTACTGAACAAGGTCAATATATGTAGTTATTCTACTTGGATCATGTATGGGAGAAGAAATGATAGGTGATGGTACCTCAAGAATTTCTTTTAGATCAATAGGTTCTATAACTTTAGGGAGTGGATTTTGGCTACTTTTCAAATTCTCGAGCTTCTTATTATTGTTTGTGGAATGTTTTGAGTTCTAATTTTTTTGTGTGTATGACTTTGCCTTTTTATTTCATGCTAAACCCTCTCTTTTTATTTATTTATTTCTTAACCGTTCCAAAGTGTAATAGGAATTTCATATTATGATTGTGTTTGAGATGGTTTTTCATCTTTAACAAGGTTTTTCGTTTTTCTTTTTCTGCTTCTTTTCCATTTGTTATCACTAAGCTATTTTTCTTCTTTTTCTTGAAAATGATTTATGTTTAGGAAATCATCCCAAGTATCTCCTATGATTTTTAAATGAAATTCAATGAGGATTTTTATTAATGCATGATGATGCATTGTGTTACCTATAAACTGAACCCTCTTTTGAACCATCCCTGCCATCTTCCTTAGACTATTTAGCAAAAAATATGGAAGGTTTATCTCTTTATCTTCTATAAAATTCATCAGTAACCTAGCATGATAGAAGAACATGAAACCAAATATTCCTTCACATGTAATAAATTTCTGAATTATCAAAAGCATGTTCCTCCATTTAATATTAAGAGTTGTGCTATGAATTCCTTTCTTAAAAATACTTGTATCCATACCTGGGGTTTTCAAGAATAATTTACATTCCTCTCCATTGATTCCTCTATTTTTGAACCGCCTTTTGCTTGTATTTGGAAGTCTGGTTTCCTTCGCCACCAAGGATTCGATGACTACAAATTTGATGTCACCAATTTCTAGCTTTACTCCGTCCAAGGCCATTGCAAAAGATTTCATGACTTCCTTGTGAAACCCATAAAATTTATCTATGAAATTAAGCCATTGTGCCTTATGCAGTATCTCCTTTAGCTGTAGATATCCCTCCATGAATTTTTTACCTACGGGCTCTATTCTCACGATCAAACCCATCTCTTTGTCGAGAGTTTTGTCTTCAAGACTATCTCTACCTGACTATATAAATTGAGGGTTTTAATCTAAGCTTGGAAATGTGGAGGAACTATGCCATGAAATGGTGGAGATGTGCAGGTAACAAGTGAAGTGAATGAGCGAGGGTTTAGGAACATGAGCGAGGTTTCGGTATAAGTGATGTTTCGGTATGAGACATGACTGTTGAATTATTAATGGATGAGATCAAATTTGATCATTGAGGAGATTATGATGCAGAATTTGTGGTGAATCATGAGATTTTGATGTTGATTTGGCACAATTAGTTTTAATGATGACATTTTTGAGTTGGAAATATACAATCATCTAATTTATATATATCAATGTTTTGAACCTTATTATTTAAAAAAAATTGTATCATACCATGAATATAGCTAACCTTTATTGTTTTCTTCTTTGTATTGATTCCTTAGGTGTTCTTGAGTACATTCTTTAGTATGATCTTCAATCTTGTCTTCAACTGCTTCTGTCAAAAAGTTCTGTTCAGCTATGCTGTAGAGATGTGTAAGAGATTCAGAATGTCATAATAGTTGCAGAAATGCAACAATTCCATAGCTAATATTTATTTTTTTGAAAAAGAAAGGGAAATGCAAGGAATTTGGGATTTTTATAATGAAAGTAAAGAAAATATAAGATTTCATAAATAAAATCTGATTTTCACCTTGTATTTTCTGTATAAGAATTCCAATCAGTGATTGGTTTTCATACTTATACAAATTTATTTATTTTTTGAATAATATATATATGTATATATATATATATATATATTATTTTTTTAGATATGAAAAACAAAAAGAAGACTAGGTTGGGGAAGGAGGATTCTTCTTCACCAACTTCATATCAGCATTGTCTTGAAAACTTTTGACAAATTCCTCCTTTGTCAGTGGTTTATGATAGACCTTTAATCGATGCCAATTTACAAGAAGAGGAGCCATTTCTTCATCAATAGTCATTATCCTGTCTGCTCCATTATCAAAGACTCTTTCAATCTCATAAGGCCCAAGCCAATGAGTTTGAAATTTCCCTTGGAAGTCTTTGAACGTTGAGTCAAATAAAAGTGCCCAATCTCTTGCCTGAATTTTCTTTCTTTTATGTATTTATCATGCCATCTGGATCTTTGTTGCTGAACTAGGATGGTCTTTTGAACTACATCTTGCCTTATTTCATCAAGCTCATTGAGTTTCTCCATTCTATGTTTTTGAGCTTCTGACAAGCCAAGTCCCAATTTGACTATTGTTTTGAAGGTTATGATTTGGAACTCTATTGGAAACAATACTTTCTTCCCATAAACAAGTTCATAGGGAGTATGTCTTGTTGTATTCCTCCATGTGGTTCGGTAAGCCCATAAAGCTTCAGGAAGCCTTTCTGCCCAATCCTTTCTATGCAGATGTACAATCTTTATGAGGATTGCTTCAATCACTTTATTGGTGGAATCCACTTGTACATTTTCTTGTGGATGGCATGGAGTAGAATTTCTGTGCTTGATTTTATATTATTCCACGATCTTTTTCACCATTCTAGATGTAAACCGAGTTCCCTGATCTATCACAATTTCCCTTGGGACACCAAAACTAGTAAAAATATCCTAAAAAAGAAATTAAACTACAACATTTTCATTATCAAAAGAAAGTGCTTTAGAATCTACCCATTTAGTGACATAATCAATGCATATAAGAATATACCTCTTTTTTCTTGATGGTGGATTGATTGGTCCAAAAAAATCCAAAGCCCATTTTTCAAAGGGTTCGATGAGTACATCTGGTTGTAAGGGAATTTCATCTCTAGGAACATGGTTCCCCATTCTCTGACAACTGTCACACCTTTTAACATAATCCTTGGAATCCTTGAAAAGGGAAGTCCAATAATATCCTAAAAGAAGGATTTTATAAGCAATCCTTTTATCAGCAAAGTGTCCTCCACATGGCTCATCATGGCATGCCTTCAATATTTCAAGTATTTAATCTTCTTGAACACATCTTCTAATGATGATATCTAGACCTATCTTGTATAATTCATCATTTACCCATGAATATGATGCACTTTCTTGAATTATCCTTATCTTTTCTCTAAGAAATAAATATGATGGTAATTTTACTGTGTCCAAGTAATTCGCAATGTCTGTGAACCATGGAGATTTAGTAGATATTGCAAAAAGGTATTCATCAGGAAAATTATCCTCTACTGGTGTATCATTGTTATCATTTTGAATTCTAGATAAAAAGTCAACAACTATGTTTTGTTTTCCAGGTCAATCTAAAATGGTACTGATGTTAAATTCTGACAAGAGTAGTAACGATCTTGTGATTATGCCATTAGTGATAGATTTATTCATTAGATATATAATTTCAAAATGATTTGTGTGAATGAAGGTTTCATAGCCAATGATGTAATGTCTAAATTTGTTAATGGGTGAAAATGTGAAGTTGGGTTACACTTTTGTGAGAATCGAGGGCGGAAAACTTTTTTCCTCAATAGTTCGGCCGAACTTTCTCAAAAATGCGGCTGAAATTTTGAAATTAGTTCGGTCGAACTCGTTCTGCCGTTTAGATTGACGGCATACTGACGGTGTGGGCAAACAGATTTTTGGCTAGAGATGGGAAAACCGACAACAAAAGTTTGGCTGAACTTTTAGTTCGGCTGAAATTTTAAAATAGTTCGGCCAAACTCATATTTTAGAAATATATTGCTTGCGAACTATCACAAGTTTCACATATTTTTCGCGTGTTTATTTTCCTGATTTTCTGTGGCGCTACTGCTCTGTTGCGCTATGGTGAGCTCTGTTGAATTGCTGCTCTGTTTCTGCTCTGGAGTTGCATCGTGACGAATTTTTGCGAATTTCCAGGTAAGTGTTTATTTGTGTGTATTCAAATCTACTGATGAATCGTTGCTCTGTTTAATTTTGTGTATTCAAATCTATTGATGAATGTTGACTTATTGAAGAAAATGTATAGTCTCTTACAATATTCTACCAATAAATATAAGTTTCTAGTGCATTCTAAATTTATCATTTCCTGGTGGGTAATCTATAAATGAATCGAAGAGCTTCATGATTATCTTCCATAGCTTTCCCTCTACAATGGAAAAACTTGAACCAAAAAGGAACTCAGAATACAGTGAAAAAACCAATAGTTATAAATCCAGAATCAAAAGAAGCAAGGGTTGTGGCATCTCGCCTGGCATACCCTCCTATCTCAGCTTACTCTCGCACAATTCCATATCCAATTGAAATCAAAGAATACAAAAAATGTACACAACCAGTAGCTTCTCCACCCAAAGAGACATGTCCATTCATACATGGAAAAACCATTATATATTACCAACTGAACTCTTCTAGTTTTTCATTGATATTTTCAATCAAAAAAATCAAAACACTTCAGTTAAGAAGAGAAAGACAAGTTCGGATCTGAGTTGCTAAAGGAGGACGAAAAATTAAAGATAATTGTCTCAGATTTTCTCTGTGATTAGATCTTTGGACTTATCTCATTCATTAATATTCTTTCGGACTTGTTGAGGATGAATAGCTCTGTGGAATTTTGGGTCTGCAACTAGTACTATACCTTGGACCTGTAGCTAGTTCTATGAAATTTCGGGCCTGCAACCAATAACAAAACTTAGATATGCACCAGACCTCAGTTTTGTGGCTTGTTCTATGGAATCTTGTTTATGTAACCAAGATCATATTTTAGACCATGAGGCAGATTTTTTAGTACACTCAACTCTCCTTAATCTTTCTCTTCAACCCACTTTCTAGGCATACATTAAGGCTCTCAAAAATATTATTTTGGATCTGAGTTGTTAAAGGAGGACGAAAAATTAAAGATAATTGTCTCAGATTTTCTCTATGATTAGATCTTTGGATTTATCTCATTCATTATTTTTCGGACCTGTTTAGGATGAACAGTTATGTGGAATTTTGGGTCTGCAACTAGTACTATACCTTAGACCTATAGCTAGTTCTATGAAATTTCGGGTCTGCAACCAGTAACAGAACTTAACTCAACTCTCCTTAATCTTTCTCTTCAACCCACTTTCTAGGCATACATTAAGGCTCTCAAAAATATTATTCGGATTTGAGTTGTTAAAGGAGGACGAAAAATTAAAGATATTTGTCTCATATTTTCTCTATGATTGGATATTTGGATTTATCTCATTCATTATTTTTCGGACAATTTGAGAAAAAAACATTAGCCATAAAATTTTCCCATTGAAACCAAAAGTGATTTGATACAAAACATAGGTTTTAACCTTTTATAGTTGATTGTTTCAAATAGTTTTTTAATAAAATTGAAAATATTCAATGTAAAACACATGCACATTAACATATAATTGTGATATTTTCCCTTCTTTCCAACTTAGTGGACATCCTTCTAGAAAAATCTCTTTTAATGAAGCAGATATATCCATAGTGATCCACTGATATTTTTTCACAAACAACTATTCCATTTTGGACTTTTATATCTCAAAACTATGCTCATTGAATTTATGCATCTATATTTTTAAACTACTTGAAACTATTTTATTACACCATAGGAATCATTTCGATATATCTCCCATTTTAATGGGGTGTATCACATTTCGAGAAAAAACATTAGCCATAAAAGTTTCCCATTGAAACCAAAAGTGATTTGATACAAAACATAGGTTTTAACCTTATATAGTTTAATTGTTTCAAATAGACTTTTAATAAAATGAAAAATATTCAATGTAAAACACATAGTATTTAGAAACAAAAAGTAATTCGATACAAATCATAGGTTTTAACCTTATATAGTTAATTGTTTTGAAAATAGATTCTTAATAAAATGAAAAATATTCAATGTAAAACACATGCACATTAACATCTAATTGTGATATTTTCCCTTCTTTCCAACTAGTCCATCCTTCTAGAAATATCCCTTTTAATGAAGCAAATATATCCATAGTGATCCACTGATATTTTTTCACCAACAACTATTCCATTTTGGACTTATACATCTCAAAACTATGCTCATTGAATTTATGCATCTATATCTTTAAACTAATTGAAACTATTTTATTTCACCATAGGAATCATTTCGATATGTCTCCCATTTTAATGGGGTGTATCACATTTCAAGGAAAAACACATTAGCCGTAAAAGTTTCCCATTGAAACTAAAAGTGATTTGATACAAAACATAGGTTTTAACCTTATATAGGTAATTGTTTCAAATAGATTCTTAATTTAAAATGAAAAATATTCAATGTAAAACACATGCATTAACATATAATTGTGATATTTTCCCTTCTTTCCAACTTAGAGGACATCCTTCTAGAAAAATCCATTTTAATGAAGTAGATATATCCATAGTGATCCACTAATATTTGTTAACAAACAACTCTTCCATTTTGGACTTATATATCTCAAAAATATGCTCATTGAATTTATGCATCTATATTTTTAAACTACTTGAAACTAATTTATTACACCATAGGAACCATTTTGATATATCTCCCATTTTAATGGGGTGTATCACATTTCGAGAAAAACACATTAACCATAAAACACATGCATTATTATACACCCTTATGTCTACGTAAAGTAGTTTGAGTGATTCCACAGGTCCTCTACACACTTCATAGGGTATAATTGGGACAGGTACTGTTAACTTCTACAAGTTCTATAGGCAGAGTCTGTAAAGGGCCAGGTAGCCTCTGGATCTCATCTTTTCTCAAAGGTGACATATCTAGTAAATTCCCCTACAGTCAATCTCTGTAACAGATCTAAATAGAAGTTCTTCATTTTAATATCCATAAACCTCAACCACTTTAAGGCAAACTATGTACATGTGTCATTTCTCCCATAAATTCTTAGGCAAAGTTTTCTAAAGCATGTACATTTCATGTTGGCTTTCTCCCATTAACTTTAAAGCATGTTTTTTGTAAGTACATAAAATAATTTTGCAAAACATGTAAATGTCATTTCTCTCAAACTTTAAGGCCTAAAAATTAAACCTAAAGTGGTTGAACTCTCATAGAAATTTTAACTTCCATAGGATTTTAGTCTATTTTTTGAGTGTTAACTTCTACAAGTTCTAAAGGCAGAGTCTGTAAAGGGCCAGGTAGCCTCTGGATCTCATCTTTTCTCAAAGGTGACATATCCAGTAAATTCCCCTAAAGTCAATCTCTGTAACAGATCTTTAAATAGAAGTTCTTCATTTTAATATCCATAAACCTCAACCACTTTAAGGCAAACTGTGTACATGTGTGATTTCTCCCATAAATTCTTAGGCAAAGTTTTTAAAGCATGTACATGTCATGTTGCCTTTTTCCCATTAACTTTAAAGCATGTTTTTTGTAAGTGCATAAAATAATTTTGCAAAGCATGTAAATGTCATTTCTCTCAAGATGTAAGGCCTAAAAATTGAACCTAAAGTGGCTGAACTCTCATAGAATTTTTAACTTCCA
This sequence comes from Pinus albicaulis, assembly GCA_034641835.2. Taxonomy (NCBI): domain Eukaryota; kingdom Viridiplantae; phylum Streptophyta; class Pinopsida; order Pinales; family Pinaceae; genus Pinus; species Pinus albicaulis. Next base: position 99,775,905 of record MU968411.1, on the reverse strand, counting down.
TAGGATTTTAGTCTGCTTGTTGAGTGTTCCTAAAGGCTTCCTCCCATTAATTCTAGATGTGATTTCTACCATAAAAATTTTAAGTCAATTTTTAAGATAAACCATGCACATGTAATTTATCTCATGATCATGTGTCATTTCTCCCATTCATTTGAAATAAATGTCAATTTAATATATATTTTTATTGAATTAGTTTTTTAATAAGGGATAAGAAAACCATTAAATATGGTTGAATAATGGAAATTATGCATATAAGTTTCTTGCTATCCCAATCCATGGAAAGCAGTGATTACATATGTGCTTTCCAATATTGCAACTATCATGGTCGTCCAAAGGAGGAAGAAGAAACAACGAGACATATTATATTGGATTGATAGCAGGCTTCGAAACAACGACGGAGTATGGATGAAATGGAATTGTAGTTTTAACCAATTCTGAACTTGTGTGCAACTAGATGAATGGTGTGTACCAAGTTAAGAAGTAGAGGCTGAAAGAACTGTGTGGAATAGTAAACAATATTGTTAGCCAATTTCAATTTTTTATTATAATACATTGTTCAAATGTGAATAAGATGTCTCTTGATCTAGTGCATGGGGAAATGCCAAATCGGGACTAATTTATCAAAGATAAATTAATAGATGAATTAGAATTATACGGGGAAATGTCAAAGGAAGATTCATCTCTCAAATATGAATTAGTTTTGAGATGCTCTTCTTCAAAAAATCAAGATTCCTTTCTCAAAGATGAATTAGTTTTGAGATGCTCTTCTTCAAAAATTCAAGATTCATCTCTCAAAGATGAATTAGTGTTGACACTCTCTCCTTCAAAATTTATTGATGGACATTGTAAAATATCTTGGAGATGTGTGCGTTTTGTACTTATAAATGTGTTTTTTTAAATTACCATGTGATTTTTTCAATTATATACCAAGTGTGCTCCCACCACACCATGTAAAGCGCATCTTGGTAAACTTCACATTTGCAACAAGTGGTGAAATTCACATTTTTATAAAATTAAAATGAGGGGACTTCAACAAATTTTTGTTTAAATGGATTTTCACTTCATTTTTAATGACAATGTGTTTTTTGAAATTTTATATGAAGTGTGCTCCCACCATGTAAAGCACAATTTGGTGAACTTATCATTTTTAGAATTTTTTTTTCTTAAATTGAGTTTCAGAGATCAATTAGTGCATAATAGTTTCACCAATTGAATAAAATTAAAAAAGGGAAATAATATCATATTCAAAGAGATAGAAAGGTTAAATATTGCATTTAAGCATTTCACTAGTTGAATAAAATTCAAAAAGGAAAAATCTTGAATAGAATCTTATTCACAAGATAGAAAGGTTAAATTTCTTCTCCATATAATAACTCAAGGCAATCTTATTTTGACAAAGTCACTCATCCAAAGTGTAGATTTAGGTGATTACTAATGTCATCAATTTACCAATTTATAAATCAACAAGGCTTCCTAGTTGAGCTCATTAATGACATTGACCCCAATTCAACAAACATATATCTACTTCTTATCTTTCCAATCAAAATTAAACGGATTTATATAGGAAAGAGAGACAGAACATCTAGCCGATCAACTACTTTTTAGAGGTCAATGAAGCTATCTAGTGAAATGGAAAAGGTCAGAGGAGGCTCAACCAATAGGAGTTTTCATGATGTGGGAAAATGTTTTCAACACTTGATTGTACTCAGGTAATTTTAAGATTGCTTTTGATCTCTACATACTCTTTTTTGAGTGAAAAATTTGCAATGGGAAGAACATAGCTTTTAAATCCAACTAACCATATCAATTGAGCTCTACTGGAAAAAAGAGTAAAGAAAAGCTAACATGCCAAAAAAATAACATTCTTGGTTGTCATTTTATATTGGAATAGCTAAATCATATTAAGGATTTTCCATCCAAAAACAATTTCAATGAAGAGAATAATAAGAATCCAAAAGTTTCTAAAAATAATTGTTGCCTCTTTATTCGTTTTAAGAATAATTTGAGAATTATTTTTAGAAAATTTTGGATTTTTATTATTCTCTTCATTTAAATTGTTTTTGAATGGAGAATCCTTAATATGATTTAGCTATTCCAATAAAAAATGACAACCAAGAATGTTATTTTTTTGGCATGTTAGCTTTTCTTTACTCTTTTTTCAAATAGAGCTCAATTGATATGGTTAGTTGGATTTAAAAGCTATGTTCTTCCCATTGGAATTTTTTTCACTCAAACAAGAGTATGTAGAGATCAAAAGCAATCTTAAAATTGCTGAAATACAATCCAAATTTTTACAGAACCACATGATGTAATAATTAATTTCGACCTTTTCCATTTCATAGATTACATATTCATTCACCTCCAAAAATGATTGATAATATATATACTCCCATATAAACTCCTTTAATTTTGATTGGAAATATAAGAAGTAGATATATGTTTTCAGAATTGGGGTCAATGTCATTAATGCACTCAACTAGGTAGCCTTGTTGATTTATAAATTGGTAAATTGATAACATTAAAGTAATCACCTAAATCTACACTTTGGATGAGTGACTTTGTCAAAATAAGATTGCCTTGAGTTATTATTTGGAGAAGAAATTTAAACTTTCTATCTTGTGAATAAGATTCTATTTCAGATTTTTCCTTTTTGAATTTTATTCAACTAGTGAAATGCTTATGCAATATTTAACCTTTCTATCTCTTTGAATATGATATGATTTCCCTTTTTAAATTTTATTCAATTGGTGAAACTACTATACAATGCTAGAGAGTACTGATTTAATAGATCTAATGCTTTGGTCCTTCCCTTCCAACAATTGAACCAATGATGAAATTTATTATTTCTCCATTTCTCACGGGATTGGTGTAGATGACCCACTTCCCATTCGTATTTGTTGGTATTAGATTGGAAGGATTATCTCTCTCCTTGCATCGTAAGGGATATATTAATATAGATGTAGACTAAATTAAATTAATTTTTTTAATTTTAGGTTTCTATAGAGGATTTCTTTTCTCCACGGACTCTAGCGATGGAGATAGGAACATCCACAGCATTTCAACCATTTGAACAAGTTGTCTATTTTTTTTTTAATATTATTGAAAATAAGTTTATATATATATATATATATATATATACACACACATTTTCATTTGAAAATTTTTAATATATATGGGGGAAGTTCTAGCTGACGAGCAACAAATGGAGAGGGAACCTCATGAGGTATTGCATGATTTTTTTTTTATATTTTGTTTTTTACATGAAGTTCTATATATTCTCACTCAATTTTAAAACATCAAAATTTAATGTTTGTACGTGCATTGTGTACAGGTTCCCCATGCTTCGCAAGATAGCTCGCATATTGAGACTTTGTTAGGAAATACAATACATCCATCTGTATTTGATGGATGATTTCTAGATTTGATTGAGATTTCTAGTCTTGAATTTACTTTTTTATATATTATCTAGATGCAGTCATATATATAACTTGAAACTTGATACTTGTGAAATCTACAAATTTTGGACATATTTTATGTGAACTAAATTTGGATAGTTGAACTACTAGTAATGTTGTGATTTATAAATTAATGATTTGCTTTTGAACTACATTTGGCATGTGAAGTAATGATGTGTTATAATTTGTTTTGTTTTTAAAACTTAAGTTTTGGATGGTTGAAGTACATTTGGCATGTGAAGTAATATTGTGTTATAATTTGTTTGGTTTTTAAAACTTAAGTTTTGGATAGTTTTCAAACTACTAGTAATGTTGTGATCTATAAATTAATGTTTTGCTTTTGATCTACATTTTGCATGTGATATAATGTTAAATGTTTTTATTGGATAGTTGAACTACAATTGGAATGGAATGTGAAGTAATGTTGTGATCTATAATTTTTTGTTAAATTAAAACTTTTAAGTTTTGGATGGTTGATCTACATTTGGCATTTGATATAATGTTAAATGTTTTTATTGGATAGTTGAACTACAATTGGCATGGCATGTGAAGTAATGTTGTAGTATAATATATATATATATATATATATATATATATATATATATATATATATATATATATATATATATATATATATATATATATATAGATATAACAATCATAACATTCTAGGTCTTGTTAGATGTGTTGAAAACAATCATAAAATTTTAAAAATGAAATCTATAATGTACATATATGTCCATTATTTTTCATGAATGCACATGTATAGAAAAGCTACTTTTAGTTAATTCCATTCTAGAACATATATATTTGTACAACATTTTTCATCAATGCACATAGAAAAGCTATTTGAATAGTTAATTGATTTCTAGAACATATATATCCAGTGCTTCAACATTTTTCATCAATGTCAATAGAATTAAGCTACTTTTCATCAATGGCTATAGAATTTAGCTACTTTCAGTTAATTACATTCTAGAACACACACACACACACACACATATATATCTAATACGTGCAACATTTTTCATCAATACACATATAGTAAACTACTTGAACAGTTAATTGCATTATAGAACACACACACACACACACACACACATATATCCAATACATGCAACATTTTTCATCAATGCATGTATAGAAAAGCTACTTTCAGTTGATCCTAGTGTGCATGTACCAAAACAATTTGTACATGTGCAAACACTTGCACATATAACATAACAAGGAAACTCAATTTTTAGTTGATCTCTGGAAGTTCTAAAACATAATCCAAAGAGAAGAAATTGTTGGGCAGTTCAATCAAAAAAATTCCAATGGAATGCCATCTTCAATGATCTGTTCATGATGGATATTGACATTTTCCATTACTTAATTTTCGTTTTTTTCTTTGATTGAACCTCTATCAACTTTATGCGTGCTGCACACACCAAGTGACTATATTGACAACTTATGGCATCAGGTTCATAGTCTTCAAAGTAAACAAAATCCCCACTTTGATTAGTTTGTTTGAAAAAATAACCTTTCAGTATAATAGATCCTCTTTCATATGGAAACCCGTGATCATTATAGTTTTCTAATAATTTCATTTTTCGTTCAGTGCAACGCATCAAATAGTACTTCACATTTTCATCGTTGTCAGCAGGTGCAATTACAACAAAAACATCTTCTACACAATAAAACAAACTTAAGAAACTTATATATTTAAATTTATTTCTAGATATTTATCATTTGAAAGAAATTCAAATGTTACCTTCTCTAACAAGATCAGAAACTTGATCACCATCAGATGATATTGTAGTCTCCTCTGATTGCATTTCCTCAAACATTGCAACAAACATTTTCCCTTTGTATTTAGCTCCGTATGTTTCCAATCTTTTACATACATTTTGTTTTCACAAACGTCATTGGATTCTGTGTTGTCTCTGCAAACATGACAAAAACAAGAATATTTTCTTTTATCCAATGCAAACACATTTATGGACAACTTTGTTTTAATTGAATGCAATTTTCGAGTCCCTTTTATTGTTTCAAAATCATTTCCAATTGATATATCTACTTCTTCGATCCCAATATGCCAAAAAAACCTTTATATGGAAAATTCAAAGAAGAATGTAAATATGATATCAAAATACAATCAAAGATAATCAATTAGAGATAATCAAATTGTGATAAATGTACACTGTTTAAAATTAGATATCCAATAAAAATTAAAATGAATGTACCTTTGCACTTCCCTTTATCGGTTAGTCTAATGGCTTAGAGCAGCGATGCACCATTGAACAATTTCTTTAGCGTCCACAAGTTGTCTTGTAGAGGGATTCATTTGATATCTTTGAAGTGCTCGTTTTATGCATACCCCTGCACCGTCATGTTCTCCTTTTCCATGACTAATCTCGAAGAAATTCCAACAATGTTTAATGCAGGTTTTCTTATGAAGACAACACAACCAAAAGAATGATCATGCAGATTTGAATTGACCTGCGCATCCATCTGACCATATCCAATGTTAATTGAATGTTATTCCACGAATTTTCAAGGAGTCATAAATCTTTCCAAAATAGTGTTGTACAAAATATGTATCATGTGTATGATCATCATTGATATAAAAGTTATATTCTTTAATAACATGTCGATTTTCACTGGTGCTTTCTATATGATCGACGTTTTGTTCAGCATGTCTATATAGAATATGGACGGGCATGGAGACTTGGTAAAAATGATAGTATTCACTCTGAATTTCTTTTTGTGGAACAAATGTGTAGTTTTCTACAAAATAAATTACTGACAAAATGGTCCTTGGTGGAAAAACTTCACGGGATTTTTTGAATTGCAAGTCTTGCCATCGAGCTCTATGGGAATGCTTGGTGTATTTATAAATTTTTTGCCTCAAACTTTCTCAAAAAGTCTATCACAAAAATTTCTTCTTCTTGTAATTCAATTCTTTTAGCACTCTTTTCACCTTGAATCGATGTATGGATATATTCATATCTCTTCCAGCTCACTTTCATGTTGGACAATGATTGATCATTTATATCAATACGATATTTGTTTTGAAATTTAGTCAAATTTCCGCAATCATCGCATTTTTTACCACCAACACATTTCTTTTCGTAAAATAGTTCATTGCTTTGTCTTTCACATAGAATTTTAGATATGACATCATAGATAGTGGAAGGAGGAGGTGAATCCTTCCAAAATGTTCTACCAAAATTAAGGAATGTGTCGTAATATAACTCAAATGCCACATGATAACGAAAACAACAAGTGTCGCGTACAGTGATAGGTTTTATATACCATGGCTTTTGTTGAAAAAAAGCACTGATTGACACATGAATTTCACGATTCTCTTCTTTGAACTTGTTGAACAAATCTATCTGAGTGGTTTCCAAGAAATGTTTTTCATGTTGTTCGTATTGATTGCGTGCTATTCTTCTTTGTATCACATGCTTTGCAGTTGGCAAAACATGCAAATTGTTCTTCTAATATTCATATATTATTTTTTTAAAAATTTCTCCAAGTCTATCTTTGTACGGTTGCCTACAAAAAGCTCTCCAACAAGCGAGTTCATCATAAACATCTATTTGCAACTGAAATTTCTGATGTTTGTGCAAAATTTTTCGTAAGGTTCCTATTGCTCGTGCCATAGATTTTACCAAGAGATTCTCTTTAGTATTTGATGAAACCACTGCCATATGTATTGCTCTACGTACAACTGAAACATTTTTTTTGTCTAGGTCTTCTAATTGAATTTATAACACTATTTATATTTTGTATCACATTTTCCTTCATTTTTTATGTTTGGTTGATTTTCGAATACCCAATAAAGTCGTAGCTTCGTTTAATTTCCTTAATGATAGGATACCTTTCAACATTTGGGCTTGAACTGCCACATTTTCATTTATGAAGTATGTATTAAAAATGAGGCTAACATAATATCGTATATAATGGTCAGCTCTTTTATCTCCATATGTGTGAGTGTCAACATTTTCCAACATATCATCATCGACATTGATTTCATCTATACATATTCGAATGAATTTTACATATAAGTTTACATATTCAATAAATAACTAAATTACTAAATATATGTATAATTTCAATAATACGTGCATGTGATAAACACACACACACACACACACACATATATATATACCTTGTGATTCAATTTCTTCGCTTGAATTCTTTCAAAATTTTCACCATCTTCAAGTTCAATATCTCTTTCACTTTCTCTTTCAAAATTTATATCTCATCATCAATGTTTTTAGGAATATCTCTATTTGTTTACATTGCAAAATATTTTTCAAATTAGTTCATCAAATAAAAATTAAGCTTCACATTTTACACTAGGAAAATTTTAAATATATCAAACTCATAATATTTACATTTACATACCTTCTTCAACTTCTAGTTGAGGTTGATTTTCCCCTTCAATATTTGAGAGTGCTTCTATCTTTCTTTTGCGATATTGTCTCGTCTCTTCTCTACGTTCCTCAGGGTCTCTTTTTCGATGATATTTTCTCGTACAATTCCTTCGATTTCCCATGATAATAGAGTATGAAGTTCAAAAAATTTCCTTCAAAAATTTAGACAAAAACTCAATTAAAAAAAAAACATCACAAAAGATTTAATTTTAAAAAAACTCATTTTAAAAATTTTGCAAAAAATACATACTTCAATCCAAAACACTTACTTCAAAAACTCCAAAAAAAAATGTCTTATAAAAATGAAACGAAGCTCAAAATATTTCCTTCCAAGTCCTACAAAAAAATTTCATTTAAAAAGTTAGACAAAAGCTCATTTTAAAAAATCATTATAAAAGATTTACTTCAACCCAAAACACGTACTCTAAAAAAGTGTCACTTCAAAAAATGCCTCCAAAAAATGTCTATTGAAAATTAATTTAACTTCTTAAAAAATGCCACTTTAATAAATACTTCCAAAAAACCTCTAAAAAAATATCACTTTAAAAAATACTTTCAAAAAATGTTCAAAAAATGTCCTTTGAATATTCAGCCTAAAAAGAGTCATTTCGAAATTAAACCCAAATCCATGCTTTCAAAACAATGAAGCCCAAAAAACATCCAAAAAATGTATCACATACCTCCAAGAAATGTCCTTTGAATGTACCTCCAAGAAAAGTCTTTAAACCCAAAACAATATTTTGCAAAAATGTTCTTTGAATGTACCTCCATGAAAAGTCGTTAAACCCAAAACAATTCTTTGCAAAATCAGACCAAGACCTTTGTAAAATCAGACCAAATGTGCGAAAATATTCGAAAATAATGAATGATTTCGCGACAATTTATATTGCCACCGGATGTGACTTTGGAGGGGATTCGTTGTATTTTCCGGCCGACGGAAAATTGGTTAAAAGGTCAGCCAAAATTTTATACAAAATTCAGCTGAACTTTTATGTCGTCAGACTTGACGGACCGTCGGTGCAAAAAACAATTCGGCCGAGCTTTTTTAAGTGTTCGGTCGAACTAACGCGTCAGCAATTACGCAGAACCAAGCTCTGAATACATATCTGCAACTTTGGACTGATTAAACTCCATGAAACATTCTGAATTAACTGTCAGAACCAAGACAAGCATATTCATAATTGAATCTACTTTCAGGAAATATAACTTTTATGGAATTTCATAAATATTTACTAATTTTAATTAATTTTGTAATAAAACGGGTGCAAACAATTTCTGAAGGTCATTATGATTCAGTGAAATCATAATTTTGTATCTTCCAAAATACATTGTAAAAAAATTTGAAAAAATAATGGTGCATTACATTGGTCCGTCGTCTTTAATGGGTAGTTTTTAGATTTTTAGTTTATAACTTATATGTTAAGAAATTTCTTGTGCTGTGAAACATATTCAAAATATGCAGATTTTTCATATTGGACCAGTTCAAAAATTTCTAGTAATTATGATATGCATCCATTGGCTTTGTAAATATGACGAAACCGAAGTAGACTCTGTCTAGATTGTTGTAACACATTTTATTTTTCAAAAACACAAATTTTCAAAGAATACAACATTGCATATTAATATGACTTATTCTGAATCATTTGATTGTTAAAAACACACACACTCAAAGAAACGCTAAGTTGACATATCAAATGTGTATAAAAAAATTCCAAAAAATAAGTAGTAGAAAGCTAATAAAATTTATGACAACTTTTATTTTTATCACAAAATGAAATTCTAAAGAGAAATTTTTTTTTAGCTTGCAGAAAGTTGAAGAACAAAAAAAATGAAAGTTTTTTCTCAAAAAAAGGAAAAAAGTGTAACCCAACTTCACATTTTCACCCTAATAGCATGGACAACAACTAGAAACTCTTTTTCGGTAACAATGTAATTTAACTCAGCAGGAGTCAAATTCTTACTTATACAGTAGATGGCATAAGGGGTTAGATATTTTTTTCCTAATATAACTCCCAGAGCTGTATCTAAAGCATCAGTTGAGATGTGAAAAGGTAATTTCCAATTTGGTCCTCTTAATATGCGTGCTTCAGATATATTTTCTTTCAAAGTTTCAAATTCCATTTGGCGCTCAGGATTCCAGCTAAATTCACAATCTTTAGTGAGCAATTTGAAGAGTGGAGATGCAATTTTTGTGAAGTTTTATATAAATTTTCTATAGTACCCTGTAAAACTAGTGAAACTCCTAACATTTTTTTGACAATTTGGGATTACTAATTTGGAAATAACTTCAACTTTAGATGAGTCCACCTTAATTCCATTTCCTAAAATATGGTGTCCTAAAAAAAATTCCTTTAGTAAACATCATAAAGCATTTTTCATGACTTAATGAGAGATTTTATTCTTTACATCTTATGAGAAATTTTTCCAAATTTTCAAGAGCCTCTTCAAAAGAATTTCCATAGACTGTGAAGTCATCCATATACACTTCCACACAATCATGTATTAAATCAGAGAAAATTCCCAATACCACTCTTTCGAATGTTGCAGGTGCATTGCATAATCCAAAAGGAATTACTCGGTAAGCATAAGTTCCCCATGGATAGGTAAATGTGGTTTTGTCTTGGTCTTTGGGATCTACTTGAATTTTATTATACCCACTGAAACCATCTAAAAATGAAAAATATTTCTTCCTTGCTAATGTATCCAAAATTTGATCTATGAAAGGTAATGGAAAATGATATTTTAAAGTAGCTTTATTCAACTCCCTATAATCAATACACACCCTCCATTTTCCATTTTTCTCAGGGACAATTACTAAAGGTGAAACCGACTAACTGTCTGATATTGGATAAATAAAGTTTACATTCAGTAGTTTCTGTAGTTCTTCCTTTACAATTTCCCTAAGATTTGGATTCATTCTTCTTTGAGGTTGTCTTATTGGTCTATAATTTTCCTTGATGTAGATGTGATGTATGCAAGTCTCATGATTAATTATTTTCATGTCATTGTACTCCCATGCATATGCAGAAGAATGTTTTTTCATTGTTTTGATTAACTCCGCTTTTAAAATTATTCTAGGTTTTTGTTTATGTTTAAATTTTTACCTGGAAATATTTCAATTGAAGAATTACCAAATTATTCCATAGAATATAAATACATTTTTCTGGATGATAAGTATTCAATATTACATTGTTCTTAAAAATTTTGACTATTTTCACATTGTGAAGATGATTCATAATTTTCTATTGAATTTAGAATTTTATTTTCTTCACTAATTTGGGAAATAGTAAAAATAGGTTGTATACCATTGTCATCATCCATCCATTTTTCATATTATACTTCTATCATTATTTTTTTTGGAGTATATAGAGAGAATTTATTTGTTGAGTTTCCATCATAAATAAACATATTACCAAATCTACAATCGAAGAAAGCATTAGCTGTAGCTAACCAAGGTCTTCCTAATATCAATGGATGTCCTCCTAAGTTGTTCTTGGGAGTCAAAATCATAAAGTCAACTGGATATTCCCAAGAGTTTAAGGATACATAAATTTCTTCTGATACACCATCTGGCGTGATTACTGATCTATCTACTAATTGCAGTAATGTTGGTGTATATTGAAGGTTTGGAAACTTTAGTTGTTCCATGGTTTGTTTACTCATGATGTTTATGGTTGCTCATAAGTCCATCAATGTATTTGGAATCTCAATACCATTGATGTATTTTTTTACAATGGGACTTCCTGGATCTAAATATTTTTGTATGGCTATTTTTCCCATCATGATATCTGCAATTTTTCCCACTAACTGGATTCTTTTCACTTCTTTTGTTTTTCTTCCTGATTTATTTATACTCAAATATTTTATTGTTTTTGCAAGGATTGGAATTTCCTTAATGGATTGTAACAAAAGAATTTTGATACACACATTTTTTAGTTCATCTAATATATCATAGTTAGGAAACACAATTTTTTTTCTACCCCTATATCAATTTGTAATCTTTTAGGAAAGGGGGGTTTAGATATAGATATTGAAGGTTCCTCTATGATAGGAGTTGAGTTTATTGGATCTTTTTGTGTTTGATTTTGAAAATTTTGATTCTGATGAAGATATTTCCCTTCTCCAATTTGATTATTTATATTTTGAATATTTTCATTTTGATGAAGAGAAACTTCCTCATCAAATTGATCAACTTTTTCTTGAATAAAAATAGAGGGCTTTTTATTTTCTAGTATTCTACCATATCTAAGTTGAACATTGTTAAGATCTAGTGGAGTTATCATATAAGTTTGAAAATTTTATCCCTCTATGTTATAAATAGGTTGTGCATTTTTATTTTTTGGGTTTGGGCTAAGCAGGTAGGTGGTTTGGCATTTGTGGAAATGGTAATGAAAGTTGTGGATTATGTTTTGGGAATTGAGGTTGTTGACTAGGTTGAGGAAAATGTTGTGGAGGATAGTTTGGATAAGATTGTGGATATTGGTGATATTGAGAATATCTTCCATAAGGATTATGCATTCCTTGTGCCCATGGTTGAGGTTGAGACTAAGGTTGCTGCCATGGCATTGATTTATTCCAATTATTTTGTGGGGGCTGAGTCGACATTTGAGTATTAAAACCTTGATTTTGTGGCCCTTGTCATGGTATTCTAGAGACAAAAAAGAGGATCTACTGGATGGGGGGCTATTTATTCTTGGAAGACAGCTTTAAGACCTGGTATAGAAGGAAATTTCTTTGTTTCATGATTTTCTATACATATGACACAAGTCTCTATGATTTTCAAATCAAGAGGGCATTCTCTTAAGGCATGTTTCTTTCTGAATTTAGGATAGAAGATAGATAAGGCATCACTTTCAACTCTTTGATTTTTTTGTAATTTTAAGGTTTCTATTTGTTCACTAAGATTCCCTAAAATATATGTTTTGAATTAATCAATAAAATTTCCTATTTCTATCCTACTTACTGTGTTACCATTTTGAGATGATCTCACCTAAAAATATTAATGAAACTTAGAAGTAGAATTCTAAACAAGACTGCGGTCTTCACAACTTTCACGATTTTCTACGTGGAGAGAAAATCATGAAGCTTCTGACTTCTCATCCGTTGGTCTCGACCCTTTGGTTGACTAATCCTTTGACCATGATTTTAGGCATTATTTCTCATGATTTTGGACATGTGAGTAGGAAAAAATCCATGTATGGATCATTTCAAAACTACCCATAAGCTTTGCTCCTCTCCTTCATCTTTGGAACCTGTCAAACAATGTCAGTAGTTACAGAAACGAAGATTAGCTACAGAATTGCTGAATTTTGTAGCTAAATACAATATTCATTCAAATAATAAGAAAAATTAGACCAAATTATGCTTCCGGTAAGGTGAAATGTTTCACATTAGGTATGATTTTACCCCAAAAGGCAGTTGATAGAATCAAATTGAATCAATCTCTCGTAATATGTTTCATTTTTTCAGGTTCCATGATTAGGGGATAAATGAACAAAACTAACCCCTTTGGCCTCGACCTTGAGTGTCTTTTTAATCAGTCCTGACTCGCCATGTCCACTTGATCAGTTAACCCAACCCCAAACCCATTTTGTATAAAAGATATATCATTTAAATGCCTTCTCAGATTGAAAATGTATCAATTAACACTAATTTAGTTTGTGAATTATGTCAAAAAGGAAGCAAAAGTGGTGAGATAGATGTCAAAAAGAGAAAGGTGTTGGGCCATGAGAAAGGAGCATTTTACCCTCATAATTAGCTCGATTTATTACTAAATTTTATATGTTTACCTTCACTTTGGAAATAAATCTAGAAGAAACAATTGTGAAATAAGGGTAAAACTAATTATCAACAAACTATGTGATTATTGGCATAAAAACTAACTTTCGCTGTTTTTATGTGCAGGAAATTTGAACCAAATGACTGTTGTTCAAACAAATGAACAACATCGGCTAAGAAAAGGAAAATATTGTATCCTGTTCATGCAAACCAACGAAAGATGAGGAGAATCACGCCTATTTAATAATGCAATCTATTGTACAACTGTGAAATCCTCAGGATCTCCTAATCCTGAGGATTCGCTATTATTCATTTTGTTTTTGAATAGGTTATAAAATATCGATAGGTGAAATAGAATGGGAGAGTTTTTACCCGTATGTTGTAATTTCACATTATTCATATTTATTCAAGACATATTTTTCACACTTAGTGACGTTGTGCCTTTACTAATTAATTTAATGAAAAAGATAGCGGTTCCTTTGTAATCGTGTTCTGAATATCTTCTGGCAGAGACTTCTGGAGGCTCTGGGCCTGGTCACTAGGTGCTCTACTACTTTTCTGTGTTATGTTATCATTTTCTCCTTTCTGCAATTAATTATTTCTGTATTTCATAGAATTGCATTTAATTCAATTACCATCAGTGTTGAGTGATTGCTTTTCCATTGATTTGAAGTTTCAATTACTTTTACCTTTCTGCCTGAATGTTATTATTTCATTTACCAAAGTTATTCAATAATTTGTGAATGATTTCTATTCATTACGAGTGATGTTTTTTGGTTAATCAGTTATTGTGAATTTCAATTGAAAAGCGTGAATGAGTTATTTGCTATTCAATTGTTGCAGTATTTCCTTTCTGATTAACAGATTGTTATATACATCAGTTAATGTTTTTGGTTAAGTGTGGATTCTTTAATTCTCGCATTTCAAGTTGATTCCTACATAGAGTTAATCAAGATTAAGTTAAGTTGATTGCTTGAAATTATTTCACAGTTGTTTTCAAAATTATTTTGATTGAACCTCGAGAATAAGATATTACTTCTTGCAATGATTTGGAATTGCTAACCTACGATTTCACTTGCATAAAATTTTCCAAACACTCTTGAAATAAACAAAATTACCTTGGGTTTATAATTAATGTAGGTATTAGGATTAATTTTAAATAGTCATATTAATGCACCAACATTTTTGCGCTATTGTCGGGGAGAGTGTTTGAAAGTGATGTCTTTTCATTTTATTTTGTTGTAAAAGAATAGGGTATTAAAAACGAGAGGTAAGACCTTGCATGCCAGCAAGTAAAACGCTTTCCCATTAGCCTGCTTTTCAACAAATACATAGAGGTTAAATAGGAATAGGTGTTTTTTTAATGAATGACTAGGAAGAAAAAGATAGAAATAGATCTGAACCCGCCATCCAAATCCATGAAACCCAAGGGACCAGTGACCCTTGGAATAACACTTCATAGATGAAATCATAAGAAAATTTGAATCTCAAGCATCCGTAGGACCCAAGACCATTTCCAAAAAAAGTCCTACTATAATCCCTCAGGCAGCAGGCTCACCATTTGCATCTCACGCCGAGATCCATAGAGAAATAAAAGGGTCTGAACAAATCTTTTAGGTCACAGAACATTTAAGTCCTGACCCTTCACAAGAGGGAAATTCTTGCAACTTGGAAGAACGAGAGGGAGAAACCAGTGGTGGTATAAAAACAAACCTACAATCTCCATAGCCTGGATCTCTTGAAATCTCGGTTGAAGAAAAGACACCTGATATCCCAGATCATGGTAGTGTTGTAAGACCTTTTCCAAATATGTCTTCTAGTCTAGTCCGAATTAATTTCCTAGTCCAAGAAATTCCTGAAGGTTATTGGCACACAGTCAGCCCTAGGGAAAAACATTGACATTGTAGTACCTTATTTTTGACCCAGTCGCTAATGCCCCCATGAAATCTATTCTATTGCGGAATATCCCTAATTTCCATGGATTAACTTCGGAAGTTCCAGATGATTTCCTATTTGAATTTGACCTTTTATGTAGGGGACATGATTACACCACCGACCCTCAAAAACTAAAATTGTTTCTCTCTACATTAAAGGGATAAAATTTGTGCTAGTTTATGGGGCTCGGTGGAGGGTCTATTAACTCCTAGGATCAAATGAAAAACTCCTTCCTTTGCTAGGACTAGAGAATTAAAATATAAAATCTTCAATATGACTGCAAAAGATAACGAAACACTAGAATAATATGTTGAACTGTTTCAATATAATCTACAAAGGTCTCCTTATGCTGCATTATCTAAAGATGTTTTAAAAGAAAATATGATAAAAGGAATGAAATATGAATGGATAGAAATGTTAAATCTAATGGGGAAAGAATATATATATCAGGAAAGTTATGACGATATTATTTCATTGTATATTAGGTGCTCTAGAGGCAACACACACATTAGGCTAGGCGAACGGGATGCAGCCGCCAGGAATAATAGAACTCTAAGCGACAGTGTAAACCGAATAGAAATCAACAATCTCCTGGAAGATTTCAAGTCTGATATCTTGGGCACCCTCACAACACAATTATATGTCTTGTAAGCCAAGAAGAAAAAAAAATTAGCAGAACAGAACCTGGCCATCTTCTGCCGACGATGTCGAAAGAAGAAAATCCAGCGGGAATGCCCATTGGACATGGTCCAAATGTGCGCCATCTACACTGAATACCATGCCACTAAGTAGTTCCCGTCACTTCCAGGGTTGAAAGCAGTCTTCAAGGAAGCGGAAGAAGAAACATAACCAATATATTTAATGAATCAATGTTGAGAGTGGCAATCCTGACCTTCATCTATGTCACAAGACCCACCTCATCTCTTTCCTTCTTCCCAATTCATTCAACAACAAAACTCTGGAACAACATGGAAAGGCCAACCAACGTTCTCCTCTTGGCCATCCTAACCATTCTCTATGCCCCCCTGGCCAACCCAATCCTTTCCAGGAAGTGGTTGGCCAAATTCTTCTTTCTCTCCACCATTTTGGCTGAAAAATCCATACTCATCCCACTGGCCTGCCTCTACTTCACAAAATCCAAACTGGTCTAAAAAATGGCAAAGACCCTTGGGAATAACCAATTCACCCATGGGAATTGGTCTTTAACCTCAACCCACATTACCAGCTCCATATCGATTACAATATAATACACAACCTCTTATACGTCCTCAAATTCCATCTCAACCGAATCCAAATCCCAATAATAGACTGGTTCAGCTGATACAAATCATGGAAAATCCAGACCTTGAAATCGAAAAAAAAGAATGCAATGAACTTAGGATGAGATCAAGATACATTAATTCCCCTGAGGAAAATGAAAACCTACAACAATACAAGCCAGAACCCCCAACCATAATTAACCCATCAACAATGATTGACACAGAAATAAAATAGGGAGAAGACAAAGTCACGCAAGAAGATCCTAAAAAACTTATTATTGCTTCTCCCCCGTTCCCTAAAATATTAGTGATACCCAAGCCAATTGTTTATCCATATTTTTATCTCCTAGGGGAACTTAAAAATATTTGTATTAAAACTCCTCTCCTCCAGGCCATTCAGGATATCCCTATCTATGCTAAGACAATTAAAGAACTATGTGTGAAAAATCTTGTGAGGAAAACAAAACTTTCCCCAAGTGTCCATGTCATAGGGACCCTGTCTCATTTGATTTTGGGTAGAGAAACAATGGTAAAATATGAAGATCCAAGGAGTCCCATAGTTACAATCCAAATATATGGCTGCTCTTTTCCAAACACATTATTCGACTTGGGCACATCCATTAACATTTTGATTGTGGAAACCTGTGAAAAACTTGGTATTACGAATTTGGAACCAACCACCACCTTACTATAACTTTCTGGCCCTTAAGTTGTTAAAATGTATGGGACTTTATAGGATATCATTGTTTCCGTTGATTCATGGAAGTACCTGGTGGATTTTCTAGTCATTAACCCAAAAATCATATTAGATGGACACCCCTTAATTATGGGTCGGCCTTGGTTTGCAACAGACGACGCTTACATAGGTTGTCGTACAAACAACATGACCATTTCTAAGGGAGATACTGTAAAAATCCTTGTTCTATATCCCCCTGCCAAACCAAGTCTTTCCATTGTAAAAGTTCATAAACATCCACCCGCATACTTGGAAGAAAATATACGTTCACCACTTACAGTAGTGGAAGCGCTTGATTTTAAGAATTAGACTGAAGATAATGTAATTAATAATTTTTTTAATCAACTAGCCACTACAGGAAATGTAAATTTCCAAATGTTAAAAGTGATTCTTGACAATGAAGCCCATGAATATCCTTTAAAAGATAATGCTGACCAGCACATACCCAAAATAGACGTTCATAACAGAAGACCTGTTGAAATTTAACCAGGAAAAATTCTAAACATCAATGAGAATCTAGATAGTGACCAACAATAGAAGCTCTTTGAAGTTTTACAAAAATATAAAGGGGCCTTTGCTTGGTACTATCCATACATGAAGGGCATAGATCCCCAACTATGTACGCATCATATTTACACTGAAAAGGATACTCGCCCCATCAGCAAACCTCAGCGAAGGTTAAATCTGCATCTTAAATATGTCGTAAAAGAAGACTTACAGAAGTTGCTGGATGTAAATTTTATTTATCCTATTTCGGATAGTAAATGGGTCTCTCCGCTGGTAGTTGTCCCTAAGAAGAACAACAATTAGCGAATCTGTGTGGATTATAGAGAATTGAACAAAGCCACACAGAAGGACCACTTCCCTCTTCCATTTATCGATAAAGTCCTTGATACATTGGCAGGAAAGCGATTCTTTTCCTTTCTTGACGGCTTCAATGGCTATAATCAGATCAAAATTTCCGCTAAAGACCAAGAAACAAACACCTTTACCTGCCCATGGGGTACGCTTTCTTACAGAGTATTGCCTTTCGGGTTATGTAGTGCCCCAACTACATTTCAAAGAGCCATACTCACCATTTTATCTGATCTGATAAAATAAGGACTTGAAGTTTACATGGATGACTTCACCCCATATGGGGACGATTTCGAACAAGCATTGCAAACATTGGAAAAAGTGTTGGAACAATGTATCGCCACCAGGTTATGTTTGAGTAATGAAAAGTGTCACATGATGATGACGAAAGGCATAATCCTAGGACATTACATTTTTGTAGCTCGAATATAGGTAGCCCCCACAAAGATAGAGATAATTCTCTTACTATCTACACCCTGTACTCAGACAAAGGTACGTAGCTTCCTCGAATATGCAGAATATTATCGCAGATTCATATTTGTTTTTCACAAATTGTTGCGCCTTTGTATGCTTTAACTGGAAATGTTGAATTTAAATGGTCTGATAAATGTGACACTGATTTTAAAGATTTGAAGAAATTAGTCTCGACTGCACTAGTATTGCCTGGTCCCAACTGGGAACTACCATTTCATATTTCGTCGAACGCATCAGACACAACGATAGGAATTGTTCTCAATCAAGAAGAGGACAAAAAGCCCTACGCTTTTTATTATATCAGCAAAAATCTTACCCCTGTTGAAATTAATTATACAGTAACAGAAAATGAATTCTTAGCCATCATTTACGCCATAAACAAATTTAGACATTATATAATTGGATATCAAGTATTTTTGTATACTGATCATTCTGCCATTATATACTTAGCTAACAAACAAATTAAAAATAGGCCAGTGACTCGTTGGCTGTTAATTTTGCAGGAGTTTGACATCACTATTAAATACTGTCAAGAAAAGGAGAACCCAGTCGCAAATTTTCTGTCTCGTGTTCCAAAGACAAACGATCCGCTAGCAGTAGATGACTAGTTTCCTGATAAAAATTTGTTTGTTGTAGTAGTGAAAGTTCCATGGTATGCAGATGTAGCAAATTATCTTGCAGTAGGAAAGCTGCCCAGGCATTTAACATCAAAATTTAAAGGAAGTTGATTTTCCAACGCAACGCTCAATTTTCTTGGATGGGTGGATATATTTTTCACACAGGGTCTGATATGCACATACAAAGATGCATTTGAGAAGATGAAATCTACAACATTCTGAAGGCCTGCTATGGCGAACCTTGTGGTGGACACTTCGCAGATTGCAGGACCAGGAAAAAATTATTAAAAATGGGCTATTATTGGCCCACTATTTTCAAAGATACTAAGAAATATTTGTAGACTTGTGATAGCTGCCAAAGGATGGGTCGCCCTGGTCAATCTAACGAAATGCCGTCACAGCCACAATTGGTAATAGAAGCTTTTGAATGGTGGGTGTTGGATTTTGTTGGCCCATTCAATCTGCCATCAAACCAGAAAGCCTACATACTGGTTGCTACAGACTATGTAACAAAGTGGATTGAAACAATAGCTTTGCCAAGACCTACAAAAGAAATTGTGATTAATTTTATTTTTGAGATATTTGTGCGGTATGGTTTACCCAAGGAAGTAATAACAGATGGGGGGGCGCATTTTTTAGGGCATAAGATCATAACCAATCTACAGAACCACCACATCACTCATAGAGACTTCTCCGTATCACTCGCAGGTGAATGGGAAGGATGAAAGTACTAATGAGGTCATTGAAGCAATTCTAAAAAATATAGTTTTGACACATCGACGGGACTGGGCTAATAAACTACCAGAGGCCTTATGGGATTATTGCACAACTTGGCGAAATACTACTGGATATTCTCCGTACCAACTTGTATTTGGAAAGAAACCTATTTTTGCTATCAAATTTGAAATAAAGACTCTTAGAACATCCCAAGAAGTGGGATTGGACTTGACGGAGGCTCAAAATAAAAGACTTCAAGAGATAAAAAAATTAGATGAATCCCGGTTACTTGCTCTACAATGCACCACAATTGTTCAGCAGCAATAGGCTAAGTGGCATGACAACCTTATAAAAAAGAAACGTTTCAGGAAGGAGACTAGGCACTCCTCTATGATTCCAGATTTCAAGACTTTTCGGGTAAATTACAAACAAGATGGCTCGGCCCATATGAAATTAAGGAAGTGCGTAACAATGACACTCTCAGTTTGACCACCATAGATGGGTCTGACTCTTCCTTCCGAGTAAATGGACATCGGGTACGTCTTTATCATAAACCACTCACAAAGGAGTCTTTTTGCCGACAGGTACATGATGACCCCACTATGCAAATTTTAGCAGCAAGGAGTAATAACCTGACAACTTTACTTTCATGAAAATATGTTTCCTTTCAGTTTGTAAATAATGTATATAATTTTTTTACATTTGATTGTAATTTGCTGTTTTTTTAGATAAGCATCACTGTATAAATGCAAAGGCCCCCTTTGTTTTTTTTCTCTTCTTTCTTTTGTGTGTTTAATAACTGCTGTTCAATCAATTGAATAACTATTGTTCAATAAATTGAACAGTTATTGTTCGATCAAATGAACAATTGCATTTTTTTTGTGTGTTTAATAACTACTGTTCGATCAAATGAATAACCACGTTTTTGTGTGTTTTAATAACTTTTGTTCAATCAATTGAACAAATGATGTTCAATCCATTGAACAGCTGTTGTTCGATCAAATGAACAACTGCGTTTTTGTGTGTTTAATAATTGTTGTTCAGT
Source organism: Pinus albicaulis (assembly GCA_034641835.2). Classification (NCBI taxonomy): domain Eukaryota; kingdom Viridiplantae; phylum Streptophyta; class Pinopsida; order Pinales; family Pinaceae; genus Pinus; species Pinus albicaulis. The sequence continues at coordinate 99,754,610 of MU968411.1, read as the reverse complement.
AAAATGAAATTTTGCGATTTTTGTTGCCATTTGATCTCAAATTTTCATACATTTTTCCATTAAAACCATCTTGCTGGATGGGGAATGTGTAACTAGGATAGATACAAACATTGATACTAATAACATTATGATTTTTTTTACCTTTTATGGGTATCTTTACTTTTGGAAATTGACATGGTTCATCTATATACTGGCTCGCTGAATATCTCCTCTTCAGACATATTATAAATGATTTATTATCTTAATACCATGTTGGTTTATCTTTTTACACTATCAATGGATGGTTCTCTTTGGCATGGTGATTTAGGAATAAGGGCATAACTTTTATTCGCAGTTTTTTTACTTCTCACACCATCCCTAACTCTTGAGTTAATGAGCCTCCCTCCATTTATGATGAAAAATAAGAAAATAATATGTAAATATTCTTAGAGAGGATACGGGGTCTCATCATGAGCCAACCTCCCATGATCATAAGGAGGTAACAAGTGACATTCCCATAATGGCCACCACACCAGGTCAATGACCTTCTAGATAGGTAAGAACTGCCTGAAGGACAAGAGGTCTCATCATGAGCCGGACTGATCACTTTGTTAAACCCTTGTGAATGGCACTATGACTATCTGGTTACCATGCTAGCACAATGGTCTCTCTATAGGAGTAAACAAATTATCTAAGTCCTAAATAAGAGAATCCTGGCTCATTTTTGGGTTAAAAAGCAACCCTATCGAGGCTATGGATTCCTGTTGGCAACAATGGCTCTGCTTGTGGTATTTGATTTTCATGATGATAGCCAGTAATTATATATTCCACTCACTTCCTATTGAATCATTCCCAAATATGAATTTACCATTTGAACAATGTTATCTTTATATCAACGAATATGAATGGTAAACTACACTTTCATATGAATTAAATTAATTATGCATGATAACTTGATACCAGCAACTGTTATCATTCATTACCTGTCATGCTTCTATCATATCTTTCAATCAATGGAAAAATATTTTTCTCATAATGATTATTTCTCCGCTTTTCTCCTTTTTGGTCATTTCCCCACTATTTTTATGATTTGTGCTGATTTGACTGCTTTCTGCCAGATGTATGTTGCTTTAACTATTATTTCGCTGCATTTATGGATTCCCAATGCCTTTCCTCTTTTCCTGTGCTCTAAGGTCGTGGACGCCATTCTCTAATTGGAGGGGTAAAGGTACACATTATGCACAACATGCGAACTAATTATTAAAAATCGTTGAAACCTGTTGATGTGACAAACAAATTTACATTTTTTTTAATAACATTTTCAAAGTGTTGCATGTCGTATTTTTGTTGTTCCAAACTAACGAAGCCATGAGAAGTGCATGCAGAAGTGTGAATTTGGTTTTTGAAGCACAACAACTATGGGTGGAAGATATATCTGTAATGAGCCCACAATCCTTAATATAACATAGTAAGCTCGCACTATTCTTTAGCGCACTAGCTGGCTTCCATATCTGGACAAATTATAGGGATTTCATACTGAGATAATATTTGAATTCCTACAGAACTTGCAGGAGGGAAGCACAATTGTAAGGGGCAGAGATATATCATGTCGGAGGCAGTCTTAGCTGAGGTCTCTAGACTTCCAGTAGAAGGAATAAGGTGGAATAATAAGCACATCCTCTTACACGATGCAATCGCTGTATTTAAGGATCCAGAAGAACAATTGGTACGCAAAAGAAAAGGGATTCACCCTCCATCTTTGAAGGAACCTTGGCAAGAACTGAAAATCACTGTTCAGAGGTACATCACGTGCGACAGATGTCAAGACGTGGTAAAACCTCGAAAAATCAAACTATTAGCCATACTCAAACAAAACATTTCAGTTAATTTTACATTCTTTTTAATTCCTTGTTGGATGAAATTTCTAGTCAAGTTAGGAGGGCTAAGAATCTACATACAGTTATCAGCCATCATGGTCTGATAAAGCTAATTGTCATTCATGAATTGATCAAGCATTAGTTAACTTGAGACAACTTTGTAAATCCTAACCTAACCCCACCAGAAGAAAACCCTGATAACATAGAGATTGAGCAGCCGAGAATAGAAATATCAGTTCCAAAGAAAGCAAGAAAAAGGAGGACTTGTCCCTCGGCCTCAAGACTAGTAAAACGAAGATGCTCTGAAAGGATAAGTTCACGACAAGATACCTCAACCTTAGCATATGGGGCAGAGCCGTCCTATACACCCCCTATAAGCACACAGAATGAGTTCCTATAAGAATATGAGGAATAATGGCTTGAGTATTAGAAAATATGGGTGCATTTTATGAGGAAAGAAATCCCTCTAGGAATTATGAGGAACAAAGTTACCCCCTGGATCAATCTGCCTCTGCTGGCAGTTCTGGCCACACTGAGATTTTACCTTCTACCGAAGAATTGAAGGACTCAAGGGATTTAGTTCCCTTTGGTAATGAATATTTGGAAGAAGAAACCCATACGGAGAGAACTCCTGAACCAGAAAACCAGTTGGGAGATACTACTCCATTAGATCAGGATACAGATATTGGCACACCTCCCCTGGTGCTTGAAGAAAATACTGCCCCACTAGATCATGGCCTAGAAATTGGCACATCTCCTCTTGTGCCTGAAAAATATATTGTGCCATGTTTTACTAAAAACCCTATAAATAATAACAAATAAGTTAGGACTAAGCTAAGGAAGTGGTGCAAGAAATATAGGAAATTAAAGATAACATTCAAACAATTAAGGGAATGGCTAGAGGAGGCAGATAAGGCCTGGAAACCTAAAATAGAATCAGACACTATTGGGACCAAAACAAAACAATGCTTTGCTAAAGATTTGGGGACCCAAATAGAACCATGTCCTACAGAAAACACTGACACTCAAACTAAACAACCGTGTGTTCATTCGATAGAAACTCAAACAAATTTTTTTATGGAAACGTTAGATGCAGCTGTTCAAACAAATTTTGAGGAAACTATCCAGGAATATTACTTCATTTCCTAGGAGACAATTGAAATTGTTGTGCAAACTGATTTGATGCCAATATATGATAGGGAAATATATATAGAGGAAACACCTTGTTATACTCCTCTGAAAAAAGAAGCCATTATTTTGAGGCTTCAAAATGAATTGACACAAACCCATAAGGAGTTGGCCAAATATAAGAAGGAAGTGGTGCCCTTACAGGTACATCAGGTGTTGCTGAAGAAACTCAACACCCTTGTTGTAGCCGAAGATGAAACTTTTTCCAACCTCAGAGGCAAGTAAGAGAAAGTAAAGAAAGCACAAGCTCAACTTGAGGAAGCCATGAAACAAACCAATACTATTTTCTCTCTTTACTCGGATGTTTTATCTTGCAGATCATCTGCTACTAATTATGCCTTGTTTTTATTAGAGAGATGTTTGTTGCTAAAAGTGAAAGTCATTAGAGCAGGAAAAACAACTGAATTTAAGACCACTGCATAATTCATATAGTGTTGTGGGGAAAATAATGACAAGGTTCAATGCCTTCTATGTGAGTTGTATTTACACAATTTATTTTTGGAAGATGAGCGAGATAGTAACTCTAGCCCCTTCATTGGGGACATCCAATTTCAAGCTTTCCTTTCGTTTGCTGATAATCAGATGAAATGGGCTAAGGCCTATAATATCTTTTAGAAAAGGGAACATGGTTTGGATCTTTGGGTCAGAGGGGAACCCACAAAACCCTTGCATCTCTTCACCCAACATAAGAGATTCATGAAACAAAAGGGGTTGTCGCTAAATTGGGGCCAATTCAAAAATGCATTGTACAGGCAGGGAAAGAGTATTTTCAAGATATCAGGGACGACACTTTATTAGAAACAAAGTAAAGATGGCAGGCTTCAACTAACAATGTCAAAAACTGGGAGACATTTAGTTACAATAACTTCAAAGAAGATGTTGTTCATTTTAACATGTACATCAACATAATTCTATGCATTGGTCCTACATGGAAATGGTGCCGCTTATTCCTTGACATAGTTACACCTCAACCATCTCATTGCATGAGGACATGCAACAAGGTAAGTAGGGGTGTATGTTGGGCCATGAAAAAGGTACGTTTTACCCTCATAATTAGCTTGATTTATTACTAACTTTGATATGTTTACCTTTAATTTGGAAATAAATCTAGAAGAAACAATTGTGAAAGAAGGGTAAAACTAATTATCAACAAACTATGTGATTATTGGCATAACAACTAACTTTCGTTGTTTTTATGTGTAGGAAATCTGAACCAAATGACTTCTGTTCAAACAGCTAAATAGCAACGACCAAGAAAAGGAAAAGATCGTATCATGTTCATGCAAACCAGTGAAAGATGAGGAGAATCATGCCTACTTCATAATGCAATCTGCTGGACAACTGCGAAATCCTCAAGATCTCTTGATCCTGAGGATTCTCTATTATCCATTTTTTTCCATAGGTTATAAAGGACCGATAGGTGAAATAGAGCGGGAGAGTTTTTACCCGTATGTTTTAATTTAACATTATTCACATTTATTCAAGATAGAGTTTCCGCACTCAGTGATGCTGTGCCTTTACTATTGAATTTAATGAAAAAGATAGCGGTTCCTTCATAATCTTGTTCTGAATATCTTTTGGAAGAGACTTCTGGAGGCTCTGGGCCCAGTCACTAGGATCTCTACTGATTTTCTGTGTTATATTCTCATTTTCTCCTTTATGCAATTAATTATTTTGTATTTCATAGAATTGCATTTAATTCAATTACCGTTAGCGTTGAGTGATTTATTTTCCATCGATTTGAAGTTTCAGTTTCTTTTACCTTTCCTCCTGAATGTTATTATTTCATTTACCAGATTTATTCAAGAATTTGTGAATGATTGTTGTTCATTACGAGTGATATTGTTTGGTTAATCATTTATTGTGAATTTCAATTGCAAAGCGTGAATGAGTTATTTGCTGTTCATTTGCCGCAATATTCCCTTTATGATTAACAGACTGTTATAGACATCAGTTAATGTTTATGGTTAAGTGTGGATTCTATAATTCTCGCATTTCAAGTTTCTTCCTGCATAGAGTTAATAAAAATTAAGTTAAGTTGATTGCTTGAAATTATTTCACAGTTTTTTTCAGAATTGTTTTGATTGAACTTCGAGAATTAGATATTACTTCTTGCAATGATTTGGAATTGTTAACCTATGATTTCACTTGCATAAAATTTTCCAAACACTCTTGAAATAAATAGACTTACCCTGGGTTGATAATTAATGTAGGTATTATGATTGATTTTAAATAATCATCTTAATGCACCACCACAGGGTTCCACGCCCTCTCTACCTGTGCAAGTTTCCATCACTCGTGGTTCAGATTCCTGGTTCCACAACTCAACAATTAGTGTTCTTCTCGGTGCTCCCACTCTGGCCCATCGAATGAACAAATACGGGCTTAAATACAATACGCGATGACGGATTTAACAATAAAATCCTTTTGGGATGTTGGTAGAAGTTCCAAGTTGGTCGCTGGTGGTTGAGTGTTCCAACACCATCGACCCTCGTAATTAACATGGAGCACTTATTTTTAAACATTGGCGATTTAACCACTCCGGTGTCATAACCGTTGGCCTATATATCACCTCCATCATTATGTTGTAACATTTGGTTATTTTTTTAAATGTGGCATATGGTTGGAGCGACAGGGTGTTTCAATATATTTGGTTTTGTTTTTTGGCGTTAAATGCCACATGGGGCCGCCCGTTGGGGGCCGACCCACGTGGGCCCGATGGGTTTTATTCCCGCCGTCTCTAAAATTTATATTTCGTTGTCATGGCCTTTAGGCTATGCATATATGTTGGTTGGAGTTTTGGGGTTGGGACAGGTCCACTGGGGGTGGCTCGGCCACTCTACCATATATACATGTAACGTGGTGCTGAGGGCGAAGGGTGTGGCGGGGATCATGGCCCTCCACCCCAACTTTAATTTTTTTTTAATATGATATTTGATGGGCCAAGCGGTGGGGTGGTGGGGGTGGTGGCCCTCCCCCTCCCCATTTTTTTAATAAATTTTTGTTATATTTCAAACAAAATTATTTTTTTAACCTTTGAAAAAATAAGGGTCATCGAGAAATTTAACTAGGCAATAATTCTGCCTGCTTTTGGGAGCGAAGTTCCAAGCCACGTCCTCGGTCAATTTGTAGGACCATTAATATTTTCCCACTGCCCACTTTGACCAAAATTTTACCATTTCTAAGTTCTCCATACGAGCTCAGTTTGGAGTCCTATTCACACTTCATTCTGGGCGACGAGAACTTCATTCTGGGCCTGGTTTGAGAGCAATAGACCACTTTGAATTTTTACCTATGATCAACCCTCTTTGATCTTTAAGTGTTTCTGGAGCCACCTAGATCTTTCCTCACCACTAAGGAGTTTTTTTTCAACCAAAAGCATGAAAATAATCTACAATTTCTTTGTATCTTGTCTACACCACAAGTGTCATGACCTATCACCCTTCCTTCTCCTTCACTTTTATTTTTCAAAGCCATAAGTGATGAGCCGACACCTGCATCCTTTGAAAACCTGCACTACACGCTTTTGCAAATTACATGCTTATTTACATGACCAACTATGACTCAAATCCCATACTTTCCATGAGTTTATAAATCATACTTTGTGGTCATGTTTACATTAAAATGGAAACAATTCCCAGATATCAATAAAAGTGATGGAAAACACATCATCAATTTTACATTTTAAATTGCAACACATGATTTATGAAAATATAGCCATGACATACTACCGCATCTAGAAAAACCATTTCTCACTTATCAAAGTTAATGGGTCATCTCCTTGTGGCGTATTCTCTTGTCGAACGATTTCTTCAACTTGTTCATGCAAAGACATGTTGTTTTTGAGGCACTAATTTGGATGGAGCCTCCATCACGCAACTCTTTGATGACCACCTCTATCGCAATGATTGCAATAAGTCTTCTTCCTCTAGACCTTCTTTACCTTCTTATTTTCCTATAGTGGAGAAGGCCTTTCATGCCTCATCCTTTTTCGTTCTTCTATTCTTTTCCAACACTCAACAAATACATGGTTATGTAATCCACAAAAACTACATGTTTTTTCGATGCCATGATTTATGTTAATTATTAGCGACATTCTTGTAACCAAAATGAACATTAGAATACCGAGACTTGTTATAAATTTCCTGATGGTCTTTGGTGTAATGATGGCGATGAGAGCTTGCCCCAGCTCTTTCTCTGCAAGGTGTGATGCCATAGGATGATGGTGAAATTTTCCCATCAATCTCTTTCCCTAATGGTTTCAACCATGTCTATGAAGCTTCTAATGCCTTTGATCACTCTCCTTTAGTGTATCCCAAACCTATGAATCAATGTCTTTGCATGACCTCCAAAGGCTGAGTCATGCCTTGGTCATTAACACCAAGTCCTCCTCCTTTATACCTCATCTTGGTAAGGAGTCTCATGCTTGTCCCTGTAATGGGTATTTCCACATTTCCAACAGAAATAACACCATGTGAAGATGAAACAAAAGAACAATCAACATTTTTTACCTCATATGTCGATTCAGAAATAGGTGAAGATGGCTTCTTCAAGCCTTCGTTTCACTTAAATTCCTCCAAGGCCTCTTATGTGGCTCGCAAATGAAGCTCTAATAGCTTCTTCTCCTCTTTCTATTCTTGTATAAGTCTCTTCAATTTAACATTCTCTTCTTGAAGTCTCTGGTTGATCTCCTCATTCAAATGATGAGAATAAAATGAAGACGATGAATCTTCATTGGAAGGTGGGGATGGAGAATCATTGTCTGCTTTTTCTTTCTCCTCTTACTCTATTCTCTTATCATAAGCTTTATTACATTATGTCCACCATTTTTGACATCCTGAGCATGGCCTCATATATTTCTTTGTTGTCCTCCATTTCTACATGTTTAGTTTTTCATGCTCATAACTCTCATCAACGAGAATATCGCTCTGATACCATCTTGATCCGGGTCCGAAAAATACCATATTTACCCATGATATTTTACTTCTCTGATATTGTTATAATTGTGTTTTAAAAGAGAATAGAAGAACACATATGCATGATTTAAACAAGAGGAAATATGAAGACAATCAACAATACAATAACACGAGACATTTGATAATGGAGTTCACCCAGTGTGAGCTACGTCTCCGGGCTTGGTTTCAAGATATTGGAAGAAACTTCATACAATGTTGTTAAGAGATGATGATGTACATGGAAAATAATTTTTCATAGCAAGAACACACACCCTCAAACAGAGTGGCTTCTCTCCATGAGATGTTCCGATTACAGGACCTCTCACTCAAGAAGGCTTCTTCTCAACATGAGAAACTATCAAGATCTCACATAATGTGGAAACGAGTATCCCTTCAATAAATTTACACACGGATCTCAACAATAATGCGTAACAATACAAGCTACATACATCTCACATAATGTGGCAATAATAATCCCACACCGTAACATCAAACATGGATCTCAAAAATACATCATCTCAAAAATAATGAAAGGAAAAAATACATGATTGCTTCATGTACCTTCACTTCTGAAGTTGGGAAAAAAACGAAATGTTCAGCTACTGAATCTGACTACATTGAATTTCTAGCATCGAGTAGCATAAAATCAACTATCCATTTGTGAAATTCTGACATCTTAAAAATTTGGGCCTACAGGAATCTTTTAGATTCCCCCGTGATTCTCCATAGATGTTGTTCCATGGGCTGAACGAAAATATATTACTCAAATGGTGAATCTGATATCACCATTGCGTTCCCTGCGAAATTTCATGAAATTTGACTATAAACTTGATACCGTTCTATTAAAATGCATTTTTACCTCCTTGGGAAGATTTTGCAAGTTTAGGGTTCCACACCCTCTCTACCTGGGCAAGGTTCCATCACTCATGGTTCATATTCTTGGTTCCACAACTCTACAATTTGTGTTCTCCTCGACGCTCCCTTTTTGGCCCGTCGAATGAGAAAATGCGGGTTTAAATACAATACACGATGACGAATTTAACAAGAAAATCCCATTCAGCTATTGGTGGAAGTGCCAAGTTGGGCGCGGGTGGTCAAAGGGTCAAACCCACCGACCCCCATAATTTACATGGAGCATTTATTTTTTAAAATTGGTTTTTAAAAATTGGCGGTTTAACTGCTCCAGTTTAATAACTGTTGGGCTATATATCACATCCGTCTTCATGTTGTAATGTTTGGTTATATTGTTTTAAATGTGGCATATCATTGTAGTAATGGAGAGTTGCAATATTTTTGGTTTTTTTTTGGCGTTAAATGCCACATGGGGTCGCTCGTTGAGGGCCAGCGCACGTGTGCTGGGCAGGATCAATTCCTGTGAGCTCCACACTTTATATTTCGTTGTCATGGCCTTTTGGCTATGCATATATGCTGGTTGTAGTTTCGAACCCTGACTCCACACTTTATATTCCTTGTCATGGCCTTTTGGATATGCATATATGTTGGTTGTATTTTTGGGGTTAGGTGGGGCTCACCGGGGGTGGCCCACCCACCCTACCATATATACATGTAACTTGGTGTCGAGGGCGAAGGGTGTGGCGAGGATTATGGCCCGCCATCCCAAATATAGTTTTTTTAATATGATATTTAATGGGCCAAATGGTGGGGTGGCGAGGACCTCCCAATTTTTTTAATAAATTTTCGTTATATTTAAAATGAAATGATTTTTTTTATCCTTTGACGAAATAAGGGTCATTGGGAAATTTAACTAAGCAATAATTTCACCCTCTTTCGGGAGCCAAGTTCCATGTCGAGTCCTTGGTCAATTTGTAGGACCATTAATCTTGTCTCATCACCCACTTTGACCAAAAATTTGACCGGTTCTAACTTTTCCATAGGAGCTCAAATTGGAGTCACGTTCGCGCCATTGGAACCAAAGCGACGAGCACTTCATTCTTGACCTAGTTTGATAACAATATGACCACTTTGAATTTTGACCTATCATCAACCCTCTTTGACCTTTGAGTGTGTCTCGAGCCACCTAGATAAATGGTCAACCATGGCCCAATGTCACATTGTGACAAAGATTGTCTTAATATGAAAATAAACCATGGTCAACCATGACCAACCATTGTCCAACGTTGCATTGTGCCAAAGGTTGTCTCAATGTAAAAGTCAATCATGGTCAACCATTTTCAAACATCGCATTGTGACAAATATTGTGTGAATATGAAAATAAATCATGGTCAACCATGGTCAACCATGTTTGTTTGAGGGTTTAAAATATTTATACTAGGGTTTATATACGTTGGGTTTATAATATTTATCCCTTGGATTTATAATATTTATCTTACGGTTTATATACCTTGCGTTTATAATATTAATCCATAATTTAGGTTTAATATTATTTCCTGGTGTTTATAATACCCCGGGGTTTTATAGTATCAATCCCTCGGGTTTATCAATCTAAGGGTTCATATTCCAAGGATATAATATTATTCATAAGGTTCATAATATTAATCCTATTGTTTAATATAAATCCCTTGAGTTTATAATCATGGTCAACCTTATGCAACCATGGTCCAATGCCACATTGTGAAAAATATTATCTCAATATGAATGTCAACCATGGTCAACCATGGTAAAATGTCGCATTGTGACAAAGATTATCTCAATATGAAAATCAATTATGGTAAAACATGGTCAACCATGTTTATTTTAGGGTTTATAATATTTATCTTAGGGTTTATATACCTTGGTTTTATAATCTTTATCCCTTAGGTTTAATATTATTCCTTCGGTTTATTATTTCCTTGGATTTATCAAGGATTCATTTTCCTAAGATATAATATTATTCATAAGATTTATAATATTATACTCTTGATTTAATATAAATCCATTAAGTTTAATATTTAACATTATTAAAAATATTTATATTTAATTAATAATATCTATATTTATATTTAGTTAATAAAATTTATATTTATATTTAATTAATAATTAAAAATATTTATATTAATAAATGTTTATTTAATTTAAAATACTTATATTATTAAAATAATATATATATATATATATATATATATATATATATATATATATATATATATATATATATATATATATATATATATATATATATAATACGAATTGTCTACTCCTATTATTGATACAAAAAGTTACAGAGAGGCCATGGCCTCAAAAAGTCTTGCCCAGATTTGCGGCATTCGCCCAATTACAAAACTGTATTCTAACTAGATAAACTTCAAAAGCCATAACTGTACTACTGGTCCCAAAAAAACAAGCAGATAAGTGCCGCCCACGCAGGGGAAACCGGAAATTAAACCTTAGAACAAAAGTCTGAGCAGAAGAACTGATAAACATAGGACAACTGTGAGACAAAAAGGAATTGAGCCCATTTGATTGACTGGGTAACAAAAACCTTTGAAAGCAGACCTGATTAAGATTCTTGAGAAGTGGGAGGCGACTCTTCGACAATGCGGCAACCATATTTGTAAGGGTCTTCTTCCTCTGCTGGATGGCCTTCTTTGCCTGTGTAAAAACCACGCTTGGGGTCGCTCAGACCTGCCTGAAGGATCATGTCCAGAGGAGCAATGCCGCCGGATCCTTGCGCTGCGAGAAATCGGTTGGAGGAGTGTTGTTCCTGTCTTCCACCTTCTTCTCCAGAGTCACACCCGGAGTCGTGGCAACCACACCTGAAGAATCCTCTTATAGCACAATGGTAACAGTCGCCATAAGAGTGGAATGACTAAAGGCACAGGGGAAATGAAACTGAGCTGTATGAGACTGCACATGGGTGGAATGGTGAGAGCACGCCTCAGAATGGGGCTACCCACGAGCCCGTCCACGTCCGCTTCTTGTGTCGGGATAGCGGTCAATACAGAAATCTGAGGAGTAGGAATAGGAACCAGAGGTTGAGGAGGAGGGTTGGCGGACCACACGCCCACGAGAACTTCCCCGCATGCAACGCATTATGTGGTGTAATCTGGGCATAGTGAAAAGAACATGCAGCGCGGAGCAAGCAGCAACACTGTAATGGTAGGGCAGGGCAGTAAGGGACCGAGCTTCAGCCAGCAAAGGAGCTCCGGAATTGACGAAGAACGAAAGGCAATTGAGCTTGCAGAAGGGACTCTGAGAGACATGAATATCCGGAAATAGATCAATGCAACACGCTAGAGTACAACACTTCCTAGTGCTGGTCTGAGAGCATGGCTCTGCAGCAGCAAAGGAGCAACTCGAGCGCAGGGGAGGAGCATGAATGAGGCTGGGAGGAGGCGCCATGGTTGAAGAGCTTGCGGGCTAGTATGGAGGGACGAGTGGCATTAACGCAACATTGAAGGTGATGGCAGAGTCTTTAATATCAAACATCGCGCGAGGCTGGATGGTGGTGGTAAGAAACCACGCGCCAACCCACAACACCGCCCACGTACCAATCATCGGACTAAGCACCCGCATCCGGGAGATGCTGATCTTGTTTCACCAGGAGATTGCAGTCTTGAATGAGTTGTGCATCATTAGAACTGTTCAGAGGACCAGAGAAGAAGGGGAGCTGCTAATCGACGCCTTGATTTTCCAGACGGTTTGTAACCTTGTTAGCAGTGTGCCGGATGTGCTTGAAGGTGATGATGCAGGGAGCCCTGAGCCAATCTTCAATTTGTTCCAATCTGCTAAGAAGTCGCCAACTCGAAGATATCTTTGTCGTTGAATTACCAGAGTGGATTCGAATAGCAACCTCTATGAGAATTTGAGAATCCCCTTCAACCTCTAGAGGGAAAATTTTTTATTTTTCTGCTATACAAATTCCATGCCATAAAACTTCAAGCTCAGCAGCATTGTCGGAGTCTCTTCCAAGCAAGCCATGATATATGTGCAGAACAGAGCCTTCAACGTTTCTGAAAATGCCACCGAATCCAGCCAACCCAGGGTTGCCCTTAGCAGCTCCGTCGAAATTCAGTTTGAAAGAGTGAGTCGCTGGAGGAGACCAGGAGAGGGGAGAATCAGGATGGATGGAGGAATTGGACTTGACTTGAGTTGAATGCGTGAGGTTAAGATTCCAGTTCTCCAGAATGAGGCATTCCGGGGGGGATACGGGCATATCCGAGTCTTGCCAGTGCCTTAGAGCAAGTGTTTCTTGAAGACTTTATTTGAGATGCAACCACAAGATGTCAAGGGGCGTACTTTGATTTTTGAAGATCCTTTTATTTCTCTCCTTCCAGATGAACTAATAGATAAAGTTCAGTATAAGGTCCCAGAGAGAGTTGAGTAAGTGACTTTGGAAAGGTTGTAGAGGCCAGTTCCTGATGGTGTTGACTATGTCTCCCGTGCGTCTGCCAGTTCTTCTGTTGCATAGAGCAGTTCTCTCCCATAGTTGAGCAGCTAATGGGCAAGTGTCTAAGAGATGCAATGTGGTTTCTGTGTGAAGATTGTAGTTGGGACATCTAGAAGGCCCTGTGAATCCACGTTTTTGTAAATTGTCCCATGTTAGGAGCCTTTGTTTGCTTAGAAGCCATAGGAATGTGGAGACCTTGGGCCAGATACCTAGTTGCCAAACTTGATCCCATAGATGATCCTTTGTAATCTGCGTGGGTTGATAGAGAAGTTGGTATGCTTCTTTAGTAGTGAACATGCCTTTGGGTTTGTATCCCCACCGCACTTTTTCCTTTTGATCAGAGATTTTAATTCTTTTGAGTTTGAGCTCTTGATCGATCTCGTCAAAAGTTTCCTCCTGCCAGTTGGCCTGCCAGGTTCCAGCTGATTTCCATTGTTGAAAACCTTGAGAAGAATGTCGCTGCCAAAAATGATGGACTTGGTTTTGATCAGTTTGCTGCAGAGTGGCTTGCCACTTTGGTTTGTGGAAGAGAGTGGCGAGTTTAGGGAGTTGCTGCCAAGAGTCCTCCCAAAATCTAGCCGTAGTACCCGAGTGAATCTCCCAGAAGTTGTGGGCTTGGATAAAGGCACTGTGTTGCTTGGCTGCATTCCAAATCAACGAGCCGGGGTATTCGTGTTGATGTGGATGAGATCCTCCTGTGGTCTTCCTGGAGCATATTTGGCCTGCCAAAGACGTGCCCAAGGAGTATGCGGTATAGAGATCCAGTACCACTAGATGCGGGCACCTATGGTGTTGTTTCTGTGGAGAGGATCGCTTAGACCAAGCCCACCAGCCGATTTCGGAAGGCAAACCTTGGTCCATTTGACAAGAGCCCACTTTTTGTTGAGGCTTGAGGAGCCCTAGAGAAAGTTTCTTTGAAGATTGCGAATTTTTTTTAGGACCCATTTTGGGGCTGCCAATATAGAGAATAAGTACAAAGGCATGGCTTGGAGAATGGATTTGATAAGGATGAGTCTGCTGGCAATGTTGAGCGAATGGTAGGTCCAAGAAGAGAGCCTGGCTTCTAATTTGTCAAGGAGTGTTCTTCATGAAGAATGTTTGATGGCGGACTCAGAGAGGGGAGCTCCAAGATATTTCGAGGGAAGCACAGCTATAGAAAAGCCCAGAATCTTGGCAATGTTATGTTGGGTGAGGATGGGAGTATGGAAGAAGAAAAGATGGGATTTGGAGGCATTGATGGTGGTTCCAGAGGCTTCTGAAAAGATATCAAGCAAGGACATTATTAAAATAATATATTATTAATAGTGAATTAATTAATTATTTAATGAATTAAATAAGTAATTTAATGAAATAAAAATGAATGAAATTATTATTATTAATGTATTAAATGAAATGAATGAAATAAAAAAAATTATTTAGTTGCTTTTAATATTTATTAATTAATAATGTAATTTAATTTAATTAACAATTAGTAATATTATTAATATTAGTAGTAATATTGTAGTCTTAATAATACTAATTAATAATAGTAGTAATATTAAATAATAATAATAATAATCATAAGAATAATAATTATATGTCTTCAATCACTTTTATTTATGTGGTTGTGTATGTGATTGATATAAGCTTTTGGGGTATATCAACCACATTTATTAATGTGGTTGAACTAGTTTAATTTTTTTCATATATATGTATGTTTGGGTCAAGGATAACATATTTCTTAAATTGTGATTTTTTTGTTGCTTAAATATATTTTTAATTACATATATGGATTAAGTATTTTAAAATTTTTATGGGATATTCGGATTGTGGAGAGTTCACAGATAAAATTTGTGATTTCAACATATTCTTGCACTATTTTGGGTAAATTCTAATGCAAAAAGGGATTTTTATTGTATATATGGATTCAACGCCCTAAAATCTAAAGCACTGAGATTCTGGAGAGTTTACAACTCAAACTTATGACTCCAACAAAACCCTATTGGATTTTGAGCAAATTAACCACAAAATATGTTGAAAAACCTCCAAAATAGATAAAAAATAGACTAGGACATAACTATTAAACTATTACCATATATATATATTAAATTAAAATTTATTAAATTATATAATAAAAATATAATAAAAATTTGAGTTGTTTTTAATGAGACTTTTTGAAAAGTTTTTGGATTTATTTTTCAGATCTAATTTGTCTAAAATCCTGGAGGAATTCATTGAACTCACAAGTTTGATGGGTATACTATGCACAATAAAAGTTCCCTAGAGATTTTTAAGGGTGTTGAATCCATATATGTGGTCAAAAAAACCCATTTAAATAACACAAATCAAGATTTCACCTCAAATTTTTCCGAAATCCACTGAAAATTCCAAAAAATCGCACTAAAAACAACTCCATGAAATACTTTCAACTAATTTATTTTTATATTAATCTTAATAATAAATATTACAATTTAACTAAATATTATTGGATCAAATTCCAATATTGATTACCAAATTTTTTCCATTAACACCTCCCTTTTCTAAAAATGAATTTGTATGATTACATTTTATTTTGCTTTTGGCTTCATCTAAAGTATTAGGTAAATTTTCATAAAGTTGAATATCATGATATTTGTGAAATGAAATTTACAGTTATCATTTGCATTTTAAGTAACTGTGTTTACTTTCCAGTGGAATATGGTAGAGATGTTTTAATGTTATATATTGTTTAACCTTAAAATTAACTATATGAAAAACGATTTTGCTCAATCAAAACAATAAAAAATAATAATCATAATAAATGTTAAAAATAAAATTAATTTCATGGTATTCATTCATGGTATTGACCCATGGTATTCATGTGGAATATAATATATTTAAAGGATGAAATTAAACCAACTTTGATCCATATTAACTCTGGATCTACCAAGTGAGGAGAGGGATCAAATATCTTGAGATGCAAACATCTTTTAGAGTGAAAAGAGATTGATCCCTCTCTGATATATCTGGAGTTAATATCGATCTAGGTTGATCAATTAATATTATATTGTACTATGGCTGTGGCTCACATATATCTTTCATGTATGTTACATCTATTAGATTGTAATGAAATTTATAATATTTAAAGGTTTAAATTTTGTTTATATTTTTCACATTGAAAGTATAATGTTTCATATCAATGTATAGATTAGCGAATTGATCCCTAACAAGGTTGGTAAATCCTTAGTTAAAATCATAGTAACAAGGGTACCGCTCCCAGTATGTGTAGATCATTCATAAATTCTTGGCCAAGCATATGGTTTCAGGTATTCAGATATATTGAAATAAACTTTTTCACTCAAAATTTATAGACTCATAATGTTTGAGTGGCTGATACTTTACTCACAGAGAGGATCTACATAAAGCTGCAACCTGCGCAATCTAGCATCACTCTATGAAGAAGAGGAGAAATATAAAGCTGACTAATTGCTCAAAATACTAGAAAAACTCAGCGTGAGTATTATGAGGGATGAAACCTCTCATTTATAGTATTCTCACTCAGTGTCTTCTGACCTAACACTCGTGATTGCCAGTCATTATAGAAACCCTAAAATAGATTTGGGTGCAAGTGGAAAACTTGCATTATGTCATCCCTTAATGGTCTGAAGACATATGGGGACCGAATCAAATACTTAAGCCTAAAATAGACCTGTGGGTTATGGGCCCACTGTTTCTTCCTTTCTAGCTATTTGGTATGTTGCTTCTCTTGTAAGAAGATCTGTTATGCAGTTCAGGTATTCGGGCTTACGCTCAATGATGATAACTGTCAAGCCAAACTACCAATCTTAGAATACATACATTTTTATCTATGAGATCGCGGTTTTCTTTTATCATGCCTGGCATGATTTTTATATCGATTAGGACAAAATTTTTTACTGGTTTAAGACAAATCCAGAAATGACTAATGCTCTCTTTTACTATGAGCACTTATTTATGGCTTGAAGGATAGTTAAGTTCGGCTCCATGGAATTTTCCTAAAGTGTAGCTGCATATCTCTTCTTTTCCATCTAAACATTCTAATAGAATGCCTCCCCATGCAAAAGTTGATGCATCTGTTTCAAGGATGTAAGATCCTTCATCTGTCGGGAGTTTGAGTGGAGGAAGTTGCTGGACTTTCTCCTTGATTGTTTTCATTGCTTCAGTCATGCCTTGGTTCCATGGGATCGGTGAATTCTTTAATCTTTGTATCGGGACAACTAAACCTTGAGCTTGTCCTTTATAAAATCATTTGATATAATTCAGACTTCCAAGAAACCTTTGCAGTTGAGTTTTGTCTAGGATTTTCTCTGGGAAATTCTGTAGGTTTAGAAGAATATGGTTTTGTAGTATGATACTACCATCAGAAATATTTAAACCTAATAAGTCTAATTTTTATATCCAATATCCATCTTGGATTTTGATAGAGCTAATCTGTGTTTACCACAATTCTCATGAAATATTTGGAGATGCTTCAAATGTTCTTGGATATTCTCTGAACAGACAAGTAAATCATCAATATAGATAAATAACCAGTCTAATCCTCTAAATACATCATCCATTCTTTTTTGAAATTCACTGGGAGCATTATTTAAATCGAAAGGCATTACCTTCCATTGGTATTGTTCGTGCGAGACAACAAAGGTTGTTTTGTAATGATCCTTGGCAACAATTCCAATTTGGTGGAAACCTGATTTTAGGTTGAATTTGCTGAAGATGTTACAACCTTTCATCTTTTGGAGAAGTGCTGCTTTATTTGGCAATGGATATGCTATATTTTTCAGCATTTTTTTCAAGGGTTTGTAGTTGATTACCTTTAGGGGTTGGCCTCTTTTGATTTCTGAATGTTTGTTAACATAGAAGGCTCAGCATGCCCATGGGATTTTTGCTGGTTCAATCAAACCCTTCTCAAGGAGATCATCTATCTCCTTTTGGTAATATTCTAACTCTGTTGGACTCATCAAAGCGGTTGATGCCTTCTGTGGTCGGATATGAATGCCTTCGGTATATGGTAGATCGATAACATATTTTTCTCTTGCCTAGAAAGCATTGGGGATATTTGATGAGCATTTCTCGATGATATTTTCAGAGATAGTTTGCAGGTATTCATGTCGATGTGCCATGTTAAAGGAAATGATCCTTTCTTTTTTCTGTACTTCGGCATGTTTTAGTTGTTCTTGTTCCTGTACATGGGGAACAGAGAATGTACAAGTGGTTTTAAGGGGGATCTCTATAGTCTTACCATAGATAGTTATAGAGAATACGAGATTCTGGTAATCAATAGATATGGGAGACTAGCGGGTAAAGAAATTTGAACCTAAAATGATGTTGGTTGGGATATTGTCAAGTTCAAGGAATGTACCATGAACTGGATGGTCCTGGATAGATACAGGGAAATCAATAACTTGGTGAGGAAGTGAAAACATGGAACCTGTTATGGTAGCTCTAGCCTCCATTGATTTCTCCCAATAATATGAAGGAATTGAAAAATGGCAAGCTAAATTGAGTTGTGCCCTGAAATCAAGTAAGTAATCTAAATAATATTTTTTACAATCAAGGGGACAAAATGTAAGAGGAATATACAATTTTGGTTGGTTGGCTAAAGCAATATATTTTCCAAGAAAAAATTGGGTTAGGTATGTGTAGATCATTCATAAATTCTTGGCCAAGCATATGGTTTCAGGTATTTAGATATATTGAAAGAAAATTTTGCACTCATAATTTACAGACTCAGAATGTTTGAGTGACTGATACTTTATTCACAGAGAGGATCAACGCAAAGCTGCAACCTGCACAATCTAGCATCACTCTATGAAGAAGAGGAGAAATAGAAAGTTGACTAATTGCTAAAAATACTAGAACAACTTAGCGTGAGTATTATGAGGGACACAAAATCTCATTTATAGTATTCTCACCCGGTGTCTGGTGAACTAAGATTGGTGACTGCCAGTCATTATTGAAACCCTAAAATAGATTCGAGTGCAAGTGGAAAACTTGCATTATCTCATCCCTTAATGGTCCGAAGACATATGGTGATCGAATCAAGTACTTATGCCTAAAATAGACCTCTGGGTCATGGGCCCACTCTTGCTTCCTTTCCAGCTGGTTGGTTTGTTGCTTCTTATTAACACTGGAAAATTGTACAATAGAAGATGACATTAATTAATGTCAAACCTAAGGATTTACAGGGCAGGAACACATTATGGACTCAAGAAGTATTCAAAATCTCTAAGGTTTTGAGAAAATTAGATTTGAACTAGTCTTAAATGCTGAAATGCGCACTTAATCCTTTGAGAAGAGCGCTTTCTACCTGCCTTTTTGCCCGATAAGCGCACATTCCTGGAAATGGAAAAATGTCGCTTTCCGAGACCACACCAAGAAAAGGACAGTTACTCCTTATATGAAGCCACCTAAGGACAACCACCAACGCCTCCTTAGACACTACGTGAACACACAAAGGAATATTTGAGCACATAATGGAATAATACCTATCCCTTGGGTCACCATCCATCATGTACCAAGGGAGGGACGGAGGATTTGAAACTCCCCTATATAAAGCCACCAAGAGATGAAAAAATGGTGATCACATTGTTATGCTGGCCAAAGTTTCCCAAGAAACACCAGCAGTGTGTGACCCGAAGTTGGAGCTGAAGAGGACTTGATCGTTGGCCACCCAACAATCCTAGTCCACCACGGTAGAGAGAGAGGGAGACTGCATTAGAGGTAGAGCTTGGAAGGCAACATCCTTGCATCGAGACCTAGAGCCATTGCCTAGGTGCCCTTTGGAAAGTGGGTAAAATTTCTTCTCCATTTCAAACGTTTAATAAGAAGAGGCCTTTGAGCCGTCATTGGTATTATTATCGTTTTGACTCTCTTTGATAGCTTCTGTATATTTTTGTTTTAGTTTTAGTTTACTTTGAGCATACATTCACATACTTTTTTCACTAAATTGTGTGCTTTTAAGCTCCACCACTTTCTGTTTGTTACCAATATTTTAAAGAGTAGACCACACTCTTTAAGCTGGTGCGATTTCGTACACCCATGTGACTAATCCACCACAACAGGATTGGTGACTCCACTGACGTGTTCCAAGTTTATGTGGTTGTGCCATATTTTGCAGGAGACCCTTTGTCTATGCTGGAGTGGAGCTGGTAGTCCTCTGACCCATCTTACAGTCCCTAGATTCACTGGAGTGATAGAATGAAGAAGGTAGCTCCTAATCTTTTTTACTTGTAGGATTTTTGCGTGCAGTATTTCCTCACAGATGCATAGGGCACACGTTCAACTCTGACTTGCGTGCAGGAAGGCACACCTGTCAAGGATTTTGCGCGCAAATGGCAGAATGAGATTTTTTTTCCCTATATTTTTCATTTTTCTGCTTGTAGTGTGCTGGGCAGCCCCTAGTGTATCTTCCAGCACTTGTGTTGATACCCCATAGCTTCTGAGAACTCAATTTTTCTGCTTTCTGTAGGCATAGAGTTAGTTTCTCTTTAAATTGATTTTTTGCAAAAATATTCACATAGTTTAAGTAGGGGGAAAATTAACCATTTCATTCCAAACAATTTATGTTTTGCAAAAATTTGGTATTCACACTTAGGTTAACTAGTCCAAGTAAGTGGCCCAAGACCACACATGCATAAGTTAGTGTAGAAATTTTTTAGCTTAATTCAATTTTTGCATTTAGGAAATTTCCAGACTAGGTTTGAATCACTGATTAGAGCAAGTAATCTCTGCTACCTTTTAACCCTTCGGTGATCCTAGGCAAGCACATGAATGCTCTATTTTTGTGATTCACTATCTCCTTTTAGTTAGTCACATAGATTAACTAGGAATATGTGAAAGCAGCCTATTATCCGCACACGTTTTCATTTCTGAGCTAGGAACAAGATAACGTAGTTTAACTATGGGTTTTTTGTAAAGGATCACCGATATCCAAATGTTCAAATTATGAGCTTGTTCACCTTATGCTCACACACACTCACCCACTAAGCAAAGAAAGCCACCTAAAACTAACTTAAACAAACTCAATAAATTCTCCCCACAGGGGTCTCAAAAGAATTTATAGATTAAGTTAGGATCAAGGGGGTAGGCATCCAATAAGTTGCCTTGATCACACTTCATATTGAAACAAAGAAGTTGTGTATTTAGGGCGCTTCAAAATCCACCTATCAGCCCATAGAAAAGAAAACCCGAGCGCGGCATAGACCCGATTCAGAGGGGGTTAGGCTTAGGCGCAATGCGTGCGGTATTAGTTGGGGCTATCTAATCCGGCTGATACTCGGTACTGTTAGCTGACTACCAAGAAGCCCAAGACTCGAACACTCATGTGGTACGGTGGTTCTTAGTGGCCAAAAATTAGGGCATCCTTTACCTTATAGGTGACGATGTAGGTAATCGCCAGACCCTCTACCCTTACCTTGGTGGATTCTCTTCGACTGAATGGGGGCATCACCAACTCTTACGAGACAATGTGCCAGCACTTGCAAGAAATATTCTCAAGGCCCAGTTACTTTTGATTGTGAGAGGATGCACAGGTCTTCTAGGATTTTGAGTATCATGCACAAAAAAAACAAAAAACTATATTTTTTCTTGATTGATCACATAGATTAAGTTAAAGGGAAAAATATTTTATTTTCTCTTTATTTTATGTATGTGGCCATAATTTTTCTTTGACCTAGACTCTATTCCTTCAAATTTTCCCAAAACCTAACTTGGTCGACACCAAAATGATCCCAATGGAACCTCCTCGATCCAGGCATATTTTGGACCTCCCCCTATTACAGGGAGGGGTTCCAGGTCTTTCACCATTTAGGCATAAAAGACACAATGTTTCCACCGTCATTAGTTCATCCTTCATTGGAGCAACCATAGTTGGGAACCCTAGTCAGTCTCCCAACATCACACCGCACACCACTTCCCCCTCGACCCCTAGGGGGCAGAGGAGCACATCCCATTCGGGAAGCCAGTTGAACACACATTAGGCTACATCACAGACTAACCCTTGTTCTAACCAGAACTTGGTGTCTTCACACGTTTCCATGGCGTCAACCTCCCAGTCACCCTTCTTAGCTGCGTTGAATCTACTCGATTTAACCAAGCTCAAAAATGACCCCATCACACATGATCCTTCATGGCCTCCCATGACCACGAAGCTCCCTTCGGATATACCAAAGTTCGAAGGCAAGCAAGCAGAAGACCCAGGTAATCATATAATGACCTTTCACCTGTGGTGCTCATCGAATAGTATCATCGACAACACTATTCGACTAAGGCTATTTCAACGCACTCTTACGGGAGTAGCCGCAAAATCGTACGTGGAGAAACCTCCTACTTCACATGGAACCTTTAGCACCCTCGCTACCGCATTCCTCACTTATTTTCAGATACCCATTCACCATGATTCAGGAATGGAGTCACTAACCCATTTTAAACAAATCCCCGCCATCCATATCTCTGATCCTCTTCATGAGTGGAGGTGGCATCACAGTTTATGCAAAGCTAAACTAGATGATCTGGTCCTCGTAGATTTATTCTTGAAAACTCTGACGGCGGAGATTTCAAAGGATGTGGCACAAAAATACCCCACATCCGAAGAGGACGCAATCAGTAAATCCCAGAAGCTTGAACTAATTTATACGTAGTCAGGATACATTTACAATATCCTGCCTAATGCCCCATGCCTACAAACTTATCAATAATTGCAAGGCGCATCGAACTCTGCAAATGGACTAATTGGGTCAATGACCCAAGGTTACCTAGGCAGTAGTAGTTCCAATCTCGGTTATGCACATAATTCTACCCAGAACATGTCTCAACTCAGATTTCAAAGTCATCACATGCCTCAGCAAGATTTGACTAGTAGAGAGCAAGCGTATCACCAGGGAGGACCCTATCCTCTGATTGAGGGGACCCAATACACAGGAAGAAATATTGACGGAAGAGCTCCCCCCCAATGGCTAGGTGCAAACAAGGGACAACGTTATGCTCAGTCCCAAGCACACGACACACCTATGCAAACCAATGCTCAGGTGAACTTTGTGCAGTCGTCCCTAGAATCAACCACACTAGTATAACCTGGAGAGCTACCCTCCTAACGTGGTTAAGAAAAAATAAAAAAACAAGCCCAAAGGGAACCCTGGATAGGGGGCAGCAACCAGCAGCGCCCACCGTGATCCCATACTAGAGGTAACTCCAACCGGAATCGAAACCAGGAGCCGAGCAATGCCCAACGGCAAGGAAAAAGGCCACCTCTGCAAACAAACCATTCTTGTTCTATATGTGGTGAGTACGGGCACTATACTCACCACTTTCCTGATCTCCTTGAGCTAAAAAAGCTTCAGAGTAACCGAGGATAAGGAGGATCTTCCCAGCAACCCGCTGTTATGCAAGAACCTTTGCCCCACCAAGGGACGGTCAGCACTTAGCAACAAAACCCAAATGATTCCCGGAAAAACAACCTTGAAATCTACATGACGGGAGAAGAAATGTTTTTCCAAACACGGAATCGCAATTACGACACCCCACCAGACTCCACTACGTCAGGGGCTAGTACTAGTGCGTTGACTGCACCTTTG
This sequence comes from Pinus albicaulis, assembly GCA_034641835.2. Lineage (NCBI taxonomy): Eukaryota > Viridiplantae > Streptophyta > Pinopsida > Pinales > Pinaceae > Pinus > Pinus albicaulis. The sequence goes on along the minus strand of MU968411.1, from coordinate 99,730,696 downwards.
ACCATTTCAAATATGACTAGAGAACCATTGCCAAAGATGGCAAAGGGACCTAATAGGCGAGCAGGTAACTACTCCAAAGCGGCCCATAATTATAGCATCGTGGACGATTTAGCTCAATCACCCACTACTATGTCTACATTGGAGGTACTACAGTCGTGCCCAAAATAACGGAAAGCCCTATCGACCTTGCCGATACGCGCATGATGGATTTTAACTTAGAAAAAGCCACCCCTAGGCTTCCTTCCATGGTCGCATTCCAAATACCAGTTTCAGTACATAATATCACTATTCATCGATGTGTCATAAATGAGGGTGCATCGACATGCATCATGTCAAAAAATGTTTGGCAGAAGTTAGGTCCTCCCGAACTAAAACCCTCGATCATAATGCTTCGAGCCTACGACGGTCGTCCCTTGATCCCCGTTGGCGTCTACCAAAATCTCCCAGTCTGTTTAGCTGGCAAGACAATCCACATAGACATTGAAGTCTTGGACACTCACTTGGATTACAATATATTCCTTGGGCGGAGTTATATGTACACCATGTCTTCCATAGCCTCCTCCGTCTTCTGCATTATGATGTTCCCCCACAAGGATCACATCATTACTGTAGACCAGATGACACACAACGAGAAGCATCCCCTAACCAACACGGATGTAATTATAACCTATGTAGATACAGCCGTAGATGGTCTTTCACGGTACCAAGAATATGGCCCTGGCCAATTCAAACCGTCGTCTGTCCTAGGGTCATTCCTAGGAGATCCTCCCATTATCCCTGAGGTATCACCCAACGCCACAGGGGCCCCGGTGTGCATGATGTCCACATCAAGAACCGAGGTCAGTCAGGATATAGACTCAAGTATTAACGACACTGAGGCATCGACCACGACAACCTCTCTAGCCTACGCCACCTCCCAAACCCCTTTCCTCTACCCTCTAGCTGGCTTCATCTCCCAACAGGTTTTGGCAACATTGGTGTTACCCAACATATCATTGGTGTTCCTAGTTTGGTACCTCGTTCCCCCTTCTCGAACAGGAGCCACCAACATTACTACCACAGGGTTAAAGCCCCTCAGCCCCGAGGAGCCCTAACCAACCTGAGAAACGGTCGAGACCGCCCCTGCAAAGGAAGTTCCCATTGAAAAATCAGTTACCATAGCCAAGAAAACCACAAATAGAGGAAAGAAGATGGTGACCCCTAACATTCAAAGGGAATCACCAGTCTGCACCATATGAAATGTTATAGGCCATTTGACCCACATATGTCCGGAGCTGCACGAGTTAAAACCACTCCTTGGCTCTAAAGAAGATGCCTCGACACCACGCTCCCGTAAAAAGAAACCTACCACCATAGGTAAAGGAAAACCGCTACGTACCAATCACGCATTCTCTCTCTGTGGCACATATGGGCACTATACCCACCATTTTCCAGAGATACCACAGTATATGGATGCCTTACATGCGGTCGAGCGATCCTATCAGGAGGATCCCTCCATCCAGTCTATCAACGACGAGCCTCACACCATCCTATACTTACAAGAGGAACATAGGATTGTAGAATGGCCCCCAGTAATGCCCATTATACGTTGGACGCTATGCGATGAACGTGGCCTCTATCTCGAAGAGAGCGCAACCTTGGAACTCATTCACAGATGGTATCTAATCGAAAGGGTTTACTATGTAGGGCTATGGGCGACACAATTCCCATGCCCGTTATGCATCGACAATCACCTTTTGGAGGATTGTCACTACATACCTCACTTTTGGCTAGCCCTTGCTAGCCTCCGCTCAGCCATAGTCCACCTTTCCCAAGAAGACGATATGGACGCAGAGTCCACCGGTAGCTCCATGACCCAAGAAGATGAGATGAGCATATCTATTATGTTCTTGACAGCCGAAGAAGGGCCTAGCAAGGAACCCCTCGTTACCACCAACAACACTTCGCAGCAACGACCAACATGTACGTTATGCAAAAAGATGGACCATGTAGTCATCCATTGCCCCGATTTAGCAGCCTTCCAGCGCTGGTTCTCCATCAGACCTCGAACTGAAGTCGACGGAACTTTCATATAAAGGATATTCTGCCTGATATGTCAGGGTAATCATTATGATCGACATTGTACTTATGCCTCACATATTCATCCCACTATCGACATGATTAATGCCATAGAGAAGAGATAGGACGATCTCCGAGAATGAAATAAAAGGTACATCGCCGGATCAATGTCCCCACCTTTGAAATGGTGTGTCAAGCCTGACAAGACAGCACACCACCAAAGGGTAACCCCGTCCAAGCCTAGGATAAAATGTCGCCTATGTGATCTAAACGACCACCGAGTCAACCAATGTAGAGAACTCAAGCCCTTATAAAACAATCTCCGCATAGTCTCTTCTCTCCCCCAGAAAATTCTCTCCAATCAAGAGAAAATCATGTGCACTTATTGCCGATTTTTCTCACACTTTCACCATACGTTTAAGTGTATACATCTCCCCAAGCTGAGAGCAGCATGAGCTGCATTGAGTCTACACTCCACTAAAGAGGAAGACAAGTCTAAGCCAACGATACGGAAATGGAGATAGAATACAACCTCATATACGTCTGACCCTTTCCAAGCATCCACATCAGGAACAACGAGTAGCATAGAATCACACACTATCTACTTCGTTGGCTTAGTAACACCATGCACCATCTGCAATGGCCTGAATCATGCACCAGAGACATGCCCGTTAATGGAAACATTTAGGCACCTATGTGGCAGGCACAATTTCCACCTACCAGAAATTGACTATCCTAAGGGGGAACCTAACTTCAAGCCCATATAGAATCCCATTACGGAGATTATTCCCCCACCAAACGCCAATGATACAATCCACCATATACAATTTTTATCCGCTCATATTGGTGAAAGGATTACTGCCTCAACCCCGCCCCAGGATTTCCATCATAATCCTGTCATGAAAAACCAAGGCACCTTGCACTTTTTCATTGATTTCCGAAAAATCCAAAACCTGCATGCCGCCACCGAACTCCTTGATGACACCCAGCCTCTAGAATAATGCCTAGTACAACTAGAGCTAGTTGACGAAAGTCGGCGACAATCACTGCAACACAATGAGGCCCATAAGAAAAGGGTAAAAGCATCATTCGACTGCCACATCAACCCTCAGTCATTTACCGAGGGAGAATTAGTCCTTTTCTACGATGTCGCAAAAGAGGCCTTAGGGCCAGGAAAGTTCGAAACCCTGTGGAAAGGACCCTACAACATCAAACACTGCCTCCAACAAGGGGCATACATCTTGACAGAACCGGATGGGACCGGCCTCACTAACCCCATCAACGACCTTTACCTGAATAAATTCTACCCGTAAGGGCCCCCAAAGGCCCTTGCCCTAGAGTGAAAGTACACAAAACCCAAATCACCAAAATATTTTTGACTCGAAGACTTATGTAAAAAACATGCTCAAAGTGCCAACATGGATCGCCAAAATGAACCATATTTCGGATTTGCTGATGGAGCATCGTGATGGTCTCAAAATTTAGCTGTAGCCGCCTGGGTCATCTACCACCCCGATTGATCACCGCTGTGTTCCAATGGCGTGTGCATCGGATCAACAACAAACAATCAAGAAAACTATGACGCCATCATTGGACTTATGTGCGACACCCTCCATTGGGGAATTCAACGTATACATATCTACCTTGATTCCCAGTTAGTAGTATCACAACTAAACCGAAAATTTGAGACCAAAGACACACACCTGTTTAGAAAAGATTTGCGTGCCAAAAGATTAAGCAGACAATTTGATTACATCACATTTTCACATGTATCAAGGAATCAAAACCAAACTGCTGATCGCATAGCTAACAATATCCTAGACTGGAATGTATCTCGAATAAACCATCATCCATAAAAAACAAAAACATAAATATCCATCAGCATAACCAAAATATATAAACCGAAATAAATAGCACACCATGTAGAGCTGCAAAAAGATCTCTCATATATATATATACCAAAAAATATGTGTACCTGAGTACAAAAAATAGTATCGTTGGCCCACTAGCCAGCCCGAAGATACAAAAGTCGTCAAAAAATAAGGGAAGCATCCTCATAATGGGTGATTTCCCTGTGTACAAAAATTCTCTAGGGAGGTGCCCCCTCAAGAGGAGCACCTGGAGCACCTAGACCCACCACCGCTCCTAGTGCCACCATTGGAGCTGCTGTTGCCACCGCGATCACTACTTGACGTAGAGTGGGCCGATAATCCCTCTCGCGGGCCATCACTGTCTCTAACTAGTGTTGGGTGTAGGAATTACACTTAAGCAAACTCCTCAACACTTAATTTGTCAACCCGGGGGATTCGTAAACTTAGAGACGAAGCACAGGAAATGCCAGAGATGGTATGAATCTTTCTAATGTAAATCCCTACTTTCTTTAAAGGAAAGATTGCAGAATCAAATCAAAAGATAAGAAGGCAACTTGAACCACCAAAAATAATCTAAGACTGGAACGAGGAAGTATGCATTTGCAAGAGAGAATTAAAGATAAAATGCAATCACTCCAGCTAATGGTTGTTTAATCTACTGAGTGTGTGTTTTCCTTTAGTAGAGACACTTTAGAAATCTCGTTAGATGGGCCCTTAAACCTGCTTCCTTAGAGATTTCCTTCTTGCATTAATCTGTCCTGCACTAGTGCAGGATCAAAGATTTATGTAGAAGGTATAAATAGTGTCTTTACTGAAGTATTTTTACTTCATGCAAGGGCTCAAAATTTTCAAGGTTCAGAGCACTCAGATCTTGTGGAAAGAAACTGGTTCTTGCACTGGATCAGAGCTTTCTACACTTAGATTTTGATCCTTAAAACAAGTGTTCAATTATTGCAAGTGCTAGTTTTCTATCGAATCAAATTGCACACATAAAAGTGAATTTTTCTGATCTTAAAAAAATGCAGAAATAAAGAAACAATCATTTATACTGTCATAAACATTTAAAGAAAGAAAGAAAATTGCGGAAAGTAGATTAAGAAAACTTGTTGCATCACACCAACGTGCACTGGTGCAAGTTCATTTCTCCTGCTTGGACCAGGCGGAAAAACAAATTAAATAGAATTGCGGGAAAAGGAAATATCACACCAACGTGCACTGGTGTAGGTTTGTTTCTCTTGCTTATACCAGGCAGATGAAAGCCAATCTGAAATCAAGTGCAAGAAAGTAAATTGTAGGGAAGAAAATGCATCTACTTCACACAATGGATCCGTTTTCACTCAGACAGGAATACATGTGCTGAAAGTTAAATCACACTTTGATAATATAAACACACATTACAGGAAACAGAAAATAGGGTAAACGTGTTGGGTTGGCTGGGCCTGAGCCAACCAGCGCATTTCCCTTTTAAGTTAAAATGATGCTCAGTAAACTAGTCAATTCATCAGCTTAAAAACAGAGACACAATTTCTGAAACATGAGGTGGAAAACCTTTTATTAATTCATTGAGGCGAATACATGCATTAATACAATGTCCAGCCTAGATTCGGGCGATAACAAAACAACCAGTTACCGCCTATCAACTTCGCTCTAAAAACTATGCTCTAAGAACTCTCTCTTTTTCCAGGTCCTATTTACACTTTACATTATATAGATCTATTGGCCAAAGACCAAAATAGATCGTTCAACTGATTCATAACAAAATGCAGAATTTAATTTTGGCCTTCATGATAAGACGATTTTGAAAAACTGGCCATAGCTAACCATATTTCGCCCTTCACAGATTGGTCTTGGCTGCCTTTGAATCATTCGCTGTCATGGCTAAAGTGGCTCAATACGAGGCTATGATCGAGGAGGTTCGAATCTGCCGCGAAGATCTGTTGTGTTGGAAATGGTGCAAGATCTGATCCTGCACTAAGATCAGCAATCACAATAAGCACTCTAACTATCAAATAACCATTGGAGATATCGATAAGTTACAAAAGTTATTTAAAAGTAAGAAATCATGTAATAAATATTTAATTAATGCTAAATTGAATTAAAACATGAAGAACAAAGGTTTATACGAAATATGTGACCGTGCTTAGACTGGTGCAAGATGAGTGTGCATAAAGGAGGTGAAATAGAGGTAAATGGTTATGATTTAGGAAGGGGAAAATGGTAAAAAGAGAGAAAATTAGGGGGCTAACAACCAGACCTCCTTGAAGACATCCATAAAACCTTGGGTATACATACCCTAGGTCAAGCAGTCCACTCAACCTCGAAAGTCCTCAAGATTGGTCAATTGAGCCGTAAGAAGTATTGCAATGCGCACCTCAATCGCATCTGCATGAGCTCGCTAGGCCGAAACCTCTGCTACAGCGGAGCTGCTACCCTCACCAGAAGGTCCAACACCATCTCCACCAGGTCCACCGGCACCACCACCCGGTCCACCTGCATCACTTCTTCCTTGACCACCTCGAGGTCGTAGAAGAGGGTCGTGACCCACCAGTCGGGCCACTAGGCAACCTACCTCGCCAACATCTGCACGAGTAACCAAAATAATGTTAGTGTCAAGAACAAAACACATAAGAACATAAATACTCGAACAAATGCAAAAAAAATATACAACATACCCACAGGCCCCCAAACCTGCCTTCAAAGGACCCATATCGGGTCACACAGAAGCCACCTCCTCATCCAGGTCGGTCCTGGCAGTCCCCCAATGGGCATCGCCACCACCAGCCTCAGCAGCACCACCCTCTCGTACATAATGTTGCACAGGATGCTAGTGTACACAAATGACTTAGATCCATGTTGGACCTTCTTTAATTGCAACACCATCCCATCAAAACTAAAGCGGGCGAAATCAAAAAAGTGCCCGCCCCACAGTCAGTGTAATACTCCAACTTGCGAGCGAGATGCCTGATGTGGAGCAAACGACCCCGCCAGTCGCACAATAACTGCCAGAGCACACTGCTCTGCCACATTTTTCACTGATGCAATGTTGATGCACCCCTCAGTAAGAGGTGAAACATCGCAATTCCGCGTCCGGAATTTGTCTAGGTTCACTCTCCGAGCAAAGAGTGGGTACCTCAGAGCCTCACCCTGAGGCAGTAACCTGGTCACAAAGTAAATATCTGTCTCAGGACGGATCACCAGGTTCATCCCCCTCAGTACGAACATATTGTGCCTCTGATGCCAATGCTATATAATGTAACATAGCATTCGGTCCTGAGACTGAAGGAACTTGTTCTCATAAAACTTCAAAAGGCCCCATGCGGCCAACTGATGACGCACCCGAGCATCAGCAGCTAGAGCAGTCTGTATCTTGGGCCAATCCTGCTTTCTCCACACTAACCTACTAAGCGACACAGGCACCCATCAGTACAGAGAAAAACAGCAAAAAAATACAAGAAACCAAAATTTCCTGTCACTATGGCCTTTGCGTGCATGTTCCTCAGACAGGCACACTCTCGTGCGCCTGTCTTCTTCACAGGTGCGCCTTTGCGCGCAAAAATTAGGGAACAATGTGCCCTCGCGCGCCTGTCCCTCATAATTGTGCGCATGCAAGGTTATATTTTTCCTAGATCGCCCATGCAATCTAGGGAAAAAGTTGCTCAGAGGCTGTACAAAACTAATTTGTACGGCCCCCGGCACCATCAAACTGAAGAAATTACAATGCAGGACGTCATGAAAGTTACCTCGGCATAGTATCGCTAATCCTTGGTACACGAACTGACCGCAATGGCAAGAAAGGCTCTGCAAACACCTCTGATCTCCCAAAACTCAGCAAGTACAAATGAATAGGATTAGGGCCATAATCCCATATTTATCGCCCTTTTCTAGAACTTCGGAGGTCCATAATAGGGGATTATAAGGTCCATTCCGCAAACCGTAAGTTGCACCATCATTAGTATGCCATAACGAACGAAAGCGATGCCACACATTTGCTTTACAAGAAAAATAATTTTTCAGCGCCGGCAGGTATGCCCTCTCCCATCTTCTTTTAAAAAAAAAAGCTCCTGTATTTCAACAATATTTGATGAAAAGAAGATGCTTTCACTTGAAGTAGTTGTTTTTGCAGGAAGAACCCGCAGCCCGCTTACAACACCATCCACTGGAAATCCCGGAGCAGGTATCATTCTACCCCCAGCATGATAGAGTCCCAAAAAAATTTGGATATCCTGACATCATTTCTCCATCAGAAATAAACCATAGGGTCCTCATACCCGACCACGTTTATCATCACCTCACCCTGCACATGATAAACATCCGCGTTGGTTGGTAGAGCCTCCCCTCCATGGCACTTGTCACCCAAAGTAGACCATATATCACATCACAAGTGACACCATGGTCATTCCATTTCAGTCCTAGAAGCACCTCATGCCCATCCATTCATCATGCATAAGGTCAAATTTACCATTCAAACTAGAAACCCCCCTTCCCGGACGATCAGGTTGTACAATCAGATTGAAAGTGCACCTCTGCGCATTGCATTTGGCCCACCATACCTCCATCATCAGAATCCCATCTGTGACACTTCTTTATCTGCTTCATCAACCCCATACATGAGAACAACCAATGGGACCCCCACCCCCATCAAACACCATCCTCACACCTTTAGTGAGTGAAACCTTTCATGTTTTGGGGTACCCGTCTCTGTGTTTTGTACAAACCGAACCTCATTATTTTATTCTTTTGGTAAGTGTACAAAGACCGCCAATGATGCCCTTCGCCTCTTCGCCCTCATATGTCATCTTTTTCCCCATGGTAGTAGTCCCTCATTCCTCTTGGTTAGAGTATTTCACCCCCATGCACGCACCATCATGACATTCATAGCTGGTTCACACCCGCCCCGGAAGTCCTACCGACTCTAGGGATTTTCCCTTCAGAAATACCTATGACTGCTGCCAAGCTGCTAAAGTATACTCTGACCTCGGGCCACTGAATCCCCATCATCCGTTTTCAGTCACCTCTCACCAAAATGACTATGTTAAACCCATCACATCTAAGTCCCCGACACCTTAGGTCGACGACCCATGGTTCGGTTAAGACTTCCTTTTTGTCAACCTCGACAATTCTTTTCCAAAAATGAAGCAGTACCTTGGATCACCCCTCCAAATGAAAAGGGGTATCCTCGGGTGGCACTATGGGAGACATCATTGTCCACATATGTCATCGATCCTCCTGACATTCGACTACAGCAAAAGCTTTCATGTCACATGGTATCGTACCTAACAACCATTGCACTTTGATAAGATCCGTCGAAGACCTGTGCCTCCATAAGCGTCTCTGTCAACAATGCTTACACGGGAAGGTCCTATCCAATACATATGCGTTCATTGCGCAACTAGATGCCATACCAATTTTATGCATATGGGTACCACATTCCACCTATCGTCAAAGAAAAACACCCTGGAGGGCGTCATCAGTCGTCGTCAACAACTTCCAACATCACTACCACAGTAGTGACACAAACAACACATATATCTGTCAATTTTGTTTAACTAGCCATAGCATCACGAGCATGGGACATGCTCGCCTCATTGAAATTTTGTATATATGTTGTATATTTTATTTTCTTGCAGGGGTCCCTTAGGCCATGGTCATCTCGGAAATGGTGCAAGGTGTTGTCAATAACCAGGGTTGAGGGGTGGCATGTGGTGGGGGATGGAGGCGGATGGAGGCGATGGTTGGCAGGTTGTAAGGTGAAGAGTCATTGTATACAGAAAAATAAATCACGTGATTGTGAAACGATGCAAAAGAGAAGAAAAGAGATATCAATGACTTAGACCACTTCAAGGGGGAAAACTTCAATACATTACATGAATGAACAATTCTTGGATGATACAAATGACCAAAACCTCCTTCTATATATAGGAGTCCATGGGGCCACAATATAATCCTAGTGGGGCCACAATGTAATCCTAGCCTACCTAACAATAATAATGTAAGGGCACAATAATAACAATATGGGTGTTACAGGGGTACAAAAAGAACAATAAGGGGGGCTACACTAACATAATAAGGGACTACACTATTAATATAGGGACTTAACATGCCCCTCTCCTTCAAACAAGTGTTGTCCTCAACGCTTGATTATTTCTTTATGCTTCTGTATAGAATTCTCATCCTCCCATGTGGAATCTTCTACAGGAAAGTTCTTCCAGTTGCTGAGATACTCTGAAATTTATCGTACTTGTCAAGTTCTTTTTTCTGTGACTGCTTCAGAAATTATTTTGATGTGATGTTGATCTTCCTGTTGTTTCATTAGATTCTGCACCAAAGTTAGGTTATCCTTTGAGAGTTGGAGAACTTGTTGTTGATGCTTGATGCGATATTCCACTAATTTATCATCCATATTAGCTATTATTTGATCCTTCAAACCATAAAAATTAGCCTTAATTTCTGCTTTTAAACCATCTATGTCATCTTCAGTTGCTCTTCATAATATCAAAATTTGTTGCACTCGGTACCGTAATTTTGATATCTCATACTACAATTCTTCCTCTTCATGCCTCCTAGTATAGATTTTTGAGGGCTTAATGGGTATGGAATTATTTTTTGGAGGCATTATGGAACCCAATATGATAAAAATTCTAAAATATGCCCTTGGAATCACTTCAAAATACTTTTTCAAACAAATTTTATGCAATTTTAAAAACCAAATACGTACCTTTTTCTTGATTTTGAGGGGCTCGATATTGAAACTGAATTACCTTTGTGATTTCAGATATTCAATATGTGAAATTTGGCACTAAGGCATCCCTATGAATTCTCTTTAGAATGCCACAGGTATGACCTAATTTGGATTCTTTAAGACAAAGTTGTGCCCAATCTCCTACGATGACCTAATTATGGACTAGTTCAGTAGAGCGAACTTGTACGTATTTCCACGTGCCACTGTTTCCTCCTTCGGCTTTGAAATTTATTGACAAGAAACTACAGCCTGTGTACTTGCGATCAATTTTTACATAATTTCAATCTGATGCTCATAGAAAGAGTTATGAAGATTTTCCCACGATCACCTCTTTGAGATGAAATTCGGGAGCCTGAAAAAGTCATAAATTCCACAAACAATATCTCCGAAACTATTGTGAACCAATATCTAAAATTTTGCGACGATGTTCCTCAAGATTTCGGCTTCGTGCTCTAAAAATTTCAGCTTCTGAACCTTCGTAGAAAAACAACTATAGCGGAAAGGCCACGATGACCTGTTTAGGTTAAATTGAGGAGCCTGCAAAAAGACCTAACTTCCACAAATCATATCTCCGAAAATATTGCGAACCAAGCTCTGAAATTTTGCGATGATGTTCCCCAGGATTTCAGCTTCGCACTCTAAAAATTTCAGCTTTTGAACGTTCGTAGAAAAAAATTTATAGCGAAAATTCCACAATGACCTATTTGGAGCAGCGAAACCCTAGAATCAAAAGCTCTGATACCAAATGTTGTGAAACCAGCTCCAAAAATAGAAGAAAAGAGATATCAACACCTTATAAATAAGCCACTTTGAGGGGGAAACCCCCAATACACTACATGAATGAACAATTCTTGGATGATACAAATGACCAAAACCTCCTATCTATATATAGGAGTCCATGGAGCCACAATATAATCCTAGTGGGGCCACAATGTAATCCTAGTCGACCTAACAATAATAATGTAATGGCACAATAATAACAATATGGGGGTTATAGGGGTAAAACAATAACAATAAGGGGGGCTACACTAACATAATAAGGGACTACACTATTAATATAGGGACTTAACATACATCAGAAGATGACATTAATTAATGTCAAGCCTAAGGATTTACAGGACAGGAACACATTATGGAATCAAAAAGTATTTAAAACATCTAAGGTTTTGAGAAAATCAGATTTGAACTAGTCTTAAATGCTGAAATGTGTGCTTAATCCTTCGAGAAGAGCGCCTTGTGTGCGCCTTTTTTCTTGATAAGTGCGCTTTCCTGGAAATGGAAAAATGTCGCTTTCTGGGACCACACCAAGAAAAGAACAGTTACTCCTTATATGAAGCCACCTAAGGACAGCCACCAGCGCCTCCTTAGACACTACGTGAGCACACAAAGGAATATTTGAGCACAAAATGGAATCATACCTCTCCCTTGGGTCACCATCCATAATGTACCAAGGGAGGGAAGGAGGATTTGAAACTCCCCTATATAAAGCCACCAAGAGATGAAGAAATGGTGATCACATTGTTATGTTAGCCAAAGTTTCCCAAGCAACACCAATAGTGTGTGACCAGAAGCTGGAGCTGAAGAGGACTTGATCGTTGGCCACCCAACAATCCTAGTCCACCACGACAGAGAGAGAGGGAGACTGCATCAGAGGTAGAGCTTGGAAGGCAACATCCTTGCATCAGGACCTAGAGCCATTGCCTAGTTTCCCTTTGGCAAGTGGGTAAAATTTATTCTCCATTTCAAATGTTTAATAAGAAGAGGCCTTTGAGCCGTCGTTGGTATTATTATCGTTTTTAATCTCTTTGATAGCTTTTGTATATTTGTGTTTTAGTTTTAGTTTACTTTGAGCATACATTCACATACTTTTTTCACTGAATTTTGTGCTTTTGAGCTCCACCATTTTTTTCCTGTTACCAATAGTTTAAAGAGTAGACCACACTCTTTAATCTCGTGCAATTTCGTACACCTGTGTGACTAATCCACCACAACACTTCCCTTGTAAGAAGATCTGATACGCAGTTCAGGTATCCGAGCTTATGCTCAATGCCGAAGTCATAATCGTCAAGCCAAACTACCCATATTAGAATATGAACATTGTTATCTACGAGATCACGGTTTTCTTTTATCATGCCTGGCATGATTTTGAGATCGGTTCAGACTAGAAATTTTACTGGTTTAAGGTAAAGCCTGAAATGAATGATGCTCTTTTTACTGCGAGCACTTCTTTGTGTCTTGAAGGATAGTTAAGTTCTGCTCCATGGAATGTTCCTAAAGTGTAGCCGCATATCTCTTCTTTGCCATCTAAAATTTCTAATAGAATGCCTCTCCATGCAAATTTTGATGCATATGTTTCAAGGATGTAAGATCCTTCATCTGTTGGGAGTTTGAGTGGAGGAAGTTGCTGGAATTTTTCCTTGATTTTTTTCACCACTTGAGTCATGGCTTGGTTCCATGGGATTGGTGACTTATTCAATCTTTGTTTCAAGACAAATAAATCTTGAGCTTGTCCTTTATAAAATCGTCTGATATAATTCAGACTTCCAAGAAACCTTTGCAGTTGAGTTTTGTCTAGGATTTGCTCTGGGATATTCTGTAGGTTTAGAATAACATGGTTTTGTAGTGTGATACTACCATCAAAAACCTTTAAACCTAAGAAGTCTACATTTGTTATTCCAATCTCTATCTTTGATTTTGATAGAAATAATCTGTGTTTAACACAATTCTCATGAAATATTTGGAGATGCTTCAGATGTTCTTGGATATTCTTAGAACAGACAAGTAAATCATCAATATAGATAACTAACAGGTCTAATCCTCTCACTACATCATCCATTCTTTTTTGAAATTCACTGGAAACATTCTTTAAACCAAAAGGCATTAACTTCCATTGGTATTGTCCGTGCGGGACAATAAAGGTTGTTTGTAACAATCCTTGGCAACAATTCCAAATTGTTGGAAATGAGATTTTAGGTCGAATTTGCTGAAGATGTTACAACATTTCATCATTTGGAGAAGTGCTGCTTGATTTGGCAATGGATATGCTATTTTTTCAGCACTGCGTTCAAGCGTTTGTAGTTGATTACCATTTGGGGTTGGCCTCTTTTGATTTCTGAATGTTTGTTAACATAGAAGGCTCGACATGCCCATGGGATTTTTGCTGGTTCAATCAAACCCTTCTCAAGGAGATCATCTATCTCCTTTTGGCAATATTCTAACTCTGTTGGAATCATCAAAGTGGCTGATGCCTTCTGTGCTCGGATTTGAATGCCTTAAGTATATGGTAGATCGATCACATATTTTTCTCTTGCCCATAAATCATTGGGGATATCTGATGAACACTGTTGGATGATCTTTTCAGAGATATTTTGTAGGTTCCTATCGATGTGTCGTGGCAAAGGAAATGATCCTTTCTTTTTTCTGTACTTTGGTAGGTTTTAGTTGTTCTTGTTCCTGTACATGGGGAAGATAGAATGTACAAGTGGTTTTAAGGGGGATCTGTACAGTCTTACCAAATATATTTATAGAGAATAGGAGTTTCTGGTAATCAATAGATATGGGAGACCAGTGGGTAAAGAACTCTGAACCTAAAGTGATGTTGGCTGGGATATTGTCAAGTTCAAGGAATGTACAACGAACTGGATGGTCATGGATAGATACAGGGAAATCAATTACTTGGTGAGGAAGTGAAAACATGGAACCTATTATGGTAGCTCCACCATCCGTTGATTTCTCCCAATAATATGAAGGAATTGAAAAATGGCGAGCTAAATTGACTTTTGCCCCGGAATCAAGTAAGCAATCTAAAGAATATGGTTTACAATAAGGGGGACAAAATGTAAGAGGAATATACAATTTTGGTTGGCTGGCTAAAGCAATAGATTTTCTAGAAAAAAATTGGGTTAGATCTAGGGATTCTGGTCTTTGGGAATATTCAGGAGGAGAACTAGGTTATTCTTTAGATAAATGCTTAGGAGAGTCAAACATACCTGATAAGATATGTTGAATATCTTCGTCACATGAGTCGGAAATTTCTCTTTCAAGATCATATAAATAAATTTTTAATTTTTTAACTTCCTCAGCAAGTGTTATGATCTTGTCTTGTTTAGCCTTTATCTAGGCTCTAAAAGAGTCACATGTAGCTCTTTTAACTTTTTGCCTTGGAATATTCTTAGAAGTTCTATTTTCTTCTAGCCTATCTGGGTGCCAATCTAATGGGACTGAATAGAGAGTTTCTTTCTCTATTTGCTTGTTTGTCATAGTTGCAGAAGATGATGGCCTAGTAGCCTAATTTGCTTGAATGGCTGATTCTATCTGATTGATCTGCTTTTGAATGCACATCCATAGATTAATCTGAAACGGAGGAGTGTATTTGAGCTTATTTTTGAGCTCTTCAAGCTTATTAGTAGAGTTTTTAAACATACAGAATTTGTAACTCTGTAAGCTAATATCATCATCTGAACTATCATCAGGAGCAAAAACTTGCTGGTATTCTTCTTCTTCTTCTTCTGGATAATAGATTTCTCCAGAAGGTTCTTCATCAAGATGACAATAGAACAAGTCCCACATTGATGGTTCTAAAGTGTCTTGGAATAAAGCTGCCAACTTTGGCTTTCTAGCTTTCTGTGGATAGGCATTTGCCTAGTGTCCTTCTTTGTTACAAATAAAACACTTTTGTGTTTTAGCAGGAGTCGTTCGTTGTCTAAAGAAAGCTTTTCTTTTTTTAAATGGTTTTTTTCCATCTCTTCTATTGTGGCCCTCTGTAAGCTTCTGACCGAAACTTACCCTTTTGATCCTTGTACAGTTTTTGTCTGGAAGAGATGTGGCAGACTAGATCTCTGTTAAAACTTCCTTTCCCCCAGTTGGGTAATTGGCCAATTGTCTAGCATAATCGATTAGTAAAGAGTTTTTCATGCTCTTTAAAATATTTATTGACTCTTTTAGCCAAACAATGTTCTTCTATTAATTTCTTGATATGACCATGAGCCAATCACTTGAGTCATACTGAGCCTCAAATTTAGGTTTAACCTCATTTTACCTCATTTTCCCTTGTCCATTTCTATTTTAAACCCAATTGATCAATAAAAATAGTTAAAATTACTTCTAGAATGGTTTACATGACTGACTTGTTGAATTTTGTGATTGTTTCCATTGTTAAGCATTTTGACCGGAACTAGCTGCAGAATGCAAGCATTCTGTAGCTAACCGGCGATTCTGCAGCTACCTTTATGTTTGAGCATGTTCCAGGTGGCCTCTTGAGGAAAAACGCATATGGGCATGATCCCCGTCGTGCCTACATGGTGTGTTGCTCGTCATGGAAGAGGAAATGAATTCTGGGTACGGTTATGCACGTGGGAACACATTTGTGAAGGAAGACTCCTACTAGGACTGTCTCAGTCCGGGTGTCTTTTCTCCTTCACGCAGCCACCTCAAAGACTCCTAAGATGATTTGAATGAGAAATATATTCTAAATTATTATAAATATTGTTACTTGCATTACTTTATAAACTCTTGAGTGGGCCGAGAGCTTAGTTAGAAATTCTGTGTTAGATTTGCTGCTGGATTTTGTGTAAACTCTGTGTTACGTCTTTGAAGACACAGAGCATTATGTTCAAACTATTGCATCGTTAATGGAGCAGACAAAATTATCTTGAAGGCGTGATTTAATTTGGAGTTGAATGTCGTCAAGTGGTAGAGGGCCCCTGCCCCTTGCACGGATTTCTTTTGCGTAAACTAGATAAGTTTTTCCTAGCTGTCTTTACGTTCTGCATATTGAATTAGTAGTTGTTTTGTTTTATATACTGTAGTCGTACTCATTCTAGTTCTTCCATAAGAAGAAACTCTTCCAACAGATCAAAATGATGAATGTTTAAATGACTATGGTATTGTAGGATAGGAGTTAAACTTGTATTTGTTTTTTAACTAGCTACTGTAGTCATATTCGTTCCAGTTCTTCCACAAGAAGACACTTTGCCAATAAATCAAAATGATGAATGTTTAAATGACTATGGTATTGTAGGATAGGAGTTAAACTTGTATTTGTTTTTAACTAGAGTTAATCGTAGTTATATTCATTCTGGGCTATTCCATAAGAAGACATTCTTCCAACATATTATAATGATGAATGATGAATAGCTATAGTACTGTAGGAATTAGTTGTAGTTTTTTCTTTTCACTATCACAGTTGCACTTGTTCTAATCACTCTTCCACAAGAAGAAATTCTTCCAAGACATCCTTAAGAAGTTCAAGATATGACCGTGATGTGATAATTTAGTTTTTCATTTGCTTTCAGTTTATTTGCTTTCAATTGCATACAATTACACAGTCAGAACTGTTCTACCTCTTCCACAAGAAGGAACTCTTCCAAAATATCACTAATGATGAACAAACAGATTGTGTAACTTTATAGAATAATGCATGTTAGTTAGAACGCTCCAGAGTTTCATTTTGCATTTAATTCATGTCCAGCTACTTCGTTTCAAGTTTGATGATGACTTATAGTTTAACATTGTTCTAGTTTAGAAGCATCTTAAACTCATGTTTAAACTAATTCACTGCACTTGCATCTCATAGTTACAATGTCACCCTTTGCACAAGAGATCACTTTAGTTGAGAGATTCATATGTTCTTCATTATTTACAACATCTTTGTTCAAACCACCAACTGGATCCATAAACTATAGGAATGCAGATAACACCATTACAAGGTCTGAAATATCTCAAGAAATCCCTCATCATAAATGTGGCTCTTCCTCAAAAGAACTATCTTGAAAAGAAACCAATAACTCTTTGAGTATAGGCTCTGGCAATCTAATTGAAATTGGCAGAATAGAAATAGGAATTAGTCATGGAATAGATGAGCCAAGATATTAGAATGTTGCATCATGATTAGTGTCTAATTGTCTAGTTAGAAAACTTATGATTATTTTCAAGTCTAGCTTGTCATTTGTTTATGAAAGCATATCAATTAAGCTTTGCTTTCTTATTCAAATAAGCAGTCCCATGTTGCTTCAGTGTTTTTGATTACATTTTCCATACCATACATTAGGCTCAACTGTGTTTTTGACCACCAATTTCTTTTCATTAGTTTTCTAGGCATTTTCATTGTAAACATAAAACTTCAAAAGACCAAAAACATCATAAATCAACATAAAAGACCAAAACATCACAAAAAACTACACACAACGCACTAGGAAACAAGCACCTAGGTACATATGGTACACTTCACTTCAGCAGTTTACAAATCCTGGTTGACAATTAAATGAACTCAGTTTAGGAGACTAGATTGAGACACAACATTTTGGCGCCGTTGTCGGGGAAGTGAAAACTAGGTAACCTTTGTTTCTTAGCATCCAAAAACAATTTTATGCGTAGGGAGAGAGATTCAAGGGGAAGATTTATAAGCAGCAGAGGCATAAGTTTGACATCTAGAACACCACTTGTTTCATCTAGATCCAGAACTAGTACACCTTCAACTCAAACCCATCTTCCATCCTTTACTGATCCTGGACTTCTAGAAGATCTAAGGTCACCTATTCCATTAGAGAAACCTTCCACTTCATCCACTAAACCTGCCATAGAAGAGGATCCAAAAACTTTTGTTGAGGATACAAACTTTTCTACTTCCACAGGAGAGTCAACCATGGCAGAAGAAGGAGGAGGAGGAGTTGTTAATGGAGAACACACATTAATTTGAGGAGGTAGAGGTAGAGGTAGAGGAGAAGGAGGAAGAGGAGGTAGAGGTGCAGATGGAGGAAGAGGTAGAATAGGAAGCTCTTTTGGGTTCCCTATACTTGATGAAGAGACCAATACAACCATGAAAAACATTTCACCTTCTGTCCTTCCGAACTTCTATGGACTTAAAACTGAGGATCCTGAAACTTTCTTATTCGAATTTGAAGTGGTTTATGAGCTTAAACAGTAGTTCCATTAGGACATGGGAAGACATGAAACACGCATTTCTAGAGAGATACTTGGATTATTGTATGCCGGTTAATCATAAGGAAGAAGTGTTCAAGATGTTACAAAAAGAAGATGAAAACTTAGAAGATTTTTTGGAAAGATTTAAATACAACATAAAAAGGGCACAAATGGAAAACCTAGATCAAGACACTTTAAAATCTCTTTTGTTGAAAACCATTAGGGATGAATGGTTGGATATCCTTAACATGATGGGAAAAGGGGATATATCACAACTCACATTACCTGAAATATCTGAGTTATGTATCAACCTTCCAAGAGGGAAATCTAAAACTGTCAAAGGTCCAAGAGATCCTGCTCTTGCAAGGGCAAGTAAGTCTGCTTCTGGGACAGTAAGTAGATCAGAAATAGGACACATGCTTGATGATTTTAAATCTGACATCCTAGGGAGTCTTAGTGAACAAATAGACACCCTCAAGATACAAAACAAGCAAAAGGCTGAATCTGATGCCTTGGCAATATTTTGTCCCAAATGTAGGAAGAAACATGCCTTGAGAGAGTGTCCTCTAGATGTAAAAGTTGTAGAAACCTGTGTTATTTGTTCTGAGAAGCATGAGACCAAGAATTGTCCTT
Source organism: Pinus albicaulis (assembly GCA_034641835.2). NCBI lineage: Eukaryota > Viridiplantae > Streptophyta > Pinopsida > Pinales > Pinaceae > Pinus > Pinus albicaulis. The sequence continues at coordinate 99,711,475 of MU968411.1, read as the reverse complement.
CTCTTCCTGGTCTCAAGGCTGTTTTTCAAGAAGAAACTCCTACAGACTCCACAGAATCTCTTAACTTTGTATCTATAAGACCTTGGCAGGGATCTCAGACACAAGGATTTCATGATCAAATGTATAATCAACCTCCACCTTGGAATTCTTGGCAGCAACCTTGGCCCCAATTTCAAAATCAATCTCAAGCTTGGGCACAAGGATCACAAGGTCCCTATGGAAGATACTTTCCATATTATCAGTATCCACCATCCTATCCACCATATCCACAATTTTATCCTCAAAATCCTCAACAAAATTTTCCTCAAAATCTTCAACAAAATTTTCAACAAAATTCACAACAACATCATTTGAACCAACCTCATCAAAATCAACCACTTCCATTACCATTCCCTCAAAAATCAAATCAATTACCATCTCAGCCCATACCAAACCCCAATAATAAGAACCCCCAGAATACATACATGATAGAAGGACAACAATTTCCAACTTATTTAATTACTCCTCTAGACCTTAGTGATGTTCAACTTAGGTCTGGAAGGATACTTGAGAAGAGGAAACCTTCCGTGATCATACAAGAACAAGATAATTCTGAGGAAGACTCCCTACGGGTTAATAAAAGTCTTGAGGAAGAAACATCCTTTCAAGGCCAAAACATTGAAAAACTGAAACAAAAAGATCCAATAAGCCCAACCCCAGTATTAGAGCAACCATCCACATCTACTTCTATACCTCCCTTTCCGGAAAGATTACAAATTGACAAAGGTGTAGAAAAACAAATAATGGTGCCTAATTATGATTTCTTGGATGAATTGATAAATGTTTGCATTAAAATTCCATTATTGCAAGCCATCAAGGAAATCCCAATTTTAGCCAAAACAATAAAGGAGTTGAGTATGAAGACAACAAAGAAAAGAATAAGAGAAACCAAGAAAATTCAACTGGTAGGACAAATAGCAGACATTATGATGGGTAAGACTACTATTCCAAAGTACCTTGACCCAGGAAATCCAGTTGTCAAAATTCACATCAATGGAATTGAAATTCAAAACACACTCATTGACTTAGGAGCAGCAATAAATATCATGAGTAGACAAATCATGGACAACCTGAAACTTCCTAATCTTCTCTTTACACCCACACTATTACAACTAGCAGATAGATCTGTGATCAGACCAGATGGGGTAATAGAAGACATTCCAGTGTCCCTAGACTCTTGGGAGTACCCTATGGATTTCATGATCCTGACACCCAAGAATAATCTAGGAGGCCATCCTGTTATACTAGGAAGACCTTGGTTGGCTACAGCTGATGCTTTTATTAGTCGTAGGTACGGTGATATGTATATTTCTGATGGAAGTTCAACAAATAAATTCACTTTATATCCTCCAGCTAGGACAATTACAGATTTAGATGACACTCAATGGATAGAGGATGAAGAATATTTACAACCACTCTTCACAATTTCAGAAATTAGTGAAGATAATCAAATTCTGAATACTCTAGAAAATTTTGAATCTTCTCCAGAGCACAAACAAGAATCATTTCAAGAGAGATCCAATATTGAGTTCTTGTCATCTAGACAAATGTCTCTTCATTCTATGGACAAATTTGGCAGTTCTACAAGTGAAATTTTTCCAGGCAAAACCTTGAATATAAACAACAACCTGGAAAAATCTCAACAAGAAGAGCTAGTCAAAGTATTACAGAGACATTCTTCTGCATATGCATGGGAATACACTGACATGAAAGGGATAAGTCCCAAGACTTGTACTCATCACATCTATATAGAGGCAAATTGCAAACCAATCAGACAACCTCAAAGACGGATGAATCCAAATCTTAGGAAATTGTCAAGGAAGAATTACAAAAATTGTTAAATGTTAACTTCATCTATCCTATTTCAGATAGTCAGTGGGTTTCCCCTTTAGTAATTGTACCTAAGAAAAATGGAAAATGGAGGGTGTGTGTTGACTACCGAGAACTGAATAAAGATACTCTTAAAGACCATTTTCCTTTACCTTTCATAGATCAAGTATTAGATACATTAGCAGGTAAAAAGTACTTTTCATTCCTGGATGGATTTAGTGGTTACAATCAAATCCAAGTAGCACTTGAAGACCAAGATAAAACCACATTTACTTGTCCTTGGGGTACTTATGCCTACCGAGTATTTCCATTTGGATTGTGCAATGCACCTGCAACATTCCAAAGGGCAGTATTAGGAATTTTTTCTGATCTAATACATGACTGTGTAGAGGTGTACATGGATGATTTCACAGTTTATGGGGACACATTTGAAGAGGCTTTAGAAAACTTGGAAAAAGTCTTAAAAGATGTCAAGAAGCAAACCTTTCACTTAGTCATGAAAAATGTTTTATGATGTTCACTGAAGGTATTGTTTTAGGGCACCACATTTCAGGGGATGGGATTAGAGTTGATGAGGCGAAAGTTGAAGTCATTTCTAACCTATCCATTCCAAGTTGTCAAAGATATGTAAGAAGTTTTCTAGGATTTACGGGGTACTATCGGAGATTTATAGAAAACTTCACCAAAATAGCATCTCCTCTCTTCAAATTACTCACCAAAGATTGTGAATTTAAGTGGACTTCTGATTGCCAGTTAGCTTTTGAAACCCTGAAAACCAAAATTTCTGAAGCACCTATATTAAGGGGACCTAACTGGAAGTTACCTTTTCATATCTCGACAGATGCTTCCGATACAGCTCTAGGAGCAGTATTGGGACAGAAAGATTTAATTCCCTATGCCATTTATTATATCAGTAAAAATTTGACTCCTGCAGAGTTAAACTATACTGTAACTGAAAAAGAGTTTTTAGCTGTTGTTCATGCCATTAACAAATTTAGACACTATATAACAGGCTATGAAACTTTTATTCACACTGATCATTCAGCCATTAGATATTTAATGAATAAATCAATCACTAATGGTAGAGTTATAAGATGGTTGTTATTATTGCAAGAATTCAACATTACTATTCTAGATAGGCCTGGAAAACAAAACACTGTGGCTGACTTCCTGTCTAGAATTCAAAATATCAAAGATGACACTCCGGTTGAAGATCAATTTCCCGATGAATATCTTTTTGCAATCTCTACTCAAACTCCATGGTTTGCTGATATTGCTAATTATTTAGTTTCGGGAAAATTTCCTTCAATTATGAATGCAAGGGATAAAAGAAAAATCATTTGTGATAGTGCAAAATATTCATGGGTTGCTAATGAGTTGTACAAGACAGGTCCAGATTTGATCATTAGAAGGTGTGTTCGTGAAGATGAGATGCTTGAGATTCTCAAGGCATGTCATGATGAACCTTGTGGCGGACACTTTGCAGATAAGAGGACAACTTATAAGATCCTTAATTTAGGATATTATTGGCCATCCTTGTTTAAAGATGCTAAAGAGTATGTCAAAAGGTGTGACAGTTGCCAAAGGGTAGGGAAACCTTCTCCTTCGGGTGAGATGCCATTACAACCTCAGGTACATATTGAACCTTTTGAAAAATGGGCTTTGGATTTTGTAGGACCTATTAGTCCTCCATCAAGACAAAAGAAATATATATTAGTTTGCACTGATTATGTTACTAAGTGGGTATAAGCTAAACCATTACTTGTTGCTAATGAATCATCTGTAGTTACTTTTCTTTTTGAGGATATTTTCACTCGTTTTGGTGTCCCAAGGGAAATTGTTACAGATCAAGGAGCTCAATTTACAACAAGGCTAGTGGAGCAAATGATGGAGAAGTACAAAATCAGACATAGAACATCTACTCCTTATCATCCACAAGCAAATGGTCAAGTGGAATCCACTAATAAAGTCATTGAAGGAATCCTAACAAAGACTGTTCATCTACATAGAGGAGATTGGGTAGATAGGCTTCCTGAAGCCTTGTGGGCCTATAGAACTACATGGAGAAACACAACAGGCCATACTCCTTATGAGCTTGTTTATGGGAAGCAAGTTTTGTTTCCCATAGAGTTCCAAATTCAAACCTTCAAGATGGCAGTTCAGCTAGGACTTGATTTAACGGAGGCACAGAAGCATAGACTGGAGAAAATTAATGAATTGGATGAGATCAGACAAGATGCAGTTCAGAAAACAAGTCTAGTCCAACAACAAAGGGCTAGATGGCATGACAAGTACATCAAAGAGAAGAAATTTAAAGAGGGTGATTGGGCTCTCTTGTTTGATTCAAAATTCAAGGATTTTCAAGGGAAATTTCAGACACATTGGCTTGGGCCATATGAAATTGTTCGAATTTTTGATAATGGGGCAGTAAAAATCAGAACTATAGATGAAGAAGAGGTCACTTTTCTTGTGAATGGCCATAGGCTGAAGCTATACCACAAGCCACTCTCAAGAGAAGAGTTTGTCAAGAAGTTCCAAGGAGACAATGATGTGAAGTTAATGAAGAAGAGTCTCTCTTCTTCATCAACTTGATTAAATTTTCTGAAGCATTTCTCTCTTAAAAAAAAAGAAAAAAAAGAAAAAAAAAAGGTATAAAACATGAAAACCAATCACTGATTGGCATGTTTTATACAGAAAAGATAGGGTGAAAATCAGAGTCTCTCTGACACTCTAACTTTTCCCATTTTTGTTTCTAAGCAGCTGTTATAAAAATCATAAGTTCAGTGCCATAGTACTTATGATTCATTTCATCTCAATCCATTCACTTATCCATCCATACTTCATCTCATCCATCATTCACATTTCACTCCATTCCACATCTCATTCATTACACTCCATCTTCCATTCACTTCATTTTCATGTCAAAACATAGAATTTGATATCTTGCTGTAAGTGAATAAAAATATGCCATGAATTGCAGTACAGCCCTTATGTTCCTTCATTCCATGAACTGAATCCATTTTATTCCATTATCCACTTCATACATATCATAATCCATCATCCATTTTCATCCATTTTCATAACATTTCACCCATCCTTCAGAAACACTTCATTTTCATGATTAAAGTGTTCTACAGGAACATTCTGCAGCTCAGTGAACATTCTGCAGCTGATCAGCCTTTCTGCAGCCCGACAGTCCGTTCGCAGCTATGAACCCTGAAGGCATCAACCAGCAGACATCAGAATTACAACAAAGTGATCCAGTGAATTCATGAAGCAAAAATATCAAGAAAATTGTGAAAGATTCCTCCAAAGATGAGCAGAGAAGACAAAGGCTACAAAAACATCAAATAAAGGGTAGAGGTAACAAATTTAAATTACGATGGCACTTCATAAAAGTTTAGCATAGTTTAGTTGTGGATTATTCGAAAAGTTGTTTTAATTGTTTTATTGATCAAACACCAAACAAACCCTCTACAGACTTTGTATTAAAATCTTCCAATTCAAATTTTCTATCCGATAGCATTTAAGCGGTGAAACGGCCAAAGAATTTGAATTTCCCACGACTCTTAACCAAGTTATTTAATGATGAAGATTTTTCCTGCCGTCGTAAATCCTCCGCCGTCTCCTCAATCATTAATACAATCCTCCACCTCACTCCACCACTCTATGCCGTGACCATTTGCCATAACTTCATTCCGTAGCCAGTATTCCATTCCGAAGACAGAGGCATCATTATCATCAGGAGCAGATCAGAAGAGGTAAAATTGGAAGTATAACGGTGTGAGAACTCAAAACCACTTGATCCCGTGAACAGATAGCATATCACTGTGAACGAAGTTTGGAGCATTTTCACTGTCAACACAGAATTGTGGCCGTGTAGAGTTTAAAGTCTGTTGTTACCCGAGACAGAGATGCTGTAGTGTTGAATTTGAAGCATACCATTTGCTATTAGAGACAGAGGTTGAGTTTGAAGTCTGTTGTTATCAGAGACAGAGGTTGAGTTTGAAGTCTGTTGTTACTAGAAACAGAAGTGTTTTTCAGTGATTGAGTTTGAAGTCCTTATGTTACCAAAGACAGAGGTATTGCACAAAAAGAAACTTGAAACCATCTCTCATTGTCTATCAGAGACATATTAGCTCGAAATTTGAAATTGCTTTCATATCATTCCAAAAGTTCAACAGAAGCACATCAGTCCAAGGTTTCGAAGGCATTTTTCATTATCAAACAGAGGCATACCAGCCAGAGGTTTTGAAGCTGTTGCTATTATAAATCAAAGGTATGTCATTCCAAAATTGAAGCCATTTTCATTTAGAACTTGAAGCCATTTTAATCCAAAAGTAAAAGACATTGTTTTGTGGGTAGAGAAGAGTGTTAATTTGATATTGAAAAACATCATGGGTTTCATCGTAAGGACTGAGCCTGTGGGATCAAAATATTTAGAAGGTTACCCACAATGCAAGGAAATGTTACAACAAGTAGGATGGCTCTAATTCTTGGAAAAATTTAATGGCTTCCATAAGGAAGTCACCAAAACATTTGCCAGATCATTCCAAGGTACTGAAGTTGAAATAGGGGATGTCAAGTTTACTGTTACTGAAGTTTTTATAGCAGAGGCTACAGGATTGTCCAGAACTGGAGAAAGATGGTTTAAAAATAGGGAATTCCACAATGACTCCTGAAAACAAATTTTGAAATCACCAAATATGGATGTTAGTGTGTTCAAGAAAGGAATTCCCAGTACAGCATTGAAAAGCAAATGGAGAAACATACTACTTCTTTTACAAAAATTTGTTACATGTGAGGGTAGATATGGGAAATTTTATGTCTACCACATTAGACTAATGTTGCATTTTCTGGGAGAAGATTTGAATCTACCATATTTCTTGTATCAAAGTCTGAAGAAAATGGCTTCCTGTGTTCAGAGAAGAGTTCAGTTTTTAGAAACAACCCTGTATCATCATGGGTTGGTCAAAATTTTAATTGAGCATCATCTATCTAAAACAAATGATACATGGGATGATTTCTTAATAAGAAATCATTTTGAAGAAGTAAAAGAACTATCACCTGAACCACAGCCCACAAAGAGAAGTAGGAAATGGAGGACTTCAAAAGGTAAAATTGACAAACCAGTTCAAGAAAGCAGTGAGGAAGTCATTTTGGAGAAGTTGACTCGAATCAAGAGCCAACTAAAGGAAAAGAAGATAATCAAGGAATCTGTTATAGAGAAAGGAGAGGGGTCCTCTCAGCTTAAGAGAAGCCATAGATTAAAAGGAAAACTGAAGAAAACATCAATCAAACAAACAGGGGTAATCAATATTGAAGATGAAGAAACATCCATGGAAGAGTATGATGATGAAGATTTTTATGAAGGCACCCCTGAGATTGATCCTGATCAACAGGAAATCTATGATTATGTGGAAAATTTAGAAAGGACAGCTTCAGAAAGAGAAGAGAGAACCCCCAGTCCTCCACTGACTGAAATTGATATATTAAGGAGGGATAGGTATGAGTTGGAATTATTGAATAGACACATCAAAAATGAGAATGAAATTCTCAAAGATCAAATCAAGCTCAAGACTGACATGAACTCAACCTTATCCTTGCATATAGACAAAGTGGAGAGGACCAATGAGAAGATGAAGACAAGGAACAAAAAGTTAATCAGGGCACTCACAAACCTCAGGTTCAAACTTGTGATCAGGAAACCCAGAAGGCCTCTAGCTTTCACACAAAGGAGAAGAAGGGGATTAGATGTCCTTGCAGAAGCCTCTGAATTCATAGGATAATTTGCATGAGGACATGCAAAGAGACAACAGTGGGGGTATGTTGAGTCTCAAATTTGTGCTTTCCTTCACCTCATTTTACCTCATTCTCCCTTGTCCATTTCTATTTTAAACCCAATTGATCAATAAAAATAGTTAAAATTACTTCTAGAATGGTTTACATGACTGACTTGTTGAATTTTGTGATTGTTGCCATTGTTAAGCATTTTGACCGGAACTAGCTGCAGAATGCAGGCATTCCATAGCTAACCGGCGATTCTGCAGCTACCTTTATGTTTGAGTATGTTCCAGGTGGCCTCTTGAGGAAAAACGCATATGGGCATGATCCACGTCGTGCCTACATGGTGTGTTGCTCATCATGGGAGAGGAAATGAATTCTGCGTACGGTTATGCACGTGGGAACACATTTGTGAAGGAAGACTCCTACTAGGACTGTCTCAGTCCAGGTGTCTTTTCTCCTTCACGCAGCCACCTCAAAGACTCCTAAGATGATTTGGATAAGGAAAGACATCATTCCTAAATTATTGTAATTATTGTTACTTGCATTTACTTTATAAACTCTTGAGTAGGCCGAGAGCTTAGTGAGAAAAATTTGTGTTAGATTTGCTGCTAGATTTTGTGTAAACTCTGTGTTATGTCTTTGAAGACACAGAGCATTATGTTCAAACTATTGCATCGTTAATGGAACAGACAAAATTATCTTGAAGGCGTGATTTAATTTGGAGTTGAATGCCGTCAAGTGGTAGAGGGCCCCTGCCCCTTGCACGGATTTCTTTTGCGTAAACTAGATAAGTTTTTCCTAGCTGTCTTTACGTTCTGCATTTGAATTGGTAGTTGCTTTGTTTTATCTACTGTGGTCGTACTCATTCTAGTTCTTCCATAAGAAGACACTCTTCCAACAGACTAAAATGATGAATGTTTAATGACTATGGTATTGTAGGATAGGAGTTAAATTTGTATTTGTTTTTAACTAGTTACTGTAGTCATATTCGTTCCAGCTCTTCCACAAGAAGAAACTCTTCCAATAGACTAAAATGATGAATGTTTAATGACTATGGTACCGTAGGATAGGAGTTGAATTTGTATTTGTTTTAACTAGATACTGTAGTTATATTCATTCCAGTTCTTCCACAAGAAGACATTCTTCCAACATATTATAATGATGAATGATGAATAGCTATAGTACTATAGGAATTAGTTGTAGTTTTTGCTCTTCACTATCACAGTTGCACTTGTTCTAATCACTCTTCCACAAGAAGAAATTCTTCCAAGACATCCTTAAGAAGTTCAAGATATGACCGTGATGTGATAAGTTAGTTTTTCATTTGCTTTCAGTTCATTTGCTTTCAATTGCATACAATTACACAGTCAGAACTGTTCTACCTCTTCCACAAGAAGGAACTCTTCCAAAATATCACTAATGATGAACAAACAGATTGTGTAACTTCATAGAATAATGCATGTTATTTAGAATGCTCCGGAGTTTCATTTTGCATTTAATTCATGTCCAGCTACTTCGTTTCAAGTTTGATGATGACTTATAGTTTAACATTGTTCTAGTTTAGAAGCATCTTAAGCTCATGTTTAAATTAATTCATTGTACTTGCATCTCATAGTCACACTGTCACCCTTTGCACAGAAGATCACTTTAGTTGATAGGATTCACAAGACAACCTTCATTATTTACAAATATCTTTTTGTTCTGAAAACCACCAGTGATCCATAACCATAGGAACAGAAGATAACACCATTACAAGGTCTGAAATATCTCTGCAAATTCCTCATCATAAATAGGGCTCTTCCTCAAAAGAACTACCTTGAAAAGAAACCAATAACTCTTTGAGTATAGGCTCTGTGACATTCAATTGAAATTGCAGAATAGAACTAGGAATTAGTCATGGAATAGATGAGCTTAGAATAGAATGTTGCATCATGATTAGTGTCTAACTGCCTAGTTAGAAAACTTGCATATTTAGTGATTATTCCTCAAGTCTAGTTTGTGTCATTTGTCTAAGAAGTTATCATCAAGCTCTTGTTTCTATTCAGTCATAGTTCAGATGTTGCTTCAGTGTTTTTGATTACATTTGCCATTCCATACATTAGGCTCAACTATGGTTTTGACCACCAATTTCTTTTCATTAGTTTTCTAGGCATTTTCATTGTAAACACACTTCAAAAGACCAAAAAAAACATCATAAATCAACATAAAAGACCAAAACATCACAAAACACTACACACAACGCACTAGGAAACAAGCACCTAGGTACATATGGTACACTTCACTTCAGCAGTTTACAAATCCTGGTTGACAATTAAATGAACTCAGTTTAGGAGACTAGATTGAGACACAACACATACCTTGGAGCAAGATATGCTTTTATTTGAAGTAAATTCATAGTAGCAGGCAAAGAACCTGGCATACTTTGAATATACCTCTTGATATAAGCAAGATCTGCATAAGCATTTCCTCTGATGAACCAGTCTTGCATTTGGAAAAAATATTCATCTAACAATTCAAGATTACCAAGCTGGTTACTAAGAAATAACTGTGTAATTTTTTCTGGATCTTCATCAACAGTTAATCCTACAAACTGAGCTCTCAAAGAAGAAAGTAATTGTAGAACGAGATCAACATGATTTAAAATTGAATTTTTAGATTCAATAGTAGCATAATGCCACCATGTGTTAGCTAATACTCCAAACCCATTCACAATCATTTGTGCAATGTCTCTTTGTGTAAGAGTGGGGTTATCTATTTGTTTTTTGGTTTCCTAGCTAGGTATTAGAATGATTGCATTCTCAATTTCTATTTTGGGCTGGCAATTCACAAACAACATTGGTTCTGCAGGCATTGTTTGAATGACTACACTCATTGCTGAAACTCTTGTGTTTTCAGTATCGATTGGAGTTCTTGAGATTTTTCCAGGTTCTTGTTTGATATAAACAAGATATTGTTTTATTTGGTCCTTTTTGAGGGTAGGACCCTTTTCTTTCTCCTGTTGCAAGAAGTTCTTGACTGTAAAACTAGCTTCATTAATTTTTTCAGCTAGTTTTGTTTCTAGAGTTTAGCATGGCTAAAAATATATGTCATTTTTATTTTATCTTGTGCAGTGGGATCATCCTTAAACATTGCAGACTTTCTAGGTTTATCCAGTAATGAATTATCAGGCTTCCTTGTAGAAGATCCTAATTTCTAAATGATTGGTATAGTTATGGATAAAACCTGATTTATTGCTGATAGTATTTTGTTTATTTTCTCCTGATCTTCAAGTAATGGAGAAAGGTCAGCAACTTGGTGTTCTAGCAATTGGAATCTTGCTAGTATACCTTCACAAACAACCTTTTCTTCAGAGTCTGCTTGTCTAACATTGAGAACATCTTTGTGCATGTCATCTATATTTTTTGTAGTAAGATCTATCTGCAAATTAGTATAGTTGAGTTGTGAGGTAGTAGTTCCAGAACTTGTAGTTTCCGAAACTGTAGAATAAGGGACAAATTCCTTTTTCTTTTGGCCATCCTCATCATACTGTCTAAAAGAAAAATATGAGAGGTTTCTTCCTAGTATATAACTTTCTTTTCCTGTTTGGACTTTAATAGTATGTGTTGTTTCTTCTCTTAGTAACACGGAAAACATGAGGATCTGAGGCCTTTCTTTCTTAGTGGCTTGACTAAGCTTTTGTATCAACTGGTTGCAAGCTGGACATTTTTGATGTTGACCTTTATGTTCAGTAGTAAGCTTGGAAGAAGAGGAGCTTACTGAATGTATTCCAATATCTGGACTGAAGATTTATTTTTCTTGGACCCTAAATGATTCTTGTATTTGTTTTGGGAGTTGGAAGGATTGAGTAGCAGTGGAGAAAGCAACTAGCTTGGCTTTGGCTATCTTCAATTCTTCTTTGACCAGTGCAGTTTTTTGGTATTGATCATATTCAGTTTCCCAAAGTTCAGGGTACTGGATTCTAGTCCACTCAAAAGTAATAGGAATGGTGGATTTAATGGAACCTGATTCCACCTTGCTTACAAGCTGCAAAGTTTCTCTAATATGAGATTGTAGAGGAGGCATACTATCATTTCCAAATCTGACAATAGTCAAGGTTTTTAACTGAATGATTTTTTATTTTTGTTTCATGTCAAATCCTTGAGGATGGATGCATGCTTAGAGGAGGTCGTATATGTAGGGGTCATCGAGGGCAACAGAGTACTTTGGATAAACTGTAACAAAGGTTGGACCATCATGCAATGGACTTGAAAATCCTCCCATTATTGCATCAGACAACTTGTTATGGCTGGTATATACAACGACACATAGGCTATTTACATTTATATATGGTCTGACCAATGCATTCAATCTGAATTGGATTGCTCCTAAGTGGCAATATTTATAACCTTTATTTTTTGCCCAATCTAACTGCTCTTTTTATAATAAAGGAATTTGAGTAGGTTCGTCTTGGGATGTGAAACTGATATCTACAGAGTGAAGATGAATTTGGGTAGATGCATAATATTTATAGAATGGCATGTTATATACTTGAGAGGGAAGAATTGGCAGTGTTTTCTAATTTGAATCTAGTTCTTTCTCTGATATAGAAATAGTATATGCATAAGTAGATGCTTCTCTGTATGAAGATCGTCTATCTAATACAGAAATTGTTGGAACAGAGGCTTTGATTTCTACCTGGTTAACTTCTGTCATGCTGGAATTCATTTAAAAAGTCAGAGATGGACTGAAAATAAAGGCTTTGAACCAAAATATTCCTGCTCTAAGTCAAATTCTGTCTGATATAAATGCTTCGTAAAACTGCACACATAAAGATCTTGTCTTTCACCTACAAAGATGGCTTTATCGCTCACTGCTTTAGCCTGAACTCGATGATTTTCAAGGTCTGATATGGATCTACTACAACGAAAGAAGAAATTGGGTTTGGCCTGCTGCTATGAATTTATACTTCAAAGAAAAGCATATCCAGCTCCAAGGTATGACTCTAGCGATTGCTCATGGTCATATCAAGAAAGTAATAGAAGAACATTGTTTGGCTAAAAGAGTTAATAAATATTTTAAAGAGCATGAAAAAATATTTATTAATCAATTATGCCAGACAATTGGCCAATTACCCAACTGGGGGAAAGGAATTTTTAATAGAGATCCAGTCTGCCACTGCTCTTCCAAACAAAAACAGTACAAGGATCAAAAGGGTAAGTTTAAGTCAGAAGCTTACAGAGGGCCACAACAGAACACATGGAAACAACCATTTCAAAAAATAAAATCTTTCTTTAGACAACGAACGACTCCTTCTAAACCACAAAAGTGTTTTATTTGTAACAAAGAAGGACACTGGGCAAATGTCAGCCCACATAAAGCTAGAAAGCCAAAGCTTGCAGCTTTGTTCCAAGATAGTCTAGAAACATCAATGTGGGACTTGTTCTATTGTAATATTGATGAAGAACCTTCTGGAGAAATCTATTATCCAGAAGAAGAAGAAGAAGTATACCAGGAATTTTCTGCTTTTGATGATAGTACAGATGATGATATTAGCTTACAGAGTTACAAATTCTGTATGTTTCAAAATTCTACTGATAAGCTCGAAGAGCTCAAAAAGCAACTCAAAGATACTCCTCATTTTCAGATGAATCTAAGGATATTCATTCAAAATCAGATCAATCAGATAGAATCAACCATTCATGAAAATCAGGCTACCAGGCCATCATCTTCTGCAACTATGACAAACAAGAAAATAGAGAAAGAAATTCTCTATTCAGTCCCATCAGATTGGCACCCAGGCGAGTTAGAAGCGAATAGAACTTCTAAGCATATTCCAATGAAAAAAGTTAAAAGAGCTACATGTGACTCTTTTAGAGCCTAGATAAAGGCTAAGAAAGACAAGATCAGAGCACTTACTGAGGAAGTTAAAAAATTAAAAATTTCTTTATATAATCTTGAAGAGAAATTTCCGACTCATCCAACGAAGATGTTCAACAGATCTTATTAGGTACGTTTGAATCTCCTAAGAATTTATCTGAAGAAGTACCTAGTTCTCCTCCTGAATATTCCCAAAGACCAGAATCCCCAGACCTAACCCAATTTTTTCTTGGAAAATCTATTGCTTTAGCCAACCAACCAAAATTGTATATTCCTCTTACATTTTGTCCCCCTGATTGTAAACCATATTCTTTAGATTGCTTACTTGATTCCAGGGCACAACTCAATTTAGCTTGCCATTTTTCAATTCCTTCATATTATTGGGAGAAATCAATGGAGGGTGGAGCTACCATAATAGGTTCCATGTTTTCACTCCCTCACCAAGTTATTGATTTCCCTGTATCTATCTAGGACCATCCAGTTCGTTGTACATTCCTTGAACTTGACAATATCCTAGCCAACATCATTTTAGGTTCAAAGTTCTTTACCCGCTGGTCTCCCATATCTATTTATTACCAAAAACTCCTATTATCTATAAATATATTTGGTAAGACCGTACAGATCCCCCTTAAAACCACTTGTACATTCTCTGTTCCCCATGTACAGGAACAAGAACAACTAAAACCTGCTGAAGTACCAAAAAAATAAAGGATCATTTCCTTTGCCACAACACATCGACAGGAATACTTGCAAACTATCTCTGAAAAGATCATCTAGCAGTGCTCATCAGATATCCCTAATGCTTTCTGGGCAAGAGAAAAATATGTGATCGATCTACCATATACCGAAGGCATTCAGATCCGGCCATAGAAGGCATCAACCACTTTGATAAGTCCAACAAAGTTAGAATATTTCCAAAAGGAGATAGATGATATCCTTGAGAAGGGTTTGATTGAACCAGCAAAAATCCCATGGGCATGCTGAGCCTTCTATGTTAACAAACATTCAGAAATCAAAAGAGGCCAACCTCGAATGGTAATCAACTACAAACCCTTGAACGCAGTGCTGAAAAATATAGCATATCCATTTCCAAATCAAGAAGCACTTCTCCAAAAGATGAAAGGTTGTAACATACTAAACAAATTCAACCTAAAATCTGGTTTCCACCAAATTGGAATTGTTTCCAAGGATCATTAAAAAACAACCTTTGTTGTCACGCATGGACAATACCAATGGAAGGTAATGCCTTTCGGTTTAAACAATGCTCCCAGTGAATTTCAAAAAAGAATGGATGATGTAAGTTAGAGGATTAGACTGGTTAGTTATCTATATTGATGATTTACTTATTTGTTCTAAGAATATCCAAGAACATCTGAAGCATCTCCAAATATTTCATGAGCATTGTGTTAAACATGGATTAGCTCTATCAAAATCCAACATGGAGATTGGAATAAAAAATGTAGACTTCTTAGGTTTAAATATTTCTGATGGTAGTATTACACTACAAAACCATGTTCTTCTAAACCTACAGAATTTCCCAGAGCAAACTAGACAAAACTCGGCTGCAAAGGTTCCTTGGAAGTTTGAAATATATCAGATGATTTTATAAAGGATAAGCTCAAGATTTAGTTGTCCTGCAACAAAGATTGAAGAAGTCACCGATCCCATGGAACCAAGCCATGACTCAAGCAGTGAAAAAAATCAAGGAGAGAGTCCAACAACTTCCTCCACTCAAACTCCCAACAGATGAAGGATCTTACATCCTTGAAACAAATGCATCAACTTTTTCATGGGGAGGCATTCTATTAGAACGTTTAGATGGAAAAGAAGAGATATGCGGCTACACTTCAGGAACATTCCATGGAGCCGAAATTAACTATCCTTCAACCCACAACGAAGTGCTCGCAGTAAAAAATAGCATCAGTCATTTCAAGCTTTATCTTAAACTAGTAAAATTTCTGGTCCGAACCGATCTCAAAATCATGCCAGGCATGATAAAAGCAAACCACCATCTCATAGATAACAATGTCTGTATTCTAAGATTGCCAGTTTGGCTTGACGGTTATGACTTCGGTATGAGCATAGGCCCGGATACCTGAATTGCGTAGCAGATCTTCTTACAAGAGAAGCAACAGACCAACCAGTTGGAAAGGAAGCAATAGTGGGCCCATAACCCACAGGTCTATTTTATGCATAATTATTTGATTCGGTCCCCATATGTCTTTGAACCATTAAGGGATGAGATAATGCAAGTTGTCCACTTGCACCCGAATATATTTTAGGGTTTCAATAATGACTGGCAGTTACTAGTCTTAGGTCAGCAGACACCGGGTGAGAATACTATAAATGAGAGGTTGCGTCCCTCATAATACTCACGCTGAGTTGTTCTAGTATTTTTAGCAATTAGTCAACTTTCTATTTCTCCCCTTCTTCATAGAGTGATGCTAGAATGTGCATGTTGCAGCTTTAGGCTGATCCTCTCTATGAATAAAGTATCCGTCACTCAAATATTTTGAGTATGTAAATTATGAGTGCAAAAGCTCCCAGCCATTGGAGAGCACATACCCCACGCTCCCCCACTCTCGAGATTTTGGGAGCTAGTAGGAAACTTTCCAAAATCATTGGAAGCTTCAAAGAGTACTTTGGAGCTTTTTGGGATATCCACTACAACAAATTTTGACGTTTCAGGTACCTATTGTGAAATTTTCAAAGAAAATATTTCTGCAATACTTGGTTTATTTAAATAAATTATGAGATAAGTTATTTACAGATGCTTCAGTAAGTTCTGAAATAAACACATTTGCAGATCTTCACTATCATTAAGAGCATAAGAACAAAAAGATAATTTACACAAGTAGCACAATAGAAACAACCACATGAACACAGTTATTTTTGGATAATTGTCCCCGGAAAAACCCAATGTGGGAAAATTGGTGCAACAGATGAGGGTTTTATATTTATCTTCAGAAATGGAAAGTAGATTTACAAGAGTCCGATGAGCAGAGAAAAATTTTCAAACACTTGGCTGAATTTTTTGTACCCTCTAGACAAATTTCAGATTCTCGGGGTGACCTCCTTCACCCTCTGCGTCATCCAGCGTGAGAGCTCTGCACAGTCTCTCCATGGACTGCGTGATTCTGTGTGGAGGGGTTATGCCTGTTGATCATCTCACCCTTCCCTTCATCCTCCTAAATTTTGCTTCCTGATAATTGACTTCTCCCTCCTCCTTCTGCTTCTGCAACCTTGCCTCTACAATCTCACCCACTGAAATCGAATTCTCTTGCTTCATAATCGATTTCCTTCATGTACTGAGAATGTCCCCGACTTGATTTCCAAATGGCCCTCAAGTATCTTCTTATAGTCTTCTCGTTGATGAATCAACAAGCAAGATTATATTGTTAATCAATGGCTCAGATTAAAAGATGACTTGATCTTTGTTTTCTAGAAGATTCACACTCTGCTTTATATGCTTTAATTATTTAATTTCCTTAAGTTTAGACTTAGGGTCTGCATTAAAATAATTAATTATTTTAATAAAGTCATATTCGAGTGAAATTTCCACAAACGATTTCTGGGTTCTTTGGATACTTGATGTCCAAGCCTCTCTATAAAAAATGAGACTTAGAACACTTTCCGCTGCTATATAAATCAACACCTATTTTGAGCAGATTTTCACTTTCGGGTACGTATTTTGAGCACAGAAGGTACCATTTGTTTGTTTTATAAGTGATACAGATAGGTTAGGGGGCTGGACTAGATGGGCTCTGTAAAACAACAAATATGTGGAGATCTAGCAAAGATTTCAACAAAATATATACAGTTGTCAGTCATTCCTTGGCAACTTCTGTTGCAAATCTTCAAGTTCAACAGTTGCAAATAAGTTTACTTTCTTGAAGCCTATCTTGAAGCTTTAATGATAAGATTCAAAAAATTACAATGATGGTCAGAAAGAGAAAGAGTAGTATGTTAGTCAATTTCATTTTATAAATTTCCAAACTTGAATTTCGAAATTGAATATAATATAGTGTTGCTTGAAATCACATAATAATCAAGTAATAATAACCTTTTTTTTTCCGTTTAGGAGTTCCAAATGTTTCTTTGCTGTCAAGAAATTTCAGTGGTAAGTTGTTAATGGATTAATATTTTTGATTTTTTCTCGCAGTGTCTCAAAGTTCAATCTTTTACATATTTCATTGCAAGATGGAATCTACAGGATGGAATTTAGGCAAGTTTTTGATGGAAATAAATAAATAAATTTACTTTTATTTTTAATATATATTATATTATTGCCACTCCCAACTTGACATTTCCTGTAAATTTGAGCAAAGCTTCTAGCCATACCGGATACTTGTTCCCCTTACCCAAAGTACCTAGGTACCGTATACTCATGCAACATACGTTAAAATAGATCTAAGCTAATCAATTAATATTATATTGTATTATGAGTTCCCACCTATATCTTTTATATTTATTACATTTATTAAATTATAATAAAATTTATAATATTTAAAAATATAAATATAAAAATAAAATTTATAATATTTAAAAGTTTAAATATTTTTTATATTTTAACTGTAGCACATTGGAGGTATAATGTAGATTGTCTCATATTGATGCAAAGATTATATACTGTCATTTTTCTAAGTTTCTCGTTTGATATTTCTATAAAACTTCCAAGTCTCTGTTATTCCATTGATCTTGTCAAATCCATGAATAATTAAAAAAACTATAATTAGAAAATCATAGTAAGAAAATGATTGTAGCTAGACAGTAAACTTTTACTCTCTAACTCTATAATTATAATTAGAAAATCATGGTAAGAAAATACTCGTAGCTAGACCGTAAACTTTTTCTGTCTACCTTCTTCCGGGGTTTATAATTTTAGCAGTTATAATAGCATTCAACAGATATTTATATACATATGATTCTAGAAACTTAATGATCTCTGATTAATTAAGTGGGTTATGTTTAAGGTTACAAGTTTTCACTTTGAGAGAGGTTATAATATTTACATGTCATCGTTAGAATAACCTGTGTGAACGCGGGGTTAAAATCTTAATTTTGTTTACTCCTTTACAACTACACTCAACAGTTTTTAAGATGCAGCATGCAACATAGAAAAAAATTTGTAGGTCGATCCAGCTTTCGTAAGTATATCGCATGATGACATTACAAACAATACAGGAGAATCAATCCCTACCACAATATATTTCTCTTTAGTTTAATCCTTATTATTATCGCCATTACATTTTTCATTTCAGTCAGTAAATATGAGTGTTTTCCTAATCTATCTATCATAATTTCGGATAAGGAATTAAATTTATTTTCATTCTAAAAAGAGAAAATTTCAAAAAATATGATCCTTCTCATGATTTAAATCCTGAATTTAAATGAATCTAAGTTAATTATTGTTTAATATTAAAAATAAATAATAATATAAAGCAGTAAAGCTTAATATTTGATAAAAATAAATTTACGTTTATTATATATACCTTTAAATAAAAAATAGGCTAACCTTATTCATTAGATTGACTTTTTTTTATAAAGAGTTGAATTTTCAGGTTTGATTTAATTTAAATAATGGAACGTTTTATAAGATTTTAGTTGCAAAAGGTTATTTATATTATGGTTTTAATTGGGGAGTAGTTTAGTTAATTGGAATTAATTTGAGTGGTTAGATGGAATGATTATTATTTTTTCATTTATTCAAGTTTAAACCTTAGTTAACGAATTATAATGTCTCAATAAATATTATTGTAACTTTGTACTTCCATATGGGGTATTTTCTTCAAATGAAAACATAAATTAAACAATAATTATAGTAAAAATATAGTTCCATTTGAATTTTCATTTTTTAAGTTGATTTAAAATAGTTCTATTTGAATTTTCAATTTTTAGGTTTATTTTAAAAAATTTAAAATGGAGTAAAATTTTTGAAATTAAAATTTGAACACATAAAATTTATGTTATAATAGGATTTTAAGTAGAGATGAAACTTAAGTTATAATAGAATTTGATTGAAAATCTTGTCAAATTTAATTTAATTAATTAATTTTTTTATAACAAGGTTTTGGTAAGGTTGTTTAATTTGATTATTTGTTTGGATATGTTTAGATGTGAAATGAGTTTATTATTATTATTATTCAAGATATGATAAGGCTATTTAGTTTGATTTTTTATTTTTATTTTTTTATATATTTATATATAAAAAAAGGTTTTAGTTTTTATTTTTAGTTTGATATAGTCTCCTACTCAGGGGTGTACTGCAAAACATTGTCTCCCCTTAGAGACTGCGTTGCCCCCTTAGCGAACCAAATTCCATCTAAATTTGTCATTTCTATCATTCTCAGCCATTTGTTTTCTGTATTCTCAAATGTTTGATACCTCTTAGAGACCAGTAAACTTTCCTGACTCCTCCTCTGTTGAAAACTAAATTTGTTCAATGTCTCTTTAGTGTTTTTCTTTATCATTGGCAAATTAGATTCAAAGTATTTCAGTTTTGCATTATATCAATTTTTTTTCATAAAGGAAATTTTTGTTTTATTCTTAGTTTCTTGTAGGAAAATTGTAGTTCCATTCTTCATTTTCCTAAAAGAGAAATTGTTGTTTCATTCCTCGTTTCTCAAAGAAGAAAACACTTGTTTTATTGATTGATGCATATAGTTTCCTTTCTTGCATTCACATTAAGGGAATTGAAAAGAAAAACATGCATATGCATATAGTGAATTGTGTGTGTTGCATAGGAACAAGTCATGAAAGCTGCATTTTAGTTTGTGCTCTTTGTTGTTTTCTCTAAAACTGATTTCTCTTTCCCTTAGTAGTTAGGATTTTCATTGAAAAAGATAAATTGAAAAGTTTTCTTATCATTTAGTTTGCAGTTTTAGGAATTTCCATCACATCACGCGGTGAACCTCAAAGACAAAATTTAAACAAGATCAACATAAAATTTACATCAATTTACCTAAGAAAGCATTAGAACATTAACGATAACATTTAGAAGGTCTAGGCTAGAGACGTGTTCTAGCGTCGTTAAACATAGCAGCTGTCGCTAACTTGTATGTGATACATTCCGAGTGTGATACCTCACTCCACGTACATAAGTATATCGGATCTCATCCACGTACCTTCAGGTATATATGGCAATGTTATAGTACGAAAATTCTAAGGGGTTTCTCTCACTGTGCGGTTTCGCATTAAACAGTGCTAATACGGACTTGGGCCTCCAAGTACCTTCGGGTATATTTGGGAGGACAAATTTAGGTTGTTATCCATCCATAGTGAACCGAGTCGACCGCCTGTAGTACACCTAACACAACATTCGGGGAGATTTCCTGCCCATACTTCTTGGTTCTCCAGGAGGTATTTTGCAGTTCACAATTACTTGGTAAAACTTTTGCCTAGAATTACCATTTTTTTTTTTTGTTTATTTGTTTTTGGTCATAAAATAAATCAATCATCGTGGAAGAAGAACATCCCTTTCCTCGTCGTTCGCGTAGAATAACACTTAAACCACCTTTACCACCGAAATCCATTTCTGGTCGACAAAGGCATCATCATTCTATCGAAACTAGTACTATCAGTTCCTTTAGTACGACATCATCCTCACATATACCAGAGTAATCTCAAGTTGTTTCTACAAATCCTGGTTCATCTACTGTTGTCGAGACAAAGTCCTCTCAGCTACTTGTGGTCACGATCCATCCAATCAGTGAGACCATACCCCTCGAACCTGACGTTGTTCAACTGGAAGTTGATCCAGAACTTGTCGTTCTTTACCAGAACATCTAAATCCTGAAGTCGAAAAACCGAAAGTCATTCCTGTATCGGTCGTCCCACAAACTATTGTAGTCATTGAGTCTCCCATATCACACAATAAACCACCTGAAATATACTTCGGGCATGACGGCGAAATCCTTCCACCTGGTTTGATTTCGATTGAAGAAATTCCACAAGACGAAATTCCTTCGACTCCAACTCATTTTGGATTGTACCTTTATCTTTACGAGCCTTTTCCTCAATCACCTCACACTACTTTCTTTGATCCTGTGTCTACTTGAGTTCTTGTAGATCCTGTTGGGTATAAATTTGGTCGTATAACCAAGCTTGAGACAACATATTCGACTGTACCATCTATTCCAGTTGCAACAACACCTACTCTTGTTACCCCGTCGATGTTTACAACGTCACCAGAGGCACATTTATATGGTGGCCCTTCCATCCCACCTGGTTACCAGTCTTATCTGGAACCTTCTCTGTTGCATCCTAAAACCCAGGGACTTCACCAATGTCATCATCTATTATTCTATCTGGTACATCTCTAGTGAGTACTGAATGGATTGATCATTTATATATATCATTAGGGCAATATCAAAGTGGTCCATCTAGGTATATTCCATCCAGTACAATTTCAACTGGACTCCTGGCATTTGGACAACAATATTTTCCATATTATTATACTCTTCACGTTGGTGGGAAACCTATGGTCACCCATTTTTACAATACTTCGTCATTATTTGGTCATCATAATGTCGGAATGACTGTTTGTTAGTGGTAACCCACTCTACCCATCCAACCACAAACGGTTGTACAATCATATTAAACGGTTCAACCTGTTGCACCCACATCTAGTCTGGTTGATAATACATCCTTACCTCTGTTATAGGCTCAAAGTGTTGGACGTCAACCATCTCAGGTGGGTCCTTCCACCCAATACCCTTAAGTATGGGGCCCTCAGACTCCAACTTCCTTGATTGGTTTACAACAAGCCCTTTTATTATGAATTATTTATTCACAAGATGGATTACCTTATTATGGGATGTCACAACCACAACCGAGTTATACCTATTCACAACCTAATCCAAGCTATTCTAGTTTGGGTTATAATCTTGGTGGACAGACCCCTTGGTAGGCACAAGCATAAATGCAACAACCTTCATTTAGACAAGTAACGTACCTAGGTTTTGGTCAACATAATCCTCAATCATTTGCTTATTAAAACAACCCTTGTTTGGGTTATTAGCAACAAATTCCTTACGATGGTGCTCAAAGGCATGTTGCCAAGCATTTCCATCATACCCTGGCTATGCTCAACCCGACTTAAATTGATAGTTTCCCGTTGTTGCAACTTTAGAGTTACCAGATTTAAACCATCTTACCAATGATCCAATCAACTATGCTCCTTAGTGGCCAGTGATACCTCATAAATTACCCCCAGATATTCCTATGTTCAATGGAAACCCTGGAGAAGACCCATCGATGCATGTTATGACTTATCATTTATGGTGTTCATCTAAATCCCTAAATGATGACGTTGTTAGACTACGTCTTTTCCAGTGTACTTTCACTCGTCTGGCCGCAAAATGGTACATTGAGTTACCAAGAGCTTCATTTGATAATTTCACTGCCTTAGATACTATCTTTTTGACCCAATTCCAGCTACCTATACGATATGAAACTGGAACGAAACTCTTGAATAATTTTAAACAGACTAATGCTACTCACATTTCAGATCATATTCACGAGTGGCATCATTGTCGTAGAATGGTTAAGAAAATTGTTCCTGATCAGATCCTTGCTGAGTGGTTCATTAAGTCCATGTTACAATCTATAACTGAGGATATGGCTAAGGGTGGCGTCATCACTGAAGAGCAGGTCATTGCTCGTGCGCAGTACTTAGATTTAATTTATAATCAGTCTGGAACAATATACAAGAAAATTCCCAACGCGCCACGATATAATTTTATTGTTCCTCCACCATCTAAGGACTCTCATGCCAGAGACGGTATGATCGGTACTGCAAGCACACATCACTCTACTGCATATGATCCTACACCTTCTTCTTAAATTCATGTGGTAACATTTGACAAAGGCAAAAGTGACAAGCAACCCGAAAGTAAGAAAAAGGGGGAACAAAAAAAATCAAACTTCTACCCCGCAGGAACGGTCATCTGATCAAACTGGAATGGAAACCTCGTTACCCTTGCATAATCTGTAATGAGGAGCACTTTGTTCCAGGCTATCCTCATCACGTCCAAGTATCAAAATTTATTGAGACCTCGCATGCATCCATTGTGTTGACAGATCCATTTCCAAATCTAAACACAAATTTGGTTGCTACGGATCCAGCTTCTAGTTCCCAAGTGCTAATGCTTTCTGTAACGAAGCCATCAATTGATGTTTTGGTGTCAATGCGTAATAAAGATTACGGTAGTCAGGCTACTGATCAACCTACTACGTTGACCACGAATTCGTCTACGGAATCGATACTGCCAACTGATATTCTTGAGTTAACAATAAAGCCACCGAAGGGAGTCGTCCATAAATCGACATTCAATCCTTGAGCCCGAGCTGCTAAAAATTATAATATAGTTGAAGATTTGGCTTAATCCCCTTTAGCTATGTCAAGGCTTGAGGTGCTTCAAAATTGTCCCTCTCAGAAGCCGGCTTTGTTGTTCGCAATTTGTGGAATCGATCCAACAGATTCCAATCTTGTAGTCTTTAATCATACGGCCTATGTGCCGCAATTACTAGCAGAATTGGCATTCTCCATCCAAGTAAATTTTATCAATCACCTTGTTCATCGTACTATCATTGATGAGGGAGCATCAACGTGCATTATGTCTCTAAATTGCTGGAAGTCACTTCGCTCGCCACACCTGTCTCAATCACCTACGATGTTGAAAGCTTTTGATAGACGTACATATAAGCCTTGCAGTATCATCAATAACCTGCATGTCGAGCTAGGGGGAAAAATAGTAAATGTTGAAGTTGAGGTCATTTACGGACCCCTTGATTGCAAAATTTTACTCGGAAGGCCATGGGTATATGCTATGACTGAAATCGTCTCTACATATTTTAGAATGATCGCCTTTCCACATAAAGGTGTTATCATAGTCATAAATAAACTATCCTTCTTTGCCTTCAATTCCTAGGTAACTGGAATCGTTCTGTTAGTTCACGCACCCCAACTAGCACTTCAGAGCATTGGTTTGGCTCTCTTAAATGATTCCTCCCTCATGGGAACCTTTTCATTACCGTCGCCTGCGACGTCGGAATAAATTGCAAGCATAGAGACCTACTACATGATATCTTCCACTCCATTTGGCTTAAGGAAGGTTATGGGTGTTTCTAAAGTTGTTATGTTGGATGAATCTCTGCCACCCAACCTGATTGAGCTGGCATAGAAATAAATCTACTTGGCTTGGGCGGAAAATCTAAAATCATCGTCGCTGGTCATTTGGGTTGATCATTCATTATATTTTGGTACTCCATCTGATCCTTTTTCATCCACATTCTCGACAGATGAGAATATTGTGGAATCCATGATGCCAGAAGAAGAACCATGGGAAGATCATCATCATTGCTCCCATCTTCAGGATTATGAAGAAGATAATCTCATTGAATTATATCACCCATCGATCAAAACTTTATTTTCAAAATTTTTTCCTATTAATGCAATCGAATCCGAGTGAAATTTATCAAATATTGAAGAAACCATTTCTATCAATATTTTGACTAAACCAGGTGTTGTAGAAAACATTAATGTCAGCGTGTCCTATTCTCCATCAAAACTAGAAACATATCGCTCTCTTTCGTGAATTTTGTGATGTATTTTCTTGGTCTTATGAGGAAATTCCAGGCATAGATATTAGTATCAATGAACACACCATTAACATGTACCCTGATGTCAAACCGATACATCAACACATTCATTATGTTCATCCGAAGAAGGCCGCTGCCATTAAAGCAGAAGTTGAAAAACTTTTGCGTGTTGGTTTCATTTACCTTATTCCGCTAACTGAGTGGGTTTCCAACATTGTTCCTGTCATTAAGAAATAAGGAACCATCACAGTGTGCATCGAATATCGGGATGTCAATATTTCTTGTCTAAAAGACAACTATCCTACTCCCTTTATCGATCATATAATTGACGATTGTGCTTGATGCAGAATATTTTCATTCATGGATGGATTTTTTGGCTACAATCAAATCAATATCCACCCAGAGGACAAATATAAGACAACATTTATCTGTCCCTGGGGCACATTCGCTTATCAAAAACTCCCATTTGGATTTAAAAACGTTGGGGAAACTTTTCAGAGAGCAATGGACTATGCTTTCAATGACATCAAGCACATTTTTCAACCTTATCTATACGATTTACCCGTACATTCACGAAATCGGACTGATCACCCGATGCATTTGAGAGCTATCTTTCTACACTGCCAACACTACAAAATAGGCCTCAATCCACATAAATGTGTGTTTTGTGTTGGTTTTGGTCATTTTCTAGGATTCGTTGTCTCAAAATATTCATCATCTCAAAAGAAGGAATTCAAATCCACTCAAGGTACAAATCATTCTTGATTTTCTTGCGACATCAAATTTTCTTCAGTTACAAAAACTTCAGGGAAATTATAACTTCCTAAGGAGGTTCATACCCAACTACGCCGAAATGGCTAAAGGATTTACTCGAATCTTGAAAAAGGGGATTCCCTTCCATTGGGATAAGGTTGTGCAATCTTCTTTTGATGCTATCAAGAATATACTTGTCCGGGCATCATTAATGTATCCCCCTAATTATTAGAGTGATTATTTCTTATATATCGATGCGGCTGATACGAACATTGCTATGGTATTAGTCCAAAAAAGAAGATGGGATAGAACATCCGATATATTATTTGAGTCATAATCTCAATGATACGGAAGTGAAGTATTCATGCAATGAAAAGCTCACCTTGGCAACCGTTCAAGCTGTCCAAATATTTCACCACTATATCCTGTTCCGGAAGACCATTTTCATTTCGGATTGCAACCCCATGAATTACATTTTAAAACGTAAATTTCTAGGGGGAAAGTATTCAAAATAGATTGTCATTTTGCAGGAGTTTGATTTGGAATTCATCAAATCCAAGTCAAAGAAGTCTTTAGTTTTGGCTAAGCTTCTCTGCGACCTTCCCTCTGATAGTACTGCTACTACATCGGAACCATCTATTCTTGATGAGTCTCTGTTTTTGATCGGATCATATAATCCTTGGTATGGGGATTTTATCCTTTATCTCCAGAGCCAGAATTTTCAGCCAGATACCTCTCGCTATGAACAACAACGTATTCAATACCGAGCCAAATATTATCTGATCGTCGATGATATACTTTATAGTCGTTGTGTCAATACAATTTTAAGGAGGTGCCTCACTCATGAGGAGGCCTAAAAGGTTTTAAATGATTTTCATGTTGGGGCTTGTGGAGGACACTTGTCTGGATACGCTACCACGCAGAAGATACTCCACAATGATTACTTTTGGCCTACAAATTTTCACGACTGCATCCTCGTGGTCAGAATTTTTCATGTGTGCCAAATATTTGATCGTAAATTCTACAATCCGCCAATGCCGATGGATCCTGTTATCGCTGTGGAACCATTTTCAAAATGGGGCATTGACTTCATGACCTGCAACCCTCATTTGTCCGAGGGGCATGGTTATATTATTGTCGCAGCAGACTACTTTACCAAGTGGGCCGAAGCGATGCCTACATTCAACAACACAAGTGAAACAACTGCATTATTCTTTTTCAATCATGTCATATTATGGTTTGGTGTTCCACAGGCTATAGTCATAGATCATGGTAATCATTTTCGCAATCACATGATGAATGATTTGACTGCCAAATTAGTACTTTTGCATGATAGTTCTACTCCTTATTATCCACAATCAAATGGACAAGTTGAAGCTATTAACAAGATTCTTAAATCAATGCTTCAACAAATTATAGGAGTTCATAAAAGAAATTGGAATTTGATCATGTACTCAACCTTGTGGGCATACCGAACCTCGGTGTGAAACACAACTAGATTTACTCCCTTTCAATTGGTGTATGGTCTGGAAGCTATCTTTCCTATCCAATGTGAAATACCGTCGTTAAAAATTGCAATTGACTTATTACCTGACACCTGTTCTGAAGAAGTGCATCTTTTTATCCTCATCCATCTTGATGAAACGCGTCGTGAATTTGTATTGGCTAACGAAGCACATAAGAGACGTATAAAGGCGCAATATGACAAGCATGTCTGGCCTCACATCTTCTTAGAGGGTGACCTAGTCCTTCTTTATGATCAAGAAGCTGATGTAATAGGTATAGGGAAATTTGAGCCATTATGGCATGGCCCCTATATTGTCAAAAGAGTTCTTAATAAGGGCACCTACGAGTTGGCGGATTATGATGGAATTTCATTGGTGCATCCCCGAAATGGGTTTTATCTGAAATGTTACTATGCTTAAACATCAACGTAGTAAACTGTTGTATTATATTGTATATATGCTATTGATTTGCAATTACTATCTTATTTTTTTTTTCTAGAGTTTTCTTGAAGTTAGTAATCCAATTTATATTTCATCACAGATGTCTGAATCTTTGGAACCATTCTTTGGGTATGCTGATGGTGCTAGTCGAAGTACATAGAATCTATCCTCTGCAGTGTGGGCCATTTTCGCTCTGAACGATGAGTTAGTGAGTTTTCAAGGGATTTGTATCGGTCAATCAACAAATAATATCGCTGAGTATAATGCATTGATCGAACTTATCTTTGATTCCATTTCATTTGGTATTAACCGCATCATCGTTAGGTTAGACTCACAACTTGTGGTACTACAACTTACTAGTGTTTATACTATCAGAAATCCAACACTGCATCATATGTTCCTAAGAGTTTGACTTTTGGAAAGACATTTTGATTTCATTCAATATCAACACATTTCGAGAAACTTTAACACATTAATTGATTCCTTAGCGAATTATGTTATAAACAGACATTTTCAACACATGTAAGGAAATATTTTTCAATTCAAATCACATAATTGAATAGAATTGTGAAATAAACATAGGAAAACACTGAAAAAAAATAGATAGATAGTTATAGGTTTTTACAAAATTTGTGCCCAAGACACATTGGTAATCTGACCTCAAAGTGTATGCAAAATTTCAAAAGTAAACTAGTGATGCTCGTGATAACATGCTATTGATCTAGCTATCCTACGCAATAACCACATCCAACGGTTAGGAACGCCAATAGTATGGCACTGCAGTCTCATGGGTAACTCTTCGATCTGTAAATTTGGAATTCCAAAACTAAACCCCTGTATGTGTTCCTGTATCTCAGCAAGAGTCTCAACAATATCCAAATCTTGAAGGAATGCTCTCCCAAAAACCCTCTCTGCTGGCTCATCTCCTCTATCCTTTGGCTGTCCCACTGGTCGAACTCAACCTAAATTTGCATACATCAAAACTTTAGTTTAGTCTTGGAAAACATAAAAATACAAAAACATGTATAAACCTTAGAAAAATAAAAAAACATGGTCAAAACATTCTTACCAATTGCACCCCATTGAGCGCCGTCTGGTAAAGCCAAATTTGGATCTCCTCAGAAGTCGACGATTGCATATGCATAATCATTGATGGTGACCATCTGTCACCTGAAATAGGCAAAGAAAGAAGTTGAGAACACAATGGTTGATTGACCAACATGTATAGCCATCGGTTCTACCCATCTATGCTTCCTCGGATATGTAGGGCCAGATATACCCAGTGTCACATGCTGGGGCTGCATCAATGGAATCTGATCTAAGGCAAAAGAAATTAGGATCGAACCATAGTTTGAATTATTATTCCTTCCTCCCTTTGCCTTGGTTAGTTGTTCTTTCATCTTAAATAGGATAGCTTAAGCCCAGTTAAAAACTGTTAGTTCCAAGCATTCTAGTGCATACTGCATGTAAGATCTGTTTGCCACATGTAGTGTAGCAGTACTAGCAATATTTGCGATAGTGAATAGGATGGTCCTCAATGGCACGTCACATACATCGCAGATGTTTATTTTCCCATCCTTACTAGGTTTAGTCCCTAGATGTAAATAATGAAATATATAATATCTCATTGTCTCTCCTCTAAGAGAAGACCCTGAAAGAGAAATGGACATACCTCTCCTCGATAATTCTGTGAGAAAATAAATATCCTCCACTAATATTGGGACCACTTTGTCTCCAATTTGAAATTCCTCTATCGCTGGATGCCATGGACGAACAAGGAAATCCAATAGTTCCATCTGTTGCCGCATACCCGATAGTCATAAGTACTTTAGCAACCCGCAGTCTTCGAGGGCTCTTACCATACCCGGATCGTTTAGGTCAATCATGTTTTTTTCCTCATGTTCTCATTCCCTCCATGTAATCATCATTTTGGTTCGATGAATACCACAAACACAATCATAAGACTCATAAGGATTCATTTCATGCAAAAAACTGTAAATTTTTGGCACACTGCAAGAAACAAGAATGGGAATTGCACCCAACGCACCCCAAGTCAAGGGATAGTACGTTGCAAGTGCACCTGGCCTTCAATTCTAGTGCACTGCAACACACCTTTCGACATTCAAGGGTGCATTTACCTCTGAGGAAAATAAATTTACCCTAAGGGGCTCAAAACCCTAAAATTTTTCAATGAAATGAAACATAAATGCTACTGAAAGAAAGAGAAGGTTCATAACTCCAACCTAGATTGAACGATGAGGAAAATCATCCACAAAATCTGCCACAATCAACTACTGAAGTTTGAGGGAAAAAACTGGTTCAGAGCTCCAAAATTCAAATGGTAACTTTCAAATGGTAAAAATGAATGGTAAAAACTCTTTTAATTAGTGACTTGATTATTTCAAAATCATATTTAATGTTGTGACTATGGTTTTTATTATTTTTTTCCTATGGAACATATATTTTTAATCCATTTGATGTTGTTCAGTGCAGGTTTTACAACTGACATAGTAGATTAGTTGTGCATACTTATTCAAGAATGTTTTGACCACAAAGTATACTTGTATCCTTATTTTTTGAGCTTTGATAAAAATGAAAAATCACTTGAAGCAAACTTCTATCTCTTTTTCGAGCTTCGATAATGGTGAAAAAGGAACCCCTGGAGTCTTCTTTTAGCTCTTTTTAGACTCTGATAATATGAAAATATTTCCGAGCACTTGTCTTTTCGAGCTCGTAAAAGTAAACAAAACAAAATCTACTCAGTATAAGTTTAACCCTTTTCCGAACTGAGATAGATTATTTACGAAAAAGAAAAACCTTAGTCAAACATGGCTAGGAGGTTCTCTCAGATATCATTTTGCACCTTTTCGGATTTGAGCGACAAATTTACGAAAAAGGACTCATGGAGTTTTATTTTTTCCTCTTTTTCAAACTCTCTAAATATGAAAAAGGACCGGGCTGTCTCTGTGATTATGTTTGTTAAAACATAAAATAGCGATGGGCTTCCTGACCATGGCAAGAATCGACTTCCATTTATTTCTAGACTCATTAAATTATTAAATAGCAATGCATTCGACTGAAGGGTTGAATTATAGGTCAAGCATATGTTATCCTCCTAAGGCTTGTTAACAAATAAAGAGGTACTGGTCGACAAATGACCAGGGAAAATTTGGGAAAGTGAACAAAAAACTTTATGGTAGTAGGTCACTCTTGAACATGACAATTTCACTCCATCATCGTGACTTTTTGGGTTGGGTAATCTTCTTGACGGTTCATTCATACCTATGGTTCATCATACCTTCACTTCATTTTTGGGTCAATGCTGCCACCTCATCTCAGTGTCATCGATATGTTCAAGATAAGTCATCCCGTGAATACTCATCCTTCTGCAATACTCATAAACCTTCATTTTCATGACAGTCATCCCTGAACATTGCTATATCAAGTCACATTTTGTCTCTGAAATCAGTAACTCCCATTTCGCGATAAAGTGGCTTCCTGTCGACATCAAATCATCATCCAGGAAGTTTACTTAGAAACATCACCTTCCAGTAGCATGAGGCTTGTTATAGCATTGACAAGTTCCTCGCTTCCAAACCTTTGACCGAAATATTTTGCTTGGTGTTCGAGATCAAATCATCTATTCACGCCTTAAAAACTGTACTGCAGTACCTTGAGAGCCATTAACATCAATGGTGGTTCTCTCGCATTAGTTAAAAACTCACATCATTGGTTGGTAATCAAATGATGTCTTACCATGTTTGACTAAAAATCATATATTCACATGGCTAGACTTGGACCCAAATGATCGAGTGAACGAGATAAGAAGATCCCAGATCTAGTTTCATCCACCCGGGCTGTGATTTCAGGATTGTTGTACACATCATCTGTACGATGAATTTACATACAGATCGTAATCCGAACATGGGCCTATATCTGTAGGCATGTTTTTATTGGGCAACATTCCAATGTAGATGAATTTATGAACTATGTACATGTTATTATATAGTTTATGTACTGAGCATGGGAATGCCTCCCTCAAAAACTTGTGATCAAGATGAAAATAACATGATGTAATGTATTGTAATATTGATGCAGGTCACCACTCCACTTCAATTCCAGATCATCACATCGTAAAGAATCTCATCCAATTATTATTATTATTTTGACTTTATTACTTAGGGGGCAGCTGTTATAGGTCAATTTGGGTATCATCCCCCATGACCTGGTCAAAATGGACACCATCCCTAGGACCAATGAAATAGGGTTTATCATCCTCTTATATTTCAGTTACTATATGTCCTAAGAGAAGAACAATTAATTCATGGCTTCTATTGTGAGATTTCCAAGGTTTGATGTATATGTTATATCACTTATCGACTCACCAACACAACTTATAAAGGGAATAAATGCATTGCAATGCAAGATCCTCCATTCAAGGGTGCACTGAAATGCACTTCCCAACATTCAAGAGTGCGTTGGACACCTGGGAGCAGAATTCTCATTGTTCCGGGAATCTCCACATGGCCTTCTAGAAGAGTCCATGTGTCAAACTTCGAATCCAAGTGTCCATCTAACACCTCTGAACTTGGGAACATTTCTTGCCTATTATTAGAAAGTCATTCATTCAGAAACTACCACCAGTTTCCCTATAAATTGAACACAGATCCTAGTGCTAGGGAAGGAAGAAATTTGGTAAAGTTATGATGTTGGATTCTCATTTGAGAGAGTGAAAGTGCTGATATGCTGCTGGTATGATGTTGGATGTGATGAGGCTGGGATGAAGCTAGAGCTGGTGGCAACAAATTGATCATTGGTTGTAACCTCCCCCTTCTAATATTTAATAAAGATTGTTGTTCATTTTCTCATATATATGTATCTATTTCTTGTGCAATGGATTCTTGAATGATATATATATTTCACATCTAATTGATTTGATTGAGTAAGATAGGTAGATATCTGTATATTGCAATTTCTGTTCTCTGCTTTTGTTTGTAGGAATCGATTTGCCAATCTGAGTTGGATTGAGAGCGACAACAACAACAACAGAAGGAGAAGGAGAAGCGCTTGAATCACAAGTAGGTTCTTTCACCATTTTTCATATCTACTTATTTTAGAGAAAGTGATAGTAATTCCTTCCTCTATTGTTCTAAGTGACTAGCACCACACATAGGGATTTTGGTTTATCCGTAGATCACAATTCCGCATAACAACGTGGTGTAGCTTAGGGTGTGTTATTAGCTATTGCATGACTTGATCCAACTAGTAGATTATCTCGAGCATAGTATCTTGGAGGACAAGATATTTATTTACCCATGTATATACATGGATTATAGTGACCCAACATACCCTATGGATGTTGTGTCGTATCTGGAACCTAGCCATACTGGAGAAGGTATTGGCCCTAGAGGCACTAACATTATCAATCCTTATAGATTCGCCAATCATTTAGAGGATTTTTGTGAAAATATAAATTGGAATCTTATATGTACTTTGTGCCTCAAGAATGGTAGAAATTACAATATACATGATGGTTTCAATAGGGCAATACCCCTTCTTCTCGATCATTGATTGTAATCCTGTTGTATCGATGGATGTGTTCATTTTCAGTAATTCATAAGGTTTAAGGCTTATCAATCGGTTGAGGTAATTCAATCCAAGAGAAGTCATGATGTTACATGATAGAAGGTTGTAAAGATAAAAGGGAATAGTGTGTCTTTCGTGGTTGGGTAATATATAAAGGTTAGATATTAGAGTTGGAAGGATAAATGATGGTGGGAAGGTTCAATGATAAAAGAATTTCCATGTCAAATTTGAATTCCTAAATGCTAAGTGAGTAGGCACCCCTTTGTAACAAGCCCAGGTTAAAAGTCATGTAATAAAGTTAATAAAGGAAAAAATAAGACCAAGGTCATGAGACACATATTCCAAGATGAATGTTTGGAAAAACATCGTAGTGGGCATCACTTGTTGATTATTATGGCTAAGGGAAATTGGCAAAGGAAATGACAAGGAAATTTGAAAAAAAAAGGTATTTTGGCATTTTATTTATGAAAATAAGGGAAATTAGGAGAAAAGGAAGGTGAAAGGTCACAGGTTGCATGTGAGGAGGAAATTGAGGGAAAATAATGGAAAATGAAGAAAATATAGGCCTCATTGATAAAAAGGATTATGAGGATAAGTTCATAGCTTTTGTTAGACTTTTGGTCAGTTTAGTTTTGGAATTGGTTTCAAAAATGAGAAAAGCACTAAGAGGAGAAGGAAAGAAAGCAAGAAAAGGAAGGACAAGGAGATCAAATTAAATCAAGGATCAAGAAAAGAAAGGTTGGATCAAGCGGCTTCAGCATGCATACTCGCAGATAATAGGTTGCATGTATGATTTCCTAGTTGGTTTTTGTTCATTAGCAGTTGTCATTGATGTCAACCCAAGCAGCACCAAGGGCTAACCCAATATTGCATGGGAATTTTGACCTACCAAATTAATATATTCTAGGTCAATAATTCTTTTTATGGTTTCTACTTGTCGATATGTTTCCATTGATATATGGCACGCCATGTAATTCTTCACGGTTTGAGAGATATTCATGTTTGAAGTTTGTAACCCCAATTAGTGGGCTAAAACCCCATGGGGTTGGGGCATGGGTCATTGAAAAGTCATAATTAATATTTTTTATGCTCCTAAAATCCCTCCCACGTTCACTTGTTGAAGCCCCTCTCAACTTAAGCATTCATATAAATTGTGATCTTCATTTCCTCCTTATGCAAGGGATTCGGCCATCTGAAACAGGTCATCATGGCATTTTCGCTCTAACTTTTTTTCTACGAAGGTTCAAAAGCTGAAATTTTTATGAGGCGAAGCCAAAATCTTGAGGAAGCTTCAGTAAAAATGTCAAATCAAGGTGCACAATATGTTTGGAGATATGATCTGTGGAAATCAGGGTTTGTGCAGGCTCATGAAATTCATCTCAAAGAAGTCACTTTGGTAAATTCATCATAAATCTCTCTCTGAGTATCGGATTGGAATTCTGTAAAAAGTGGCAGATAGTGCACAGTCTACACTTTTATCTCTATCAATTTCAGAGACAAATGAAGAAACAATGACACGTGGCACGCCGTACAAGTGCGCTCTGCTGAAACAATCCTTAATTAGGGAATTGTGAGAGATTGGGTATAACTCTCACTTGAAGAATCCAAATTGGGTCAGACCTGTGGCATTGGAAATAAGACTCAGAGGAATACTACAGGACTTAAAATCAGATATTGAGGATATGAAATAATAGAGATACACCAGATTCAATATCGAGCTCCTAGAAGGCAAGAAAAAGCTAGATCATGTGTTGTCAAGGGTTGCAAAGGTCCAGAATTTCTACGGCAACGAAACAAAGAAAGGTGCAGCAAAGGGTAGCATGAAAAGAGAAGAAACCAAGGTACATAATAGTAGCAAGAAGTTTATCATATGAATTCTTCAAGTGGGCAACACTGCATACAATCATTGTAAAGATATCATTGTACTAAGTCATTGTAAATACATTATTGTAAAAATTGTACTAGTGTCTATCTGCCAAGGGTTGAATAGGTAGTGTTGGGAGGTCTAGAATCTCATTAGGTGGTTGTGTCAAAGTTGGGGTTATGGTCTAGTATATCTTCTTCTTCTGCATCATTCTATATCATTTTAAAGTGGACCATTTTCCCTGGTACGAGAGTCCATTCTTCTTTTATTCTTCTATAGGGTGGTAGGGTGGTGCTAGGGTGAGTTGTAGCTCATTGGGTGTTGGGGCATCCGTTCAGTTGACTACTGAAGAATATTAGGCATTGGAGCGTCCATCCAGTGGGAGCTGGAGAAGAATTCTTTTCTAGATTCTAGGAAGTTGGAGCTTTATTTTCAATTGGAGTTGAATATTAAAGAATTATTAGAAAAAAATTAGGTGGTTTTTGTCCCGGAGTGGGTTTCCACCTTAAAAACTGTGTGCATTTGTGTTCCTCTTGTTTGCTCTTATCATTTTACAAACACTGATAATAATTGAAGATTAACTAAATGTTCTCAGTATTTCCAACAATTGGTATCAGAGCCAGGTTCCTTCAATAGCAGTTTAACAGCTGGAAGGAGGTCATGGAGCATACCAAGAATGGTGTACCTCTATTCAATGAAAATAATTATGCACTTTGGAAAGGAAGAATGGAGGTCTATCTCTTGGCGCAAGGTTACGAAGTATGGGACATTGTTCAAAATGGATTTACATCAACCGTGGATGAACAAGGTAAGAAGAATTTGGTAAATGATGCAAAAGAAAATAATATTATTATCATTGGACTTATTGAATCTACTTATCATAAGGTGTTGGGTTGTAAAACCGCCAAAAATGTATGGGACAAGCTTGAGAATATATATGCAAGTGACTCAAATGTCAAAGAAGCAAAGCTTCAAATCTATAGAGCAAAATTTGAGCAACTCAGAATGAAAGAAGATTGCAACATTGCTGCATACTTTCAATACGTTGATGAAATAACCAATACTCTGGAAGGATTGGGAAAGCCAGTTGACGAGAAGACTATTATATGGAAGATTCTTAGAACGTTACCATGGAGATTCAACCCAAAGGTATCAGTCTTAGAATACAGTGCAAATATGGACAAACTCAGCAAAAAGGAATTGCATGGTGTTATCATAGCATATGAAATGAGAATTGATGAAGAAGAGGGTACTTCGCATCTAGAAACTACGTTCGTTGCATCTAAGAAAACCAATAAGGATAAACAACCTTCAATTGAAAAGACATGCACCTGCAAGTGTGAAGAAAAGGGAGATGATGAAGAAGGTCTTTCAAATGAAGAATATGCTTACTTCATGAGAAAACTACAAATTGGTAAGGGACAATTCAAAGGTAAACTTCCATTGATATGTTTCAGCTGTAATGAGGTTGGGCATTTTGCAGCAAAATGTCCAAAAAAAAGTAATGGAAACTCAAAAAGAAAGAAAGGCTTTAAGAAATTCAACAAGCAAGGATCCAAAAGGAACTTTCTCTCTAAAGAAGATAGCTCATCATCTGATGAAGACAATGATAGTGAAGAAGAAGCCAATGAGAGAGTATTGTTTATGGCCAAGCACAATAAACCCAAGCATAATAAGCAAGAGGTATCAAACAACGAAGAATAACGATGGACCATAGACGAATTTTATGAGGAAGCAATCAAGCTTATAAAAGATCTCAAGGCGGAGAAGATCTGTTCCAATACTCTTGAAGAACAAGTTCAAGGTCTCAAAAATTGAAGTTGAAGAACACAAATGCATTGAAGAGTCACTTCAAAAGAAGTTGGAAGAAAGCAACCAAGAAAGGGAAGAATTAGAAGCCGAAGTAGTCTCACTGCGTGAGGAAGTGAAGAAAGGAAAAACTATCCAAAACTATGCCAACAACTCAAGGGCATTGGAAGAACTCATCAACAATCGAAGATCTTACAACGACAAAACTGACATCGATTACAAAGAAGAAGAAGCAGGACCTTCTACAACAAAATACAACGAACCTATAAGATCTGACATGCATGTAGACTTCATTGGACAAGTTTCGCAAGAACAGCCTTGGAAGACAATTCCTCGACGAAAATTTCCATCCAGGTACCAACATATTTTTTATGGCTACTGTTATTCATGTGGAAAATTTGGTCATAAAGTTGTAGAATGTCGCACGTACCCTAGGAACGAATACAATTCCAGGAGATCTGTCAAATATGAACCTCCCAGGGCTCAGCGAAACATCAATAGATTTGAACATTTAAGAAGTAATATTGAATGTTACAAATGTCGAAACTTTGGACACATAGCCAAAGACTGCAGACATGAAAATCCTCCAGAAGAATCTTAGAAGCCACAGAATGAACGAACATGGAAGAAGAAGAAGAAGAAGAAGAATGATAACTGTGCTCTCACTCTCAAGGCTCAAAAGAACAAATATGTGTGGTATGTTGATAGCGGTTGCTCAACGCATATGACGAGAGATAGAAATAAATTTGTATCTCTGAAAGAGAAGAAGGATGGAACCGTGTCCTTTGGAAATGATGGATCTTCAAATGTTATAGGATCAGGTACTGTCACTCTCAGAAGCAAAGATGTTCTGGCCAAGAATGTTCTATTGGTTGAAAACATGAATCAAAATCTGCTCAGTGTTGGACAAATGTGTGATCAAGGACACACAATACTATTCAACTCCACGAAATGTGAAATTAGGAAAGGCGTGTATGGAGAAATTGTGGCTACAGCAAGTCGAGCTCCAAACAACATATATGTTCTAGATGAAGCAAGTAAAGCATGTCTAATAACTAAAGAGGATGATACAATAATTGGTAGCAATGATGACCGACAAAGTAAGAATTTTGCTACAAAGGTGCAAAGTGATTTCGAGATGTCTTTACTTGGTGAGCTGATATACTTCTTAGAGCTTCAAATATCTCAGCAAGAGAAAGGAATATTTATATGTCAAGCCAAGTACATCAAGGAAATGCTCAAGAAATTTAAAATATAAGATTGTAAACCCATCCTTACTCCAATGGTAACATATTGCAAATTGAGAATAGACGACTCATCTAAGGATGTGGATCAAAGGTTGTACAGATCTATGCTTAGTAGTCTTCTATATATAACAGCCTCCCAACCAAATTTTATGCAAGCAGTTGGAAAAGTAGCAAGATTCCAAGCAGCACCAAAAGAATCACATATTAAATATTCACCTCATTGGAATATCTTCGCTAGAAGCTTGGGATTCTCCCAAGTTCTCATTAGATTTTCCTTTTTCAGAATATAAAGGGGGAGTGGAAGTGTGTACAAGTCTGGAGGACGGTTGTGTTTCCTGCACAGGAAAGGTGTATGTCCAGGATAAGTCGTGTTTTGGTTGGTCAAAGATGTCAGCAGAGAATGCGTACATAGGAAAGAATGTCATGATCGTGGGAGGGTCAAGCATACAGTGCTGTGTGTGAGATTATGATTTGCTGTATTATTATCATATGTCAACCCAAGCAGCACCAGGGGCTAACCCAATATTGCATGGGAATTTTGACCTACCAAATTAATATATTCTAAGTCAATAATTCTTTTGATGGTTTCTACATGTTGAGATGTTTCCATTGATATATGGCACGCCATGTAATTCTTCACGGTTTGAGAGATATTCATGTTTGAAGTTTGTACCCCCAGTTAGTGGGCTAAAACCCCATGGGGTTGGGGCATGGGTCATTAAAAAGTGATAATTAATATTTTTTAAGCTCCTAAAATCCCTCCCACGTTCACTTGTTGAAGCCCCTCTCAACCTAAGCATTTATATAAATTGTGATCCTCATTTCCTCCTTATGCAAGGGATTTCACCATCTGAAGAAACATCAGGGAATTTTCGCTCTAAATTTTTTCTACGAAGGTTCGAAGCTGAAATTTTTATGAGGCGAAGCTGACATTTTTATGAGGCTTAATTCAAATCTTAAGAAAGTTGTGTGAAAATCTGATCAAGGTGCGCAAACATGTTTGGGAGATACATCTTGTAGTCGTTGTTCAGGTAGGTTCCTAAAATCATCTCAAAGAAGACCTTGGTAAATTCGTCATAACTTCTCTTGAGTATTGGATTGAAATTATGTAAAAAGTGGTGGATAGTGCACAAGTATGTAGTTTTAGCTCTATCAATTTAAGATACAAAAATGAAGAAACAATGACACGTGGCACACCGTACAAGTGCGCTCTCGCTGAAAAAGTCTCATCAAAACAGGAGAGGACTGGGTATAACTTTCAAGAATCCAAATTGGGTCGAATTCGTGGCATTGGAAAGAAAACTTAGAGGAATACCAATAGAATCAAAAATCAGATATTGAGGATCTGAAATAATAGAGATACACCATATTCAATATTGAGCTCCTAGAAGGCAAGAAAAAGCTAGATCATGTGTTGTCAAGGGTTGCAAAGGACCAGACTTTCTACGGCAGCAAAGCAAAGCAAGGTGCAGCAGAGGGTAGCATGACAAGAGCAGCAACCAAGGTGCATAATAGCAGCAAGAATTTCATCATATGAAGTCTTCAAGTGGGCAGCACTGCATACAATCATTGTAAAGGTATCATTGTACTTAGTCATTGTAAATACATTATTGTACAAATTGTACTAGTGTCTATCCGCCAAGGGTTGAAGAGGCAGTGTTGGGAGGTCTAGGATCATCATTAGGTGGTTGTGTCAAAGTTGGGGTTATGGTCTAGTATATCTTCTTCTTCTACATCATTCTATATCATTGTAAAGTGGACCATTTTCCCTGGTACGGGGGTCCATTATTCTTTTATTCTTCTATAGGGTGGTAGGGTGGTGCTAGGGTGAGTTGTAGCTCATTGGGTGTTGGGGCATCCGTTCAGTTGACTACTAAATAATCTCGGGCGTTGGAGCGTCCATCCAGTGGGAGCTGGAGAAGAATGCTTTTCTAGATTCTAAGAAGTTGGAGCTTTATTTTCAATTGGAGTTGAATATTAAATAATTATTAGAAAATCATTGGGTGGTTTTTGTCCCGGAGTGGGTTTCCACCTTAAAAACTATGTGCATTTGTGTTCCTCTTGTTTGCTGCTATCATTGTACAAACACTGATAATAATTGAAGATTACCTAATGCTCTAATTGAAAGGAATAGTGATTCACCCCCCCCTCTCAGTATTTCCAACAGTTTTTGGGTGCATGGTAGATGTATATGTGTATTTGGTTCATTTTTTGTCATTGGCATGAGTTTTTCCTGGTTTGACATAAGTTTCATCCTTGCCTTTCCATTTCTGGATAACCATGGTGTGATGAGATTCATTCTTGGTTGAGCATTGGATTTTCGAAAGGTTTTTGGATCCAGGTGAGGTGGTATTAGGAAAATACCAAGGTTTTGGGGTGGATATTGTTTTCTCCGGGAATCCCTCAACACGTGGGTGGAGATAGGAAAATTCCTCAAGCGATGGTGAAGGAATTTTAACGTATCCATGCTTGGTTTGGTTTTGTGATCTCATGACCGGTTTAGGTGAGATCACGGTAGTGTGAGGGAGGAGGTTGTTTAACCTATGGATTCCCTTGGTTGTTTATGCATCAGATTATCCCATGATATCCTACATTCATTCTTCGAATATGGCATGGGGGTGATTGGCTAAAAGAGAGATTTGGTTCAGTTGAATCTATGGTAGGGTGGTACGTAGAAATCCCTAACTTGGTTGGATTTTTCATATGATTGATAACATCTCTTTTTCCTTGTGATTCATGAGTAATTACAATTTTTATTATGTGGCTTTAATGGTTGTTATATCATTGTTATTTATCTGGTTATATGCTGGTTATAAGCATGGTTTTATGATGGACTCAATTTGTGTCTCTTATCATGTTTTTACTTGTAACTGAATGGTTAATGAATGTATGGCCTAGTAGATGTTATTGCAACTATTGTGAGAG
Organism: Pinus albicaulis; assembly: GCA_034641835.2. Lineage (NCBI taxonomy): Eukaryota > Viridiplantae > Streptophyta > Pinopsida > Pinales > Pinaceae > Pinus > Pinus albicaulis. The sequence continues at coordinate 99,670,232 of MU968411.1, read as the reverse complement.
GGAATTAGACCTTTTTTATGTTTCTCAGATAAGTTTCAGATCTCTATGTTCAGATATGCATTCATGACCTGTAGATTTCATGTTTACTATGTGTTTGATGGAATGAATGTCAGGGTTAGTCCTTGTCAGGTGAATTCCTTGATTAAGTTTTGTGTTAGAGGCTTTGTCCTTGTGTCATTTATAATTATATAAAATTTTGTAAATTTTTGGGCAGTAACCTGATGTCTATCCCTAAAAAGATTGCACATATTTCACGGTTTCACGTAAAGAGCTCATTGAAAAAGACTCCAATTGCACCCTTGCATGTGAAAATTCCAAGTCCGGAATCCTACTGCAACCAACTGAAAATAATTTAATACAAAAGTGTCCTCAGACATGTAATTTTATTGATATTGGAAAATAAATTACATAAAAAGTTGCAGGAATCTACAAACGTAAACTTCTACTAAATTTTCAATTAGGAGACTAACCTATTTATAAGCTATATGTCCTAACTTAATTTAGTTATGGATCACTTAAAAAAAAACAAGTGTCAATTTACAATAAATGATCTTCTATCCAATCTACTAACTTTATTCCTATTTTAGAGCCTAAGATACGACTCTATTCTAGAGTCCTATATTTGCTAACAATATTCTAATTCTAATTGTCTCTAATATTTATTAAATATTCTAATTTAATAAATATTTTTATCCTAACTTTACATTAATATATTTGTATCATCTAACATTCCCACCTATGTTCCAAATATATATTACAACATATACCAAGTTCATCTCTGAACTTAGTAAATTTTATTCTGCCAAGAGGTCTGGTGAAGATATCGGAGGTCTGATCTTCTGAAGGACAATAAGTCGGCTTGATGACATCTTTTGCAATGAGTGATATGATATGATGATACTTGGTGTCCACATGATTTTGATTTGAATGAAAAACTGGATTCTTGGCAAGCTTTATTGCTGACTGATTGTCGATGAATAACCAAGTAGCTTCTGCTGGAGGAATACCCAAGTCTTGTAAAACTCTACACAACCAAACAATTTCACATGCTGCTTCCCATGCTGAAATGTACTCTGCTTCTGCTAAAGAAGTGGCCACTATAGATTACTTCTTGCAACTCCAGGAAACTACAACTGACCCCATGTTCATTAAATAACCTGAGGTTGATGCCCTATCATCAATATTGCCAGCAAAGTCGGCATCTGAAAATCCACCAAGTACAAAATTTTTTAGTCTTTTTGTAAAGAAGACCAAAAATTTTTGTTCCTTGGATATAACGAATAACTCTTTTAGCTGCATTCCAGTGGTTGTCTCGTGGTTCTTGCATAAAGCGAGAAAGAATACTGATGTCATAAGAAATATCTGGTCGAGTAGTTATCAGATAACCCAGGCTACCATTCAATTGTCGATAAGTAGTGCTATCCACCATTTCCCCCCCTTCAAATTTTGAAAGTTTCAAGTTTTTTTTCATAGGGGTAAGAATAGGCTTACAATCCTGCATTCCAAATCGCTGAAGAATTTCTGCTGCATACTTACTCTGAGAAATGAAGATATGATGTGGACGTTGGAATACTTCAACTCCAAGATAGTAGTGAAGAGGTCCCAAATCTGTCATCTTAAAACCTGCATGTAACTCTTTTTTCACCTGTGCAATATGATCATAATTGTTTCTAGTGATAATCGAATCATCTACATACATAACCAGAATCACCAGATTTTTACCTTGTTGGCATACATACAAGGTATCATTAGATTCACTTCATTGAAAACCAACTTTCCGAAGGTATTCATCCATTTTGGCATACCAAGCTCGGGGAGCTTGTTTTAACCCATATAAAGCCTTTATAAGTGTTCAGACTTTATGTTCCTATCCTTCAATTTCAAAACTTGGTGGTTGTGTCATGTACACTTCTTCCTATAAATCACCATTGAGGAAAGCACTTTTTACATCCATTTGATGAACTTTCCATCATTTTTGAGCTGCTAAGGCAAGTGTGAGTCAGATGGTGTTCCATTTAGCAGTAGGAGAAAACGTTTCCTCATAATCTATCCCTTCCTGCTGCGCAAAACCCTTAACAACAAGTCTTGCTTTATACTTGTCAATTTCACCATTTTTCTTATACTTAATTCGGTAAACCCATTTGCATCCGATGGGTTTAACATTTCGAGGACAATCAACAAGTTTCCAAGTGTTATTGTCTTGAACTGCCTGATATTCATCAACCATAACCTGTTGCCATTCTTTATGTTTTACTGCCTCTCGGTATGTAGAAGGTTCAGTAAAATCATTTGCTATCAAGGCTCCTTCGTTTCTTTGTGATCCCCTTGTTCCTGTTTTATTCTGTTCATTAGGCCTTACATCTTTCAAAAGTTGAATTCCCCATTTTGGCAATTGATGTTCACTGGTTTGAGATTGTGAAAAATCACCATCATTGTAAAGAGGGTTGATATAAACTAATGTTTGTTGATCAACCGCAGGTTCCAGGGCGTAGACACAAAATGAAACCTAAGTTCATACCAATTTTGTGAATTTGGTTGACTGTAAACTTCCATTTCTTTTATCACTTTTTGTTTCTAACTTTTGAAGAAGCCTTTCACTTCTTCAAAGACTTTACCATTTTCATAAAAATCACATCACATAATAAATTTCCCATTCGACAAAATGTTATATCTTTCTTCTCATCAATACTCCGATCATCATGCACCCCATCAAGCTTAGTTCATTTTTCCTTCGAAACTAAGCCATAACAAACTGATCCAAAAACTCTGAAATTTTTTACCTGAGGTTTGAAGCGAAACCATGCTTCATAGGGTGTGATGCCGTCCAAAGAAGCAGTGGGAGATCTGTTCCTCAAGTAGACAGCGGTATGAATTTCTTCGGCCCAATATAAAGGACTTAACTTTTTAAAAGTTAACATAGATCGCGCCATTCCTAACAAGGTACAATTCATTCTTTCTACTACTCCATTTTTCTGGGGAGTGTAGACAATGGTAAGATGTCATTTTATGCCATTATCCATGCAATACATTTTGAATTCATTTGAAGTGAATTCTCTTCCATTATCAGTTCTAAGAGTGCCAATCTTCTCCTTTACTTCGTTTTCAATAAGCTGATGAAAAGTTTTGAAATTTTCAAATGCTTCTGACTTTTTCTTCAAAAAATATACCCAAGTCAACCTGCTAAAATCATCAATAAAGAGTAAGAAATATCTGCATACTTCGAGCGAAGTTGGTAAGGGTCCACAAATATCACTGTGAACCAACTGCAAATGCCTGTTTGCACGCCATGAACTTTTAGGAGAAGTCTCTTGATGTTGTTTTCCAAAATGCAAGATTCACACCTTGCATTGCCCCTTTTGAATGTTGGAATTCCCTTAACCATTCCCTGTTTTTGTAATTGAGAGAGACTTTCGAAGTTGAGATGGCCATATCTTACATGCCACAATCTGATCGGTGAAATTTCTGTACTTGCTACTCCTGCAAAGTCAAAATTTCTTGGAATAACTGTCCCTTTCATCCTTAACAGTTTTCCATCTTCATAACCTGTCATTACTGTTTTCATGTTCTGTTTTACTGAGTTAATTTTAACTAAGCCATATTCCATAATCATCATATGTCCTTCTTGTCGAATTATGACTAAAGATAACAAATTTTGCTTGAATGTTGGGACATACCATACATTTGAAATCATTCTTTCTCCAATTCCTGGTAAAAAAAATTTAACTACACCTTTGCCTGAAGGAGTATGTTTTGTTTTATCAACAAGATAGATTGAATTCAGATGGCATTGTTGGAAGCTCCAAAATAAATCCCATCTAAAAGTCATGTGTTGAGTTGCGCTGTATCCATAATCCATGCATCTTCATAATCACTTCTAAGAAAGCTTGAAACTTGTAAAGTTGTTGATTCTGTATTGGTGAAGGCATATTCGGAACCATCAGGATCATCTTCATCATTTGCAAACTGTGTAGAGTTTGGATGAAACTTGGGAATTTTTTCAATAGAAGTTCTACAATCTATGGCATAATGGCCAACTTCGTTACATCTCCTGCAAAAAAATTGACTAAAATCGCTGCCTCTGCCTTGAGACTGTCCTCTGGCTTGATATTGTCCTCTGCCTCTACTTTGGCCTCTGTTTTGAGTTTGTACTCTACCTTGATTATATCCTCTACTTTGATTGTTGCCTCTTCCTTGAAAATTTCTCCTGCCTGAATTGTAGCCTCTGTTGAAATTGTTTCCTCTACTTTGACTGTGACCACGACCTTGGGCTGCTTGAATTTGATTGAAATTTCCTCTTCCTCGGTTTCTTGAATTATCAGTTGAGGAGTTACTTGAGCTGGCTTCGGTGCAGAAGACATCTTCTCCAATCTGTTTCTTCCTCCCAAAAATTTTATCATGTTGGGCTAACATGTCACTCAATTCATCAAACTTTATCTTCTCTAACTTTCCAGTGACTTGCAAAGTTTCCAAAAAATGTGTATATGATGATGGAAATCCAACAATTAAAATCGTAGTTAAGAAACTTTCATCAACAACTTGAAAACCAACATTTATGATTTCTTGCTTGATGTTTTTAAGCCGTGAAATATACTCAAGGACATCACCACCTTCAGTTAATTTCTGTTGAAGCAATTTTAATTGGAGATCAACATTCTTTGATTCAGGTTGTGTATCAAAGAGATCTTTGAATGTACGTAAAGCAGTCCATGAATCTGAGGAATTTTCAATGTGTATGTACATTTCATTACCAACTGAAGCTTTTATAAGAGCATATGCTTTGGCATTTTTTACTTCCCATTTTGCAAGTGAAGCTGCATCTGTTGGTTTATTTGGCTTAATGTTGCCATCACAAATTTCACGCCACAATTAATTATATATGAGAGTGCTTTCAATTAGACGTTTCCATGTCTTATAAGATTTCACTCCTTCTAGCTTATCAGATTCAGAGAACAGATTAATTAACTTCGACATTGTAGTGTTGAAGCAATGCACCAAAAGAATCAAGCACACAAAAAATGAGCAACTCGTCACACGAAACACGCCACCTAAAAACGACACATGCCACATAAAAAAACGATCTATTGGGGCTTGGCCTTGACCCTCGTATACTAATTAGGGGAATTTTGAGGTCTAAAATGGGCCTCCTAAGAAAATTATAAAATAATAGTGGAAATAATAAAATAAGATTTGATTACATCATCAAATTTTAGAGGGAAAAAAGAAAAAACTACTTTTTCAACTCATATTTTCAGCTTATCTCCCATAGTGTTTACTCAAAATTCGAGCGGGAGTACTCATTGGATGCAAAATTTAATTCTTCATCGAAGGAGTACCCATGTTGCATACTTTCGATGGATCCTGCTACACGAAAAATGAGAAATACATGAAAAACGTGATTGAAATCACGTTTTTTCATGTATTTCTAATTTTGCGTGTATAAGGGTCCATTAAAAGTATGCAACATGGGTACTCCTTGGATGAGAAATTAAATTTTGCATCCAACGAGTGCTCCCACTCGAAATTTGAGTAAAAACTTTGGGAGATAAGTTGAAAATACAAGTTGCAAAAGTAGTTTTATTATTTTATTATTTTTTAATATTTTTACCCTTTTAATTAAAAAATGGTGAGTCATCCCCCATGGTTGACATCATCATCTTGAATCCTATTGGTTCTTATAAAGTTTATTTTGGTTGTACATTTTTCTTAGGAGGCCCATTTTAGACCTCAAAATTACCCTAATGCTCGTTGAAAAAGGAGAAAAATGATTGAGCTTTGTACTTGGCTCTAGTCAATTTCTCGTTGAGAGTTTACAATGAAACCTTTGCAAAATTTGACCACTTTACAATTCCCGTACACATTACTTATTAAAAAATTTATCCCCCCCTCAAAGTAAAAAGTACTTTGAGTTACAAATAATAACCCTTATTTCTCCAAAAAAAGAATTACATTTATTTTTCCAAAAATAATGAAAACATTTTCACTTCACCTTGTTGCTTCAAAATAAAACAATAAATAAATTTCAAGTTCCTTCCTTATAAATTAAATTACAAAAACTTATAACTCCAAAAACAAAAGACCTGTCAATGACTGCAATATCGTTGTCAATAGTTTGGGGATTCTCGCAACTTGCAACTTGCAAACCATGCTTCCGGATTTCCATTCATGCAGAATTAGATGCGAAACTTCAAAAATATCGCTATCTAATAGATCGGGTACCACATGACTTTACCAAGATACGTCTCCATTGGATATATTTGTGATTTTTTATAGTCAAATACCTAGGTACTACTCGACTCACCAGCACAATTTTTTCTGTTCTCTCGCAGCCTTTTCTTCCTCACGCTTCTTCATAACATCTGCACGTTTTTGTCTGATTAGAGTTAAGAATTCCAAATCTTTCCTGGCATACAAAATACCAATGTTTCTCTATTTCATGAGATGCCACTTAAAAACTGTGTGTGGTGTTTTATTGGTGCACAAAAATATGAATAAGTTGGTTCGTAGTAAAATCTGTACATAGAATATTAGCTATCAGATCACAACGATCCAAACATGTTCTTCAAAGAATACACACACAGAGAGGGTCACTGCAACGAGAAACTCAAGGCCTCCAATGCCGATCGTCCAGATCATTTTGATGAGGGTTTTCAGTAAACGCTGCTAAAACGACATGCCCAGATATTTTTTTAAAAACAAACTTCAAAACACATAAGCACATTAGCTCTGAGATGGAATGTTAGTAAATCCAACTATTTTTCGGAATATATATATATATATATATATATGCCCACCATGAAAGCGATTCACACGAGTGCCAAAGATCTCGCCAAAGAATAATTGAAGATACCACATCATAAATCGATCCCTCAAAAAAGAAACAATACAAAAAAAACATAAATAAAAATCTGTCAGATCATCCATTCCACATAACTGATAGTTCCATTGAATCGTATGCAGAGTAGATTTTTAATTTTAGTCCAATTGAGCTTCACACACCATAACCACATATTTAATTGACCCAACCAAGCAGTCGGACAATTCCTATTACCGCAAAGATAATTCTTTCAAATCCCTGGACTGAGCATTATGTGGTTGAAGCACAAAATTGCAGTCACCGCTCATAAACCCCTTGGAGGTGCGGCATCCAATATAGAATGGTTTGGTTCTGTGTCTTGTTTGGAAGATCCATGTCTTCTGAATTTAGCCAAGAAATACAAAAAAAATTGCAGCACAAATTGCACTGTGGTGGGGCATTCAAAGGAATACAATTGTAATCCCAAAGTCTAGCAAAGTAGAATGATTGAAGGAGAAGATTGCTATTTTTTATTTTGAGCTTTCAAAGGAGGAAAGGAACATGTCAATATATTTTCAGCAATCAAATTCAAATACATAGGAATTCTGGCCTGATAATGCACAATCTCACGGTAATTCAACAACTAATACAACTCATATATAAAATGAAAAAATTCATACTAACAATACCAGATCGCCCTCTCTTCCTCTAGTGAATTTTGCACAGAGAGCTTCTTCCTCTCGCTCTACTTCTTTGTGTCTGCCAAGAACATTCGTTTCACTATCCGCCACAAGAGATTGACAATTAGCTTGTTTGGTAGAATTTTCAAAAGCCTATATAACTGAAAATCTCCACCTTCATGTCATCTGCATTACTGGTGGCTCTGATACCACATTAATACAGAAGTGTCCTCAAACACGTAATTTTATTGATATTGGAAAATAAATTACATAAAAAGTTGCAGGAATTTACAAACATAAACTTCTAATAAATTTGCAATTAGGAGAATAACCTATTTATAAGCTATATGTCCTAACTTAATTTAGTTATGGATCACTTGAAAAAGCAACAAGTGTCCATTTATAATAAATTATCTTCTATTCAATCTACTAACTTTATTCCTATTTTAGAGCCTAAGATACGACTCTATTCTAGAGTCCTATCTTTGCTAACAATATTCTATTTCTAATTGTTTCTAATATTTATTAAATATTCTAATTTAATAAATATTTTTATCCAAACTTTACATTAATATATTTGGATCATCTAACATACTTCAACTACTTGTTATTTAATGAACAAGTTATTTATAATGTTTTACTAAAAATACTGAAGCAAATTACTACTGCAACCTTCACTTGATTAAATAAATATGTTGAAACAAGAAACTAAGCAATAAAGAAATACATCACATAGGAGACCATTGTTTTTGGATAAATATCCCTAGAAAAACCCAACGCGGGAGAACCGGTGCAACAAATATGAGGGTTTTATTATTAAGCAACAATTATTTATGAATAAATCTCTAATGTCTCTCTGAACAATTCAGTTACAGAGAACATCACTGACAAAAATATTAGTGAGGTTACCTCACACTATCACTGGAAATCTCGACTGATCTGGCCACTGAATGAGATGCTTCTAACAGGGTTTGCGCTGCCTCTACGTAGTCCCAACATCAACCCTCCTAGGCGCCATGTCACTCAATTTATGGATTGATATGATCACTAGAATATTCGATCTCTGCCTCCTGGTCTCACACCCGAGCTTCCAGCTTCTGAAATCGATTCTTCAACAAAATATTTAGATTTCCTCTTTTCCATCTATGCAACCTTTGCATAGCCCTGTGTGGCTTTGCGTCAGCCTCTCTGGCTTTGCGCTGGAAATCTTGGATCTCTCTCTACGCTTCTCTGCTAATGATTCTTTGACCGAGAAAAAATTCTTTTCGAAAACTGTCTTGGTCCCTCAACTACATGAGAATATCTCGATCAAAGTTTCCTCTCAGCACTGCTCACTTCAAAAAAATTGATCTCTTGATCTTTTGGTGTGTTTTTCCAAATGACCCTCAAGTATTATTTATAGTATTCTCGTTGATACTTCAAATACCAAGATTAGATCTCCAATTAATGACTAAGATTACATTTTGACTTGATTTTATTTTTCTAGAACATTCACACCCATATTCTATTATTTAACTTTAATTATTTTATGTTTCTAAGTTTAGACTTAGGGTCACTTTAAAATAATTAATTTTCTTAATAAAATACAATTTGGGTGGAATTTTTTCAAGCAATTTCTGGGTTATCTAGAATACATGTCTCTAAGACACTCCACAAAGTTTGAGTCTTAGAGCACATCCGATGCTACCCCAAATCAACACTCCCTCTTAGTGAGGAATGTGCTCTAGCAAATATTCCCTGATGCACACTACTCTGACTTTGGAGCATCTCCTTCTGCGATGCTAATGTCTGACATGTTGTCCACCAACTAATGCGCTGCTGCTGCAACTGTATTTTTGCTGACCCCTCCACAATCAACACTGCAACCGTACTAGAACTCCCTCTCAAATGCTGCATCTGCTGGTAGCACTACCACTGATAACTCTCCACTATAATTTAGTTGTTGAGAGAAGCAACTGAAAAACATCCAAAAATATGAACAAGTGTTCTGGATGCATCTCGATGTTGAAACTATGACTACTTCTAGTCCCAAACTATCCCTCTGAAGCACTGCGTTGTTGATGCTCTGCACTGTGCCTCTCTGCATTATTGACACTCTACACTGCATTGCTCAGATTTAGTACTGCTAACTACTGAATCGGTCGCTCCAAAACTCCTATGCACCAATTGAAACTCCTCTAGCCTAGTACTACTAATCCAAGAGGTGGAATCCTCAAGGATCCTACCAAATATGACACACTGGAGTCTTATACACCTCCTGCTTCTAGATTTGGTGTCCCACTATCTCCTTTCAAGCCTAGTCCCTGGCTGTGATCCTTCCTCTCTTTCCAACTCATACAAGAAAAATTGCTCTGCCTCTGACAACTGTCTATGGAAACTGGAAGTCGATCTTCTACCCAGATCTGCATTCTGGCCAAATCGCACGACCTCTTTTAGCAATATCGTACGATCATCCGAACAGAGCTGCAAAAAAATGGAAGCTCAAAACTGGAGGATAAAATATTCTCGCTGAAATGTCAAACGCCTCCTCTCTCCTTTGCACAATTGCTGATTGACACTATGTACTCCCTCCTGTAGTAAGTATATCTTCTTCTAGCTACTACTGCTTTGCAGTATCTGAGGAAGAAATTCTCTTAGTATCATGCAAACCACTGGCTGCCTTCTCTACAATCTAAAAATGTTGAATCTTCTCCTTCTCTTTCTCCTCTATGAAACCCCATACTGAATTACATAATCCTTGCTAGAGATGGTAGATCTGCCAACCAGATCTGCTGCTCAGGTCTCGAAAAATAGAATTCCCCGAATAGGAATTCCGTGAGGAAGAAAATTTCCTCACTGTGCTTCTTCCCTCTCTTCCAATGAATTTCTGCTTAGTAGATCTGCCCACCAGCTCTACGTTGAGGCTCTGTGCTGCTCCCTTTGGCTCTAAAAAATCTCAATCTAGAATCTCTTCCTCTTTGTTGAATCATTCAAAGAGATCCTTTCCTAAAAAATTCAACCCTCCTGGCTTGGATTGCGCAATCCCTATGGGGATTCAAACTACTGCCTCTTGCAGCTATTTAACCTCCCGGCTAATTCTGGATCTTCTCTTCTTGTTTCACTTGCAATGCTTTGATACCATGTGAAATTTGAAGTCCAGAATCCTACTGCAACCAATTAAAAATAATTCACCTACTTGTTATTTAATGAACAATTTATTTGTAGTGTTTTATTCAAAATACAGAATCAAATTAATACTGCAACCTTCACTGAATTAAATATGTTGAAACAAGAAACTTAGCAATAAAGAAATACATCACATAAGAAACCACTGTTTTTGGAAAAATGTCCCCATAAAAACCCAATGCAGGAAAAACGGTGCAACAAATCTAAGGGTTTTATTATTAAGGAGCAGTTATTTTTTAACACATCTCTGAATGTCCCTCTAGACAATTCAGTTACAGAGAATATGACTGACATAAATATTAGTGAGGTTACCTCACATTATCACTAGAAATACTGGCTGATCTGGCCAATGAATGAGATGCCTCTGACAGGCTCTGCGCTGCCTCTACGCAGTCACTGTGCGGTCCCAGCATCAACCCTTATGGGAACTGCGTCACTTAGTTTTTGGATCGATATACTCCGAAAAAAATTCGATCTTTGTTTCCCGGCCTCACATCTCGGCTTCCGGCTTCTGAAAATGATTGTTCAACAAAATATTTAGATTTCCTCTTTTCTGTATGCGCAACCTCTGCGTAGCCTTGCATGGCTCTACGTCAGCCTCTCTGGCTCTACGTTGGAGCTGTTGGATCTCTCTCTGCCCTTATCTGTTGATGATTCTTTGATCGAGAAACATTTCTCTTCACAAACTATCTCTACCCCTCAATTGCGTGAGAATATCTCAATCAAAACTTTCCTCTCAGCACTGCTAACTTCAGAAAATTCGATCTCTTGATCTCTCAGTGTGTTTTTCCAAATGACCCTCAAGTCTTCTTTATAGTCTTCTTGTTGATACTTCAACGATAGAGATTAGATCTCTAATCGATGATTACGATTAAATTTTGACTTGATCTGATTTTTATAGAACATTCACACCCGTATTTTATTAATTCACTTTAATTATTTTATTTTCCTAAGTTTAGACTTAGGGTCACTTTAAAATAATTAATTTTATTAATAAAATACAATCCAGGTGTAATTTCCCCAAACAATTTCTGGGTTATCTGGAAGACATGTGTCTAAGCCTCTCCATAAAGTTTTATACTTAGAGCACATCTGAGGCTACCCCAAATCAACATTGCATTGGTTATGCAAGTGACTAAAGGCTTTCAGTTGCATGCATGTGAATGGGACTTCAAGTCAATGAAAAAGCAAGTTAACCCAGGGTTTGGGCACTTGGAAGGTTGGTCTAGTTCTTGGGGGTCCTGTAGCACCTATGGGAAGTCAGTAAGGTCTTGTTTTGTTGACTCCATTTCCTTAATTTTATCTAGGGGGTTGAGTCATGTCATAGTAGCCCTCACCTCATGTTTACCCCGAGCATGCTAGTTAAAGTGCGTAGAAATGGGAGGAGGGATAACATATTGGTATAACAGTGGGTTGCACTCTCTTTGGGTGGCATGGTTAGCCCATTCGGCTCAAGCAGCTAGATGCATGTGGTTAGGCATGCATTGGCATGGTTATGGTTGTCATGCATGAGGTCATGGTATGTAGTTGTATGTTCATGCATGATGTTGATATATTGATATGATTATGGTTATACATGTATCATGCTAATTTGGATTGATTTTTGCAGATGAGATTACCCTCCCCTGAACGTCATTGAGGTATTATTTTGGTTATGGTGTCTATTTGGTTTATCTGACATGGAATGCTTGCAGGAAGAAGATAATCAAAGATGATGAGAAAAATGGTAGGCTGCAGTTCACGTGACTCTCCCTACAGATCAATTGGGAAACAAGGAGGTGAATATTCTTCTGGTATAACAGATACATTGAGGAGTTTGAAAAAAGATATAAGAAGTTGTAAGGTAGAAAATGATAGGTTGGTAGAGGCTCAAGAAAGACTTGCAAGGGCTCAGGAAAATCAAGAAGAGGTCAATGCAGTGATCCTTCAGATTTTGTTAGACTTTCAAAGATAGGGACAATTGAGGATTAGTCAAGAACAAGAAGAGAGGACTAATGGAGACTATGGTAGCAGGTTTCGATTAGGATACATGTTAGATAGATGGGACACAGTTATAGGTGAAAGATCATTGGATACACATGATAGGAGGACTGGTATGTGATCTGAATATGGGAAAAATTGTTAATGCTATGCAAGCTTCCTCATAAGTATTAAAAATGTGTTTCTTATGTGCATAGGAATTTCACTAAAAATTTCAGATTATCACAAGGATTTCTTTTTGGTGTCTTTCAATATGTAATTCCATGAGTAGTTTATAAACATGAGACCGTTAAGAAAATTTAAGGAAAATACATAATAAAACTAAACACAAGCCATCTCATGAAGGAGTTTGCCCTGCCTGGGCTACATCTCCTTGAATCAGCTCCAAGGCATGATTCATTGTTATTATGCTCCAATTTAAAAATGAAGAGTACATCAATGTGTTGAACTGAAATGGTAAGTTTCTCCTAAAAATAAACAACTCCTGCAAAGTCCCTTTACCATACACTTATTGTCAGCAACACATGGGCATCTTACCAAGATCCCCTACACAAATATGAAAGAGCATCAAATTTGTACTTCAATAACTGTAAGTACATCAACAATATTTTTCTCTAAAATGCATAAAGAGAAAATATGAGAAAAATGATACAGAATTGCTGCAAAGTCTACTGCTGCAAACATATGGAGGCTCGAAGATCCCTGAAAGATCATCTCCATCTCAAAATCCTCCAAGAACTGGCTCAATATCTGAATGTTCCATACACCCTCCTGGTTCAACCTGCAATTTGAACTTGAAGATATGCTTTAAACAGAAGATAGAATTTACCAATGGATTTAGAGCTTCCATAAACCCCTGAGTAGCCTCTTCTAGTTCTTCAATTGGCCTTCAGGTCCTCTAGGCATGGCCTCCTCTCTTGGTGGCCATGAGCATTTTTTATCCTCAAGAGGGAAAAATACCATCAAGAAGTGCTCCTGTATCTCTGAAACCGGTTCCAATGGATTCCCAACATGCCAAAATCCTAAGAATGACTTTTCTTGAGCCCAATTTGGTCGAATATTGCTCAAGATAAGCCTCATTTACTCCAAGCCTAGAAAAATTCCACTAAAACTGGAAGACTAATAGTTAAGTCCACTAAAAGTGGAACTCTGCTGAATCTGCACGCTCCACCAAAATTCCACCAACTTAACTGTAGGTTAGTTAGCGTTAATTTCGGGTTAGTGGTTGGTTAAGTGCACGTTTAAGCACAATTAGCGTGAGCTTCGCTCCTGGTTCTCCACTCTAGGTCACATGGGATGGGGCTGGCCCCTTTTAAACCCCGCTAAAACCTTGTAGAAGGTTTAAATATATGCGGTGCCATATGTCTATCAAGACATACATGACGGCTTGGTGGTAGTTGGTGGCGTTAGTGCGGGGGAGGTCGCGGGTTCGACCTCGACCTCCCCCCTTCCTTGGTATATAATTTTTCCTAAACGCACATTGCAAATTTGAACTTAGGCTATAAATATATATATATATATATATGCGCCATACATTTCCATGGGGGGGGGGGCACGTGGCAGCCCCTATCTGCACCACGTGTCTCTTCCCTATTGGCCTAAATTTTCCACCATATATAAAAAATTTCACTTGCACCCATAATTAAAAAATTTGACCTTTGAGAGTCACTGGGAAATTTTCTCCTTCCATAATCAAAATTGGCGAATTTGGTCGTGACATTTGTCATAGTGTCATTGGGTGAAAATAGGAGAATATTATTGGAGTGCTGACTGGGTTGCTATGTCATCAACCTGTCACTGTTCTGCAATTTTTTTTTCCTATTCTACATGACGGTCAGCGGGCTATAATGCCCTCATATAGATTTGGATTTTGATGAAATGCATTTTTCCAGAATCAGGGCGACGAGCCGGTCGCGATCATCCAGGTTCCACAGCTTTTTTAAAACTTTGAATTTTGAGTAAATTTTTTCCCTTGATTTAGATTCCGATCACACCTTCCCACTGACATGATTTTGGATCCACAAAATTTGATTATCTATGAGAGCTCAATACTCTTGTATTTCCAAAGTTCTATCATCTTGATTCTACTTGGAGAAATCATCATGACAACCATTTTGTCACCAACAAGCCTTGCCTTGCCTTGCAAACGACTTGGCTCTTCAACCATTGCTCTCCTTTTACTGCTGACCCTAATATCCAACACTTGCTGACTGATGTGAAACTTTGCTATACCAAAGCGATCCTTTTGTGCTTGGAAAGCTAACTTTCCTTCCCACTGAAAATCAGGTTCCTCCTATGCACAAACATGCATGCGATGCAAGCTTCTCTTTTGGAAACCAATTTTCCAATAAGCACAGCTGAGTTAACTACAGTTGTGGATTCAAACATCAACGAAAATAGAAAATAAATGAACATTATTTTACCTCAATGGTTTCAAATTCCACATTTAGAAGAATGCATTCACCATCTCCTTATCTTTTTGGCATCAACACATAAACGTTCTACAATGGCTGCAAACTTTTTCTGCCTAAAATTTTCTTGGACATATTGTCTCAAACAACAACCATCAATATGAAAAAAACATCATGCAAGAAACATAACTTGATGACATATCCTCTTGTGCCTCAAAAAGCAAAAAATTTCACATCATGTTAACATCGCCATGTACTCTCACATCTTGGTTTAAAAATATTAACCATCCACAAGTTAAGAAAACATGCCTCTTCAAACAAATGACCCTCAAGTCAAGCATAATCATGTGAAATAATTTGACGATTCTTTTCCAAAACAAAAATAACTTCACATTTCATGAAAAATTCGCCAACATCTCTCTTTCACAATTGGAGACAAAATCAACTCTTCCAAGTCGATATGACATGCATGTACACACAATTGACCACCAGAAGTCCGCACTCATGCATATTAAAACAAAATGAAATCTTCAAAATTCCATTGTTCATACACACATATCTCATGTATGTATATGATTCCTTAACTCTCTCACATAATTACAATCATAGTACAATAATCATATTCAAGTACATGTATTCAAAGGGCGGAAATAAACAAATTTGCTGCAATAAAGTGAGTCTTAACATAATCCTCTTTCAAACGCCTTCTTGGTGCAAACATGCAACACACAATATAAAGGGACAAACCATTTTAGTGGTTCCTATCCAGAGAACCAAACAGGTACATGCTTTGGATGCAAAGTCCAACACCTTGATTCTTCATGTCCTCTTTTGTGACAATAGGTACATGATACCCAATTGCTGTCATCGGAAGAATATTCTTCTTGTGAAACATACCCCAAGTCTTCCTGCTTAGGCCTTTCTTTCGCCTCTATTGGGTTCTTGATGCCTTGCTGATTTACACCAAGTCCTATGCCTTCTTGGTATCCCATATTTTCCAAGATCTTGGACCCAATACCTTTGGTGTGTCTTTCAAAGGCTGCAAAATATTTTTCATCAATATGTGCATATAAATAAGAAGCATATGCATGCTCACCATTTGCCTCATCTCTTGATTGAGACACAAATATGGTTTCATACTCCTTACGAATTCTCAAAGTGTTCTCTTGGAATATTTTGTCTTCTTCTTTTAGGTCCTCAACATAAGGTGCTGATTGAACCTATTCCACATCATGTGGACAAAAAGCACAAATATTTCCATCTTCCATCTTGGAGGGATTTTCTACATCAACAAATTGCATAAAATTTGTAGAAAACAAATAATTTTGTGGTGAAGATGGTGGTGAAACACCATTCTTTTTACCTTCATACCTTGTGAGACTTGTAGGCACTTCTCCTTGAGATATTATCTTTGAAACCTCAATATTTTCTAAAGGTGAAACTTGAGGTGGATTTTGTGGCAACCCTAGCCTCGTTCTCATTGTTCCTATTTGGGAAGGTATACCAACAAGCTTTCCTTATCCTCTTTGGAGCTTCAACCTAGTAAGCCTTTTCAACTTACAACACACAACCCTCTTTGCACAAAGCAACACAAGCAACAATGAACCTGAAGCTATGATACCAACTTGATATGAATATGGGAAAACTTGTTAATGCTATGCAAGCTTCCTCATCAGTATTAAAAATGTGTTTCTTATGTGCATACAAATTTCACTGAAACTTTCAGATTATCACAAGGATTTATTTTTGGTGTCTTTCAATATGTAATTCCATGAGTAGGTTATAAACATGAAACCATTAAGCACATGAAAGGAAAATACATCATACAACTAAACACAAGCCATTTGATGAAGGAGTTTGCCCCACCCAGGCTACATCTCCTTGAATAATCTCTAAGGCATGATTCATTGTTATTATGCTCCAATTTCAAAATGAAGAGTACATCAATGTGTTGAACTAAAATGGAAAGTTTATCCTAAACGTAATCAAATCCTACAAAGTCCCTTTACCATACACTTGCTGTCAGCAACACATGGGCATATTACCAAGATCCCTTACTAAAATATCAAAGAGCATCAAATTTAATGAAGAGTACATCAATGTGTTGAACTAAAATGGAAATTTTATCCTAAATATAATCAAATCCTGCAAATTCCCTTTACCATACACTTACTGTCAGCAAAACATGGGCATCTTACCAAGATCCCTTACTAAAATATCAAAGAGCATCAAATTTGTACTTCAATAACTATAAGTACATCAATAGTCTTTTTCTCTAAAACACATAAAGAGAAAAAATGAGAAAAATGATACAACACTGTTGCAAAGACTGCTGCTACAAACATATGGAGGTTGGAATATCCCTGCAAGATCATCTCCATCTCAAAATCTTCCAAGAACTAGCTCAATATTTGAATGATCCATACACCCTCCTAGTTCAACTTGAAATTTGAACCTGAAGATGTGCTTTAAATAGAAAACATAAGTTACCAATGGATTAAGAGCATCCATAAACCCCTGAGTAGCCTCTTATGGTTCTTTAATTGGCCTTTAGGTCCTCTAGGCATGGCCTCCTCTCGTGGTGGCCCCATTCCTCCTCTCCTGGTGGCCATGGGAATTTTTTTATCTTCAAGTGGGAAAAACACCATCAAGAAGTGTTCCTTTGGCTCCAAAACCTGTTCCAATGGATTCCCAACATGCCAAAATTCTAAGAATGACTTTTCCTGAGCCAAATTTGGTCGAATATTGCTCAAGATAGGCCTCATTTACTAAAGGCCTCGAAAACTTCCACTAAAACTGGAAGACTACTAGTTAATCCCACTAAAAGTGGAACTCCGTCGAATTTGGCGAACTCCACTAAAAGTTGGCCAATTTAACTGTGGATTAGTTAGCGTTAATTTTGGGTTAGTGGTTGGTCAGGCACACGTTTGAGCGTGATTAGCACAGGTTCCACTCCAAGTTCTCTGCGCTAGGTCACATGAGATGGGGCCGGTCTCTTTTAAACCCTGCTAAAACGTTGTAGAACTTTTAAATAGATGCAGCGCCATATTTCTTTTAAGACATACATGGTGGCTTGGTGGTAGTTGGTGGTGTTAGTGCGGGGGAGGTCACAGGTTCGACCTCGACCTCTGCCCCTCCTTGGTATATAATTTTTCCTAAACGAACTTTGCAAATTCGAACTTAGGTTATAAATATTTATATGCGCCATACATTTCCATGGGAGGGGGGTGATCTGAAAGGACTGTATTATTTTTTTGTGCTAAGTGTCTTTTCACTGATAAACATGTGCATACTTGTATCCATAATTTTTTTAAGTATTGAGAATTTTAACCATGAAATATAAGTGATTTTAGTGAATTAGAAGCATGCAATAAGAGCAAATAACACTGAACAACAGTACATAACAGAGAAATAAAACCACACATAACATTTACACAGCAGGAATGATGAATGAGTTCACCCCTCCTGGGCTACATCTGCTGGTCCATCTCCTAATGGCATGTCCATCTTTCATTATGCTCAAAATTTTGCAAATGCATGTGTTTACAGGCCTCTAATGGTTGTTTTCTCTGCTCCAATGGCTCCAGAATGCTCCAATTAGTCTAGGTAGACTCTTGTTTCATCCAAATTGGTCGAAAATTGACCCTCCTAGCCTTTTTCCCATAACTCCTAAAAATCCTCCACTAAATGTGGAGAACTACACTTATCTGCAGTTAAAAATGAAAAATTTCCTAAATTTTGGAGGCGCACTAACCTGTCCGCCAGTCCCCAAACCGTAACATTAAGTTTTATGGTTAAGCGGAAGGGGTGGCCACATGCCAACCCTCGAAACCCCGCGGATAACATTAAACAAGAGCGGAACCAGAGGCATTAACTCGGGTAGTAATGGAGTTCAAACCAGAGTAATCCAAACCGCGCGGAGAAGTTTTAATGACACTTTGCATGTTATAAGGTTTCAACACAATGGTCGGAGTTTTTTTGTCGTCGTAACAATTTGATGTTGCGGTGAGGTTTTTTGACATGTGACCACACCGTTGCGGCTACCGGTGGGTTGGGACTGTCAGTGGCCCCCAACCCCCACTTACAATTGTATTAAACTTTAAATAGCACCGTTAGCCCATATATAATAAGAAACAAGTTGTCGCATATTTGGTGGAGTCCTTTGCGCGTAGGTCGGAGGTCGCAGGGTCGACCCCCCAGAGCTCATAAAATTTTATTACACTACCCAGGGGACATTTGGCATCTTTTGGACTGGCCACGTGTCACCCATCCATTGGATGAAAATAAATAATGTACAACCTCCATCGAATGAAAACATTCCACTTGGAAGAATCTCACTGGCTTTGGAATATTCTTAAGAATATTCCTCTTTTTTTTATTGTGCGCCTGCATGTTGACTGGGCATCCTAGTCAAACCTGTCACATAATTTAGCTATTTGGGAAATCGATCAGAACGTGATATCTCCCTCATACAACATCGGTTTTTCGAACCGTTCACGGTGCCGAAATCATAAAGACAAGATCTACCCCACCATCCCGGCTTCAACCCAATCCTGTAACTTTCAATTTTGAGCAAATTTTATGAACACCTGATCAGGGGTGGCACATGGAAGCCCCTGGCTACGCCACATGTCTCTTCCCTATTGGCCCAAATTTTGCACCATATATAAAAAGTTGCACTTGCACCCATAATTCAAAAATTTGACCTTTGAGAGTCATTGGGAAATTTTCTCCTTCCACAACCAAAATTAGCGAAACTGGTCACGACACTTGTCACAGTGTCATTGGGCGAAAAATGGAGAATATTCCTAGAGTACTGGTTGGGCTGCCATGTCATCAGCCTGTCACTGTTTTTCAATTTTTCCCAAATGAACTTTGCAAATTCGAACTTAGGTTATAAATATATATATGCGCCATACATTTCCATGGGAGGGGGGTGATCTGAAAGGACTGTATTAGTTTTTTGTGTTAAGTGTCTTTTCACTGATAAACATGTGCATACTTGTATCCATAGTTTGCTTAAGTATTGAGGATTTAAACCATGAAATATAAGTGATTTTAGTGAATTAGAAGCATGCAATAAGAGCAAATAACACTGAACAATAGTGCATAACAGAGAAATAAAACCACACATAACATTTACACAGCAGGAATGATGAATGAGTTCACCCCTCCGGGGCTACATCTGTTGGTCCAGCTCCCAATGGCATGTCCATCTTTCATTATGCTCAAATTTTTTCAAATGCATGTGTTTATAGGCCTCTAATGGCCATTTTCTCTGCTCCAATGGCTCCAGAATGCTCCAATTAGTCTAGGTAGACTCTTGTTTCATCCAAATTGGTCGAAAATTGACCCTCCTAGCATTTTTCCCATAACTCCTAAAAATCCTCCACTAAATGTCGAGAACTGCACTTATCTGCAGTTAAAAATGGAAAATTTCCTAAATTTTGGAGGCGCACTAACCTATCCGCCAGCCCCCAAACTGTAACGATAAGTTTTATGGTTAAGCGGAAGGGGTGGCCACATGCCAACCCTTGAAACCCCACGGATAACATTAAATAAGAGTGGAACCAGAGGCGTTAACTCGGGTAGCAATGGAGTTCAAACCAGAGTAATCCAAACCGCGCGGAGAAGTTTTAATGACACTTTGCATGTTATAAGGTTTCAACACAATGGTCGGAGTTTGTTGTCGTCGTAACAATTTTATGTTGCGGTGAGGTTTTTTGACATGTGACCACACCGTTGCAACTACTGGTGGGTTGGGACTGTCAGTGGCCCCCAACCCCCACTTACAATTGTATTAAACTTTAAATAGCACTGTTAGCCCATATTTGGTGGAGTCCTTTGCGCGTAGGTCGGAGGTCGCAGGGTCGACCCCCCCAGAGCTCATAAAATTTTATTACACTGCCCAGGGGACACATGGCGGCTTTTGGACTGGCCACATGTCACCCATCCATTGGATGAAAATAAATAATGTAAAACCTCCATCGAATGAAAACATTCCACTTGGAAGAATCTCACTGGCTTTGGAATATTCTTAAGAATATTCCTCTTTTGTTGATTGTGCACCTGCATGCTGACTGGGCATCCTAGTCAAACCTGTCACATAATTTAGCTATTTGGGAAATCGATCAGAACATGATATCTCCCTCATACAACATCAATTTTTCGAACCGTTCATGGTGCCGAAATAATAAAGACAAGATCTACCCCACCATCCTGGCTTCAACCCAATCTTGTAACTTTCAATTTTGAGCAAAATTTATGAACACCTGATCAAGGGTGGCAGATGGAAGCCCCTGGCTACGCCACTTGTCTCTTCCCTATTGGCCCAAAATTTCCACCATATATAAAAAAGTTGCACTTGCACCCATAATTAAAAAATTTGACCTTTGAGAGTCATTGGGAAATTTTCTCCTTCCACAACCAAAATTAGTGAAACTGGTCGCGACACTTGTCACAGTGTCATTGGGCGAAAAATGGAGAATATTCCTGGAGTACTGACTAGGCTTCCATGTCATCAGCCTGTCACTGTTTTGCAATTTTTTTGTCTGTTCCGGCAGTCAGTGGGCTCTAACTCCCTCATATGGAGTCGAATCTTGACGAAACAAATTGCACCAGAATTAGGGCGATGAGCCGATCGTGGTCATTCACGTTCCACACTTTTTTGAACACTATGAATTTTGAGAAAAAAATTTCCCCTGATTCAGATTCCAATCACTATGTATGGGTATCACTCTAGTTCCTCATCCATGAGAGATCATCATAGTCATCCGCCATCATCCCTACAATAGGAGTGTACATTTTTGTTTTGAGGCCCATTTTTTACCTCAAAATTTCTTTAATGAGAGGATCAATATTCTTTGAGTATTTGGAATCCAAGATAAGAATAGTCCTAGAAGGACATACCTAGTGAACATTCGGATGGGGTATGTGCCTTGAGAGGCTATGGTGGTGTCCATATGTGTTCCTCCCAAAATTTCTCTATTCTTGTGGAGAGTTAGAGCTTTTTAGTCAAAATTCCTTACTATGTTGTAATTTGACAAATGATGGTTGTGATGTTGATGCTTAAAAATGACTTATCAATCTGACTCTTCTTATGAGAATATTTCAATTTGAGAAGTATATTTGTACTGGTATGGAATTATGAATACCTCCCTAGTTAGGAGGGAGTGTTATAAAATGTAACTAGGTTTGGTATTCATAAAGGTATTTGTACTTATATCATTGTATATTTTATATAAATAAAAAGAAGAAAAATAATAATTATTATTATTATTTTATTAGATAAGAATTTTCTTCATGCTTATAGGATTTGTTAGGTTAAAGAGTCAAAGTGTTATTTCAACCTATTGTAAAGAAAAAGGAAAAATAAATTTTAAATATGTAATTTGGGTCAAAAACCCCTCTAGAAGGCAAGTCGACCTACTTGTCAAGTTGGCCTAGGCCCAAAGGATATGTCTATTCACACCCCTCTGAACAATATAAATAGAGGATGACTTGAGCTCATTTGGATACACACAATTCTCTTGGTTGGTTCTAAAATCTCACAGAAGAAGGAGGGCCGAAGTCTGAAATGGGAGAAGGGTTTGTGGAAGTTATACATTATCTTATCTCTTGTTGAAGACTTTTTGCTGGTGATTATATATTGATGGATATACTGTACAAAAGGAGGGTTTGAATTGGCATATAAAGGAATGGAATTTTCAGTGGTCATGGGTCTTGGATATCTTACTTTGATCTAATTCTTTAAGAAAATAATTTTTTGGTTTTTCCCCTTGGAGGGGTTTTTCCCTAGCTTGGAGCCTATATCTTGTGTTCTTTTGGCTTTTGTGATCTTCATGTTTTATATTATGGTAATTTCTTGATGAAAGAAGGAAAACAGAATAATAAAATGCCAAGGAACTCACAAGTAATTATCATGTAAAGAGAAATCTAATTTAACTGGTAAGTCTCTTGATTTCTCAACAAATTGGACGAATTCATTGAGAAGCCAATAGTAGCCTCAACGAATGATAAATGTGGTTGGATAACATATGGTAAGCATCAATATAGAGTTCATAGGTGCGGAGCTCCGCTTAACCAGAAAATCTAGCTTTCCTCTGCACAATTTTTGTCACATAAATTGTTGTACATTATGCTCTTACCACATATATACATCTGCAATAACAAGCACAACTAGAAGGTTTTTTGGACCAATAACAAGAATTGTGAATGGAAGGTTTTATTTTTATGCAATCAGTTTAGATTTTATGTAGAAAATAAGAAATATAAGAGTACCACTCACAAAATATTATCCAACACTATACAAAGCTTTATTTGGGTTATCAGTCTATTTCAGAAAATAAATTTTATCTATATATTGGCTATGAAACATGAATTGATATGGCACAACATAACTTGTATATATCTATTAAAAATTATGTTGGTTCCAATATTGTCAATTGGATGAATTCATTAATAAGTTAGTAGTAGCCTCAACTAACGATAAATATGGTTGGGTAGTATAGAGTGAGTATCAATGCAGAGTTCAAAGGTATGGAGGTGCGGAGCTCCGCATAATCAGAAAATCTAGCTCTCCTTCGCACAATTGTTGTAAGACAGAAATTGTTGTGCATTATGCTCTTGCCGCATATATACCTCTGTAATAACACGAAAAACTAGAAGGTTTGCTAGCCCACTAATAGTAATTGTGAATGCATGGTTTTCTTTTTTCGCAATCACTCTGGATTCTTTGTTCGCAATCACTCTGGATTCTTTGTAGAGAATGTGAAACATAAGAGTACCACATACGAAAAATAAACCAATACTATACAAAGCCATATAATGGTTTTAATATATATATATATATATATATATATATATATATATATATATATATTTTGTTATGGTGCAACTAAGCTTGTATATATCTATCAAAAAGTATGTTCGGTCTAATATTTTTAATTGGAAGAATTTATTGAGAAGCGAGTAGTAGCCTCAACTAATGATAAATGTGGTTGGATAACATATAGTGAATATCAATGCTGAGTGTGGAGGTGTGGGGCTTAACTTCGTGAGTTCAGAGGTACTAAGCTCTGCATAACTAGAAAAACTAGTTGTCCTCCACACAATTGTTGTAACACAGAAATTTAAGTGTTTGATTGGTAGTTCTTATCAAGGGTTTCAAGAATATCAAGGTTGCAACCATGACCAGGTGGAAGGCACACATTTTGGTTACACAATACAGAGTGCAGAGATGTGGGGAAGTGTGATTAATAATACCTTCGCAGATGACTTTCAATGTGCAGAGTGTAGAGGTGCAGAGAAAACATGCATGTGTAGAGACAGGAATAATGAGATATTGAAACAACAAAACATTATAGAATAATGATAAAACATAGACCCTGCGCTGTCTTAATCAATTAATTTGCGACAAAAACACCATTACAACTATTAATCTTATTTATTTAATGAAAATAGAAATTGAAACAAACATGTAATTTTATAAATTAATGTTAATTAAAGATTTAACATTAATTCACGTAAAATTCTCTCATTTACTATATTTCCTATATTTTCTTAATTTAAAAGAAAAGAAACATTCAATAAAATCTGCTTTTACCTTGACACGAGATTAAATAAATCCTCAAAATCTTATTTAAAAAAAAATATTATTAAAAATGAAATACGAATTTGAAACTCTAAATTAAAATAAATTATGGTAAATTTTATTAAGTATTCAAAAACTAAAAACTATTTATTGTAATTTATATTTTTAAAATATATCTAATAATACAATTGTTTTTCATAATTTTCTACACAAATCATTTAATAGATTATTTTTTCTTCTTAAGTTATATTTTATTTAACTATTTTATTAAATATAAAAATCATTTTCAACATTTACAAAGTAGAGTTTATAATTATTTGAACATGATGTAAATCCGATCTAGTCTTTTGGAAATGGCCATGTAATTGATGTATTCCTTATTCAAATCGCCATGTAAATGAAGTATTCTTTATTCAATTTTTTTAGATTTATCTATGTAGTGGAAATCTTCGTCTTTGGATTCATTGAGTTCTTGTAAAAAGAGTATACTTGCACCTAAAATTTATAATGATAGCCATTGAAATAAACCCAATATCACATAAATAAAAAAACCTATTCAATTACCAAATATATATCACAACAAAACATTTATCGATATATAAATCTTTATAATTACAAAATATCAAAGAATATATCTTGTTGGTTAATAATATATTTCTCTCGCAATAGTTCTTCTCCTTTATGTGCCACTCTGCTTGCACATCATGACTGAAAGAAATGCATATATATATATATATATATATATATATATATATATATATATATTGTCAGGAAACGTGGGTTCGGGGACGGGGACGGAGACGACATTTTTTGAAACAGGTTGCGTGGGTTCGTTTGGATATTTTTATATTAATATATATTATAATTTATATATCATATATAATACTATATTTTCTAAATTATAATTTATAAATTATAAATTTAATGACACTAATATAGTAATTTGTAAATTACTAATAATTTATAAACTTTAAACTTTAAAGATTTAAACATGCACATCATTCAACGTTCAAGTTTCAACATTCACATGTGACATTTGTCATTGAAATTTCAAAATTTCTAGTTTGATAATATCATGATTCATATATGATATCAAGTGCAAATTGGAGCTCAGTTTACATATTAATAACTTATAAGAAATTAGAATCATGATTCAAAATTTCAAAATATATGTCCATTGTCACACTAAATTCAAAATTTGCCTCAAGGCATCTCCAAATGGCAAACTGTAAACATGAACTAGGAAATTTTGATATACTAAAATAAAAATAGCTAAAGCCTAATAGTGAGCAATGGCTTCCTCAAACCATATCATCAGCATCCATGTCATCAACATCACTTAGCATGCTCTCCAAGTAGGAATCACTCTCATCTTGAGGCTCTGGCTCATCCATAGAAATTTGAGGATGGATGTTTGTGGTAAGTCTACGCTTTCGCTGGGTAAGTTATGAACTTATGATTCATGGATAGGTAGGTATGTTTTAAGGCTTAATTTTTTTTTTTTTAGGTTTTAACTTCCCCCTTTATAATTGACTATATCCTATGGGGTTGGATAGGCTACTTTGTCCTCCCTTGGGAAATTTAATTATAAGAGAACATTACAATTGGAACACTATTCACTTCCACTGTTGTTTTGTATAATATTTCATAGTAGTCCCAAGGCAGAAAATTCACATAATTAAGATCCAGGAAACCTCTGGTTAAGAGATTAAATTTCTGTTACATTTAAAGTCAAAGCCAGCAGAAATTTCTTCACCAGTAACTACTCTGTCTAAGCCATGCTTGGTATGATAGATATGATATTTGTCCAGTTTTGCATCATAGTCATAGTAGCTACAGCACCTTTGGTGTGAACAAATAATCCCTCTTGGAAATTAGGCTATGTATGTCTGGATTGTATTCGATCAACCCCATGCCAATAAACCTGTAGGAAGTATTTTATACATCTACTATAACAGAGCTGTAACTTTAATGTCTAAGACTTCTTTACCATTAAAAAATAGACATGTTTATTTCTGAGGTTTGATCTTTCTAAATATGCCAGACCAATTCATCCAAATAGCATACCAATTCATTTGAATCATTTAAGTTTCAACTCTTAAGTTTTAAAATTTAATTGTAATTTGTATGTTTTAAAAAATAGTTAGATTTCTAATTTATTAAATTATTTTTAATTTAATTTTAATATTTATTAAAATTTAATTAAAATTTTTAAATTTTAATCATATATATATATATATATATATATATATTTGAGGAAATTATTCATGAAGAACCCGAAGAACTCGAAATTCGAGTTCTAAGTACCCAAATCGTGGGTTCTTCGTACCCAAAGAACCCAAAGAACCCGATTTTTTTTCGAAGAACTCAGTTTTTCATAGAAAAACCCAGTTCGTTTGGGTTCTTTTGAGAAGAACCTGTACCCAAATCCGGTACTTGGGTGCGGAAACCCGGTGCGGGTTCGAGAACCCCACCCCGAGTGCGAGAACCCGTGCAATGTATATATATATATATATATATATATATATATATAATTTTATTAAATTAAAAATATTTATTATTATTTATTATTATTAATATTTTATATATAGTTTTATTAAATTAATTAATAAAAAAATTAATATTATTTATTATTATTGATCATTTATATTTTATTAATTGTGTTGTTTTTTAATATATAGTAATTACAATTTTATTAAACATAATCAGATTTTAAAAATAATTCATATTTAATTATTAATAAAAAAATAAAAAAAACCATCTATAATTAAAATAAAAAATAAAAAACAACCCACTATTCTTCATGGCATCCCTTTAACATTATATAGATAATAATATAAAAACGCAAAACATAAAACAATACAACTATTAGTATCAACTGTGTCTCTCATGTTTCATCACCCAACATAACCTTACATCTCAAAAATCATTTGAGAGGTTGAATCGGTTATATTTATTTCGATTTTCAAGGGGCTTCTCTTTCCAACTTCAGGGAGAGCACACTCTCGACATTCACAATAATGTTTATCATAAATTATTTTTGATTTTAAATTTTAAATTACAATTTAAGTGTTTATGGATATGGAATAATCACTTAATAGAATATTGTTAAGACACTCTTTAGGTAATAGTTATCTATGTAAAACTATGTATTTTTTTAGGTAATAGTTATCGATGTAAAATTTTGTATCTTATTTTTCAACACTTCATTAAAAATTAGATAGTATTTTATTAGAGTATCAAAATTATAAAAAATTATTGTTAATTATAATCAAAATATAAATGATTATATATATTTGGTTAGTTTTAATTAAAAGCATTATAAAATATTAATAATCACATTCTTATTGTGGACATTCTCATTAATAATTATTTTAAACTGATAATAATTAATATAAATTCATCTAACAATTATTTAAATAAATCAAATCTCTTAAGGTACAAACTTCTTTTAGAGTATATCTGCAGTTCTATATATTTGTATTAAGTATTAGGTTAACAAGAAACCATAGGGATCAAACAAATCATGTGCAATTTTTCTGTAATGTGCACACCAGTACAACATAAAAAAAGATTACTTTTACATCTTTATTCCTAACTTATGAACACATATATAATTACACTCCATAATTATTTGTTGGCTATGGTGAATACGTGTGTTACCTCTTTCCACCTTGACTATTTAAAGCTTCATCACTCATTTTACACATGCGGGACACCATACTTTCAAACTATATAACATACTCTGGACTAACTATTATCCATTCGACATATTACATATAATGTTATTTTGGTTTGGTCGTGCAATAGTTATGTCGGCAATTATATAGTGGAATCTGTGTTGGCAAATATTACATTGGCAATCATACCATAGGTTATTAAACTTCGAAGGGATATGAAGAAATCATGATAATGACTTTTATGATTTTCCTCGGGTTTTATTTATTTACCGTATGCTATTCATTGAATTGGAGATTTATGAGTTGTACCCGTCGCATGGGATTTTGAGATTAATGACGGATACCTATGCCACTTTCCACCATCGGTTCTCAGGTTTCAGGATCTACAGTCATGATCCATCAGAACCGGTTTAGGGGAATGACCCAGCCAACCCTAACATAATTTTTCGTTCTCACTCCGGCAACGTTGTGCCTCTGCAACCACATCGCTTCCCTACATGTTCGACCAATGTTCGATTCCACTGGCTTTGGTCACCATGGCACCTCTACAGGTAAGTAAAGCCATTGCAACAATCTCAGAAGTTTACGTTTTATGGCTTAATAGGTTATTCGGTTATTACTTTTATGCAAATCTCATGTTTCTAACGATTTGGCAGATGGTTGCAGGCCACAAGCTTGACTCCATGGCTGAGGTAGCCCATGTCAGTTTTGGTTAGATCTCGGGCTTCCGCCACCATCTTCAACAAGATCTTCCCATTCCCTCAGTCAGTAAACCCTCAAGCTCAACCCTTAATCTCACTACTCATTAGCTGCCAGATAATAGCTTGGTAAATTTTGGGTCTCACTCCTACTATTTCCTTTGGCAGTAATACATACTTACCTTGCAAATTTATTTCTTAACCAGGTAAGATATATATATGGTTTTTATTTTGCATGCATAATTCCACTTAAATAGTTAGAGTATATAGATTTCTCACTCTATTTTTTCTGTCAATGGCACAGGTAACTTACTCAACTCAATAATGAGGGTTTGCTTGCAAGTTTTCCTTTCAAGCATGCACTTCGTTTTTCATCTACCATTCTGCCATCCCTTTACAGGTACTAACTTCGTCGTCCATTACTTAAACTTCTCGGCGTAAGCCCTCCAAATTTGGCACTGTGGTGCTTCACGACGTTGTATAAATTAGATAATTTCGTTTTAAGGCAATGGAATGCCGCTTGTTTGATTTCCTCATGTGTTCGAGGGCTCTATCATGTAAAACATTGACTGTGTGTAGTTTCTTGAATCTCTTTTGTAAATTTTAAGGGTTTTATTCCTACTTAACTGCCGAGTACTTGGCTTCGCCTCAAAGGGTATATTCCTCTATAATAACATCAATTAATGTTTTAATCTTTGCTATAATTAATGACTTGACTCTCTATTTCTTGGTAAACATATCTTAACTGTTATCTAAGTTTGGCCCACTCCTGGGGAATTAATGCCGTAATGAAAAATCCTATTTTGTTAAGATATAAGTGTATTTTTATTCACTATAATTCGCTGGTATTTATTCATTAATATTCATATTAGCTCGAAGATCTCGTTACCCTTCTTGTGAGCGTAGAGTTAGTTATTTTCTGTATAATAATGGTGCAGAGAGAAAGTTTCACATGTAGCTATTATTCTTTGTATTGACTTCTACACTTTAGAGTTTCATTGCGCATGTCTTCTTCGGAGTTTAGATATGTATGCATTTCATTCATGCATGGATTTTCCTTCCATTTCTTTACTATTTTCTTTCCATTTCTTTGGTTAATTGGAGATGTCCGGACCATCTGGGTTTTGGATTTTTTATACAACTATGTTGTCTGTGTATATCATAGTTACAGAAAAACGACTAGTTCTGGGGTCTAGGGTTTCAACCTTGGACCCTGAACTAACAGTTCTTCTGGTTCATATTTCTAGTTGTTTATTTCTGTCTTTATTTATTTTGGTACTGTGGTTACGATTCACACTGTGTTTTTCTTTGAAAGTCAGGCTATAACTTCAGTGTATATATATAATTTTGTTACACGCCCCACATACATTCAATAGTTCCATAGTAAAGTCTAGAATATAATACAAGAAAGACAGATATAGGTTATCCTCAACATGCACAACATAAAATTCTTCATTCCATAATTTCAAGAAACAATTCCTGTATTAAAAGAATTTTGTCAAACATTATTGTATTTAATTAATTCAGTATACTTATCTCACTTCAGACTCTGATGATGATGTCCCCCCTACCATGAGAGAGGTGATTACGTCCTCATCTCCCCCTGTGCTCCACACCTGAGATGAGCAGGTTGACAGAAATTCTGGAAGATACCTCGGGACCCCAAGTCTAGTACCCTTCTTTTCCGGGATTCAGGAATGCTAAGTGTTTCCACTAGTCACCACCAGCTGAGGAAATCATCACCCTCTTCCTTCCTCTCCTTAGTCACAAAACATAACCCCTTTTCCTCACTGGGATGTACTTTTATCCCCAGAGGAAAGGTATATGTCTTTAATTGTTTTCTGTTCAACCACTCTCAATTCTTGGAATACTTTTATCCTCAGTATTTTAATTTTGTATGGAATCACTATTCCATAATTAAATTTTATTTCAACAAAACATAATTAATTTATGTTCATCAAAAAATCCTTTTCTCAAAAGAAATAAATGTTTTAGTCTCTTTTAAAAATTAAATAACATAACAACTAGTTAGCAATTAAGCCAGCTGTCACATTTTCATTGTTTAAGAGACTCTTTATGTAATTATTATGGATGTAAAACTATGTATCCCACCTCTCAACACTTAATTAAAAATGATAGATTGTATTTTACTAGAATATCAAAGTTATTTAGCTAAAAATATTATATTTTAAATTGATAAAAGTTTATATAAATTAATCTAAAAAGTGTTTAGAGAGATCAAATCTCTTAAGGTACAAACTTCTTTTAGAGTGTATTTTTAGTACTATATATTTTTATTAAGTATTAGTTTAGCAAACAATGGGAGGGATCAAACACATAATGTGTAATTTTTCAGTGTCTAAAGTGCATCTTTTAATAAATGAATGGATTCAATGGCTTGCAAATCCTCTTGGTCCATAGACTACACAACTTAAACTAGTAATTCAAATAAAATTTGTTTTGAGACAAATTTGACACAAAAATATAAATAAAAAGAGCCAACAATGTCCACTTGGCTTATTAGAATAAAATGTGATAGGTGTACTCTTTAGTAGTTAGAAACTCTTGGAGAAAAAATTGGCCATATTAAGGGAGCCTAGGAGTGTGCAATCCCCTAGTGAAATTGATGACTTATATGCAAGTGGATAATAGTTTCTCAAGCAATAAAAGGAGAACAAAATGTAAAATATTAACACTGCTTCAAATATTTCAACCATAATTGTTTATATATATATATATATATATATATATATATAGATTTTAACATAGGTACTCAAATATTTTATTTTGTTTAATATATATAGTCAAAACATAGTTAATCAAATATTTTGTTTTGACTTATGTTCATATTAAAATG
Organism: Pinus albicaulis; assembly: GCA_034641835.2. Taxonomy (NCBI): domain Eukaryota; kingdom Viridiplantae; phylum Streptophyta; class Pinopsida; order Pinales; family Pinaceae; genus Pinus; species Pinus albicaulis. The sequence continues at coordinate 99,638,376 of MU968411.1, read as the reverse complement.
TTATATTTACATTTAAATACACTTTACTATTATTTAATTTTTCATTTGAAATATTTTATCTATGATACATATTAAATTTATTATTATTAATAATAATTTTAAATCACATCTCTCTTATCAAAAAATAATTAGTTTTTTTATTTTATTTTATTTCAATTACTTCTTCATTGAAGTATTTTAACTTTCACTATATTAATTAACATGAATATTTATATAATTTCTCTATATTAAAATATATTACTTAATATGAATATTCAAATAGTTTATTTAAGTTTTATAGTGAATAGTTTAAAAATATATAAGAACCATGTGAAAATATAAGATTTATTTTTAATTTTTAATTATTTTATTAATAGAAAATTATATAATTTAACACTAATTGCTAAGAATGAGAGTGAAATATTTTGCTACATATTAAGTTGTAATATCATAAATATTTTATTGATAGCTAAGACTGAAAGGAAGTATTTTTATCACATATTTTTTTTATTAGATTGTAATATCTTTCTTATTAGCTAATTTCACTAGATTCTCTAGAATTTAGTAAGGATTTAATCCAATTGTCCTAAGGTTTTTGAGGGTGCTAAATCTATATATACACTAAAAAAAACCAATTTAAATAATACAAATCAAGATCTGCCCACAATTTTTTTTAGTCAAATTCCAAACCAAATATCCATTAGAAACTCCAAAAAATCAAACTTAAAAACTATTTAAAAATTGCTTACACATCTCCCTCATCCACTAAAATAAAATTACTACACATCTCATCCACTAAAATAATATAGGTACATCCCTCCACACAATAAAATGATATCAAATTTATATCGTTATTTTTTTCTTTTTTCTTTTTTTGTAAATATGGTAGATCCTTTCCATTTTCTATTTATCAAAAAAGCAGATTTCTGTACATATGTTGATGCCATTGGTAACCTCAACCTGCCCAAATGCTGATGCCATTGGTAGCCTCAACTTGCCCAAAGGAAACCAGGTCTATTGGCCACCTGAGTGAATTAAAATCCACTCAGTATTGGAATTGGTTTTTCCTTCTACTTGCCACTATATCTACTTTACTATATTCATAAAAGTTAAAGTTTATCCTAAATCTGTAAAAACTTGCCACAAAAATCATTAAAAATAGTTAACATAAAATGTCACCCATCAGAAGAGTCAATTGGAGCCAGGTCCTTTGCAGTAGAACTCGACATATCTACTCGCTGCATTGCTTGAAGTTGGCGTTTGATTCTCCCAATTCTTGTCGCTGCATGATACTCATGGCAATTTCTTGGATTTCCTTTTTGATTTGTTGCAGAACTAAAACCACATTTGAGTTTCCTTCCATTTCCTGCATGCTAGTCATGGCCTTCGCCAAAACACATTTAAGTTTCCAATAGGTATGTATTGATTGATGGAAAAGGGATAACCTCCCTCTCGTATTTCCAAGGTCTGATAGGAAGTCCATGGTGGTTTCCTGCTGCTTGATGTCATCTTCATCATGGTTTCTCTCTCTTTCCCAGCCTTGAATTGTATTGCGAATCTGAGTTGGGTTTTCACCTTCATAAAGATCAAAAATATTTTCCGTGACTTTTTTTTTTGTTTTCTTTCCACCCTTACTTGGTCCCACATTATGAATTGGTTGCTTCTGTTTCCCTTTTCCGATACCTTGTCGTTTCCCATGTTGGCCTTTTGCCATTGGTTTGGACTGGCAGGCAGACCCCGAAAACTCTTCTAAAATCCCTATAAAACTGTGGAACATGCCTGTATATGGCAACATAAAATCAATAACATAATCTTGGTGAACTTTGGTGGAGCCCACTACACCCTGATAGACATGTGGATTCTCAGATGTTGCAGTGCAACCAACATCATGAATGGTAAACATGTAAAATACAGAGACATATAAAATATATTTGCAAGAGGTAAGATTCAGATTACTACTAAGGCATTTAAAACATAGAAACTAGAGGTAGAAAATCATGACACCACATGACAGAGAATTATGCTGAGGAGAGTGAATATGGGTTCAGAAGTTGTCATTTCTGAGCATGCAAGCCTGTTCATAAGTTTGATGAAAGTCTTCATTACAAGGAGCCCGAACTGAACCCGAACTGTGGGATGAACTTCCTGCAGAAAAAGGTTCTAGAAGACCTGCATATGAGGCTCATAGGGAAGCGAGGAGGTCAATTGTAGACCATAAGTTGATCCAGCTCTATAATGTAAAAGCCTACAGAGTTTTAACTGAGTTATCTTGAACACGTGATTCATATCATTTTGATCACCTATCTTTTATGCTTGTCATCTCTATGTAGTACATTACATAAGCCAAGCTTATAGAACAATCTTTCATGAATCACGCAGACCTTAAAGCTTATCCCCAAGGGACAGTACACATTAGCGTCAGGCTTCGAAAGTACAAACCCGTTACGATTTAACAGTACAAACATTAGAACATACGAAGGATGCGAAGCCACAAGCTATATGTTCCTGTTTCAGCACTACTGCAAAGCTAATGGAGAGTGGTATTACATAGAATCATAGTTAATTGGAATAAAGGTTGTTACGCCGGAGATCGTAAAACGATGTGGAAATTCTGCAGCTGAATGTTTCCAAATATCAATATCGAACCAGCCGACCCTGAAGATGCGAATGCAAGACAAACCAACCCACCAGTATCTTCCTGATTTAATATAAACAAATTCTCTTGTGGGCAAACATATTCCACCCTTCCTACAAAGTTACAAGTAATACTTGGAAGTCGGAGATAAGGCGTCGCATTGTAACGGAGATCAATTGGCTGTGCTTTAATGACAGACCGGAGAACAGCAAGAAGGGATGTGTATGCAGATCCACCAAGAACTTAGAGTCGTTCCAGAATCAATTATAAATCCTCCACCTCCATCGGATTGAATTTTGAAGGTACCATCTCCATCGGGTTGAATTTTGAAGGTACCACCTGGAATCTGGATTGCTTCGTCCCCCACATCGATTCCAGTAAGGCCGAGAGAGCAGAAAGTTGGAAAATGATTGTTTCTAATGAGAGTGGTGACATTAAAATCCGATCCGAAGGTACCAACTCTACCCAATAACAAAGGGCTGCTTTCAGCATTATTCTCCATGGATCCTAAACAATAGGAGAGACGACGTTGCCAATGGAGTATCTAATATGGGAAACCATTGAGAAAGACCCTTTGCTGAGCTGAATCATCTAATTTTTTAATTAATAAATTAGATTTAAACATATTATAATAATAAAATATCTTAAAATTATATTATACGAAATTATACTTTAAAAATGAATTTTAATAGAATATATTATTATTATTATTATTATTTTTAATTAACAAATTAAATTAAATTACAATATAATATAATAATAAAATATATTGAAGTTATATGATCTAAAATTAATAAATTAATTTAAAAAATATAATATATTAATCTCCTCATTCTCATCATTTATGGTTTTCTTAAAATTCATAAATCTGGAGCTCTTTTAAGACTTATTGTTAACATAATAGGTGGTCTCTCTTATCATCTTGCTAAATTCTTATTCCAAACGCTGAAGCCCGTTGTGGGCACAACTTCTCACGGACTCCTATGTTAAAGACTCGGCTTCCTTTATCAGAGAATGGAGGGACATCAGGTTGGAACATGGGGAATTATTGGTCAGTTTTGACGTTGTTTCCTTATTTACTAAGATCCCCATCCAGGAAGCCATTGATGTCATTAAGTGGATCTCAGACCAGGACACTTCCAAATTAGTTGGCCTCTGCCTCACCTCAACTTTCTTTACTTTCCAAGGTGAGTACTATGAGAAAACTTGTGGTGTTGCTATGGGGTCCCCTCTCTCCTCTACAGTCGCTAACTTATTTATGGAGGATTTTGAAACAAAGACCTTAGCCTCTGCTCAATTTCGCCCTAGGAAGTGGAAGAGGTTGATGGATGACAGTTGTGTCATTTGGCCCCATGGCCTAGAGAAGTTATATTTGTTTCTGGGACACTTGAATTCCCAATCAGACTCAACAAAATTCACAATGGAAGTTGATGTGGATGGTTGTTTGCCCTTCTTAGATATCCTTCTCTTTAGAATGGATGATGGTTCCATTTCTCACCAAGTTTTTCGCAAGAAAGCTCACACAGAAAAATATCTTCATGCTGGTTTGCATCATTTTCCTAGTCAAAAAATTGGTATTCTTTGCACTCTTGCTACCCGTGCTCTAAGAATTTATGATGACAACCACTTGGAGTCAGTGAAGTCTCATCTTCTAGACGTTTTTGAAAATAATGGGTATAGTAGATCTCAAGGCCTTAAGGCCTTCCAAAAAGCCTATAAAGGTTTGAAAGGCAGATCTTTGTGAGTTGATCCTGTATCCAAAGTTCATCTCCCCTTTATCCAAGGGACCACTAACAAAATTGCTCGTGTCCTTAGAAGGAACAATGTTTCCTCTTCATTCAAGCTTCTATATACTATTATAAATTCTCTCGGATCTATCAAGGACCCTATCGACCCAAAGGACATGAAAGATGTTTACCTGGTTCCTTGTTCCTGTGGCACTCCCTGTATTGGTGAAACATGTTGATCCATTAGATAGAGATTCCAAGAGTATGCAACAAACATTAGGCACAATCAGTCACACACATCAACTCTTGCTGAACATGCGGAAAATTCATGTCACTAGGTTTGCATTGAGGACTCCAAAGTCATTGCCAGGGTGGATCACTTCGCTTACGGAGACCATTGAGATTGAAAAGCATGCTAATAATCTCAATAGGGATGATGGTTGGAAATTGAGTAAGAGTTGGACTCCAGCTCTATCTAGATGATTTTTCTCCCCTGTGCTAGGTCTCTTTTTCCTTTTGGTATTTTCTTGTTATTTTTAGGGTTTTATTTCCCTTCTTTCCCTTGTCTCTGAGTTTTTTCCTTTAACCCCGCTTTCATGTCTTGATCTTTTCTTTATTCCTCCCCCTTTTTTTTATCTTATACATTCTCTTTTTTATTATCTTATAATTATAGTATATATTTATTAAAATTTTATAACTCATTTAATAATACAAATTTTAATCTTTTATTATTATATTTAATTAAGGCATAAAATAAAATTTGTATATATAATTAATTAACTAATTCATTAACTATCCACATTATTAATTTATGAAGATTTTTTGCTTTTCTTTTTCACCTTGTCCCGAGGATGAACCACATTAGCTGGTTCGAAATGTTGACTAAATCGACCAAATCCTAATGATGTCATTAATCACCATGATTTGATTTCTCATCTCGTTCTGAAGATAAATCACACTGGATGGTTCCAAAAATGTCAACAAAATATATTCATATATAATTATCACCAAAAAAATTTCTATACCAAATATGAAATTTAAAAGATTTTAACTTTCATAATATAAACTTCAATTTATAAAATTTATTGTGATAAATTATTTAATAAAATATCTACCATAATTTATTTTATATATAATACTAATAAAAATGTTTCTTAATTTTCTATTTTTAAATGAAAAATGTTGTTGATTTTCCATTCTTAACCAAAAAAACTACAATGAAAATAATCTACCATAATTATAGAATCTTGCACCATAATACAACAACAATTACATTCTTCAATACTCCCTTCAATAGATTGAAATAATTGTAAAGCCATGACATCATTTTCATTACAATGTTCTTCGAATTTGCGAGCATCATGATGTTCACCACCACCCTTCTTAAAGGTTAAAAAAAAAAAAAAAAATTAGCTCAATATGATAATTAATATTCCTATTTTGTTGTTCAAAAATATTTTCCTATTTTCTATTACTTCTAAATAAATATAATTTATTTCATTACTATTTATCTTATCAACCTAAATCTCTCCTCCTTGTGTAAGGTCTATTACTTCTAAATAAATATAATTTTTTTCATTACTATTTATCTTATCAACCTAAATCTCTACTCCTTGTGTAAGGAGATCATATGTAGCTAGGACCTAAACTTGCATGATGTTCCAATCTTAAGACATTCATCATTGTCATTTTATAGTTTGGATTAATATGCTAATTAATTTTCAGATATTGTTGTTAAAACTATTTTCTCTTTTTTTATCACTTATAAATATATAACATTTCTTTTATCGATTTTATTTAAATATTTGTTATATGAAACCTACAATAGTATGGAATTGTGGTCTATCATCTTCCAAACTACAATAATAGCATGGGGTAAACTACGATAATAGTATGGGGTTGTGGTCTATAACATCTTCCAAACTATGAAATAATAATCTAAAAGATTTTATTTGTTAACTACCAGGTAAAAGTAAAAGTTGTGGTATAGAACATCTTCCAAATCATAGTGTAGTAACTTGAAAGATCATTTATATAAACTTCCAATTAAAAGTGGAAAGTAGGATAACTTACTAGTTACTACTATTATGTTTAATAGTTAGACACACAACCACCACCACGGAACACCAAAAGAAAACCACCCAAAAGAATGTGTTATACATTTAATAAAAATAAAAATTAAAACAAATATTTAATTTTATGAATTAATGTTAATTTAAAACCTAATATTAACTCAAATAAGAGTATCTCATTTAATATGACTCCCATATTCAATAAAATTTCCTTTTCACTTCAATGAAGTCAAATACGTCTTCAAAATCATGTGGGAAAAAATGTGTTACCGAGATATCATGTTAAAACTTATTATCATACTTATTTTTTAAATATTTTTTCACTATATAAAATATATTATTATAATTTCATATTTTTCTATACTATCTATTTTAATTTTTTTTTATTATAAATAATATATTTTTTTTATAAAATCTATTAAATATTAAAAACCGTTTCCAACTACTGTAAATAAAATATACCCTTATTGGACAAGGGTAAAGTCGATCCTTGACCCCTTGATTAAACCAAGAGGTCAAGTCCTTATACATGCAAAGATAAAACTAAACACTCTGTTTGGTTATTTATGGGTATGATCATAACCAATACATAAAAGTTTACAATAATATATTCTATTATATTAACTATTATTATACGATTTGATATTGTTCATAACTATTGTTGTAATATTCATTGATAATTTATATTTTATTAATTGAAATATTGTTTTTATTATTTATTTGTATATTATTAATAATAAATAGTTTTGAGAATTAGTTTAATTAGTTGAGATTTTGTTATTAAAACATTTTGTTAATAAAAGATCAAAGGTTAATTCCATGACGTTCTTAGAATTAAATTCTCTTAATAAATCAATAAAATGTGAATTTTTAAAGTGAATTTATCTAGATATTTCTTCAACTTTTTTTTCAAATATTTTACATTAATTAAAATATTTTATTATTTAATTTTATATTATTAACAATATCTATATAATTTATAATATTTATCCTATTTAAAAATATTTTATATAATATTATATTAATAAATATTTTAAATAAAATTAAAAATATTTTATATATATTTGAAAAATATAATACAATTATAATAAAAAAAATCATCTACTACTACTATGTATCTCATCTTTCATCACCCAGCGTAGCCTAACTTATAGTTGATAAACCATGTATCTCATCTTTCATCAACAGCATAACCTACCGTATTATTTCAGACACTACTCTCACGAACTTCTTGATGGAGAGGACACGCTCAAGATTCATAATAAAGTTAATTATAAATATAAATTATTTTCAAAGTACTGCTTTTACAAACTTCACGAAAATGATACTTTCAACATAACAATTTTTATTACAAATTCTTTAAAAGTATAATTTAAATGATTATGAAATCTAAAGTAATAGGTGAATGGTTGTATCATTGAAGTATTTCTTAAATAATGATTGAGTTTTTAACTTATTTAATCCACAGCTAAAATCACAAAATCATAAATTAAAATTGTTAAAGCAAGAAAGTAGGTATGGGGGAAGAAAGAAAGAAAAAAAAAAGATGGAGATGATTTCATTAGAAATCAAGATTAAAGCTATGAATTACTTGTTGAGATATTAAATCTTTGGGATAGAAAGAATCAGATTCTTAAGTTTCAAGAGGAGTGGCATTTGAAGAACAAGTTATTTGGCATTGGAAGGAGAAAAAAACATTTGTTTCTTTCATAAACATGTATCTAAGAGAAGGATGTAAAATGTAGTTTGGTATATTAAGGATGGTGAGGGTAATCTTCTTATTTCACAAAATTTTATTTAGCGAGAAGTGATGAGTTTCTTCAACGAACAATACAGAGCAAAAGGGGGATTTAATTTCAAAATTGAGATGGAGTTCATTAATCTTTTTCTTAAAATGGTTAATGCAAAGGAAAATGATCATTTGGGGAGGCCAATTACAAAGGAAGAAGTATCAACAGTGCTGAAAGTTCTGGCTAGGGACAAGATTCTAGGACCAGATGGCAGGTTAGTGGAGTTTTTTCTTCATTTTTAGGGCATTATGATTAAGGAACTTTTGGACATGGCTGAGGAATTGAGATGTATATGTACGATTTGGGGGTCCATCAATGTTACGTTTGTAGCTCTTATTCCTTAATTGCCTAAACTTGTTACTTTTTTCTATTTTAGCCCTATATCGTCATCTAATACAATGTATAAAATGATTTAAAAAATCATTGCTATTAGGATTAAATCAACATTGTCTAAGTATATTTCTCCAAAGAAATCTGGTTTTTTACACAATAGACAAATAAATGATGCAATTGTTATCACACAAGAATGCATACACTATTAAATCCTATTAGATGAAGGTGTTCCTTATGAGGATTGACTTGATTAAAGCTTATGACAGTGTGGATTGGAAGTTTTTAAGGTTGATCCTACAAAATATTGGATTTGGATTCATTTTAGTTGACTGGATCATGGCCTGTATAACTTCTGTAAACCTTGTTGTCATCATAAATGGGCTTCCTACTGGTTTCTTTAATGAAACTAGAGGCCTTAGATAGGGTTGTGCTCTTTCATCTCTTCTATTTCTGCTAGTTATTGATGGTTTAAGAAGAAGGATCAATGAGGCGCGATCTATGGGCATAATAACAGGTTGCAGGTTTTCTAGGAATGTAAAATTTACTCAGCTGATGTTTGTAGATGATGTTATCTTTATAGGGAAAGCTACAATATTTGAATGGTGTGCCTTTCATCAGTTTCTTTCCAGCTTTGGGGATGTCTCGGACTTATATATGAACAAAGGGAAATCTTCCTTGATTTCATCAAAGAAAGAGGACACGATGATGTTGGAGTTTTCTAGTATATTTGAGGTGCAATTGATGTCATTGGAGGATGGTTTTAGATATCTTGGGTTATTTTTGAAATCAAATAAATATGAGATCAAGGATTGTTAATGGATAATAAGGAAATTTGAGATAAAGATGTATCTTTGATCACATAAGTGGCTATCGATGGGAGGGAGGCTAGTTTTGATTAAATCAGTTTTATAGAGTGTATCCATATGTTGGATGCATCTCTACAAGTTTCCTAAAGATATCAATAAAATAATTAAATCTATCATTTCCAAATTTGTTTATGTCGGTCTAGGAAAATCGAAGAAAATACATTTAGTCTGCCTAGAATTAATCTCTCATCAAGTGGTTGCTGGTGGATGGGATATTAAAGATACAAAATGCTTCAATATACCTTTACTTGTTAAGAATATATGGCAGAAATTAAATGGAAAAGGCATGTAACAATAGATTATTAAAGTAAGATATCTTGAAAATAAATAGCTAGTAAATGAGATCAAAGAGGGGGCTATGGAAAAGAAGGTGACATCATTAATCTGGAGGAGTATATTGGTAATTTGAGATGGGAGGTTAGTATGGGAACGGTGGTGGAGATAGGGATGGATTCCATTAAAGAAATGACTGGTGATCACTCTCTATTGGTCTCTATTATCAGGTATTTACATAAAAATGTTCTTTTTTTCCTTAACCATATATATGTTGATCACATTACATCTCCTGTTTTTCATTATTGGTTCAATTCTAGTGATATTGGTCTCTCTATATATTTAGCTGTTGAGTGGGATCAATATATCCTTCAGTTAAGCTCAATAGGTATTTTATTGATGGAGAAAGAGGATAAATTGTCTTGGGATGATCACAAATTTAACAGTCTAATTTTGGTCAAAGACATTTATTTTCATATTTCTCAGGGATGTAGCTCAATTGCACAAGATTTATGGTTTCAAAGGACCTTGAAATGGGAGATCCCACTTAAATTAAAATGTTTTTTTCACTGGTTGTTCACAACATGATTCTTACGTGGGAAAATATTCTTAAAGGAGATTTTTGGGGTCCAGGGAAATGTGTATTGTGCAAAGAAGAATCTGAAGATGTGGATCATATTTTCCTCTCTTATCCTTTTCAATATCAGTATGGTGTGGGGTAATGAAATTTCTTAAGTTACATGGTATATGGGACAAAACCTCTATTGAGAATTTCCTTTCACAGTGGTTTGTGGAATTTAAGGCATACTCTGCTTTTCCATTCTATATCCTATGGGGAATTTGGAGGTCTAGGAACACTAAGTTTTTTTACTAAGTAGAGCTAGATGTAAGGAGAAATTTCTTAAAGTTATCAGTGCAATTTTTAGAGATAGGGCCTAAGAATAAGTTTACAGGAAGACTTTGTCAGATCAAGGAGATATGGTCGAAATTCCCAGTGGGGTTTTTTTGATTGGGCTTTATTTTTTAGGGTTTGTGGGAGTGGGGCATACATATTATTGAAGCATGGGAGTTTTTTTCATTTTATTTGGTATAGTGGCATTGGCTCCAATAATAGAGAGGAGGTCCTAGCTCTCTGGGGGGCCTTATTTTGTGAAAAATTGTTTGAAATTGATGAGATTGATGTGTATGGAGAATCACAAGTGATTATTGAATGGTTTCAGATGAGATCAAAATTCGAGCCATCATCTCTCACAAATTTGATTCTTTAAATCATATTGATTATTAATACTTTCAAGAGAATATCTTTCTCTCATACTCTCAAATAACATAATCATGTCACAATTTTTTTTGTTAAAGGATAGTTGTTGTAATGTGCGAGGTAGGATTAAATTTTCAACATTCAAAAATAAAACCCTTCAACATTTGTGGAGTATAAAAATATAAAGGAATGATTTAATTTTTTTTTTTGTCTAACGTTGTCTTTATATGTGTTTATGTTTCAAAATAGTTTCTTTAATCTCTTTTTGAAGAACATTTAGATATGCTTATAGGAACAAATAAGGATGGTATGTTATATGAAGTTAGATTGTAATAGAGAGACATAACATATGAATAGATACAAAGAATTAGAGTGAAAGATGCCAACATATATTTTTGGAGGGGCAGAATATGGGGATCATGATGTAAGGGGATAAGATAAAACCATGCAATTGCAATGAATTTTTTTTTCAATGAAAGTATGTCAGTTTTCTTATTCAAAAAAGTAAAATTACAAAACCACCACTTAATTACCAATTAAAAATTATAAGATTTCCCATTACTCTGAGTTACCAAACAAATTTGTGAAGTTAAAGGCAATTTTTTATTAAAATTGTTAACATTAATCTTGGTTTTCCAAAATAAGGAAGTCCCTACAACCAATCCACTCCCCAGGTGTAGTAGCCCTGGTGAAAATTCCATGTAAATAAAATTTAATAAAGGAAAAATAATAACCACGGTTATGTGACACTTATTCCAAGTTGAATGTTGGGCAAAACATCCTAGTGTGGGTGTTCATTTGGTATATTATGGCTAAGGAAATTGGCAAAGACAATGGCAAAGGCTTTGAAAAGGAAAAATGACATTTTTGGAAATTTATTTATGAAAATAATGGAAATTAGGAGAAAAGGAAGGTGAAAGGTCACATGTTACATGTGAGGAGTTAAATGAAGGAAAATAATTTAAAATTGAAGAGAATAGAGGCCTCATTAATAAAAGGTTTACTGAGGATCAGTTGGGACATTTTATCAGTTCAGTTTTGGAGCTCTCTCTCTTTATTCTCTCTCTCTCTCTCTCTCTCTCTCTCTCGCTTGGACACTTAGATTTTTCTTGGAGCACTTTATCATTGGATCAAGAAAGAAAAGAGGAAGAAAAAATCAAGGAAGAGCAAGATCAAGCAGCTATAGCAGGTTTACTTGCAGGTATTGATTTTCATGTGTGATTTCCTTGCTATATTTGGCATGTATGATTATGCACGTGTGATCTTGGTTCTTTTTATGTCATTGGCATGGGTTTTGACAAGTGTGACAATGTTGTTCAACCTTGCCTTTCCATTTCCAGATAGCCATGGTGTGATGGGGTTCTCATGTTTTGGTTGAGCTACATTTCTGGATGGATTCGAAACTGAGTGAGGTGAATCTATAAATTAATAAACACATGGCCTAGTAATCCCTAAACTAGACTGTGGATTTTGGTAAAGCCACTGGCCTAATAATCACTTAACTGGATTGTGGGTTGCGGTAAAGTCAGCTATTGTGTGCCTCGGTGGCCTTGGAATCCTCGACTGGTGAATGACAGGATATACAGTAAATCCTATAGGAATGTGCCCTTGGTAAGACCTAGTGATCTAGTTGGGATTGCGGTAAATCCTAGAGGGTGGAGTCTCGATCAGGCCTAGGAATCCTCAACCAATGAATGGTAGGATATACGGTAAAGTCTCGAGACTCGAGTCTCGTTTATGGCCTAGTGATCCCTATATCATATTATGGATTATGGTAAAGCCTAGAGACTAGGAGACAATAAAATCACTCACTGTGTTAGTGGATAAATATGGTGGCATCCATGCTTGTTTAGGTCCTAGTGATTAGTGAGGATTACGGTAAAGCCTAGTTCTATTAATGAGGGTAAGGTGGTTTCGCCTCAGGAAGTGTTGGTTTATTTTGGTTATGAGTCCGAAATTCATGCTTGGAATATGGCATGGGGTTGATTGGCTGAAGGAAATATTTGGTTCATCTAATCTATGGTCAGGTGGTATGTGGAAGTCCCAAACCTGGTTGGTTTTTCATTCATTAATAATAACTCCTTTTCCTTCGTATTTTATGTGAAAATGTTTTGGGTCATATGTGGAATTCATGGTTGTTGTATCCTTGTTATTTATGTTGTTTATATGCTGTTTATGAGAATGTTTTATGACAGTAATTACATATGCCTCTTATCATGTTTTGATTTATAAATGAATGAAAAATAAATATATTATAATGCATGTAATGTGATAAGGCATCAATGCTTCTTATCGATTTTTCAGATAAGTATGAGACCTCTATGCTCAGATCTGTTGTTCTAACCCGTAGAATGCATATCCATGACATGTTTGACATAATTCCCATCATGGATATTAGGGGTCCAGTTAAGTCCTTGATCAATATTTTTTTATCAAAAGAATTCTCTTCATGTATTTTATGATATTTGGAAGTTTCATGGTGTTTTTTGGAAGTGGCTGGGTCGTAGCCCTAGAAATTATCCTTAAATCTCATAGTCACTAGCATAGAACTAGTAGAAAAAGGATAGAGCCACACTCAGACTGGATCATGGGAGCGACTGGGACACTTAGTCAATTGGATGGCTTGGAAAGGGAGCGATTGGGGCTCTAGGTCAGTAAAATGTTAAATTACCTCAGGGGTTGGTCACCTGGGAGTGTTGGTGACAACAACAAATCTGAAATAGGGCCCCTAAGGAGAGCTGGCCTCTATAGTAGTTCCGTCAGCATTTTCCCACGGATCACTCAGTTCATCTCCATGTAGTCTTCCTCAACTCTTTTGTAATTTTATTTATCAATTTCAGAGAAATTGAAAAATAAATACTTTAAGAAAGCTTGGGAAATTTAAATATATATCTCTGAACTTTAATTCTACCGTCGAACCTTAGAACTAGGGTTGTCACCCTTCAAAATCTAATATTGATACCCCGACGCATTATAAATAAACAACTTTAGTCCTCGGGCCCACCATACACAACCGAAGGTTCAATTAAATACCCACGCCTTACCTTAGATTAACCTCCGGGCAAGTCCGGGTGCGATCATCATTCGATAGCCAACCTCCAGATTAGACGGCTTACGCGGATATCGCGCTGCCTCTTCAGTCGATAGTTAACGCGCGATGAGGGCGGTTTTGGAAGCCCGCCTTATGCCACGTGTCAGCCAGTCTATGGGATCGCTCCAAATTCTCGAATACCGCTCGTCCCGTAAGGGAAGTGCGATAAAAACCGCTTCCAGACTTTGAATAGTGATTGACCGTGGGGTTAATGCCTTCCTTTCTATGCTCTCCCGTTCACTGACTCAGGTCTAACCTCAGTTCAGGATCTTCAACGAAACAGTCTATTTCTGTGTAAGCAGGGTTTTCACTACCTCGGGACAGAGCTCAATGACCACGATCATACACAGACCTTTGCTACGAATGGGATTTACAATTGTTCGGAAAATTCAAGAGAAAATAATGGACAGAGAGATGCGGAGATTATACGACAACTCTATTCAACAATTACACACAGACCGGTGTTCAATCGCCTCACAACTAAACAAATTCTTTCACAAATATCAATTCAAGACAATTTGATAATCAACGAAGACTGAAATTTATTCAATCGGAAGCAATTGCTTAACACACAAGTTCACTGCAGAAATCTCCTCCCTCAATACATCCGGGGGATATAATTTATATGCATTACAAGGTGTCTCTTCGGTTCCTCGGTGAGGACCGTTTATCTTCTAACAAAACTTAATTACATTATTCGAGTAACTGAACTTGACAGATGGACTGAACTAAACTATTCGTCTTCTATTGACTCTAACTAATCTAAATGCAACAGGCAGCTAAGGTACTGACACCTTGCTGCTAAAAATTCAAATGATTTCGAACCCTCCTAGCCACAACATGTGGACAAAACCTCCTACATTGCTGGTTAGTGTCTAATGCCCCTGCATCAGTTGGTTGGATCCTCAAGGTTCTGTAGCATGTGTAGAAGGTAAGTTTGGTAGTGTTTTATCTGTTCCACTTCCTTAACTATACTTGGGGAGTTAAATCACATCATAGTAGTCTATCGTCACATGTTTACCCTGATGGACTGTTTAGCTTGGGTAAATGTGGGAGGAGGGTGTTACAGAGTGGTATAAGAGCATGGTTCACCCCTTGTACTGGATGGTCGGTGTGTTGGTCATGCATACATGTTAGTTACATATGTGTTCCGTATACTTATAGTCTATGTTCTTGTTGCATATGCATGGTGGTGGTCATGGTTGCAGTGATGTCACCATGTGAAAGTTGATGGTGTTGTTGTTGGATGTGTTATCATGAGTATATGTTAGTTATTAACTAGTTATGCATATCAATGTTTGTATGTACTACGTATTCATGTGTGATTTACATATGTTGTTATGCATGCATTGGGTCTAGTTGGTGTTGTGGTTGTGGCATCATGCATGGTAACTGGGTAATGATCTAGATAATGATTATATACTGCTATGATTATTTTTATACATATATTATGATATTCTGGTTGGTATTGCATACGAGGTACCCTCCTCAAATTAAACTAAGGTGTGTTTCTTTGTTTATGATTTGGCTTAACTGACATAGTATGCCTTGTAGGAAGACAATAACAAAGATAGCTAGCAAAGTGGTAGAATACAGTTCACGAATTCTCCCTATGGATCAGATGAGTAACGTGGTGTTGGGAACTCTTCTGACTTAGAAAACACACTGAGGATTTTGAAGGAAGAAATAAGGAGTTACAAAGTAGATAATGATAGAATAATGCATGCACAAGAGAAATAAGTAGAATTCAATGTAGTAATTCTTCAAAGTTTTCTAGAACTACAGAGATAGGGACCACTTCGGATCAACCATGTGCAGGAGGAAAAAACTAATGGGGGATATGGGAGTAGGTCTCATGGTGGGCACAAGTAGGATAAGGATGACACAATATAAGGCGAAAGGTTCTTGGATACTCCAGATATGAGAGGTGATAGACACAGGTACTATTCTAGTTCTATTTCTCACATGCACTATGATTGTCATCGTTATCACCCTTATAGGAGGAGTGTCAGGGGATACTTTTCAGATGAGTTTAATAAATATAGGCCACCTACCTTTGATGGATATTTTAATAAGCCAAAGGATGCAGAGGCTTGGTTACTTGGGATGAAGAAGTTCTTATAGCTGGATGAGTATAGAGAGAATATGAATGCCAAAATAGATATCTTCAACCTTAAAGGGAAAGAAAACATCTCATGGGAAGATATAAAATGGGTCAGAGACATCAGGACATAAGAATTTAATTGGCATGAATTCTAGAGTCTCTTCAAGAAGAAATACTTATCAAAAAGGAACTATGAGAGTAAAGCCAATGAATTCTATGATCTCAAAATGGGATTGATGACAAATGGAGATTATACGACCAAGATCTTGGATATTTTTAGTTATTTACCATATCTTAAAGATGAGAAAGCTAAAGTTTAGATATTTTTTAGTGGATTTCCATTAGCTTTTAGAGATCATATTGAGTATGATGAGCCTTTCTCACTTGAGTAAGTTATTGGGAAATTGAAGCATTGTTATGAGCTATCAAAGCGTAAGAGTGAATCTGAGCAAGGATGGAAAGGGAAAGATGAAGGTAAAGGTAAATGGTAGTTGAAAAGAACAAGGCCTCAGAATACAAAAAAGAAAGAGAATGTTGCTCCAAAAAAAAAGTCCAATGTAGCTAGACAGGGACATGGGTCACAACAACAAAATAAAGGTGATGGTACAGTGTTAGTTTTTTTAGCCTCAAATTTGTTGTAGCCACAAGATTTTGTGGAGAGGTTAGAATACATGTATTCTCCAATACCCAGAAATAGTTTATGGAAATTCCACCTAGAGACGACTTAATTATATTTATTAATTAGTTTTTAATATTTCCTAAGTGTAAACTTAGGAAATATGATTAATTAATCATAATTAATTAATTCATGGCGTGAATGTTCTAGAAACTCACTCGGATCGACAGGGAAATAATTTGGGCCATCGATTATGTTTTAACCTTAGTAGTTGGTGCTCCAACATAAGGTTATAAGATAATTCAATGGGTAGATGGAGAACACACTTGTGCAGTTACTGAGTTGCCCACGCATATCGATTCTCTTAATGACCGAAGTTCAATAGAGGAGATAGATCCAAAGCATGAGTGGCAGGTGAGGGAGAGAGGGAATCAAAAAGAGTCTGATAAGTATATATTGAATTTGGAAGGAGGAAGCGTGAGGAAATACACAATCCACTAGAGCTCTTATTAGTCATTGCATAGAGAATGACACAAACGCACCAACGTATGGGGAGAGGGTCCATTCCAGGGTTAGGGAGTTGCTGTGGAGAGTGAGAAAATTTATCATAAAATTTCTCTCAGTATTTTTCCTCTGTTTTTCTTTCCAGAATTCTTGTACTTAGATTGTTGTTGAAGATTGATAAGAAAACCCTCATCTGTTGCACTAGTTTTCCCACATTGGGTTTTTCTAGGGACAATTGCAAAAAATATTTGTGTTAATATTTTATGCGAGTGCTAGAATTTCTCTATTTCCAGCATTTTATTTTCCACAGTAATTTAGTGTGAAAATTGCAATAGTAAATTTATTTGATATTTGTTGTAGAAAATAAATTGCAAAATTAACTTTCCAGTTAGAAGAATATTTTTCAGTTATTGTAATATATGAAATTTTCACATGGTACTAAATATTACATGATAAAAAATAGAGCTTAGTAGAAATAAGAGAAGGAGGGGCACTGATCTGTAGTTAAAATTCCCTAGAGGCAGCCCATTTCCTTGGCCAAGAGGGTCAAAATTATTGACGAAAATCAATTTATCTGAGAGAGCAACAGAGAAATTTGATATCTCGAGTTTGAGGATTATCAAAGGCAGAGTGAGCAGCTATTTTTGTAGAGAAGATGTCTTGCTGGACGCAACATTTTTGCAACAACAAAATTAGTGTTGGGAGGAAAATAGAAATAACACAGAAAATCATGGAAATAATAAACAATTAGGATGCCTCAGATTTATTTTCCAAGTTAGAGGATAAGTTTGTGTGCTTTTCAGGTTTGACATCCCCTGGTCTTTGGTATATTGATAGTGGAGCTTTAGCTCATATGAAAGGATTTAGAGAATTTTTCTCTAGCTATTAGGAGGAGAAGATGTACTTCAATATCACTATGGGAAACATAACTAAACGTACTATGGTAGGGAGAGGCACCATAGATTTTCAAACGGAAACAGGAACCAACACCGATGCTATTAATACATTGCATGTGCTAGGATTGGGTATGAACTTAATTTCAATGTCTCAGTTACAATACAAGGGGTGAGATGTACACTTCATAGGGAAGAAAGTGTATGTAAAAAAATCTAGCTGGAAGAAGGTGAAACAGATTGGAGCTCAAAGCAACAAGTCATACAAGTTGCAACTTGATTCTCCAATGGCACTAATAGGAAGTGATAGTAGCAGAGGGAAGGAGCTGAACCAACTATGGCACAAGAGGATGGGAAATTAATGCCATGGAGAAGTTAGGATTCTAAGAGAAACTGTAACAAGAATTCCAGTTCTCAGCACAAAGCACAATGATGTGTGTAGAGGATGTGTACTTGGGAAGTACGCAAAGGCAAAATTTCGAGAAGTGACAGTAGAGAAAATGGCTTGCTAAGACTGATACACTCAGACATTTGTGGCCCTATGTCCACTAGAGATATTAGTGGTGGCGAATATTTCATCACCTCTTTTTATGACCATTCCAGGAAGACTTGGATCTATTTCTTAAATACCAAAGATAAGGTCTTTGATCAAATCAAAGAGTTCAAGGCTCTCATAGAGAACATGACAGGGAAAAATATCAAGGTGTTGAGTTCAGATAATGGTGGAGAATACATTGATAAATACTTCACAGACTTCCACGCAAAGGAAGACCTCAAAAGAGAATGGAAAACTCCATATAATCCTCAACATAATGGAGTAGCAGAGAGAAAGAATTGAACAATAGTTGGGGCCACAAAAGCTATGTTGTATGACCAAGATTTTCCTAGATTTTTATCGGTAGAGGCATGTAACACAATAGTATACATTCAAAACAGAACACCTCATAAACCATTGGGGAAGAAAATGATAGAGGGAGTCTTCATAGGAAATATGCCTAAAGCGAGTCATTTGAGGATTTTTGGGTTACTGCCACATACACGATCAAAAGCACAGTAAATTGGATCAAACTACAGATAAGGGGTTCCTTGTGGGGTATAGCGAGACCTCTAAGGAATACAGGATCTACATTCCTAGCAGTAGGAACATTGTAGTGAGGTGAGATGTAAAGTTCATGGAAGGCAGATATTTTAGGAGATATCGAGAGATTCATGTAGGTGATCAATGAGTAGAAGTTCTGTAAGTCCAACAGTAGGGACAATAAGTGGGACCAACAAGATGACAGTCATAGGGATCGAGTATAGTGACTAGTACCAATATCTCCTTAGGGGTAGGAGATCTATGGAGTTCTCAGCAGATGGAGGAACATGAACAAGAGGAGGATCTGATTGAACCTCCCACGACCAGTGGTAGAGCCAATAGGGAAGTGTGTCAGGACTTGAGGGACGTAGAGGAGTGTTTCGTAGCTCCTAGGACAAATAAGACACATCGCATGAAACCTGATAGATATCAAGGTTTGGTAGCTGAAGTTGCAAAAGCATCCAACTTTCAGGAAGCTGCACAAAATTAGGTGTGGGTGGATTCCATGGTAGAAGAAAATAGTTCTATCATGACAAATGATGTTTGGGAGGTAGTGCAGAGGCCAGAGGAAAAATCAGTTGTAGGTTCCATATTGATCTACAAGATTATTTCACTGTAGATGGCAGTGTAGAGAAATACAAGACTATATTCGTGGCAAAGGGTTATGCACAAAAGGAAGGGATAGACTATCTAGAGACCTTTTCTCCATTTTCCAGATATACCTCTATCATTTATGTTATATCCTAACAACGTAGATCAGATGGGAGATTCACCAGATGGACATCAAGACAAAATGGTGATAGAAGAAGAGGTGTACATAGAGTAGCCTCAAGGATTCAAAAATCATGATAAGCGCACTCATGTATGAAAATTGAAGAAAGCCCTATACGAGCTCAGGAAGGAACTAAGGGTGTGGTATGGTTAGATTGATAGTTACTTGCAGCAGTTGGTATTCATCAAGGGTGATATAGGTCCCAATCTCTACTATTCGATGGTGGAAAATAAGCCTCTCATTCTGGTTTTGTATGTGGATGATTTATTTTTGACAAGAACATCAGGGCTCATAAAGGACTGCAAAAGGAACCTTGAAGTAGAATTCAACATGAGGGATATGGGGTTGATGCACTATTTTCTAGGATTGGAAGTATGTCAGAAGAATGGGGAGATTGTCCTTGGGAAAGGGAGATATGTTGCAGATATTCTGAAGAGGTTCAAAATTCAGGATTGTCGACCCATGATGAGCCCATGATCACTAATTGGAAGAAGATAGATGCATCAGGAGACAAGAAAGTTGACCCCACCTTGTACAGACAACTCATTGGGTCGCTCATGTATTTGGTTAACACTAGGCCAGACATTTGTTTCACTGCCAATACCCTTATTAAGTTCATGATGGAACAAAAAAGTGTACACTGGGGAAAAACTAGGCACATTCTTAGATATGTGCATGGAACAGTAAAATATGTGTTGAAATATACTCGAGGGGAGCACATAAGATTATGCAGATTCACAGATGCAGATTGGGCAGGTACTTCAATGGACAAGAAAATTACCTCTAGGTATTGCTCCAATGTTGGATCAGGGATGGTCTCTTGGTGCAATAGGAAGCAGAAGTCACTAGCACTAAGCTCAACAGAAGTTGAATATATGGCAGCCAACACAACTATATGTGAAGCTATATGGCTTAGAAAGTTGCTCGTGAGTTTTTCCAGGAAGAAGATGGAAGTGACCAGCTTTTACTGTGATAATTAGAGTTGCATAAAACTCTCTAAGAATCCAGTATTTCATGATAGGTCAAAGCACATTGATATCATATGTAATTTCATTAGAGACTGTGTAAAATGTGGGGCAGTCTAGCTGTAGTATGTTCCCACAGGAGATCATGTAGCATACATACTCACAAAATCTTTAGGGAGAGATAAGTTCATCCAGTTCAAGGAACATATAGGTATGTTAGAGAACCCATTTTAGTAGTAGAAATAAACATTTCTCAGTTGCAGCAACAAAATATGAGAGGGATTTGCAGTGTAGATGTAGTGTCGGTAGTAATTCAGTAGGGTCAACAACAACACATATGCATCTCATATCAGAGTTGCGCAGTGATTGGTGGGCATTATGGCCAGACACCAATAACATGACATGAGATGGTGTAGATAAAGTGTGTTGTGACACAATTTGTAGCATGGAAAATTTTAGGGGCTAATATTCGCAGGTGGGCTAATTTTCCATGGTTTTTCCAAAAAAAATATTCGCTAATTCCCATTTTTTTATAAAAATGATTCCCGCAAATTTTACAATAGAAAATTATTTTACCTTAAAAATTTCCAACATTATATAAGCAATATATATAATATCATTATAAATTTTAATAATTTTACATATACATCAAAACAAATTTTATAGTTTGCATATTAGGGACTAGTGAGATTCGCTAATTTTTTAAACTTTAAAATAATTTTCCATCCTTAAAATTTTCCCTGATTTGCAGCACTAGAACACTTTCCTTGCTAAGAGGGAGTGTTAGTTTTTGTAGCCTCAGATGTGTTCTATCCATGAGATTTTGTGGAGAGACTATAATACATGTATTATCCAATACCCAGAAATCATTTATGAAAATTCCACCCAGAGATGACTTACTTAGATCTATTAATAAATTTTAAGTCTAAACTTAGGAAATATGATTAATTAATCATAATTAATTCAGTCATGGTGTGAATGTTCTAGAAACTCACACAGATCGACAAGGAAATAATATGGGCCATCGATTATGTTTTAATCTTGGTTTTTGGTGCTCCAAAAAAATATTAGAAGAAGAATTCAATGGGTGGATGGAGAACACACTAGTGCAACTACTCAGTTTCCCAGGCAGATCAATTCTCTCAGTGGTTGAAGTTCATCATAGGAGATAGAGCTAGAGGGTAAGTAGAAAATGAGAGAGAGAGAGAGAGAGAGAGAGAGAGAGAGAGAATGAAAAGGAGTTTGGAAAGTGCATATCAAATTGAGAAGGAGGAAACATGAGGAAAGACGCAGTCCACTGGAGCTCTGCGTAGTCACTACACAAAGAATGATGCAGAGGTACTAGCATATGGGCAGAGGGTCCATTATGGGGTTAGGGAGTTGATTTGGAGAGTGAGAAATTTATCATAAAAAATTCTCTCAATATGTATCCTCTATTTCTCTTTTCAGAATTCTTGTACTGAGATTGTTGGTGAAGATTAATAAGAAAACCCTCATCTTCTCCACCGGTTTTCCCGCATTGGGTTTTTCAAGGGGAAATTCCCTAAAAATAATGACGTTAATATTTTATGTGTGTGCTAGAAGTTCTCTATTTCTAGTAGTTTATTTTCCACAATAATTTAGTGTGAAATTTTCAATAGTAAATTTATTTAATATTTTTCGTAGCAAATAAACTGCAAAATTAACTTAAATTCCAGTTAGAAGATTTTTTTTTAAATTTTTTATTTATTTATTTCAGTTATTGCAATAGATGAAATTTTCACATACAGGACGGTTGCAATGTTGGACATGTGGTAAGGAGAATTTTAGGAGGGATTGTACTTAGAATCAGGGTGGTAAGCCTCAGATCTATAGTGCACAAGAGGCACATACTGTTGGGGATGTTGGGCAGAGTATTCCTCGTATCTATGCAGCTCTAGATAACTGACAGGAAAATCATCAGACATATATCATTGATATGGATGGTAAGCTCTGTGATCAAGTTGTTTCTATTTTTATTGACCCTGGATCTAATTATAGTTATGTTAACCCTGACTTGGTGGATAAGTATAGTTTGAATATAGAAGTGCATGTGAAATCTTAGTTAGTGCAATTGGTTAGAGGTACAAAGAAGATATTTCATCATTGGGTAAGAGCTTGTACATTCGTGTTGAATGATATGCCTACTTCATCACATTTGAATGTATTATTTTTGGGATCATATATTATGCTTTTGGGTATGGGTTGGTTGTATATTCATAGGAAAAGAGTGGATTGTTATGATAGATCCATTGAGTGTTTGGATGACAATGGGGAATAGAGAGTCTTACAGGGTAAGAAGAAAGAAACATCAGTAAGAATGGTTACCACTATGCAGGAAAAGCACATTCATAGAAAAGGGTGTGTGTTATTTGTGGTGCATGCTTCTAGTGATAAAGGTAACAAGGATGATGATGTAGAGATGTTAAGTAGGTACCCAATCTTGCAACAATTTCAGGATGTGTTTCCAACAAATATTTCAGAGTTTTCGCCTCATAGAGAAGTGGACTTCTCCATTGAGCTAGTACTAGGGGAAGCACCAACATCAAAAACACCATACAAAATGAGCACTCTAGAGTTAGTAGAGTTAAAGTTGCAGTTGAAATAAATACTTGACAAGGGATACATTAGGCCAAGTGTATCATCATGGGGTGCACTAGTGTTGTTTGGGAAGAAAAAGGATGGTACTCTCAGGTTGTGCATTGATTACATCTAGTTGAACAATCTGACCATCAAAAACATATATCCATTGTCAAGGATTTATGACTTGTTTGATCAGTTGAAGGGAGCAAAAATGTTCTCAAAGATTGATTTGAGATCTGGATATCATCATGTATGCATCAAAGAAGATGATATTTACAAGACAACATTCTGGACTAGGTATGGGCATTATGAGTTTGTTTTAGTTCCATTTGGTTTGAATAATGCTACAACTACTTTTATGTGCTTGATGAATAGTATATTGTGTCCTTATCTGGAGAAGTTTGTTATGGTATTCATTGATGACATCTTGATATACTATAAGAATGAAATTTCATTATTGGAGTATTGAAATTTCTAAGAGAGAATCAGTTGTATGCCTGTTGTGGAGGTAAATCCCCTCTGTGGACAGAGGCGATCCCACTAGCCCTAGAGTGGGTCTAGCAACAATAGAAACACACAAAGCTGTTGATTCCTAGTTACAAAAGATAGAATCGCGATAGATCACTTACAGTGATTCCTTCGCTGAAGTTTTTGAAGAACAAGTAGCGCTTCCGTTCCTATCTGGACATGTCACTATCCCTGAGCTTGTCACATCCAGATACCTGTACACATGCAAAGAAGAGAGACAACATGCAACGCAATACTTCACACTTTATAACTATCGATCAGTCAGAGAGGAACAGATGAAATTGCATTATATCATAGATAAACACAATCATGGAACCAATAACAGAGTCATGTATATTAAGATAGGAGAGAGTGATTACAACCGATTCTCTAACGTCGTGATCTTCCTTTGATAGGGCTCCAGCGGGACGTGTCTCACAAAGCTCGTCATGGATTTGACAGAACTCTCTCTCTCATAGGGTTCTCCTTAGCTCTGCTCTTGATTGTCACTCAGCTATAATTTCCTTCCCAAAAGTTCAGCTAGCTAGCAAGTGGAGAGGGCAGGATTTTATAGAGGGAGGAATGGAGGTTGGGATCCCTATAATCATGGGATATGGTCCTATCTCTTAGGAAGGTTCCATGAGAGGTGGAAAACCACTTCCTAATCAGGGAGATCCGTAGGCAAACAACCCAACTTCTTCCTGATGATTCATTCTGAAGTTGTTAGAATCAAACTTCCGCCATTTTTTTTTTTTTAAATTCCTTAATAGGCTTGGCACGGGTGAGACATAGGGACAGAGCACCAGCTGGAGCACCCACGAGTGTGAATTTTTCCCATTGCACGTGAGGAATGAACTAGCTACCCACGCCAATGCCAAAACATGGATTTTTAGGGTTTTCCAGAGGAAATGTTCTTCAGGAGAATTCTTTTCCTTATGCAGAAGTATGCCATCAAGGTGTTTTCAAGACATTTTTCTGTTCACAAGTCATGAGAATAGTCCTCCAATGTACGGGACAAGGGATTGTAGGGACGGTGAAAAAATGATGTGTAACAATGCCAATTTTAGCAAATGTAGTTTCTTTCAGACAAAGGTACACTACTTGGGGCATGTTGTCTCCAAGGAAGGAATAACAGTAGATCCAAAAAAGATAAGAGCTATCATGGAGTGGGAAACTCCTAGAAACATAGATGAGGTAAGATCATTCATGTGGCTAGTAGGTTACTATAGGAGGTTCATCATGAAATTCTCTCATATTGCATATCCTATCACATCATTGCAATGAAAAAAAAGAAATTTGAATGGACAAAGGAATTTCCAATTAGTTTTGAGCATTTGAAATAGTTTTTGAAAAATTCTCCAATGTTAAAGATTGCAGACCCAGACAAAGAGTTTGTGGTATTTACAGATTCTTTCAAGAGAGGGCTTGGTGGAGTTCTTATGCAAGAAGGACATGTAGTATGTTTTGAGTCACGCAACTTGAATGAGCATGAGAAAAATTATACACCACATGATCTTGAGTTGGAAAAAATCATCCATTCATTGCAGATGTGGAGGAAATATCTTCTTAGCAAGAGGTTTTTACTGATGAGGGATCACAATGGGTTGAGATACTTGTTTGAATCGTCAAATTTGAATGCTAGGCAAGCTAGATGGTTGTAAACAATCATTTAGTTTGACTTCAAGATCAGGTACATGAAGGGAAAAGAGAACATGGTTGCAAATGCTCTTAGCATGTGGATATAGGTAAACCACATTGCAGCTATGAATTCTTATGGGACATATCTACAGGATCTAATATTACAGGAAGGTCAACAGGATGACATGTATAGAGAGCTTAGGCATATGTTACAACAAAGTACCGGTATAGGTAAAGGTACAGGTAGTGGTACATGTATAGGGATAGGTGTAGGTAGTGGTAGATGTAAAGGTACATGTAGTGGTACAGGTATAGGAATAGGTGCAGGTAGTGGTACATGTGTAGGTACAGGTGCATAGGAGGTGGACTATCATCTCTCAGCAGATGACTTGATCAGATTTAGGGGCATGATATATGTGCTAGATAATAGTGAGATATAGAAGAATATATTGAAAGGGTTTCATGCGAAACTATATTCAGGTCACCCAAGATACTAGAAGACATTGAGAACAGTGAAGAAGTTCTACTATTGGCCAAATTTCAAAAAGGACATTGAAGAGTTTGTGGCTAGATGTTTGGACCATCAACAGGTGAAGGAAAAGTGTAACCATCCAGATTGACTACTATAGCCGATTATGATTTCAGAGTGGAAGTGGGAGGAAATTTCTATGGATTTCATTATAGCATTACAAGTACATCTAGACAACACGATTCCATCATGGTTGTGGTAGACATGTTGAATAAGGTAGCACACTTCATTCTAGTGAAGACTATGTATTAAACTAGTCATGTGACACATGTATTCATCAAAGATGTGGTTATATTTTATGGTTTTCCAAAGAATATTGTGTCATACAGGGATGCTAAGTTCACTTCAAGATTTTGGAAAGAGATATTTACAGGTTTAGGTATGTATTTGGCCTTCCGTACAAGTTATCATCCATAAAAAAACAGACATTCAAAGAGGGTCAACGTGATATTGAAGGACATGTTGAGGATATGTATGATGCATCAACACAGGAGATGGGAGGAGTACATTCAGTTGGTCGAACAATGGTTACCAGGAATCATTGAGGATGAGTCTGTTTGAGGCATTGTATGGGTGGATTTGTAATACTCTAATGAAATGGAGTGATTTAGTGAACTAGGTATTGATTGGACCGGACATGTTAGCATAAATGGAATAGGAAATGCAGGTAATAAAAATGAATCTAAGGACAACACAGGACAAGGAGAAATTCTATGCATATTAGAACAAGTTTTTTAAGGAGTTTAATTTTGGGGAAAATGTGTACTTGCATGTCAAGCCTGTTGTAGTGTATTCGACACATGGGTAGACGAAATACACTATGTTTAATAGGGAGGTTGATTTTCTATAAGAAAGTAACAGGTGAATTGGTTTGTTAGATTGTTAGTGGAACAAAATAACATGTAGTAAACTAAGTAAATAACATATCATGCTACATCATTGAAGAAAAATAAAAAAAAATACTCATGTACAATAACAAGCTCAATCGAGTCAAACACACTAATAATTCAAATGGAGAAATTTCTCCCTTTATTAGTTGCTGATGGTATAAGAGAATATAATGCTTAATCACTTGCAGTGAATCCTTAGAGCTATGGAGCTCTAATATTCAAGGCAAGGGGGTCTCTTCCCTTTAAGTTTCTTACAAGCCCCTCTCTCTCCTCTATGGATGGTATAATGACGGACACTTGGTGAACTTATTCTCTTGGATTGAGGTGTTGGGTGGCCAACAAATGAATGCTTCCAATCCTACTTGTTGCTTGGACAACCCAATGTCCTTTTTCTCTCAAGAAATTTGGCCAACATAACAATGTGTTCTCATTTTTCTCTTCCCATGGCAGTATTTTATAGAAAAATTTCAAATTTTCCCTCCCTCTCTTGGTACAAGATGGATGTTGACACAAGAGTGGGAGGCTGATTCCTTTGTGTGTTGCACCAAGGCCTCAAGGTGGCTCCAAGGCAGCTGTACTTGGCTAGCTTGAGTGGGATTCTTCTTCTCCAAGTGTGCCAAGTGGTCTCGGATGGTGAATTTCTGCACACTCAGGATCACGTGACTCTTTAAGGGATAGTCACAATAATCTCTACTACTATCGAAGAAAAATCTGCATGGATCGCTTGCGGTCAGTGCTTTCTGTGCGCAATTTAATAAATTTTTCTTCTTGACCTTAGGATAATTTAAAAATTTCAGATCCTGTAGTGTATTCCTTCCCTATAAATCCTTATTTGTACCTTATGTTTGACATTTTCTAATGTATTTTTCTTGTACGATCTTCTAGTGTTAACATTTTCCCCCTAATGTATGAGGTCTAGGAAGAACTATATGGCCAAAATAGATTATAGTTTCTTTTTTTGTGTAATCCGTTTGAGAGAGAGAGAGAGTAACTTGCGTGAAAAATGATGTTGGATATCCCTTGCCATGAGTAAAAGAGGTACCATGCTCTGTTGGAAACCTGCAAGAGATAAAATAAATATACAATATTTCTAAGAGGTGGGCATGTCCCATGCTCGTAATGTTTTGACTATTTAATCTTATCTAACAGATAGAGGTTTTTCTGTGTCACTTGTGTGGTAGTGACCTACTGTTGGTTGATGATGATGGTTGCTGACGCCCTCATGGGAATTTTTTATTTGAAAATAGGTTGAATATGGTACCCACATGCATAATCTTGCATTGCTGAAAGAAATGATTATGATGGCATGGGTCTTCGACAAATTATAACAGAGTGCAATAGTTGTGAAGTACGATACCAACTTGGCATGAAAGTTTATATTGGAGTCGAATGTCAAGAGGATTGATGACATCAATGGGTGATGATGACTCCCATAGTGCCATCTGTGGATGCCCCTATTGGGGTGAGGTGCCATCCAAGGTACTGCCTCCTTCTTGGAAGATGGTTGTTGAAGTAGATAAGAAGGAAGCCTCAACCGACCAAGAAAAATAATGATGTAAGGGACCAGGATCTCTGATGTACCACGGTGGGGTGTGGTAGGTTAAATTAGGCATGATGACTAGAAATGCCTGTAACTGATGATGGAAGTTCAGTGGCCCAAGGTTTTAGCTTGTAAATGCAAGTGGCGACAGTCATAACAATTTCTTGTGAGGAAATCATTGGAGTCGGTAGGACGTCCAGGGTGGGTATGTGGTTGTTATAAGTGTCATGGTGGGGTTGGGTAAAGAATGTGAAGCTCCAACCAAGGGTGATTAGGGACTGCTTCCAGGCAAGAAATGTGAATGGGTGGGTGGGAGTGCTCTCCTAAAAAATCTTTGTACACTTTCCAAAATAATATATAATGGGATTAGATGTACAAGAACAGAGACAATTGCCCCAATAAACATGAAAATAATTCGTCGCTTATGGTGTGAGGAGGGTGTTTTTGTTGAGGTTGGGGGCCCCATTGGTTGGTCTCGGTGCAAGGGTGGTGAAGCAGAAGAAAAGTTTCGTAGGTGGGCTATGCTGATGGAGGTGTGGTAGGCCAAGTGCGAGATGCGGGTGCATATTCGATCTGGTTATGAAAATGGTAATCTGGGAAAGGGGTTTTATCATGACATGGGTAAAACTTGACTTGATGTATGATGGATGAATGCACATGAAGTGCTTCCCGGACTTGGATGTTACGACCATGGCTCCAGATTTTTGATGTATGATATAATTGAGTGATGGATGCCATGGAGGGTGAGGCTTTACCGACTTGCAAGAATGTTTATCATGTGCGAGGTGAGGTGATGGTAAACATGGTCGGGTGACTGGAACCTATGGTTGATTTCTAAGGAGAAATGATGTCAGGATGTGAAAATATTCTTTTGGGAGCCTATTATGCTAGGGATAGAATGATACCTGCTCTTGTACCTTCAGTGGTTGGGGAAACATGTGATTTTTCATGCTTCTGGTACCTGCAACCAATACCCCAAGTGAAAGCATATTTTCTATTCAAAAATATTGAAAACAATGTTGAATGGAAAGCGATAAGAGAGGGCGTACCTGTCATAATTGAATTTATTTATTTATTTTTTCTGAGGCGTGGATGTGTGAAGCCTACCTTGGACGTGATGAGGTGTTGATCACTGTGTTTCTTATGGTTTTTCAATTGGGCATTTTGAGCTCCCATTATGGACTGTCGAATAATGAAAAAAGGGTGATATGTAGGTCAATATGGTTCATTTCAGTTCATTTGTGTCATTTGAGAGTTTGAGGTCAGAGCTAAGCCCCTGTTCCGAGCCTTTCTTTCCATTGAGGTCAGTGTGAGTACCTAGGATTTGCACCGTCAATGTCAGGTAGGGCCTTGAACGTCCTGCATTTTAATTTTTTCAGTTTTTTCTGGGGGCAGGTCCGTACAAATCTACTTTGTACGAATTACCAACTTATTTTTATCCTTGATCGCACGGGAAATCAAGCAGAGGTGTGTGAACCTCACGGGGAATAAAAATTTCCCGAAAAATTATCGCGCATGGAAGTGATTTTGTGTGATGACCTGCACGTATGTTGTGGATAAAGATGAGCGGACATCATGCCTGTGTAGAAAAAAAGCGTGATGATGGGCCAAAAAAAATTATTTTGATTTTTTTATTTTTTTGTCACGGATTTGATTTTTTATTTGGTAATAGGATGTTGTGGGGCCGTGAGCGTGATTTGCCTGACCTATGCATTGATGTGGCTCAAGATGCCAATGCATGGAGGCTCTTGGCATAGTGGGGTTTTTTAAAGTTCTTGGAGATTGACATCCTGAGATCACATGATAGCCTGTTATGTTTCTGGGTCCGATGTTGGAACTGGATACAACGGTTGATGGTCCTACGGCATAGAGATGTTGCCATCCGTATGAAGATGGATGTGTACTTTGTGACTGGTCTGCTACCTTAGGGCGAGGTGCTACCCCACCCACTCCATCCTAGGAGGGTGAGTATCTGGCACTGGGTGGCACAACATTGCGGTGGTGCGCCGCTTACCTAGGGGTGCGTCCGCATCGAGTCAGTGACTGATATAGCCGATCGGTGTTCCTTGGCGATGATAGTTCGCTTGAAGGGGTCATTTTCACCCAATAGGGCGTCAGGACCTCAGAGTGGTGTCCTGTGCCGGCTCTGGGTCAGCCACTTTTATGACTAGGCGTGCCATGTGTATAATGGCATGGTGTCGAAACTAGGGAAGGTCCATGGAGGATCTTCCAAAGTTTTCACATATGCGAACATCCTCTACAACATCATGTTTGAGAGGGTGGTGATGCTTCGACTGATTGTGCATGTTCCCTTTGGTCCTCACAGGTATCCTTGGATGCAACGGTGGGCGCCTGTGATGCCTCGTGGTAGAGGAGGGGAGGCAGGTTGTTATTGGGATGCGACCATGGAGGCATGGTTCCAGGAAAACCTGCATATTTTTTTGGATTATCCATACTCAGGGATGGATTTCCAAGGGGATCTGGATATGGGTCTTCCCACCAGTTATGTGTGGGGCCCCGTAGGTATGACCTTTTGATGTTTTTTTCATTTTTTGAGTATTTTATGATGTGTATATTTATATGTATGTTGTAATGACACTGGCACTATCCTTGTTTATCTTGCAGATGTGGGGGCAGTTGGGCGACCTATTGCTTGCTTGGTGGGGCTGGATAACCCCAGGTTGGGGGGCAGGGCAATGGTGCTGGCCCCTTAGGGGAGGTTAGTAGTGTTGCCATTGTTGGGGATGCTGCCCTTCTTTCTCATGCTGAGGCCATTGAGGCACGAGTAGCAGCGGTCGAGGAGTAGCTAGCTTCTATTGAGACTTGTGCAACAGACTTAACCGACTCATGTGGTCGGGTGGAGAGGTTGACCCAAGGCATGCCAACCCGAGGTTTTGTGGATGACTTGGACGACACATGGTTTGAGGTGTTGATGGCTTGAGAGAGGGCGCATCGCCCTACATTTCACAGTGTGTCTCTTGTTTTTTTGGCTGCTACACCTATACTGGCACCAGGTGCAGTTGTGGGTCCAAAGGACCCACCTAGTGGGGCTCATCCCTAGAGATTTAGTGTATTCAGGGAAAGCACCTGCTATGAGGATGCTTCCCTATTTTTTGATGACATGTAGACATATTTTTTGGCTGACCTGGTGGTCAGGGACATAACTTGTGTATTGTAACTCACACATATTTTTTGATATATATATGCGAGATATGTATTTTTGTGGCTTAGATGATGTGTCTATGGTTATGTTATTTGATGGATTTCGTGTACCTATGATGGATATCTATTTGTTATGTTTTTTTTCGTTTCTATGGATGATGGTTTATACGAGATGCATTCTAGTCTAGAATGTAATTAGTTACGTGATAAAATTTCTGGTTTTGATTTATTGGTATATGTGTGAATGTAATATGATCAAATTGATGACTTAATCTTAGTGCATGAAAATACTTCCTAAATAGTTGAGAATACCGTACTTCAAAGTCTTGGTTTAACTGTGAAACCAATAGCTGGAAATCAAAGTAGATATGTATATGGTGAATGCCTTGGTTGAAGGCAACACTCATTAGCCCGATGACTGCATCGTATTCTGCCCGATTATTGGTGGATGATCCGATGCATACTCCATTGGTTATGAATGGTGATCAGTCATGATAGTAAATGGCTCAAGCAACTGCTGCTAGATTTTGAGACCATCGCGAGGCTCCATCAGCGAATCCAACATAGTGGATGGGGGACGATCCATATGTGACACCAGAGCACTTTTTAGAACAAGTCTTTGATGTATGAAATCATCACAAAAAAAAATTATGCTACATGCATCTTATCTTTAAGGCTAAGACCTCCTATCCTTATGGGTGAAATTTTTTGAGGTAGAGTCCATTGACGGGGTTAGTTAGGCATGTACTATCGGGCTGTGTCAGGATGTATGCCCCCTTGAGGAGGCAATGTTTTATGATGTAGGAAAATTTCCATAATGTTTCGAAATTATCGGGTCCTAGGGCCTCTTTCTCTACATCGTAGAGGAGGTCTAACTCTCCCTCAGTAAATGAGCAAGGGGTGATGTTTCGATAAAATGTTGCTTTTACTTGTTTTTTGTGTGCCTTATTATGTTGGAGCGACTCCTGTCGATTTTCTTTGATGAGTTATAGCTATACCAATCGTTGTTCTAAAGGCT
This sequence comes from Pinus albicaulis, assembly GCA_034641835.2. Taxonomy (NCBI): domain Eukaryota; kingdom Viridiplantae; phylum Streptophyta; class Pinopsida; order Pinales; family Pinaceae; genus Pinus; species Pinus albicaulis. Next base: position 99,605,535 of record MU968411.1, on the reverse strand, counting down.
GGGTATCATTCAGGAGTTCGATGGCGGCATTTAAGTTGGGGATTTCACATTCGATGGGAATCACGACTTCTACCCCGTACACGAGTTGGAAGGGTGTGAATTGTGTTGATTTTTTAACTGTCGTGCGGTATGCCCACAGGGCGAAAAAACCATATGGTGCCAGTTTGTTTTATGGTTATTCACCATACATTGTAACATTTTTTAAAGTACTTCGTTGACAGCTTCTACCTATTCGTTGGACTGAGGATAGTATGGTGATGTGAATTCGTGTGTGAACCCTAGGTGGTGAGATAAATCTTGGAATATTTGTAGAAATTATATGCACTAAGAATGAATATTTCATAGATCCACCTAATCTCACACTATTTAACTTTATGCAAGATATTGAATCATTCCACCTGTTAATATTTTGCGGAAAATTAATTACACACACATGTAAAGCATAAATAAAAATAATCGCACATAACACAATTTTTTTTAACCAGGAAATCTTGAAGTTGAAAACCCCAACTATATATTATGTATCATGGAATCATATGAAAATCCTCATACAAAGCTTATCAAGCTCTCAGTACAATACAATTGTCATACACTAATCAGGAACAATCTTGCAAATCCATGCACTGATCTCTGCCTCCTGCTAGCTTGCCTCCACTGCGCAATCCCTGCTGAAGAATAGCTCTGAATGAATTCGAATTACCCTTGCCTTAATTGTGAAATCCTCATTGGAAACTCCAATGTGTGTGTGATGTGATCAATGCATTACTATAGTCACAACAGATAATCCATCTTTCCCTTTCACCTATCTCTCCACTGGGTCTCCATTGAAACTGCCATGCACTGTAGTTAACTGATGTATTGTTCAGTTGATTAATGAGTTATTATTTGTGAATTAATTAACTAATTAGTTCACTCCACTGTCACTAGTGTATCAATCAATTAGACTAGATACAACTAGCTCAACTGTGTCTAACTGAGTTAAACTAAATACAACTCCATAACTACTTCTTCCAACTGTGTCATAACTTTGCCACTTGAGTTCTAACTGAGTCCTCCATGCATTAGCTCCAGTAAACCCTTGGGAATAGTGTAATTCGCTCGATCCCTTTGAGTGCCGTCGTGTCACTTTAAAACAAGTCTTAAAGAGAATAGGTTGTTGTTTAGAGTTTGATTATTATTAAGAGCTAATAATAATCGACATGCATCTACTTTTAGATCGACGATCTATAAATAGACTTCGCCAAATATTCTAAAAACAAAATTTCATATATTTTTCCAACTTGATCAACCATCCAAAAATAGCATCCTGCAACTTCTGAAATATGATCACCATGTCTAAAAATAGACATAGTCTAAAAATAGACATAGTCTAAAAATAGACTTGCGCCAAAACTAGCCTACGGGCCCACTTAGTGAAGGCGAATCTTTTCACTAAGCTCATCATCTTGTTGAATCTCAACACTCCCTCTCAACAAGATAGGGATTATCCTTCACCCCGATCCTGCCTCTATGGTATTCGAATTTTCTCTTGGTGAGCACCTTCGTCAGAATATCTGCATCCTGATCCTCCATAAGAATGTATTGAAGCAACATGATCTTCTGCTGATCCCTGATCGGTGACTAGTTATCTGGGATATCCAAAATGTTTAGATCTATCTTAAATGGGATTAGCAGAAATTTAATGCAACTGTTTGATTATCACAATGTATCCTTTGTCAGGATCTAAATGTGAGCCGTTTTCATCAACCGAATCTTCCTCATCCAGGATAGCCTCACACTTCATCTGACTTGTTGCCATGTGCCTTGTTGAACTAAGTGCCATGGATCTTTATTTCCCTCTGTACCAAAAGCGCCATTAGTCAGATCAATCCCTCTGATGTGCTCTTTGCATGCGGAAACTACCTTGTCCATCCATGAAGCCGTTGGGCTATCTTCACACTTGTCTTGCATCCTTGAAGCCATGCAACTTCACCTCATCTTGTTTTACGCACCATAAACCATACTCGGTAGTGCCCCTGAGATATCTCAGGACATGCTTTCCTGCCTTCCAAAAGAGCTTGGTAGGCTTAACCATCGCTTGTGAAAGCTGGTTCACCACATAGCATATGTCCGGTCTTGTATTGACTAAATACATGAGCGAACCCACCAAATGTCGATAAACGGTGGCATCCACTACCTCTGCCGATGTAGCATCCTCTTTCTTCCAATTTACTGGAAGAGGAGTGTCGATAGGCTTGCAGCCTTGCATGTGAAACTTCTCCAGTATCTCTCGGGCATACTTGCCTTGAGACGCAAACAGTTCACCTTCCCGCTGCCATATTTCCAATCCAAGGAAATAATGAAGGAGGCCCAAATCCTTCATCTCAAACTCCTTTGCAAGATCTGCCTTGCATGAGTGTATCAAATTCTCATCGCATATTAGTATTAAATCATCAACATAAAGTACAATGATTAAAAGCTTACCCTCCACCACAATATGGTACGGGTTTGCATCTGACTCACTCTTGGTGCAGCCAAGTCCAGTGAAATAGTTGTCGATCCAAGTGTACCAAGCACGGAATGCTTGTTTCAGCCCATATAACGCTCTTTTGAGCCTGCACACATGTGACTCGCTGCTGAAGATCTCAAATAATTCAGGCTACTCAATGTACACCTCTTCCTCAATGATCCCATTAAGGAATGCAATCTTCACATCTATCTGATGAATGTGCCAACCCATCTACGCTAAGAGAGCAAGGATGGTCCATATGGAAGAATACCATGTGACATGTGCAAAGGTTTCTTCATAGTCAATCCCCTCAATCTGTGAGAAGCCCTGGGAAAAAGATCTTGCCTTATACTTCTCGACACTCCCATTAGTAGCTTGCTTTACCTTTTATATCCATCTTGATCCTATAATTGATTTTCCCACTGGCCTTGGAAAAATCTCCCAAGCATTGTTTCTAACAATGGAGTCATACTCCTCCACCATGGCATCTACCCATGTGGGCTCCTGCACTACTTCTTTGAAAGAAGATGGCTTTGTCATGATACACTTGCTCATAAGAGCCATGTATCTAGTAAATCGGTCAGGTGGTTGTCTCTATCTGCGCTGTGATGTAGGAACTCCTACATTCTGTGCCGCATCAAGCTTCAGTATCTCAGCTTCTGTGGTACGGTTTCTGCCTTGTCTGATGTTTGGTTCTGCACGAGTGGACTCCTCCACTCCATGAATCTCCTCCTGTGGATGATCCACATCCAGAGGCTCATATTTGGGAACAAGAAGTTCCTTCCTCCGCATGCAGTTGTAGCTCCCTCTCAAGTGACAACTTCATGGCTTTCACCTCATTGAATTTTATATCCCGTCGCACAACAGTCATCCGATTGTCTGGAAAGTACACACGATAGTTATGGGGTGTTTCTCTGTACCCCACAAATATCCCAACTTCTGCAGTTGGCTCCAACTTCTTCTTGGCATCCTTCATCACATGAATGTAAATAGGTGAGCCAAAAATATTCAAATGAGAAATATCAGGCTTCTTACCAGTAAAAGCTTCTTCGGGTGTACTCATGCCAAGTAATCTATGAGGACAACGGTTTTGCAAATAAACCGCAGTGTTGCATGCTTCTGCCCACAAGTGCATCGATAGGCCCTGGTCATGCAGCATCGCTCGTGCAACACCCATGATCATTCTGTTCTTTCTCTCCGTGAACCCATTCTACTGTGGGTTATGAGGCGCTATGAGTTCTCTTCGAATTACTTATTTGCTACAGAAGTCTTTGAATTATCCTGAGATGTATTCACCACCATTATCACTCCGTAGAGCTTTCATTTGCTTCCTCGACTCCTTCTCCACCAATGCCTTGAACTCGCAGAAATTTGAGAACGTTTCACTCTTCTTATGCATGAAGAAGATCCAACATCTACAAGAATAGTCATCAACAAATATAACATAATACCTGTGTTTTGTTGTTGAAGCAAACGAGAAAGGTCCACACACGTCTGTGTGAATTCTCTCCAGGATCACCGAAGCACGATTCTCCTTCTCATGAAAGGTGGTCTTCACAAACTTACCCATAGTACATCCCTTGCACTGATCTGACTGCGCAAGAGTACCCTTGGGAAGACCAGTATAAATCTACTGCAAAATATTCAAAGTACCATGGTGAAGATGGCCCAATCTCCTGTGCCATAATTCGCCCTCATCCCGGCTCACCACTTCTTCTGCTTTGCCTACCATTGCAGTGCAACCATCTATCTCGAGCTTGTAGAGATTCTTAATTCAAACCCCTATATTTTTGGTTTGACCCATTGTTTTATGTCGAAGGAAGGATTTTCCCTTACTAAAAACAACATCATAACCTCTGTCTTCTAGTATTGCGACTGAGACCAAGTTCTTCTTCAGACCTGGAACATGCATAAAATTATTCTTCAAACCTGGAACATGCATAACATTCTTCAACAAGAATGGATTACTGGACTCCCTCTCAAAGGTAATGGTCCCAATTCCAGTCGCACTGTACTAACCATTGTCGCCCATCTCTCTATGCATTTGGAGGTCCTTCTCCTCCAAGTCACTAAACAACTCTTTGTCTCCCGTCATATGGAAAGACGCACCACTATCAAGATACCACACCGATCCCATAAAACTTGAAACCAAGCATGTGATCAAGGAGAAATCAAGTTAAAATTGTGAGGCTAAGGCCTCTCTAGCTGCAGATCCAACAGCCTTCATGTTCTTCTTCTTCTGTGGATAGTTAGTGGCGAAATGTCCATGTTCGTGATAGTGAAAAAACTTCACTTTGGACAAATCCTGCTTCTTGCCTTTAGCATCGGATTTTGAAGGATTTTTCTTCCCCTTCCCTTTCATTTATTTGGCAGCCAAAGTGAAATTCTCTTCATCTTCATTCTTCGATGAAGATCCATCCTTGGTACCCTGCCTTATCTCATCCTGCACAAGATCTGACTGAAGTTGCTCCCATCCCAGCAGTTTCTCCCGTCCATTGATAGAGTCTTAGTAGCTATGCCAACTCTTCAGAAGCCCAAGGAGAGCCAAGCTCACCAATTCTTCATCATAAAAAGTAACCCCCACACTTCCCAGTTCATCCTTGCAGTGAAAAAACTTCGTGAGGTATTTTGTAATACTGTCACCTTTCTCCATTTTTATTTTTCTGAGCTTGTCTTTAAGCACCAACTTCCTTTGGTCACTTCTGCTTTGGAACAAGTCTTTCAAATCATTCCACATTAAGAATGGAATGGCTTTCCCATGAAGGCTGGACACAATATGGTTCTTCACACCTTCCAACAGAATTCTCCTCGTCTTTGTTGTCTTCTTTTTCCATGCGTCAAGTAATGCAGCATCGCTAGATCCCGACATAGGAACATCACTATCGATGAAATCCTTCAGTCCATTATCCTCTAGCACTGCCTCCATCCTGTCCTTCCAGGCTATGTAATTTGAGCTCCCATCAAGGGCATACTCCAATCACAATCCATTGAAAGCCATTTCAATGTATACTCAACTTCTGCACCAAGAATCTTCTGTAGCAAATTTGAATTGTACACCAACACAAACTCACTTTACAATTGCAATATTCAATGAAAAATGCTCCGATACCATGTATAAATTATATGCACTAAGCATGCATATGTAATAGAGCCACTTGATCTCACACTATTTAAATTTATGCAAGATACTGAATCATTCCACTTGTTAATCTTTTGCGGAAAATTAATTGCACACACATGTAAAGCATAAATAAAAATAATCGCATATAACACAGTTGTTTTTAACTGGGAAAGCCTGAAGCTAAAAACCCCAACTATATGTTATGTATCATGGATTCATATGAAAATCCTCATACAAAGCTTATCAAGCTCTAAGTACAGTACAATCGTCATACACTAATCAGAAACAATCTTGCAAATCCATGCACCAATATTTGCCTCCTGCTAACTGTCTCCACTATGAAATCCCTTCTGAAGAATAGCTCTGAATGAATTCGAATTACCCTTGCCTTGAATGCGCAATCATCATTGGCAACTCCAATGTGTGTGTTGTTAGGTCTCTGTAATTTTCAAGTTTGGCAATGCAAACTGCAGAGGCAACATATGAACCTCTTTGGGATTCCAGGATCTAGCCCTCCTGAATCCAGAGAGGGATCTCTCTATAAATGTGTTTAAAGATGTGATCTTTAAGGCTTGAAGTGTGATTTTAGGCTAGTTACGAAGAGTATGAGTTATTTTTTTATTTATTTTTTGGTTGGGCAAGGACATGATGAAGGTGAAGGAAGTTCAAATAAAGGGTGAAGGTGTATGCAAATGAAGGGGTGATTCAGCTGAAAAGATAGGCAAAAATTAGCTTCAATCCATTGGGCTATGGAGTCATAAGAGGATTTAATTACACAGCAAGGTTCAAGAGTGATCCATAGGGAAATTCATCCATGTCAAAGGGTCTCTTAAAGTTGATTTTATGGAGTGAAACAAACAGGAAATGAAGAACAAAACAAATGAAAAATTATGAGCAGCCCGAGATCAAGTCATTACTTTGAAACTATCTTGCTTTGGCATGCACTTAAGGAAAAAACATAAGAGCAATCTGAGATCAGGTAAGTGCTTTGAAACTAGCCTTCATTGATGTACTTTCAATAGAAAACATTAAAAAAACACTCAAAATAGCTTAAGTTCAGGTAAGGACTTTGAACCTATCCCGCTTTTAGCATATTCTATGAGGAAACGAAGATGATAAACATAAAGAGTAATCTAAGATTAGGCAAGTGCTTTGAAACCGACCTGCTTCAATGTACTCTTAATGGAAACTTTAGAAGGAGGAAAACATAGAGATAAAGCTTATCAGTTAGAGTAGGGTACTATTAAGAGTAAATCGTAGCTCTGTATTTGCTGTACTTTATGAGAGAAAGTGGACAGAATGAAAACATAAAGAAAAATAACAATTGACTATGAGAAACACATCACCATTTACAATAGATCAGGATCCCATAAATCAGCTTGTATTTGATGTTCAAACCAGTTACAATCTTCAAGCTTGGTGGGTCTCTACAACTTCGAACTTCTCATTTCAGCTTATGTATCTTCAATTGCAAATAGGGCTTCAGAAAACTATTAACATGCAATCAGATATCCAGAGACCAACCATTACAATGTGGTCCTAAAGGAGAATTTATAAGAAAATGAGGAAATGGGAGGGTTTCTAAGGGTCAAGTATCAATAATTCCACAATCAATGCAATTCGTGGCCTTTGAAAACTAGGCAAGGCATAAGGCAGGAATGCCCTCAACCTATAACTCTATTTCATAACTCTGTTTCTGCTTTTCGACGTTTGATGGATGAAAGAATGACTTCAGGGACTGTTTTTTATCTTTAAAATAACTTGGTTGACAATTAGAAATAAGTTATCTTGATTTGTACTAATTGTTCAGCTATCTTTATGCAAATATATTTTGTTCTCACAGTAATTAGGCCTTCTTTGTTTTCTGTGAGGCTGCAGGTGTCTTTTAGTAGCTAGAGGGGTTGGCTTTTGGTGCTAGAGAGGGTTCAATTGGCCTCTGAGTGGCGGTGGAGGCTTTCTTGGACTGGCATATGTCTTTGTCCTTTCCTAAAACACCTTTAATTCTCTTTCAGGTATGTGCTTTAGGCCTAATTAGGCCTTGGTCTTCTTTTCCGGTCTTCACTGTGTCTTTAACTCTTTTAAACACTGGATCACATTTTTAATCTTCCATAATCATGCTTTCAATCCCTTTAATTTGTTGCTGATACAATTTGCCGCTTCGTTTGACTTTTTTGGGTGCATATATAGGTTCAATGGTGCAGGAGGGTTCAGAATAGGTTTTAACACTGATCCTTTTGATAAACATGCCTTAAAAACCCTTTACCAGGAATTTTCTCTGTGATCTCTGGTCTTGGAACTGATATTCTGTGTTCCAAAATACCATGTTTGTACTTGTGTGACAGAATGCATTTTATGATCTTTGGTGCCTGCAAAAAGACAATAAACAAGTTATGAAACCAAGGGGAGTGGAGGAGGATGGCCATGGACGCTCGTGGAGAATGGTGGTGTGGGATGAAAACAGTGAAAATCGTGAAAAAATGGTGAGAAACAGACCTGTAGAAGTTTTGTGGCATCATGATTTTGGGCTGTCAGATGAGGTCAAGCATCGGCGATCAACGGTTGAGATCGTGCGATGAAACTGTTTGGAAGGCTGATAGAAGGGATAATGGATGTGGGCGATATTAAAACATGGCCGTCAGATTAACCAAATGAACGACAAAGATTCGTTGACGGTGTCATTGGGGAGAAAAGGTGGATGGGAGAGGGAACATGTGAGGTTAAATCCGAGCCGTCAGATCGAAGAAACCGACGGCTAGGATTAAATATGAAAATTAAATGCGGAGGGGAGAAGGTAGTTTTGTGAAAACAACCGGTGGTAATTGCGTGGGGTTGGGGGCGGTTTATGGTTTTACCCAAAGTTACGCGATACCATACATCGCATGCCACGTGTCCGAGAAAAATCGCTTATATCACACGATTTCAGAGCATTAACAATCGGACAGTAAAATTGCGCGATATTTCTGTTGGACATTCGATGAGGGGCGGCTAGATCCGATGACGGAGATAAGGCATGATGGGGGAAAGGTGCGAGAGCAGAGGCGGGCCATCAGGTTTAATAGCAGCCGTTGGATCTATCTAGATGAATGGTCAGGATTGCATGGATCGGCGGTGTTGTATGTTGGGCCATCAGGCTCAATATGGACCGTTAGATCATGCGAATGGACGGTCAAGATTATATGACGAGGTGCAGTGTTTTTTAAAAGGAGGGGAGGGGAATGCAATGAAGGCACACGATAATCGTCGATCTGTGGAGATCGACGGTTCTCATTGATTTAAAACAATGCGTCGGGGGATGATAGAATCAAAGGAAAAAGGGCTCGGACGTGGTTTTTCAAAGGCTTTAAGTGCTTGATCATAGGTTTTGATTCCATGGAGTGGGGGTTAGGAGAATAAGCCCTTAGGGGCTAATTTATTTCATAGAGCGGAGAAAAGGTTTTATAGGCTTTTTAAAGGGATTTTCGAGTTTTTTTCAGGAGATTTACGGCCCTTTAGTGCCTGGTTGTAGGCTGGGGGTCATATAAAGACAACAGGCTACAGAGTGTAAGCCCTCGGGGGCTAAACTCTGTTAAAATGTAAAAAGGGGTTTTTAGGCCAATTTTAGTGATTTTTAGGCTAAATGAGGGGTTCTGATAAGGGGGAAAATGCATCTTTAAACCAAACAGAGGGTAACATGAGTTTTAGAAAGGGAATTTGATGATTTAGAGGGCTAGTGGAGGGATTTTTGGAGGAAATTGGGAAGGGAAAGAAGGGGTGAAAATGGGAATTCGGAGGGGATAAAATAGGGAAAATGGAGGCCTTTTTGATTGACACAATATTGAGGATTTATTTAGAGGACAAAAATACATGAAGGATTCAAGAATGGCAGGTTTTCAATGAAAATGTTCCTCTTGAATACTTATAAACCATTTAGCCACCTATTTTCTATGCCAAAAATTCATAGGCGGCTAATAGTGGCTCCACATGGGGATGGCATCTTCTTGAAGATGTCAAGAATTGCAGACTTAATTATTTGGATGTAGCATAGATGTCTGATCTTTGACCATCCTTTTCTTCTTTGATCAACTGCTAAAAATCATGAAAATATCATATCAGCAGCAAAATTCTCCCAACAATCTACCTACCCATCCTACTGTCCTAACATTTTTTCTTCAAGGTGCATTTAGAATTGCATACCTTTTACATCATCATTTTTATTATTATTATTGAAAGCAGAAAACACTAATATAATTCTACCCTTATTTCTCCATGAGACCAGATTAGATAGTTGGCCTCATACTTTCTCTACCTACATTAATATTTGCTAGGATTAAACTATCTAGCAGATTTCATTCTCTACATTCTACACAGAAATTTAAAAATAGTCAAACCAGGATTAAACTGTTTGGCTTGCTGTGGATCCATGGCATAAAGATAGCTGCACATGAACGGAACTTTGCAGGAACTTGAAAACAAAATGTGAAGGCTTAAAATTTTGAAATTTTGAATCATCCTTCTTTCTTTTGTGACTCAGGCTTTGAGATTTTTAGAGTCACTTTTCTTCTTCATTTCAGCTTTGGTTTTGGGCTTGTTAGAGCTGATTCTTCTTCTTTCTTTGCTGGTTCAAGTTTTGAGCATATTAGAACCAGCTTTTCTCTTTCTTTGGCTCAGGTTTTGGGCTGATTTGAGCCATTCTTTGAAACTTCAGAGGTTCAAGTTTTGAGTTTGTTTGAACCTTTTCTTTTCTCTTTTCTCTTTTTTCTTTTTGTGAAATTGAACAAAGCAATGGTATTTACAATGGAAGTGAAAACTTTAAACTCTAAATTTTAGCAGTAATAATGTTTGAGCATCCTGCCATTGACAGGACCCCCAAACATATCTGTACCATCTAACTCTTGTAGGAAGAATGCATTTGGACCAATGGTGGACTGAATAATGTAAGGACCTTGCCAGAAACTATCAAATTTTCCATGCTTTCCCTTATCTTCTCTTATAGAGTCCCATTTGAGTACCTTATCTCCAATTTTGAAGTCACAAGCTTTTGTTCTTTTGTCAATTTTTTTTTTATGTTCTCTTGTGCTTTCTGAGCTCAGTTGTAGACCTCTTCCCTTGTTTGCTGGAGATGTATTGTTTGATTGATCCTCCTTACCATGTTATCTTCTTCTGACAATATTTCTTGGACTAATTTTATCACTGGTACACCTAGGCTGGTAGGAAATACTGCATCTGCTCCATAAACAAGCTGGTAAGGGGACATTCCAATGGATTTCTTTGTGGTCAATCTGCCTGCCCACAAAGCATGCACCAACTTGTTATGCCATGATTTTTTATTCTCTTCAAGCAGCTTCTTGATGATGGTCACCAAACTTTTATTTGATGATTCTGCTAGCCCATTACCCTGAGGGTAATAAGCAGTAGAATGACCAAGTGCAATCTGATACTTGTGACAAAAATCAAGCATCTTTTTGGAACCAAAAGAAACAGCATTATCAGTAATAATCTTCCTAGGGTAGCCAAATCTAGATAGGATATGGTCTTCAAGGAATTTTATAATGACAGTATCTGTGGAATTCCTATAAGGGATGGCCTCTATCCATTTTGTGAAGTAGTTAGTGGTTGTGATAATCCATTTGTGTTGGGAAGATGAAGCAGGATGGATTTATCCTATGAAATCTAGGTCCCATTGTTGAAAAGGAGCTGCAACAGTGATAGGTTGTAATGATAACGGAAGGAGTTTTATTTTGCCCTAAAAAATTTGGCACTTATGGCAGGAAAATATCATTTTATGGACATCTTGGAAGAAGGTGCGCCAGTAATAGCCAGCTCTAAGGATTTTATTGGCTATGGTTTTCCAGTAGAGATGACCTCCACACTCTCCTTCATGGAATTCATGCTTGATCCTCTCTGCATCAACTTCAGGAAAACATTTAAGCAATAAACCATTAGCATTTTTCCAATATAAACACTCATTTAAAATGCAATAATTCCTAGCTTTCAACTTTAAAAACCTTGCCTTAGTCTTTGATAAATCAGGAGGAGCATTAAGATTTGTAAGCACATACAAGATATCAGCATACCAAGGTGAGTTTTGAAACTGCTCTTCAATAGTGGGAGCAGGAAATTCTTCATGTTCATCCAAGGCATTTATCATGTTAATGTCAAGGGCTTGTAGGTTAGATTCAGCCATTAGTTGAGCTAAGCCCTGACCTTTAATGAGTTTTGTGGGTTTGATTTCCAAATCATACTCTCGTACTACTGAAATCCATTTACCTCTCTTTCCATCTGGGTCTTGTGACAAGATGTCTTTTACCACTATGTTAGGCACATAAGCAATGATGTGAGAATGCATAATATACACCCTGAAGTCCTTTAAGGCCTTTACCAAGGCATAGGCCTGTTTTTCCATGATATTGTATTTCAAGGGTGCATCTCTTAGTGCCTTGCTAAAAATTTCTATTGGATGCTCTTGCCCCTCTGGATTTTTCTGAAATAGGACAGCAGCCACAATATGCTCTGATGCAAAGGAGAAAATGAGGAAATCATTTGTGAAATCTGGGCTGATTAGCACTGGTGCTCGGGTGAGTGCATTTTTTACCAATTCAAAGGAATTTTTGGCTTCTACAGTCCACTTAACTCCCACTTCTCTCTTGAGCATATTAGTCATGTTTCTAAGGAGCTCTACTAAGTTGGGAATAAACCTCATTAAGAAGTTAATCTTCCCAATGAAGGACTGCAATTATTTTATGTTCCTTGGGTGGCTAATCTGTAGTATTCCCTCAACTCTCTTTGGATCTATTCTAATCCCCTTTTCTGATATAATATGGCCGAGAAGTTTACCTTATTATAGGCCAAACACTGTCTTTTTGGGATTTAAAGATATCCCAAACCTTATGCACTTTTCAAAGACCTTTCTCAGATGTTTAAGGTGCTCCTCATCAGATTTGGAATAAATTGTTATGTCATCAAGGTAAATTACAATGAAGTGCCCTATTTCTTCTGAAAATGCAATTTTCATGGCCCCTTGAAAAGTGGCCCCAGCATTCATTAGTCCAAAAGGCATTTTCACATACATGAAAGTGCCCCAAGGAGTTGTGAAGGCTGTCTTAAGCTGATCTTCTGGGAGTACTAAGACTTGGTTGTACCCTGAAAATCCATCTAACAGAGAAATCCTTTTTGAGCCAACTACCTTTTGTAGGATGTGTTCCATTTTGGGCAAAGGGTAATTTTCCTTTAAGGAAGCTCTGTTTAAATTTGTGAAATCAATGCACAATTTGATTTCTCCTGTCTTTTTCCTCACAACTACAAGGTTGGATACCCAATCAGAAAACCTCATAGGCGCTATGATTCCTGCCTCATACATTTTCTTGATTTCCTTTTCCACTAGAGGCAGTTGTACTGGGTTAATTTTGCGTATTTTTTGCCTAAAGGGTTTCTGGTTTTCTTTCAAGGGGATTTTATGCAAGATAATTTTTGTGTCATAGGATTTTAGGTCCTTATAACTCCAAGCAAACACATCAACAAACTCTTTGAATATATCAATGTATTTTTGTTTGATATGGGCAGGCAAAGACTTGGATAATTTAACCATTTTAGGCTTATCCTTGCTGCCTATATTGCATTCTTCAACATCTGATTCAGTGTGTTCTATAGTGGGTTTCTTTGCCACATCATTGAAATGGAAAAGGTCCTCTAAGGGTGCTAATCCTCTGGGTATGTTCTTATCTTTGGATTGCAACACCTCTATATCTTCCTTATCTATTTTCATGTATTCTTCAGTCTGTTTTTCAAATTCTCTGTTTAACATGTTTATTTCTGCGTTGGGGGATGGTTTTTCTTCATCAGGAGGCTCTTCACCTAAACAACTTTCATCAGATTTAGAATCTGAATCAGGTAGTTCAAATTCATTTCTGCAGAGCAAGAAATCTTCTATCTGTTTGTCACCCTCAAAGACCTACCAACATTTCTCAATATCTGGCACTGCAGGTCTGTATTTTGTTTAAATAATGATCTGTTTGTCACTAGGTGATTCCTGATATGAACTAGCATCGCAGGCCAATCCATTTGCAATTATGTTTTGATTCCTAGGAACAAACACAGGCTCATGTTCTATAATTTTTTTCAGGAAATCCATGGCATTATTTATGTATGCCCTTAATCTAGGATTCTTTGTAGTATACTCTCTATTTAGCTGTTTGATGACTAATTCTGAGTCACCTTGAACAATTATCCTTTTGGCTCCTAGTTATTTCAATAGATGCAATCCTAGGATGAGAGCCTCATATTCTGCAACGTTGTTTGTGCACGTAAAGTCTAGCTTGAAAGCATGGCTCTCTGTGTAATTGTTTTCGATGTTATGCAACCATACCCCAACTCCTACATTCTTTATAGTGCAAGACCCATCAAAGTTCATGCACCTTAAGGGACTATTTGTAGGATTAACATCATCTTCATCCATAATGCCATGTTCACCATTATGTTGTATTCTGAGGTCTGCACCATTTTGTGTAATGTTTTGTTCTTCAGGATTTTCATGGAGTTCAGAGTGATGGGTAATATGTTGTTTTCAGTATTGGCTTTGTTCACTCTGGTTTTTTGTTTCAGTGTATTGTTCAAAGGTTTCTCCCTCGTTTTCCTCTATATCTAGAACTGCCATTATTTCTAGATTTGGGGCCTCTAATTGGTTGTCTGAATTTCTGTTTTCTAGCTCTCGCTCATTTATAAATTCATCATTGTACAGGATAAAAGATTCCAGATCTGTATGGACAGAGTAAAGAGGGGAATTCTTAGGCTTTTCTGGGCTACTAACCATGAATTTCATGTGTGCCTCTTTGTATAGTCTTCTAAGATGGCTAAAGACAGGGATAGTGGCATATGTCCCATCCATTTGCATTGTACCTTGCAGCTTGGCACCCCATGATCTTGACAACAACATGCCATAATTAGGAGGTACATCAGCCACCACCACATCCATGACCATGCACTTGGCTATAATTTGAGTCAAATTCACACAAAGATATTTGATTAGGCCAAGGCACTTCACTCTGCTAGAGTCAAAATAATATAAATCCTTGTAAGGTCTGGTTATCTCTAGGCCTAGCCTTTCCATTATCACCTTTGGCATTAGGTTGTGTGAAGCTCCAGAGTCATGCATAGCATTATGTAGGATTTCTTCATGGATATTGAGGCTGACATAGAAAGGAGGTACTACCCCTTCCTGAAATTTCCCTTCAATCTTTGGGCCAAACAAGAGAGCTGGTTTATCATCATTTAAATTGACAGTGTCACTGTTTTCTTCTAAGTTTAAAGCTTTCAAAATTTTAATTTTATATACATCTTGGGTGGCCAACTCAGTGAGAGGGACAAAAATTTAATTTTGGCAATCTCACTTTCCAAATTGAAAGAAGACTGATTCTTTGAGAGGTTTAATTCTGTCTTGTTGAGCACCGTTTTATTAGCAAGATCAGCTTGCTGATGTTTAGTATGTGCAATGTTGGAAGCGGTTTTGTCAGGATCATTAGCTGTAATGCTAGTGCTGCTAGATTCTTGACTTGATTTGTGATTGGTTTGGGTGCCCTTATCTTTGTTTTTACTAGAATTCTCAGCTGCTAATTTACTTCTTTCAGTAGTCACTTTAGGAGTCTTTTCAGGTCTTTTCTTAATGGTGATTTCAAAGGCTTTTGGTTTGGGATTTTCTATGTTATTTTTTCTTCTGAGATCATATTTTTCTCTAACCTACATGATGGAATTTTCGAATCCTAGCTTGTAGTCCTTAGTTTCCAACCTTTCCTTGTCCCAAGGTGAGTATGAGGTCTGGCTATCTTCTGTGGAAAAAGTGTGATCCTGGTCATCTAATTCCACCATGTTTATGACAGTCCCCTCTGATTATTCTATTATCCCTTCATCCTCATCAAGGAAATTCTCTTGGAATGGAGGTATGACTTGTTGATCAGAGTCTCTTTGTCTATTTGGGGGATTTTTTCTCCTAAAGTTTTGGTTCTGGCTTTGGTTTTGGTTTCTGTTCTGATTAGTTGCTCGGATGACCAATTTCTCCATCATTCTTTCCATCGTCTCCATGTTTTTGGCTAGACTATCATATTTTGGATCTGATGAAGAAGCTATGTTGTCATCCCTATAGGTTACCCTTTTCTCAGCCCTAATCCTAGCTCTTTTTTCAATCAGGTTTGCCTCTACATTCACTGCTCCTTTCTACATGTCTTCCAATGTGTTATAATCTCTTTCCCTAAGCTGATAGGCCATATCAACATCAAAGCCTTCAGGGTATTTCACTAAGGACATCCCTTGGGGAGGTTTCATGTGTGGTGGAAGAGCATTGTAGACACTGTTGAATCTAGTAGTCTTGGACACTCTCTCCTTGATTTCTTTTAATATTCTTATATTCTGCTAAGATTTGGAGAGGGTTACTTCTGACTTCCCATTTGTTTATAAAGGTTTGGAGCAAGGAGGGGATATCATTGATGCTATTAGGAGGAAAAACTTTAAACCACTTCTTCACTTCTCCTCCTAAACTCTGAGCGAAGATCCTCATCTTAATTTTCTCATCCTCTATTTCCATGTAATCAAAGGCATCTTCCATCATATCTACATGGTGTTGAGTTTTAGTGGATTATTTCTCGGTGAAATGAGGAATTTTATACTGATATTCATTGGGTAAAGGAGCTAAAGGCTGTGGTAACACCAAGGGAGCATACCATGCTGCCATGATGATGTTTTGTGGGGGTAAAGGATGGGCTTGGGTAGTAGGTATATGAGTGACAGAAATGCTAGGATCAGCAGCAAACTGTTGAGCAGATCTAGGGTGAGAGAGACCTAAGTTATGGATGAAATGTATATCAGGAGGTGTGGATGGAGGGGTTTCTCTGCTACCAATATGCTAGTCACTATGAGGAGGTGAGTTTGGAGGCTCAAAGTTTGTCTGATCTAAACTACTGAATGACTTAGTTCTTGGTGAATTTCTTGGTAAGTCTAAATAAAACTGAGTTTTTGATAGAGTTGTAAGGCTTTCAGGTGCTGAATTAGCTCTATAAATGTGTCTGAATAGTGGGGTCCCTATATGAAGAAGGCTTCCTAATAATACTTTCAGGATTGTCCACTATTTCAGGGGGGTTTTGATTAGGATAAGCTCTTGTATGGATTGTTCTTGAAGCCAGGATGTATCAAGAGGCAAAATATCTTCAAACAAAGAAGCTTAATCCTAGGTGTTTCCTTTAGAATGGATGTTGTTGTAAGAAAACTGGTCTCCCAGTGGAGTCTTGTGAAAACAAAGATAATTAGCAGGCTTACTAATCACCAGTGGAGTCTTTTGGTCTTTCAGGACTGTGGAGTCGCCATGTGGAAAGTTTAAAGTGTCTTGAAGGAGATTTACTATCCACCACAGTGATTTTCTACCAAACTAAGGCTAGTAGGGTCTTATACCCAGCGGAGTCGCCATAATGTTAGGTATTTTCTTAATTTGCAAGTTTGGTAATACAAAATGCAAAGGAAAAATATGAACCACTTTGGGATTCCACGATCTATCCATCCTGAATCCAGAGAGGTATATCTCTATAACTGTGTTTAAATATGTGATCTTTAAGGCTTGAAGTGTGATTTTAGGCTAGTTATGAAGAGTATTATTATTTTTTTTATTTTTTTTTGGTTGGGAAAGGACATGATGAAGGTGAAGGAAGTTCAAATAAAGGGTGAAGGTGTATGCAAATGAAGGGGTGATTCAGCTAAAAATATAGGCAAAAAGCAGCTTCAATCCATTGGGCTATGGAGTCATGAGAGGATTTAATTGGACAGCAAGGTTCAAGAGTGATCCATAGGGGAAGTCATCCATGTCAAAGGGTCTCTTAAAGTTGATTTTATGGAGTGAAACAAACAAGAAATGAAGAACAAAACAAATGAAAAACTATGAGCAGCCTGAGATCAAGTCAGTACTTTGAAACTATCTTACTTTGGCATGCACTTAAGGAAAAAACATGAGAGCAATATGAGATCAGGTAAGTGCTTTGAAACTAGCCTGCATTGATGTACTTTCAATAGAAAACATTAAAAAAGCACTCAGAATATCTTAAGATCAGGTAAGGACTTTGAACCTATCCTGCTTTTAGCATATTCTATGAGGAAACAAAGATGATAAACATAAAGAGTAATCTAAGATCAGGCAAGTGCTTTGAAACCAACCTGCTTCAATGTACTCTTAATGGAAACTTTCGAAGGAGGAAAACATAGAAATAAAGCTTATCAGTTAGAGTAGGGTACTATTAAGAGTAAATCCTAGCTTTGTATTTGTTGTTATTTATGAGAGAAAGTGGACAGAATGAAAACACAAAGAAAAATAACAATTGACTATGAGAAACACATCACCATTGACAATAGATAAGGATCCCATAAATCAACTGGTATTTGATGTTCAAACCAGTTACAATCTTCAAGCTTGGTGGGTCTCTACAACTTTGAACTTCTCATTTCAGCTTATGTATCTTCAATTGCAAACAGGGCTTCAGAAAACTATTAACATGCAATCAGATATCCAGAGACCAACCATTACAATGTGGTCCTCAAGGAGAATTTATAAGAAAATGAGGAAGTGGGAGGGTTTCTAAGGGTCAAGTATCATTAATTCCATAATCAATGCAATTCGTGGCCTTTGAAAACCAGGCAAGGCATAAGGCAGGAATGCCCTCAACCTATAACTCTGTTTCTGCTTTTCGAGGTTTGATGGACGAAAGATTGACTTCTGGACTATTTTTTATCTTTAAAATAACTTGGTTGACAATTAGAAATAAGTTCTCTTGATTTGTATTAATTGTTCAGCTGTCTTTATGCAAATATCTCTTGTTCTCACAGTAATTAGGCCTTCTTTGTTTTCTGTGAGGCTGCAGGTGTCTTTTAGTAGCTGGAGGGGTTGGATTTTGGTGCTAGAGAGGGTTCAATTGGCCTCTAAGTGGCGGTGGAGGCTTTCTTGGACTGACAGGTGTCTTTGTCTTTTCCTAAAACACCTTTAATTCTCTTTCAGGTCTATGCTTTAGGCCTAATTAGGCCTTGGTCTTCTTTTCCGGTCTTCACTGTGTCTTTAACTCTTTTAAACACTGGATCACATTCTTAATCTTCCATAATCATGATTTTAATCCCTTTAATTTGTTGTTGATACACTTTTCTGCTTCCTTTGACTGTTTTTGGTGCATATACAGGTTCAATGGTGCAGGAGGGTTCATAATAGGTTTTAACACAGATCCTTTTGATAAACATGCCTTAAAAGCCCTTTACCAGGCATTTTCTCTGTGATCTCTGGTCTTGGAACTGATATTCTGTGTTCCAAAATACCCTGTCTGTACTTGTGTGACAGAATGCATTTTATGATCTTTGGTACATGTAAAAAGACAATAACACGTTATGAAACCAAGGGGAGTGGAGGAGGATGGCTATGGATGCTCATGGAGAATGGTGGTGTGGGATGAAAATGGTGAAAATTGTGAAAAAATGGTGAGAAACAGGCCTGCAGAAGTTTTGGGGCGTCATGGATTTTGGGCCGTCAGATCAAGTCAGGCATCAGCGATCAATGGTTGAGATCGCGCGATGAAACTGTTTGGAAGGCTGATACAAGGGATAATGGATGTGGGCGATATTAAAACATGGCCGTCGGATTAACCAAATTTACGGCAGAGATTCGTTGATGGGGTCATTGGGGGGAAAAGGCGGATGGGAGAGGGAACATGTGAGGTTAAATCTGAGCCGTCAGATCGAAGAAACCGACGGCTAGGATTAAATATGAAAATTCAATGCGGAGGGGAGAAGGTGGTTTTGTGAAAAAAACTGGTGGTAATCGTGCGGGGTCAGGGGCAGTTTATGGTTTTACCCAAAGCTACATGATACCATGCATTGCATGCCACGTGTCTGAGAAAAAATTCTTATATCGCGCGATTTCGAAGCATTAACGATCGGATAGTAAAATCGCACGATATGTCTGTTGGTCGTTGGATGAGGGGCGGCTAGATCCGACGGTGGAGATAAGGTACGATGGGGGAAAGGTGCGAGAGAGGAGGCGGGCCATCGGGTTTAATAACAACAGTTGGATTTGTCCAGATGAACGGTCAGGATTGCATGGATCGGCGGTGTTGTATGTTGGGCCATCGGGCTCAATATGGACCATCAGATCGTGTGAATGGACGGTCAAGATTATATGACGAGGCACAGTGTTTTTTAAAAGGAGGGGAGGGGAATGTAATGAAGGCATGCGATAACCATCGATCTGTGGAGATCGACGGTTCTCATTGATTTAAAACAACGCGTTGGGGGATGATAGAATCAAAGGAAAAAGGGCTCGTACATGGTTTTTCAAAGGCTTTAAGCGCTCGATCATAGGTTTTGATTCCATGGAGTGGGGGTTAGGAGAATAAGCCCTTGGGGGCTAATTTCTTTCATAGAGCGGAGAAAAGGCTTTATAGGCTTTTTAAAGAGATTTTCGGGTCTTTTTCAGCGGATTTCCAGCCCTTTAGCGCCTGGTTGTGGGTTGGGGGTCATATGAAGACAACAGGCTACAGAGTGTAAGCCCTCGGGGGCTAAACTCTGTTAAAATGTAAAAAGGGGTTTTTAGGCCAATTTTAGTGCTTTTTAGGCCAAATGAGGGGTTCCGGCAAGGGGGAAAATGCATCTTTAAACCAAACAAAGGGTAACATGAGTTTTAGAAAGGGAATTTGATGATTTAGAGGGCTAGTGGAGGGATTTTTGGAGGAAATTGGGAAGGGAAAGAAGGGGTGAAAATGGGAATTAGGAGGGGATAAAATAGGGAAAATGGAGGCCTTTTTGATTGACACAGCATTGAGGATTTCTTCAGAGGAAAAAAATACATGAAGGCTTCAAGAATGGTAGGTTTTCAATGAAAATGTTCCTCTTGAAGACTTAGAAACCATTTAGCCACCTGTTTGCTATGCCAAAAATTCATAGGTGGCTAACATGTGTGATGCAATCAATGCATTACTATAGTCACAACAGATAGTCCATCTTGCCCTTTCACCTATCTCTCCACTGGGTCTCCACTGAAACTTCCATGCACTGTAGTTAACTGCTGTATTGTTTAGTTGATTAATGAGTTATTATTTGTGAATTAATTAACTAATTAATTCACTCCACACTCACTAGTGTCTCAATCAGTTACACTAGATACAACTAGCTCAACTGAGTGTAACTGAGTTAAACTTAATACAACTCCATAACTACTTCTTCCAACTGTGTCATAACTCTGCCACTTGAGTTCTAACTGAGTCCTCCATGCATTAGCTCCAGTAAACCCTTGGGAATTGCGTAATTCCCTCAGTCCACTGATGTGCCACATCTGTGCACTGAAACAAAGTTCTCCAAGAGAATAAGTTGTTGTTTAGTGTCTTCTTATTATGAAGAGCTAATAATAATTGACATGCATCTATTTTTAGATCGGCGATCTATAAATAGACTTCGCCCAATATTCTAAAAATAGAATTTCATCTATTTTTCCAACTTGATCAACCATCCACAAATAGCATCCTGCAACTTCTGAAATATGATCACCATGTCTAAAAATAGACATAGTCTAAAAATAGACTTGCGCCAAAAATAGCCTGCGGGCCCACTTAGTGAAGGCGACTCCTTTCACTAAGCTCATCATCTTGTTGAATCTCAACAATATTTAATTTTTGAAATGCTCTGTGATCGGAGATTAAATATTTCGGCACACTGAACCACACGATGACATGGTTGAACAGAAACCATGCCGTGGTTTCTGCCGTGTTGTGATATATGGGAATGGCTTCTGCCCATTTGGCGAAATAGTCAACGATGAAAATTATGTACTTGTGGTTTCCAAATGATGCAAGGTTGCAAGTCATAAAGTCAATTCCCCCTTTACAAAATGGACCGGCTACAATGATCAGGTGCAGAGGAGCGGGAGGTGCTCTTGCCTTGTGAGTGAAATGTTGGCATCACTCACATATTTTGACTATCGTAATGTGATCACAGAATAAGGTGGGCGAAAAATATCCTGCTCGTAGAAATTTTTGGGTGGTATCCATCCCAGAGAGGTGGGTTCCGCAAGCTCCACTATTATAGTCATTGAGGGCGTTCTCAGCTTGGTCATGTGTGAGTTATCAACGTAGGATAGTATTGATGCCTCCCTGATAAAGGACATCTCCCATGAGGAGGTATCGGGGGGCCCGGTGGCATATGCACCTTCGGTTGTCACGTGTAAGTGTTGGATTGAACTTTTGGGTTTGTAAAAATAAGAGGATATCAATGTACCAAGGATCATCGGTCGTCACTAAAATAGATGTTCGTCAGGTAGTGATTCATTGACTAGGGATTGCTTAGTCTGACTTGGGAGGTCAGTGCTGAACTCAGCTAAGATCAAAGGTTTTTTTTCTCTTGGGGGAGCTAAACTGTAGGTAAACTTCCTGTAGTATGACTACCCAACGAGCCTATTTGTGGTTCACCAAATGGTAGGTCAGCATGTATCTCATGGGCTTGATAGTTGCGACGACTGTTGTAGTCCGCAAGATAATGTAGTGTCGAAGCTTTTGGACTACGTGTATTAGGGCTAGGGAAGTTTTTTCTTTTGGTTCATATCTTAAGGTGGGGCCTGATAATTTATTAGTGATGTAATAAATTATGTGTTCTTTACCATTAGGTCCATCTTGAATTAACACCCCGACTAAAGTGGTTTATGAGGCTGAAAGATACATGGTGTAACCTTTGTCGTAATTTGGTGGGTTGATCAATGGGGCTGAAGATAGTGTGTATTTTAGCACCTCAAACTATTGTTGGGCTTGATCGTCCGATTTAAATGGGATATCCTGACGAAGAAGGCATAGGAATCCTTGTGCACAAGTGGCGTAATCTGGGACAAAGAATCTCAGGAAATTGGCTTTCCCTTGCAAGCTTTGGAGTTGCTTGAGGGTTCTTGGTGGTGGCACCTCTTTGATGGCCTAGACCTTGGGGGGGTATACTTGGATCCCTTGTTGGGATGATATAAATCCTAATAGTAAACCTGTGTTGACGTAGAAGACACACTTAAGAGGGTTCAAGCGTAGGTTGTAATGTCAACATGTTTGGAATAACAACCATAAATATTTCAGATTATTGCTTCACTTCTTGGATCGAACGGTGAGGTCGTCCAAGTAGGCAAGGATGAGGTGGGTTATGTCATGGAAGATATAGTTCACGCCTCATTGGAAAGTGGCTCCAATGTTTTTAAGACTGAATGGCGTCTCTTGGTATGTGAAAGTGCCCCAAGGAGTGGTGAATGCTGTCTTGTATCGATCGGTATGTCGAATTTGAATTTGTTTATACCTTGAGAAACCGTCCATGAAGGACAGGGTCTTGTGACTAGCGCAAGCATCAATTACTTGGTTGATGAATGGGGTAGGGTATTTTTCTTTTGGAAAATCTTTGTTCAAATCATGGAAATTAGTACAAACACTGATGGTGCCTTGTTTTTTCATGACGGGAACCAGGTTGGAAACCCACGATGTGTAAGCTAATGGGTAGATAAGCACGGCTTTGTGAAGCTTGTCGATTTCTTGCTTGATTGCTTCTACCTTAGATGGGTGCAATTGAGGTTGTTTCTGGCGTACTAGTGGTATGTCAGGCCTAGTGTCAATATGGTGCTCTACAATAGTGGGGCTAAGCCCTGAAATTTCCGAATAATCCCATGCAAAGATGTCCCTGTACTCTTACAACAAGTTTGTGTAAGAGATTACTTCATCTGGGGAGCATGCTGCCCTAGTGTGATTTCTTCGATTTTTCATGGTTTTCTAAAGATATTTACCTTGATGGTTGGTGAAATATTGGACATGTTCCCTTCTTCGAACACATCAAGCATTGGGATGGGATTTTTGAACCAGTCAACCTTTCCATATGAGAGAAATTATTTTGATTCAATAGCATATATATCTTGGTTTTCTTGGTTGTTAGGGCCGATTTTTTTTCGTTAAGAAAAAATGAGCAGTGATGTATTGTATCCCATAGACAATATGGTTCTATTATGGCCTCCAAAATATCCTTGTCTGAATGGAACAAGGCATCTAAGGGGGAGTGAGGTTGCATGAGGCCGTGAGGATTTGGTTTGGGCCTGAAGGAACAGGTCGAAAGACAAAAATAGGATTCCATAGTTGATGCTATGGAACCAGGTAAGGTCGACAGGGTGTAGACGGATTGAGTTTGCACCATTGATGGTACAACTAATTTTGTAGTTGTAGCGGTCTTGACACCAATGAAATATGATTAAACAGAAAAATTCATGGTTCCCATGCATGATGAGATGAAGCGTATGTGGTGTGGTGTGTTGTCGACGTTGGATGGTGGAGGAATTTCCATTATGGTGGCTTGCATGAGAGCGAGCTTATGTTCCTCACATGGCGTGCTAAGAGTACTTGCACTTTCCTGGATTCAGAATCTGTGCTAAGTGCAGAGGCACCTAAATTTTTCCATTAAGGGGCACGAATCTGTTTCATGATTGTGACCGGTGAAAATGGTGCATGGTGTCATGGTGCTTATTGAGTAGATGCTATGAGAACCGATGCTACTCTGGGTTTTTGGTTATGGATGGTCTAGCTCCTTCGGGGAGTTTGGACTTAAGGCTGCCCTTGCCACTCGTAGACTTGGGAGGTACTCACAATTCATCATATGGTAGAATTGTGATCAAATCCTCCAGTAGCAGCGTGTGATCTTCTCTTGATTAGAGAGATTGAACCGTGGGATGGGGGTGACCATGCAAAGGTTGTTAGTAAGGTTCTTCAGTTCCTATCATTGATTGACTCAGTGGTTGATTCTATTGTATAGCTCGCATGTCATCCTTGGCTGGTCCTAGGCCTTGATAGGATGATAGGTTGTTTTATCTCTCCTAACATTTTGGTAATGATGGGGGGAAAGCTGCCTTGGGGCAGGTTGCTTTGCATTAGGTTGTCTTGGATCCAGAACAACTATATATTGGTGTTTAGCATCCAACGAGCATATGATGTCTATTAAAGTTCATACTTGGGAGATGTAAGTACAGTGTCGAGTCTGATGGTTTCCTTGACAAAACATACAAGACTGTCTTTCCTTAGTACTCCTTTCCCTTCGGGCTGTTGGAGTGATTGGATACCATTTGTGGAGTGATTCTAGATCTGGGCATTGGGCGACCAAATGGTTACGTGCGTTGCATAATGCACAGGTTGGATTTATCCATGGAGGGCAGTTGGGGGTGACGATGCACCCCTGTACTGGCTTATTTTTTTGCTGAAATGAAGAAAATGGACCTGTTTGTCACATCTTCTTGCGTTGTCAAAATTTCCATGGATTTTGAATTCGATTTGTTTTCTGCGGTGAGGCATACTATGGCCATGCGTAAATTGTTTAATGTCGAATAGAATTAGGGGATATAATTGTAATGACGAACTGGGTGGTCGCGATAACAGACCCGACACAAATACTGGACTGCTCGCAAGCCGTCGTAGTATACAGGGTCGACAGGATACCATCTCTAAAACAAATCTAGGGTTGCACAGTCAGCAATGAAGTGACTGCGTTCATCATAGAGTGCACAAAGTTGAATAGGAGCTGAAGGGCGATAACAGGGTGGAGGTGGTCGTTTAGGTGACTGCCTCTCCTCGACCACATAAATTATGGTCCTTTATGTTTCCGTCCCTCGAAACTTATGGTGTTGTTTGCGGATTTTGGGTCTGAGCAGGCTAGGTCAGAATTTTTAGTGATGAATTGTCGCATGAAATATAACATGGACCAAAATCGATGGATGTGTGGACATCAGCGCACATGATAGTTGTTGCGAAAAATCTGACACATATGTCGTCGATGTCGATGTAAGTTGCTTTGGGCAATGTGAGGGATTTGGTATCAACGGGTGAACACCCTTAATTCGGGACACTGTGTGACTAAGTGGTTAGTCTCGTCGCATAGTGCGCAAACTGGGGTTGGCTGAATGACTTCTGTTTGCCATCTTTGGTCCATTGGGGTGACCGTGTATGAGCAGGATGTAGGCTCCTCTCGTAGGTATAATATGGTTCTAGTTTTTACCTCATCCATCTGCATGGGTGGATTTGAGGGATATTTTTGGTACGATTGCTCTAGGGCTTGCAGAGCATCCCTATATCATGGCATCTTTGGGCAGTGATGAGTGTAATGCCCATAACGGTTGCATATTTCCCACGCGTGGTTGGTGCACAATGCTTTCCATTGATTTTTCGTGGCTTGTTCCTTTTTAAGGGAAATTGAGATTGTGACATTTCTTTTGATGCTTATAAGAGGTTTTAATTCATCTAATTCCGAGAAAATATTGGTAGGATGGCCTATGATATCACATAATGCACAAGGTTTCAATGCCCTAGGTATGTTGGTATTTTATATTTTCTTCTCTTTTTCGTTGGTTTTCTTGGTCACTATGATTGGCACTACTACGGGAGTTTCGTTAACTAGTGTAGTATCCTAAGGAGTGATAGAGGTTATCCATGTAGAAAAGATGCCAGAACTTCCAAGCATGGTTGTTGGGACCAAATACCAGATAGGTATTGTGAAAGAAATGTTTGGCAATTTTATAGTTTCCAAGACTTGCTTTGACACAAAACTAGAAGGAAGGTATAAAAATGGGGTTTGTGAGATGGCATAAGGTAGGAAAGCCGCATTAACGGCTTTGGTTTCTGTACTACCGGTATCCATATCTAGGAAGGTCTCGGTTTCTGATGATAGCATCATGCAAACCAATGCCCCTGTGAATTGTGGCGCTGCCTCCAGTATGATAGGGGGATCCCCTTGGAATGATCCTAGGATTGATGATGGTTTGAATTGGCCAGGGCCATATTCCTAGTACCGTATGAGCGATTCCGTAGATGTGTCTACCTAAGGTAGAACGACATTAAGAGCCATCATGGGTTTCTTATAATTGTATGTAAGTTGGTCAATGGTGATGATTCGATCCTCATGGGGGATCATCACCACCCAGAAAATAGAGGAGGCTATGGCAGTCATGGCATACATATAACTCCACCCAAGGAGTATAATGTAGTCAAGCTCGGTGTCCAACACTTCAATGTCTATGAGTACCATTTTTTTGACCAATTTAATAGGGAAATTCTGATATAGAATGACGAGAGCTAAAGGTCTACCATCGTATGCTCTGAGCATGATGTCAGATGGCTTCAGTTCGGGTGATCCCAACTTTTTCCAAACGGACTTGGACATGATGCATGTATATGCACCTTCATCAATGATACATCGATGTATGGTGATATTTTGGATTGACATCGGTATCTGAAAGGCGACCAGTGTATGAAGCCTAGGGGTTATTTTTCTAAGTCAAAATTCATTAGGCACGAATTGGAAGGGTTGATTGCACCTAATGCAGAAAGTAAGGCTTTCTGTTGTTTTGGGCAAGAATGTAGGACCTATAAGGCTGACATGACAACGGGTGATTTTGAGTGGTTTCTTATGCACCTATTTGGCCCCTTATCCATCTTTGGAAGGGGTTCAATAGGTACTTTGGATATGGTCAATGGTGAAGTAGGTGCACTCGTGCTCGTCCTTGACGGGTTGGTGTCAGGGGGATGTCATAGTTTCCATTCCTTTTATGGAAGAACATTTCTTCGCCAGTCATGTCAATTTCCTAGCCACCGCTCCCAGAATAATTTTGGGGTGGTTTTTTTTGTTCGTTATTAACCACTCCTTGGTGGGGGAAGGGCTCCTGCATTACAATGGTTTGCTGTGCAGATCCCCCTTGTCCACGGTTACCCTTAAGTTTTTTCAGTTCAAGGAGCTCAGGACAATGATGAGTGTAATGGTCATACTCACCACATATGGCACAAGAATGGTTTGTCCTTAGACTGGACCTCTTGTTCTACACTTGGGAGTTGGTTTGTGGCTCTTGGCTATGATTTCGGTTGGGGTGTCCCCCAGACTGAGATCGCGGGGGTGTTGCTGGTTACTGCCCCCCTGTCCCGGGTCTCCCTTTTGTTTATTATTAGGATTTTTCTTTGCAACTTTAGGAGGATTATTACGGTTCTCATGGTCATAAGACTAGCACGGCTGAGCCTGAGAAGGTTGCACAAAGTTCATTGGTGCATTGTCTTGTGGTGGTTGGTTTTGTGCAGGGGAGGGGGATATTGGTTTCCCTGTCCCTAGTTGGTGTATGGTTGCTGGGGGGAATATCTTCCTTTAGAATTCCTAGCTGAGTACTGCGTCCCCTACAATGGAGGGTACAATCCTCCCTGCTGATGGTGGTATGATGACACCCTATTTTTCATATTCTGCAAAGGTGCATATTGATTTTGTTGGTAGCCGAGTTGCATCATGTTTTGGGTAGAATCATATGAGTAACTTGGGTATTGGATACTACTACCTAGGTGACATTGGGTCAATGACCTAATCAAGCCATTTGCGGTATTCGACAGGCCTGTTGATTCTCTGTAAGTTTGCAGGCCTAGCGCGTTAGGCAGGACATTGAAAATCTATTCTAATTCGGTATAGATAAGTTCACGTTGTTGGGCTTTGAAAATGGAATCCTCCTTGGAGGTAGGTCCTTGCGTTGCCACATTGTTTGAGATATCTATTGTGATAGTTTTAAAAAACATGTCCAGTAAAACTCTATCGTCGAGTTTGGCTTTACACAAACTACGATGTCCCCGCCATTCGTGGAGATGGTCTGAGATACGAACAACTGGAATTTTCCTAAAATGAGTCAACAACTCCATCCCTAAATCATGGTGTATGGGTAGCTCAAAATAAGTTACAAACATATTAGCGAGGGCGCTAAAGGTTCCATGCAAAGCAGAAGGCTGCTCCACATACCATTTTGCGACATTTCTCGTTAGGGTGCGTTGAAACAGTCTCAGTCGAATAGTATCATCAATAATACTATTGGATGAATACCATAGGTGGAAAGTCATAATATGATTTCTATGGTATTCCGCTTACTTCCCTTCAAATTTTGGTATGTCCTAGGGGAGCTTCATGGGCATGGGGGCTAATTGGGGCTGTGTGCAATGGGGTCAATAATTAGCTTTTATATATCTAGAAGGTTTAATGGCACTAAAAAAGGTAACTGATTATTGATTTCCATTGTGTACTGTAAAAACATATGTATCTAAGTGTTATGATGTATGGGGGGTGCATGGGGAATATTAACCTTTGGTATACCCTGTTGTGTGTTCTAGTGATTCTCTGGAGGGGTAGCGCTCCTCTGCCCTCTAGGGTTGTGGGAGGAGTTGAGTGTGGTGACTTTGCTGGGGTTTCCAAAGGTCTGGTGTTGGGTGACCCTTGGTGGTTTCCAATTAAATATTCCCTGATAAAGGATGAACCAATAATGGTGGTGGTGTGATCTCTTTTACGCCTAAATGGAAAAATACCAGACACTCCTCCCTCTAATGGGGGGAGGTCTAAAAAATGTCTAGATTGACGAGGTTCCATTGGGTCCATTATGGTGTCGAATAGGTTAATTTTGGAAATATTTTTTAGTTTTATAAGATAAGGAAGATTATTACCAAAGAAAATATGATCACATACATAAAAAAAAGCGAAAAATAAAACGTGAGTTTTCCTTTGGACTAATGCTATGTTGTCAAGAAAGAAACAAATAAGGTTTGTTTGTTTTGCGTATGATACTTAAAAGCCTAAAATTACCTAATCATCCTCACACTCTCACATGTAACTGGGCCTTGCGAAGATATCTTCGGATGGGTACTAGGGCTAACGTCTAGTATGAGCTGGCGACACCTTCCAGTAACTGAAGAATCGATCAAGGTAAAGGTACGAGGATATAGTGTTGCCTGCACCGTCACCTATAGAGAAGTATGACCTAGATTTGGCCACTAAAGTACTATCATCCCATGTGAGCATTTGAGTCTTGAGCTTCTTGGTATTCAGCTACTAGTACCGAGCGCTAAATGGGTCAGGTAGCCCTAAAGAGTATCTCATGCACTAGTCCTAAGCTTAACCCCCTCTTAAATGATTATCTGTAACACTCCAGTATTCTGTTGCGTGGGAGGATAGACGGGTTCTAAGCTCCCTAAAAAATCAACATCTGTGTTTCAAAATGTAGAATTACCATGGAAACTTATTGGATGCCTACCCCCGATGGTCCTGACCTGAAATATAATTTATTTTGTGGCCCCTATGGGGAGAATTTAGTGAGTTAAATTAGTGGTTAATTTTAGAGTCTTAATTTTCTTAAGGTGTGCCTTGGTGAAGTAACTGTAAGAAGATGACAAAGATCCTAACAGACTGAGTGTCTTTTTGTCCAATGCTTGCTGATGCTTCGTGTGTGCTTTGGAGTGTACAATCACAAGTGTTATAAGATATGGATATGCGGTGATCCTTTACACTATGTGTGAATGTTACTTGCAAAAAATAAACAATGTGTAGATGATGGGTCGCTTACACTTTGCCTAGTTAGACTAAGTTTTGCACTATAGGGAGATGAAAAATTATCTTAGGAAAGCTTTCATATACATACCGAGGCTCACCGAGAGGTGCAAGGGTGGCAAAGATTACTTTCCTTCTTTTCAATATTTTGGTCTTGGTCCTGAATCCTAATGCCAAAAATTTAACTAAACTAATGCAAAAATTTGAAAAACATCAAACTAGCTAAAGATGTGTGGATGCATGGGCCACTTACTTTTCAAGTAACTATTCTATGTGTTTGGTATCTTTTACCAGCAAATAGTTTGTTTAGATAGAAATTGTGGATTGAAGGCCACTTACTTTCCCCTACTTAAACTATTTGTGATTTGCAATGATATAAAACTAAAATTAAAAAAATTTATTTGCTATGATAAACTCTAGAAAAAAGTGTCCTAACCAATTATGAAACACCAAAACACAGTGATGGAAAATTTCTTATGGGTTTCCAACACCTTACAACTGCTAAAAAATGAGAAAAACTAGTGAAAAATGTGCTCACTACATACCACGCGTCTTATTTTCACATAGGCACGAGGTTCGCACGTCTGTCTGGGATGAACGCGCACAGATTTACAGTGTCAGAAAGCTCCACCTTCTCTGAGCCAAATTTCTCACTGAGGGTGATTGAAAAGTGTTGAGAGGGAGCAAGAGTGATCTTGCAGCAAGTCTGGGCAGGAGAGAGGACCTGCAATCAACAACCACTATCTTAAAAGAAAGAAAGAAGTGGAGTCGCCATTCCCGTTGTAGTGTGTTCGACAAACAACGGATGAAATACACTGTGCTTAATAGGGAGGCTACTTTCCTATAAGAAAGTAACAGGTTAATTGGTTTGTTATTTTTTTAGTGGAAAAAAATAACATGTAGTAAACTAAGTAAAGAACATAGCATGCTACATCAATGAAGAAACAAAAAGAAAATACTCATGTACAATAACAAACTCAATCGAGTCAAACACACTAATAATTCAAATGGAGAACTCTCTCCCTTTATTAGTTGATGATGGTATGAGAGAATAGGATGTTAAATCACTTACAATTAATCCTTAGAGCTATGGAGCTCTAATATTCAAGGCAAGGGGTTCTCTTCCCTTCAAGATTCTTACAAGCCTCTCTCTCTCTCCTCGACGGATGGTAGAATGACAAACACTTGGTGAAATTTTCTCTTGGATTGAGGTGTTGGGTGGCCAACAAATAAAACCTTCCAATACTCCTTGGTTCTTGGAAAATACAATGATGGTTTTCTCTCAAACAATTTGGTCAACATAACAATGTGTTCTCATGTTTCTCTTCCCATGGAATTCTTTTATAGAAAAATTTTAAATTTTCCCTCCCTCTCTTGGTACAAGATGGATGTTGACACAAGAGTTGGAGGCTGATTCCTTTGTGTGCCACTCTAAGACCTCATGGTGGCTCCAAGGTAGCTGTACTTGGCTAGCTTGAGTGAGAATATTATTGTTCAAGTGTGCCAAGTGGTCCTGGATGGTGACTTTCTACGACTCTTTGAGGGATAGTCATGATGATCTTCGCTGCTATCGAAGAAAAATCCACGCGGATCACTTGGGGTCAGTGCTTTATGTGCACAATTTAACAAAATTTCCTGATTGACCTTAGGAAAAGTTAAAATTTGCAGATCCTATCATTAGGGGAATTTTTAGGTCTAAAATGGGCCTCATAAGAAAAATGTACAACAAAAATAAACTTTATAACAACCAATAAGATTCAAGATGATGATGTCATCCATAATGGATGATTCACCATTTTTGGAGTAAAAAAGTAAAAATATTAAAAAATAATAAAATAATAAAACTACTTTTTCAACTCGTATTTTAAACTTATCTCCCAAAATTTTTACTCAAATTTCAAGCGGGATTACTCGTTGGATGCGGAATTTAATTCCTCATCCAAGGAGTACCCATGTTGCATACTTTCAATGAACTCTTCTACACGAAAAATGAGAAATACATAAAAAATGTGATTGTAATCACGTTTTTTTATGTATTTCTCATTTTTCGTGTAGTAGGACCCATCAAAAGTATGCAACATGGGTACTCCTTGGATGGGGAATTAAATTCCGCATCCAACGAGTACTCCCGCTCGAAATTTGAGTAAAAACTTTGGGAGATAAGTTGAAAATATGAATTGAAAAAGTAGTTTTTCATTTTTCCCTCTAAAATTTGATGATGTCATCAAATCTTATTAGATTTTTTCCACTATTATTTTATAATTTCCTTAGGAGGCCCATTTTAGACCTCAAAATTCCCCTAATGAGTGTATTATTTTCCTGTAAATCCTTATCTGTACCTTCTGATTGACATTTTATAATATCTTTTGCTTGTGCGATTTTCCAGTGTTAACAAAGCCCAAGAAGAGCTCCTTGAGGATTGGTTTGCGTGCCAATATGGCACCTCCATTTTGTAGATAGTTCAATATTATTGAAAATATTGGACCAGTAGCCTATCGACTTTCCCTACCTCTGAAAATGAAAGTCCATGATGTTTTCCATGTTTCATTACTTAAGAAGTATGTTAAGGATGTTGATCATGTGATTGATTGGTTTGTATTGCAGGTGGAGCCAGAAGGACACTTCCAACCATAACCGAAATATATTTTATAGAGGAAGATTCTCATGCTCCATAACCGAGCAATCAAGCAGGTTAAAGTATACTGGAAGCACTTTGGGCCCGATGAAGCTACATGGGAGATGCCAAATTAGATGCATGCTATGTATCCTTCTCTATTTGTTGGTTTAGCGAATGATTTTGGTATATTCTTTGGTGTGATGTTTTGGTATGTGTACATATGTATATGGATGTAAATACCGCCATGAGATATGTTATAAAACTTCATAAGAGGTATGGGTGTCATGTCATTATGGTTGCCATGTTACTATGTTGTCATGTTGGTTTTCTTCTCAACAGGTTAATCATTGTAAATACTGCAACGAGCTAAATTATAAAGCTCCATGGGATGTATGTTTTTCTTTCAAAAATTGTGTTGGTTGTAGGTGTCATTGAACACCGAGGATAGTGTTCCCCCAAGAACTAGTACAACATGACTAATTAGTTACTAAAAAAAGGACTAAAATTTTCATATAAACGACCAATTTTCAGTCGGTGACCAGTAGTGGATAATTTATAGTACCTTATAACACGACCAAATTTTAGTATTATTTAGCTTAGTCATTAATTGGTTGTCTAAATTTTATCATTTAGTAGTATATTTAGTCATAAATTTTTCCATTAATTTAATCATTGATTTAGTCATTAATTGTCACAATTAATGACCAAATACACAACAAAATATACAACTACATGATCACCTGAGAAAACTAATTAATGACCAAATAAATATGACCAAAATGTTGGTCGCATTATAAGATACTGTAAATTATCTACTAATAGTCATATATATGAAAATTTTAGTCATCATTTGAAACCAATTAATGACCAAAGCAATATGACTAAATTTTGGTCGTATTATAAGATATTGTAAATTAGCTACAAATAGTTGTTTATATGAAAAAATTAGTCATAATTTATAATAACAAACTTATCATTTACAATAGTAATTTATCTTTTTTTAGTAGTTTCATATTGATCATACAAACGACCAATTTAGTAGTTTATATTCATTTCACTTACTTTCATTAATAATCATTATTGTATATTCATTTTATGTGTTAATCATTAATCAATATAAGCTACTAATTTAGTAGTTTTAGATTCATTTTATATGTTCATTATTAATCGACATAAATTAATTAGTATTGTTTTGTGACTAAGTTTTTTAAAAAATGTCATAAATGTGCATGTTCATCTAATATGAAAACACAAAATTACATATGTTAATTACAACACTAAATAATATCAAGTACAACTATAAATAACTTCAACCACATAAATTATAATATATGAAATGTCAAGTATTACAATATGAGTTTCCAACCTAATATTGGTTGGACTTGAATTCACAAATGAAGTATTGTTTCATCACTTCAAAACATTATTAGTATGTTGCCAAAGCATTGCAGTTGAATTCACCAACTCTAAAGACTTGACCATCAGTATGTCTGTGTGTGTTTGATGCGAAATATTGGCTTTAAGGGTATCAATAGATTGGTTCTCTTCTTTCTCTATTTTTATTTTATTTTATTTTCAGCTCCAGTGTTATTATTATCCTCTTTCTTCAATTCCTACTTCAGTATCATGTGCAAGAAGGGTCATACTCCCGTTTTTCGCCTTATTCCAAATCTTCAATGACTGCAATCAAATATAATAAAGATCAACAAATCACATATCTCAATCACAACGTATATCATTACCAACTCTTATGAGGATAAAACACATACTAAATAGGTAATAGTTTTGAAGTCAAATAATGAATGTGACTAACATGATAGCATGCAATTACGAAAAGTTACCAACTCTTACAAGGAAAAAAACCCATATTAAATAAGTAATAGTTTTAAAGTCAAATACCGAATGTGGTCACTAACCTGATAGCATCCAATTACCAAAATTTTTGCATAGATTTGATGAAATACACATGAATGAAATTTATTTCCGCTACAACTCAATTCATGTACACAATTATCACCTTTTACAGAAAGAAAATACCACACCCTAATAGAGTCCCCACTTTCAACGACAAAATATTCTCCACTTGTATCTCAACAAATTGCGTACACAAACTTTGTATGCCTATGAAATAATAAATATATTAAATTTACTAATCATTTCCAAGCCATTATTGATCTAAATCCAGTAAATGTTTATAACGACTTAAGATATTTCAAGAAAATATTTAAAAATTTAGAAGATATAGGCATCACAAGTGGAAACTACAGATACCTTAAGTAAACCTATTTAAGAAAAACTTAGCGAATCAAAAAACTCTAAATATTCATCCAATATTACTTAGAATTTTAGTGTGCATAACGAAAGACTAAATGTGAATGCAAGATAATACAAAACATACCTATCATAATGTGAATTGTACCTCCACCTGGGAAGAGGAATTTCTACCCTTATTTCCTCAACCAATGTTGATTTTACTTTCAATTATTGATCCATTCATAGGGGAAATTATTATGACAATAAAAACATTTAAGAAGCAATAAGTCCATAAACAATGCCAATTTATTATCATAGATCCTCTACAACATTTGGGTGAATGAATATGAAATTACCATTGCTTTAGAACTTCAAGATTTTTGTACTTTTTTAACAGTGATGGAAGAAACAATAAATATGGATCAAGTATGTAACTGCATAAAAAATAATCCTTGCTCTTTGGCCATCTAATGGGTATCTTGTATACTTCTAGTGGAGGGATTAACACTTGAATATTTTGGAAATTCGAGGGTAGTGTCACTTCGTAAATGCAAGCTTGTGAGCATCATGCTTCATCCATATTTGGAAAAATGAGAGTCAAACCATTTTAATAGATTTATAATGAATGAAATAACTCATAAGGCATACAAAACAACCTAAAAAAACCATTTCACTACAAACTAACAATGAAAAATAAGCTTAAACGTTTTTCAATAGAAATGTTTTTCCATGAAAAAGTCATTGAGAAGACTTTCCAAACAGTTCATTGGAACTTGTCTCAGAAAAATAGAGATTAATGTCCAAAAATGACCAAAATAGGTTAATGGGACTAGAAAGTACAACACACCACAATATAGAGAATACAATAAGTAGTGTGCATCTTGTGTGTCAGCAAGGG
Organism: Pinus albicaulis; assembly: GCA_034641835.2. Classification (NCBI taxonomy): domain Eukaryota; kingdom Viridiplantae; phylum Streptophyta; class Pinopsida; order Pinales; family Pinaceae; genus Pinus; species Pinus albicaulis. The sequence goes on along the minus strand of MU968411.1, from coordinate 99,569,801 downwards.
AAAACCTAACTAGTTCATCCGATGTGGTTTATTGTTAATAAACAAGCAGTTGTACGATATACCAGCTCATATACATTAAGTCATTTAATAAATTCACCAAGAAATTCAAAATACTATTTTAATTATATTCATCTCAAAATGTAATGAAATTTTTGTATCATTTACATATAGGAAGGTTTATGTAATTATAGCTCTTCAAGGGAATCAAATATCCAAATCATGCAAGCTGCATTTCAAACTCTTAAAAGTATTACAACATAATATATCAGAGTACAAATACCTTTGGATTTGTGTATGGAGTGTAATCTTGATAGTCACTGTTGCATTCTTCAAAATTCATGGACTTGACTTCGGCAACATTGTAACCAAATTGTAGAGGGGAAAGTGATGTTTTGTCTTCTAGAATAAATTTGTTCTTCTCAGAGCAAAAGATACCACCAAGGTAAAATGAAAGGGCACATAAGGAGAGGAGCATCGTAGCGATAGGAACCAATCTCAGGGACTTGTCCACATACATTGCTAGTTTAAAATATTTATCCTTCAATTTTTTATTGAGAAGTAACCTGTGATTCAATAATTGTTGAAAATTGACGTAAGATATGAAAACCATATAAAAATAGGCATTTATACTATATGAGTAAGATTACTAAAAAAATATATACTATATATAAATTTACTATTTCAACAAAAAATACCCAATTCTTAAGAGTAAAATGGTAAGTGACCGATATATAATGCTAAGGGACTGATCTCCCATTCAGCTGTAAGGAAATTCCTCAAGATGTCTATGCATCAAAATTAGCTGAATCAATTGATGCGCTTGTCCATTAAGTATCCCACTAATGGAAAATATTTCATTAGTTTTTGGAAATTTTGTGATGGTACATGGTTGACCAAGTAACCTTTCATGAAATAGTTGAGTACTTATAACAGAAATAAAGGTGTACACATTACTTAGAGCCATACTGGCATGAAAAAGAGCTTATTGTATTGATCCAAAATCCAGAGGGATTAAAATCTGGCAAGACAAATCAGATAAGAAAGAATGGTGTGTATGATCAGACTAATATTCAAGCAATTGCAGACACTATTCCAACAATATATAATCAATGGAATTAGTCATTGTCTCTACAAGGACTAATTTGCAATGATGTGAGATATTTTTCTATAGAGGTGTGTCTGGGAGTACAATGAAGAAATCAGATTTGGAATGACTCAACCAAATTGCATTGAAGGCTGAATGGGATTAATCTACAAAATCACAGTTGCATGGACATAAATGGGATGGACTGTGACGTTAAAAATTTGGAAGTGAGTGGCATCGGCCTCCCAATACAAGGTGGGAATGATATACAATTGGAGCCTGGAGATTTTCCAACAGAAAATCAAAATCATAATAGGATCTGAAAACATACATTCCCATTCATGAAAAATGAATATAACCACCCAACTATAATAATATTATGTGTGGAAGGATGGTCTTCAATCCTTGAAGTGACAAGTCATAAGGCTCATTACTGCAAAGAAAAGAGACCATATTTAGGATCATAGTGATCTCTAGCTACTAGCACAAACTCATCTGACCTAAGGTGTGATATGCACCTCGAGCTTGACAAGTTCCATGTTTCCTAATTTTAGATCCAAGATTTGATATCCTTGCCATTTGTATTCTCCAGCATAAAATATGGATTTATATGGGTTTGTGTTGCAACGAATGCAACCTCTAGATTTTGTTAATTTTTGTGTAGCTTGGGAGGTACTCCAAGCCCTAGGGTTCATGGTTTGGAGGGAAAAGCACCAAAAGAGTCACTTGTGGGATTAGAACCCAAGCTTGGCGTTTTTCACCCATCAGGATTTGGGCCAAAACCATGAGAAAATTTCGACATGTGATGGATCAAGATCCTATCTCTCGGCGAGATGAATCTAACGCAACAAGAATCATCTGATTCCAAGTTGTATAAATGGAGATACGAATTTTTGAAGTTTATGGTTAGGTTTGCACATGAAGTGTCTAGGTTGGCTTGGTGTTAATAAGACTTATGACATTTGTTCAAGCCCTTTAATGATGTTAGATAATCCCTTCTATTTGTGTATAAATAGGAGGTGATTGTGATAATTTTTTATGCATGTTGGAGAAGCCCTTCTATTTGTGTATAAATAGGAGGTGATCATGATCATCTGTTACACATCCATTTGGAAACGTAAGAGCTCATGTGAGGACTATAGGAACTCGACATACCTACCCTAGTTTGGGCTGCAGATGGAATATCACTTCAACAAGAATAATAGGTTGTGTAGGATTCTTTTGAGGTATGTTTGAAGGGTTGTTCTAGCATGGAGGGAGGTATATTTAGTCAAGGAGAGTAAGAGGTTTGTAAAGGAGGGAGAAAACATTTTGTGGAGACCACAATACAAGGCTGCTTCAAAGGAAGGAGAGGGGAAACCCTTGTGACTATTTTGGGACAACAAGGATACCTTGTTGTTGGCCACAAGGAAAGGAGCTCAAATTTTCTCCTTGGGGATGGTTTGAAGCGGAAGAAAGGAATGTATGAAGGGTGCACCTAATTGAAGGTTGTTCTGGGCAAGAAACAACAAGAGAACCACCTAAAAGAGGTCAATTTAGTGACCCTTATGTGATGACTAGGCCACAAGATTTTATGTGATGTTTTGAGGGTCAAAATAGCCCTACATTGGAGGTTTAGGTGCCTCCTCACACAACAAGGTCACCTAACTTATAGAGGAGAAGAGGCTGCATCATCTGAGGTGTGTTTTGAGCAAGAAATTTGGCCTGCTATAGGTTACAGTGGAAGCCCTAACCAGTGACCAAAACTCTTCCCATGAACAACAATACAAAGGTATCTATTTTCTCCTTTGTTGTCTTTTGTTGGGTCAAGTATTGACCAGTTTGGATGATGGATTTTTGAGGAATTTAGCAGCCAATACACAGGTTTGAAATTGAATGGAAGATGCGCTAATCAGTGGGAAAATGTTGCAGTAGTATATTGGAGCCTAGATTTGTGTAATAACTCCTCTATTGCAGAGCAAAGGGAAAATATTCAAAACTCTAGAGTGAGAGGTATTTGAGCAGATCTTAAGGATGTACTGAGAAGTTTGTTGGCATACAAGAGGAGGGGTTCCTAGGTCGTAGGATGCACTAGTCAGAGGCAGATGCTTCAACAAGTATTGGTCACTCGTCGAATATTAGAGGGCAGTATGAGAGTGGACCAAGTGTGGAAGTGAATGGAAATTTATTGTCTTTTGGAGGAGAACGTGATAGTGTCCAAGTTGGAGCCCGGTGTGCAACACCTTGATGGAAAAAGGTAGTTTATAGAGTGACAGTTATTGAGCTCAAGGGTATTATCAACCACGAGCAGTTTGTGGAGCCGGATACTTGTGTGTGGATAAGGAATTATACAACAGATGATCAGTTGATCCAGGTGGATATTGGTGGCGACCCGCCTATTCCACTTGGGGCCCCACCATTGTCTCTTTTAGTTTTTTTTCACAACTTACTATTTTTAGCAATTTTTCAGGTCCTGAACTTCCAGAGTTATTTTGAAGCCCCAAACGGAGATAGTATGCCGAAGTTACGTCCCCAGGAAGTTGAAACACCAATTTACCCAAACGGGGCCCATAGTTTTGGCGCTTCATCTCCTAGGGTTAGGTTTTTGGACATTTAGAGTTCTCCATTGTTTCTCCATAATAAATAGGCCCCTGAGCCTCATTGTAACACAGTTTAGAGGTCTTTAGTTGCCACATCTCTTCTCATAGATTCGCTACCAGCACCCTAGCTATTTTATTTCTATCATGTTTGTAAGCATATTTATGTGATTTTATATTAATGAAATGAAGCCTTATTTTCGTTGTATTTATATGTGTATGGTTATTTCTATATTCTGTTGCGTTCATGCACAAATATGGATCAGTGGTATCAGAGCGGTATGTTTTTTTCTCGATCCTTCTTTGCATGTCCCTAACGAGGTATAAGGAGTTAGGGCTCAATCTGGTGGAACCTTTGCAAGATCAGCCTTGCAAACCCAGACGGACGCCCATGGGGGACGAAAAGAAATATGAGGGAGTAGGAGATCCTATCAAAATATTGCTCGAGGATGCCCTCGAAAAACAAAGGAATGCAATGATGGATAACTTTTCCCAGATCCTTCAACGACTGCCCACTAGCGGCGCATCTGCATCCAGCAGCCACTCTGCAGGCGTGACTCCCTTTAAGGTACAAGTAAACTTTGAATTCCCATATTTGAGGGTCAAATAGATGTAGATGCCATAGATAGATGGCTGAATCTATTAGAAGGATATTTCTCATTTCATGGCTTTTCTGACCGGGAGAAGATTATTTTTGCACTCCTCAAAGCTAACCCCCATGTCAAGGACTGGTGGGAAACCTACTGTGAGAAAAATGACGAGACAAAATCCTCTTTGTTCTCAGCCGTACCCACTTGGAATTCTTTCGGAGATGCCATCAAGGAACAATACTATCCCGTGGGGTGCTATGAGGACAAGCACATACAATGGACCACGTTGCGGCAACAAAGGGATCAAATGTGCATGAGCTAACGAATCTATTACATACCCTATGCACAAATTTGGGTATCAAAGAGTCAGAGAAAAATTTGGTGCTAAAGTATCATGGTTGTCTGCACAGATACATTCTGGAGGAAATGGAGTTCCTCGACATCTCCTCGCTTGGTAAGACATACCGGTATGCTGCCAAGATTGTGTAGAAATTCAAACAGAAGAAGCGAGACTTTGGATCTACGAATCAAATGCAAGGGAAAGGTGCCCCCAAACTGTAGAACAAAGGAAAAATCCAAGGCATAGTGGCCCAAGACAACCTGCCAAAGACACAAGCAAAGAGCAACACTGCGAAGCCAAAGAAGGACACGGAAAGGTGGTGTGAGTTCCATAAGAGCTCCACTCACAACACAAGTGAGTGTCGGGCCAAGTAGTCGCTGGTAGCCGAGATGAGGGCTTCTGAATCAGATGCATGCTCCGAATCTGAATTAGAACTTGAAAAGGTGAATGACAAAGGGAAGCAGATTATTAATGCAGATCCCAATGCCACTATTGCCACTACGAAGATCCAGAAGGAGGAACCAGAAGATCCAGAGGAGGCAGAGCGTCTCTTCCACTCCTAGATGTGGGTAAAGGGTTCCCCGCTATAGTTCATTGTTGACAATGGGAGCCAAAAGAACCTCATTTCAGTAGATGTCATGAAGCGGTTGGGCTTGCTGACCATAGTCCACCCACAACCATACACCATCAGGTGGCTTCACCAAGAACAGGATCTCTGCGTCAGCTAGCAGTGCCACCTTCCCTATAGAATCAAGCCCTTCATGGATGAGGTATTGTGTGAAATTTCTCCTATTGATGTTTCTGATGTATTATTAGGCCAACCATACTTGTGGAAGTGACATGTTGTGTATGAGTCCCAACCTTGTGCTATTATTGTTACTTTGGGAAATAAATTGTACAAGATACGAGAGGTACCACCACCTCCCACTATCTCTTTGGTTACTACAAAACAATGCAGTAAGCTCATTTCCCAAACCAGGAAATTTTCTTTCCTGATGATCCACCCCCAGGGAAAGAAGAAGACTGTGGCCACGACATCCAGACATGGCTCCTCTGCACGACAACAAAAAATGGACAAGGTTGTGGAGGAGTACGGGAACATCTTCACCTCACCCACAGGGGTGCCTCTACACTGTCAGGTCAAGCACCCCATTGACCCGACCCCAGGTGCATCGCTACCCAATGGACCGATCTATAGGTGCTCTGTTCTGGAGAATGATGAAATCAAGAGGCAGATTCAGGAGCTGTTGCAAAAAGGTCACATCCGGCCAAGTTCATCGCCCTGTGGGAGCCCAATCGTGTTGGTACAGAATAAGGATGGGACTTGGATAATCTGCATTGATTATCGGGCGCTGAACAGGATCACTGTCTGGAATAGGTACCCGATCCCACAGGTTGATGACCTTCTGGACCAACTCAAAGGGGAAAAATATTTCAGCAAGATTGACTTGAAGTCTGGGTATTTCCAGGTACCAATTGAACCCTCTGATGTGTGGAACACTACCTTCAAAGCCAAGGAGGGCCTTTTCAAATGGCTCGTCATTCCTTTCGGATTGAAAAATTCTCCTGCAACCTTCATGAGGTTGATGGATGACATATTGCATCCATTCACCAAACTTGGGAAGAGCACCTCCACCACATCTGAGAAGTCCTACAAACACTGCGGCAACACAAGTTGTGTGCCAATTTGGAGAAGTGTACTTTTGGCTTGACCCAGGTTCAATATCTAGGATCAATTATTGATGAAGGGGGGTGCATGTGGATCTAGCCAAGATCCAAGTCATTCGGGATTGGCCAGCCCCAACCACCCTAACAGAGCTTTGCAGCTTTCTGGTTTTTTCTAATTTCTACCGCAGGTTTGTGTTGGGATTCTCTCATATCACTTGGCCCTTGAGTAAAGTCACCAAGGGAGGAGCGAAAGAAAAATTCTGTTGGTCAGAATCTCAACAGAAGGCATTCGTAGAATTGAAACATCGCCTCTTTTCTGCCCCAGTGCTCACATTACCAGACTTGCAACAACCATTTAAGATCAAGACAGATGCCTTTGACTATGCTATTGGGGCAGTTCTTACTCAATAGGGGCATCTAGTGGCATATCACAGTGAGACATTGTTCGACACAGTTCGAAAGTATCCCACTTATGACAAAGAAATGTATTCCATTGTAAAGGCTTGTCGATAATGGAAGCATTACATTTTGGGGAAGGAGACAATCATCCACACAGACCACCGACCCCTGCAGTTCATACAAACACAAGGGAAGTTTCAGAATGATCACCATCAGAAGTGGTCCACATATCTGCAACAATTTCATTTGAACATCAAGTACAAGAAGGGTAGCACCAATAATGTTGCAGACTGCCACAGCCGACCACCGATCATGGCCATAACCACCGTTCTCAACTCTTGTGGGCATGAGACTTCTAATTGGCTGCTTCTCTACAAGAGTGATCTAGAATTCAGCTACACATACAAGGCACTCTTGGGGGGTATGCAAGTTCCAAATTTTCACCTCCAAGATGCACTATTATGTCACTTGGGACACCTTTGTGTTCCTTCAAGCGAGCGTGCCAAGATGATATGGGAAGCACACTATAGTCGAGTCGCTGGGCATTTTGGGGTCGAGAAAACAGTGGCAGTACTGCAAAATTATTTCCATTGGCCGAACCTTTGACAGGATGTAGGGAAGTACATCAGATCCTGCACTGCTTGTGCCATTGCCAAACCGAACATCAAGAAGCAAGGGCTCTATACTCCGCTACCTACCCCTAGTCAACCTCGAGAATCCATCACCATGGATTACATGTCAGGCCTTCCTTCTACTAAGCATGGAAACGACTGTTTTTTCGTGGTCGTCGACAGATTCTCAAAGATGGCCATTATGGCAGCCTGTAAGAAGAATATCACATTAGAAGCCACTGCTAAACTCTTCTTTGAACGAGTATGGGTGCACTTTTGGATCCCATAGTCTATCATATCAGATCGCAACAGTAGGTTCCTCAGCACATTTTGGTCCAGCCTCTAGTCAATGTTGGACACCAAGCTCACCAAGTCCACAACTTTCCATCCCCAAACTGATGGCCAGAAAGAGGTCATCAACAGGATGATTGTACACATTCTGCGCATGTAAAATTCAAAGAATCCATGCACATGGTATGAGATCCTTCCCTATGTACAACACAGTTATAACTGGGCTCTCCGCAGCTCAACCGACCATAGCCCCTTTCAGGTGGGATTGGGATTCCAGCCACTATGTCCCATTGACATAGCCATGCCATTTCTAGCTACTCAGGCCAATTCGGCTCATGTCCAGTCTGAAGCTGACAAAGCAAAAAACTTCATCGAGCGCATTCAAAACATCCGCCTATAGGTTCATGACATATTGGAGAGAGCCAATGCTAAGTACAAGCAACGACATGATCAACATCGGGTGCCACACAACTTCCAGGTGGGCGAAAAAGTGTGGCTACATTTGCAGAAGGAGCACCTCACTGGACCCCATCATAAGATTTTCCCGCTCCAATATGGGCCATACACCATCACCAAGGCTGTAGGGAACAATGCCTTCAAGCTCAATATTCCATCATTCCTTGGTCTACACCCTGTATTCAATGTAGACCACTTTCGTCCCTACATCCCACCTCTATTGGACACCTCTGAAATTGCAGAAGAACTCACACCAAAAGAGTTAAACCCAGACTGCATGCAACAGGCCACCACAGACTGTATCATGGACATGCAAATCAAGAACAGTCGCCGACAGAAGATCTAACTATAACGGGTTGTCAAAGATGGCCAACTCCTACACCAAGGCAAGTGGTTCACCAAGGAACAAGTTCAACAGAAGTTTCCTCATCTCATGGAGGAACTCAACGTAATGGGGACCATTACTTCCTAAGGGGGGGGAGGAATGATCTAGGTGGATATTGGTGGCCACCTACCTATTCCACTTGGGGCCCCACCATTTTCTCTTTCAGTTTTTTTCACAACTTACTGTTTTTAGCAGTTTTTCGGGTCCTAAACTTCTGGAGCTGTTTTGAAGCCCCAAACGGAGATAGTATGCCAAAGTTACGTCCCTGAGAAGTTGAAACACTAATTTACCCAAACGGGGCCCATATTTTTGGTGCTTCATCTCTTAGGGTTAGTTTTTTGGACGTTTAGAGTTCTCCATTGTTTATCCATAATAAATAGGCCCTCGAGCCTTATTGTAACACATTTCAGAGGTCTGTAGTCACCACATCTCTTCTTAGAGATTTGCCACCAGCACCATAACTATTTTATTTCCATCATGTTTGTAAGCATATTTATGTGATTTTATATTAATTAAATGAAGCCTTATTTCCGCTGTATTTATATGTGCATGGTTATTTCTGTATTCTGTTGCATTCTGGCATAAATCCGGATCATCGGTATTCCTACTAGACCGTGTTCATTGTGGGAGATGGAAATCTTGTAGTGATAGGTGGAAACCCTTCATGCCCTATGTTGGTCTTCATCGGTGTAGCGCAGGAAGACATAGTGGGTTGAAGTCCCTGAGTAGCTAAGGAGAAGTAGCGGGAAAATTGAGAGTTGTTCACAAGTGGATATGTGAACAACTTGACATGAGTCTTGATGTGTTGTTCCCTTGATGGACTAAGGAATAACTAGAGAGAAGATTGATAGCTAAGGTTCAGTGGCCAGATGGACTTAGAGAATTGATAGAGGCAGGAAATGTAGATTGTGAGCCAAAGGACTGGGCAGGTATTGGGTATGAATGACAGGAGATGAGAGAGCACGCGACAACCAGATGGTCAAATTATCTTGTTGAGGGTAGATTGGTTGTAAATGGACTGACACCAAGCCCCAGTTTTATATCTTGTATCAATGGATGTATGAGGGCCATTATCCCTCGTATGGGATCCCTAGACTATTGTATTATATCAGTTAGATTAATATTGTAGAAATTATACACCATGCATCTATATCTTGGATTCACCTGATCTAACAATGTACTAAATTTAAATACTTAATCGCTTCTACAAATATTTTGTGGAATTAAAAACACAATCGCTAATCACATGAACATGAAGAAATATCAATCACACACAACAAAGATAATTTCTCAGGGAAAGCTTATAGCTAAAAACCCCACTATCTTCTATTGTATATTCAACATGGATCATGAAACAATTACATACAAAACTCTTCTCATAAGAGCCCTCCAGTACTCAACTAATTGTCTCACATTGTCATATGAAAAACTTACCAACACATAGCCAATTCTCAGCATCCAGACAACCTGCCTTTCTTGCGCAATCCCTAATGGATGCAATCCCTAAAAGATAAAAATTATTTCCTTCCTTTACTGTGCTAGTATCATGGGAACTCCAATGGGTGTTTGTTTGCATGTGTGCAACCTAATAATCCTACAACTGATAGTCAACTTCCCTTTCACCTAGAACTCAACTGGGTCTCCACTGGATCTGACATGCATGCAACTAATAATAGCAAATCCTCAGTTGCATATGAGATCACTCATTGTGAATTAATTAATATTTAATTCACTTGATCTCTCACTAGTGTATCTTCAGTTACAAGTAGCACAATTGAGTTTAACTCACTTAACTGAGTTAAACTGATTACAACCTGCATTAAATAATGCACCACTGCACTTCGAACTCTGTTACAAATAGAATTACTCTTCATGCCTCACCAACTACCTCTTACTCGAAATCCACTACTAACTGAATTTATCACTTTCATTTAACTGTTTCAATTCAACATTGAGAATATATTATAGTTTAATTTCCATCTTAATTAATGGATAACCAAAATAGATATGCACCCAAAAATAACACTCTGGGCCCCACCCTAGTTTGGTTACTTACTGCAACTAGGCATGGGTGCTGAAATTTTCTTGTTGAATCTCAACAAATAAAACAAAGTTGGGTTAAAAACTGTAAAAAGGTGTTTATATTTTGTGCATTGGTATATTTACTGTTATTTATATTATGTTGTGCAAAGTATTATAATTTTTGTTCTTGGTTTGGTAGCATTAGATATTTCAAGACTTTATCCTAGACCCAAGGTCGTGGAAAAACAACAGAGTCAATATACCTTTACACATAAGCACAAAATAAGTTCTTTGATACATCACCCCCATGCCCATGCCCACCCTAAATGCATGGCGTGCTAGCGTCTCTTGATGCAATAAAGAGGCTGCTCGTTAAACTGGAAGGAATTTCCACAAAAATGGGTATACAAATTTGAAGAAGAAGGATTAAACATTCAAACAATACCCAAACCCCCAAATATAGTGTCATCCCAATTCTCCACCATCATCACACAAGACAACATGAGCATCTAGCCTCAGGCATTAACCTGGCACATAAAAATATACCCGTAATCCCTCCAACAACAAATTAATCAATAAAAAATGTGTACTATTGAATTATGCAAATGCAACAGATCCAGGAAAAACACTACCCAACAATTGCAATAAATGAGTCCCAATAAATGTAGAGAAGTCATCACCGTGAGCATTTAGTTCCATCCCCAAAACAAAGTGCATACTTGCAGTAAAAAATACAAGTGGTCAATCATAAATAAAAAGAACGTAAGATGGATCACTCACATGACTCAGTCCACACAGAGCTGGGAAAATATCAATATAAGTACACTTTTGTAGAAACCCAGTGTTCCCCGATATTTGTGGCTATTAGGGAACATAAGGAGAGGAGCATCACAACGATAGGAACCAATATCAGGGACTTGTCCACGAACATTGTTGGTTTAAAATCCTTATCCTTCATTTTTTCATTGAGAAGTAACTTGTGATTCAATAGTTGTTGAAAATTGACATAAGAGATGAGATAGAGATAAAAACAAACATTTATACTAAATGAGTAATATTATTGAACACGTATATAGTATATATCTATTTACTATTTCAACAAAACATACTCGAATTCTTAAGAGTAAAATGGTAAGTGACCGATATATAATGCTAAGAGACTGATCTCCCATCCAACTATAAGGAAAATCATCAAGATGTCTATGCATCTACATTGGTTGAATCACTTGATGCACTTGTCCATCAAGAATCCCTTAAGTAATGGAAGATCTTTCATCAGGTCTTGGAAATTATGTGATGGTGCACAATTGACCAAGCAACCTTTCATGAACTAGTCGAGTACTTATAATAGAAACAAAAGTGTACAAGTTACTTAGGGCCATACTCGCAAGACCAAGAGATGACTGCATTCATCCAGACTCCAGAGGGATTACAAACTGGCGAGATAGATCAGATAGGAAACCCAAGTGTATATGATCAGACTAATATTCAAACAATCACATACACTGTTCCAACAAGCTATAATCAATGTAGTTAGTCATTAGATTTACAAGGACTAAATTTGCAATTATATGAGATAATGCTTCTACGAGAGGTGTGTCTAGGAGTATAGTGAAGAGATCAGATCTGTAATGACTCAACTTAGACAAATTTCATTGAAGGTTGCATGGGATTAATCTACAAAATCATAGTTGCAGAGACACAAATTGGATGAAAAATGGGATGGACTGTGGCATTAAAAATTTTGATGTGAGCGGTGTCGACCTCCTAAGCCAAGGTGGGAATGACATACAATTGGATCTCAGAGCCTTTCCAACACAAATCAAAATCATAATAGGATATGAAAAAAGACATTCTCATTTATGAAAAATCAAATATAGAACCACCTAATTATAATAATATTATGCAAGACTTTGGGCATGGAAGGATGGATCTTCAAGCCCTGAAGTGACAAGTCATAATACTCATTACTGCAAAGGAAAAATACCATCTTTAGGATCATAGTGATCTCTAGCTAATAGAAAAAACCCATCTCACCTTGGGTGTGATCCAATATTTGATACACTGATAATTTGTAGTCTCCGACATCAGATATGGATTTAGATGCGTTTGTGTTGCAACGAATGCACTCTCTAGATTCAATATACCTTTACACATATTCACACAATAATTTTTTTTGATCCATCACCCCCACGCCTGTGCCCACCCTAAATTCATGGTGTTCTAGCTTCTCTTGATGTAATCAGGAGGCCGCTCCCTAAACTGGAAGGAATTTACACAAAAAATGTGTATAAATATTTGAAGAAGGATTAGACATAAAAAAAAATACAAGGTTATGGACAGGTTGTGATTGTGTTAGATGCACTCTTACAATAAACAATATGAAAAATATGTTAGTTTATGTAGAGGAAAAAGTCTTGGAATTGGAGCAATTTCTTGCCTGCACTGCTCAAACTTATGAGTAGTAACACTGATGATTTATTCCTCTCTAGTCCTTATTGACCTGCTTATTTTATATGGTGTCTTTCTCCAAGTCTTCAGTAATGTATACCCTATTTTGGGTATGTATTTCCATTTTATCAAAAAATTAGGCTTAAGTAAACTTTACATTTCTTTGTTGTGGATGAAACGGCCTCATAGAATTGAATAAGTTGGTTTTATGCTTCCTGTAATTGACATAATATCGTATCTATGTTATGCACCTGATAAGGTCAAATATCACATTAATAAGTGCTACATTCTACATGTTTTATTGGTGTTGGAACGATTATAAAGCCTGAGCCTTAATCCCTGACATATTCTCTGTATTAGGGAGGTTGGAATGGAATTTATGCACTTTGTTCTAGTTTGAGACAATGGTGGGTCTTTGTAAGGTATTAATAATAAACAATAAATTGAGTTATGAGAGGACTCTGTAATATCACTAAGCCCACTCTACAATAATGAATCTATAATTGCAGGTGTTATGTCTAATGAAAGTCCCGATATAAGAAACTTGCACTACTTCTCATCATAGTAAATATGTCTTGAAGGAGAGTTGGGCACCATATTTTATTCCCCACTATTCATAATACAACCAAGGGATGATTTTTCCCTATATACATGATGATGAATGCACATGGATGAATGAGCATAAGAATGACCGATAGGCTTCAATAGGAGTTATTATTACTATGGATAAAATTTTGGGTATATTCTACTTTGAAGGCCTGATAGTTAACTTCTCAATAAACTAAAAATGCCACTAAATTTGGATTTTATCCTTAGGTGTCTAACCTCCTCCTCGAAACCTAGAATTTTCATGTGGCTTTGGCCTTCTCAAATTCTATGTTCGATGCCCAATATTATATTTTTTTAAATTTAATTTCCTTCCTGGTATTGACATTTTTTATCCAAATCCTTAAAATCCTGTAACAACAAAGTGTTGTCACTTATGTCTGCCACTTGTTCTTGAATTGACCCTTTGACTATTGATCTTAGTCTTGAAATGCTAGAAAGATATGAAGATAAGTATGATGAGAAACTTGATACCTCACCTTTCTCGATGTCCCTTTTATCCCAAAAATAAAGGAATCTAGTCACAATTTATGGTTATCCATTCCTTTCCTGCCAAGTATTGAAATTTTTTATCCACCTCCATAGAATATTTTTACTGCAAAGTGTTGTGACTTATGTTTGCCACCTATTCTATAGTTGACCCTTTGATATTTGATCTTAGTCTTGAAATGTTGTAAATATATGATGATAAGTCTTATGAGAAACTTGATGCCTCAGCTTTCTAGCTATCCTTTTTATCCCAAAAATAAAGGAATCTAGTTGAATTTATGGTTATCCATTTCCCTTTGCTATATATGTTTTATTCTTAGAAAATAATTAAATTCAAGATAAGTTGGAGATGGAAGAATGTAAGAAGCCTTGACATAAGTTCTCTTAATATTTTGTTGATATATATGCACATCTAACTAATTTTATTGCCTTATGATTTCCTTCTTGTAGGAAACCTAAGAATTTCTCACATAGCCTTTGCAGTTTCAGGTGAGTATGATGAAACACCTATTAGAACTGTCTACCCTGCTTCTGCAATTACTACAACAATTAAAACCGATGCCTTTACTAAATAATTAAATATTTACAGTGATATGTCAATATATGTTTGCAAATGAACTAGGCTCTTGATCCAAAAGAAATCCCAGAGCATTTATAGGTCATGATAAGAATCTTTGAGAAATAATCAAACAAACACTACTTCAATTAATGCACTAAAATCCATAATAACAGGAAACGAAAAATCTACCATGACATGTTGCTCTACAAATATTTCTGTGTTTTCAAGGAATCTAATGAAGTATTGGTGACCACCATCCTTGAACAAATCAAATTAAAACGACTGCAAATTAATATTTCCCATATAAAGTGATATTAAAAAATGAATAATTGTCTTCCCTTTGGCAAATTTCAGTGGCCTAGTTATCAAGATGATTATCAAAATTTCAAAAAGAGAGCACAAACACTTAAAATAAAAATGAGTTGAAATGACTTGCTACAATTGGATAGGGATATGCTACATTTATCTTCATTTGATTCCCCCTTGAAAACAATATATATTTCCAAATGATTGATAGTGTGAGAAAAGGTTCTGAATGCAGCAGAGGAATATCAGCAAGAGGGTAGGAAACAAATTTATACCAATCTTGCAATCACCTGAGAAGAGTTAGCATGTGATGACAGGGGTATCATGCCATGCCTTTTTTATACACTGGAAAATTACAATTCAACCAACATATGACAAAATCCTGAGTGTAGATGGAGATAATGGAATAGACTATAGTTCTAGTTTCCATGAGAATGAGAGTAATAGGACACTCATTAATGAAGGGAAATATTTAATATCCCCTAAGGTTCAAGAGACCAACACTCATATATGTGATTTTTAATAGAGTAGAAACTTTGGCACCCATAATGACGTGCATCTCCAATCAAAATTAACTATTAAGTTTTAATAGAACAATGCAACATCCTATATTTTTTTCTTTGATACTCATCCTACATATGGCATGGATTCTAATGAGGAAGAAAATAAAGCTTATCATATCATCAAGTCATTTTGCAAACCATATGAGACAAAGGCAAAAAGGTAAATTCCATTTGTTGAAGTGTAATATTCCAAAATGGAAAAGACAGGAATATAAAAAAAATGATGGGAATAGCAGTGTATAACATCACATCAATATATGAGACCAATATGGAGCCATTTCATTAATCATATCAGCAGAAAAATAGTACAATATAATGGGACACAAATCATACAACATGAACCAACAAGCCTCCACTGAATAAACGCCATCAAAAGTGAGGTGCTACTAATACACAAAATGCCGGAAAGCTACTAAAACACAATCATGATGAGCATAGCTACAACATGAGATCATACAATGAAATAAAATATTTTTTATATGCCTCTAGAGATGCTATACATAAAGAAAAAGGCTCTATATCAAACTCCCAATAGAACCCAGGAGGGTTTCCAGAAAATACACCAAAATACAAGAGGTGAACCAAAGCCCTAGGGCTGAAGATTCACTGCAAATAAGTAGATGGAAAGATGTGGCTGATCTGATTAACCATATAATGAAGCCTCCTCCAAATAGAATCTCCAGGTGCAAGGACGATCCCTTCACTGGAAAACCATCTCCCAAAATGGTGTACTGAAACCACCCCTGCAACTCCTCCCTAAAATAATGTAGTCTAAGACTGAATCTGTGCTGTAGGGGCTAATAATAATGTGGCCTAGTGCAAATTCTGAAAATAATCTCAAGGGCCTTCTTAGCTAGCCTCCCAATGGAAGGAAACCTTCCTCCCCTAACATCTAGCACAAAAATCACCTAAATCATTTCTCCACTGCCACACCCTGCAACATAGTACAACCCTCTGCAGAAACTGCACTATAGAAGAAAGATGGAGCTTGGCCTGATGTCGGAATGTGGAAATGTATTGCAAATACTTCTCTTGAGTGGGCACTCAAATTCCCCCGAGGATGAAGGTGGGATTCCCACTCAGGAACACCCTTGTGCTAAACAACACTGCAGTCTCTGCTAAACAGCTGAAGAGAGAAACTATTCATATAGACCATAGACAAAATAATAATCAAAACATGCCTTCTATGACTGCCATACCCTTTTGTATATGCTTAGTGAGCCCCACTCATTAAAGCCACTACTTCCATGCATGGAGTCTCCCTCCAAAACTGTGTTGTCCCTCAATGAATGTCCACTCCTCCATACCAGCGTTGTTGATTTGGTCAAAATTGACCCAGTCTACAAGCTCCAACCCCTTTCCACACACAAGGGTGCTTAATCAAGCTACTAAAATGATCTCCATTCACATTAGGAGTGATTTTATTCCTACTAAGGAGATTTATGGGTCTCCCTACCCTCTTATTTCTCTAACTAAGAAGCAAAAACAAAATTTAATATTCAAACTAGCTTAAAGCTAATTATGAATATTACATGAAGGCATCCTTATTGAATATGAATAGTCTTGTCATATTTGAAGAACTAACCAATATCCAGGCATACAAGAGTACTTTTGCAAACCCATAATCTATTTACACAGTGAGAAAAATCATTTCTAGGTTTTTATCTTATTATTCATAGTTATGATAATTGATATTCAAAGGAGGTTGTTCTCCTAACTACAAATTATATTTAGGTATATTTAATTTCCCATACAAAAAACCCCCTATCCACAACATTGATGTTGATGGCAAACATAAAAATGTTCCTATGTTTGATCCATAAATGTTGGAGCTAAAGTCTCAATATTTCCTTTGACCATAATGACCCAAGGAGACCATATCTTTAAAGGAATGGAGAGTCAGATATGGATCCCTCTCCCAAATCAAGGTAGAGTCTCAAAGGGCCCAAAATATACCCTTTACACCAATTTGTTTTGTAGGTTTTTCCCTGGTATTAGAAACAAGTTAGAGTTTCTTCTATTTCCTCCTTCGGGCATTTTATGCAAATTGGTTCCAATATTGAAGCCAAGTTACATAAGACCATTCAATTATTTTAGATGAAGATAGTTTTGTCCTCATTTTATTTCTACTATTTACTCAGCCCAACAGTATTCGGTAGAAAAAAGGAGAAATAAATTCCATATCCTCTAACCAATGTGGGAAGAAGAAATATGGCACCTATCATAGGAAGCTTTCCCATTCCAATGAGGAATGTCAAACATTTAGGCCAAAAAAGCTCTAAAAGGAAAAATACTTGTAATAATTATTAAGAGGTTGGAGACTTATAGGTTGATTTCAACAATATTACCTGCATTGACACACACTTGATGCTAATGTCCAAAGATATCCTTGCCGACAACAAGGAAGCTCTTTGTACATAGAATTGTCAAATCAAGAACAAAATAGCATATATGGTCATTGATAATGGAAACCAAAATAACATTTTCTTTCTTCAATTCGAAAAGGAACATAAGTTACCAACCTCAACTCATCGCAACTCACATTAGCTTGGATGGGACAAAGATGCACATTATCTTGTGTTAATTAGTCAATGACAATAGATCAAACTATTACTAAAAGATGGCAAGATTTTTCCCAATATTTTATATGTTCTTACAAACAAATATGAGAAGACTTTTGAAAACAAGAAGATGATTACAAGCGTAACTAATTGCATAAGTGTAAGTAATTTAAGTGGCATTCAAAAAGTAAAAGGAAGACTACAAAAGAGGAATGCCAAAAATGCAGATATATTGTAGCACATTAAATCCAAAATATAATGAAGTCAATTGATGGAGAAATCAATGGGGTCATTGGTGGTTGTTTGTTTCCTAAACACAACAGTTTCAGTTATATGTTTACAAATACACCGTGATATATTCCCACTTTCCACTTGTCACCTAGTATTATTCTCACCTCTTCCTCCTTGCTTACAAGGAATTTTTCCCTAAATTAGAAAAATGGAAACCAATATGTCTTCCATCAGATGGAAGCCACATGTTTGCCATTGAAATGGGTGGTTGTGATATTTCTTTTGGTGATGAATGGGTAATAACACTATGGCCTATCACCATGGATTTATTGGAATTCTACATGAGTTTTCAAGAGAATGGAAATTCCTACATGCTCGAAGGTTCCAAAGAAACCATTAGAGAAATAATAAACTACCATTGTATGGAAAAGCTTCTGAGAAAGGGCCATTGTTTGAAAATGGGGGATATGTGAAATGTGAGGAAGACGTATTGGTTTCCATTTTTCTAATTGACTAGGTGAAAGACTTGACTATTTTCTGTACTTCCTCATGGGTGACATCTTATGGGTGTTTTTCATGGGACCATTGGGTCCATCAAAGAGGTTAGCCAAATTTTAGCCCAACATAATCAGTGTACCAAAAGAATTTTGTTAAGAGGGGCCAAAAGTAATCGTATGAGTTGGTCCACAAAAGAAGTGACACCACAACAATAAATTATGCACAAGGATTTTGTTGAGATAGGTCTCCTGTAACGGTATTGGAAGACATAGTTCCATCAGTTGAATTCATATGAATATCACACATTTTCATTAATTGGAACTGATATTTCCTATTTCTATTGGAAGTCCAAGCTACAATGTCCATTATTAGTGCCATGCAAACAAAAACGGAAAACATATAAATTCCCAAAACCCCAAACATGATTGATAAAGAAACCCCAACTTGTAGAGGCATCATCCAGATGTAATGAAGCTGCACCATCGTATACAAAAGTTGTTGAGCATCCAAAACCATGCAATTTACAATATGTCGAACACCATGAGATTTCCTAGCAATGTTTGACAATCTTAAACCCTTTATGTATAAAGTTGTGATCAGATTAGACCTTATTATCATGCCCAACTTCTGACATTGAAATTTATACTCATGGGAACAAAGAACCTCAATGGATTTTGCTGAAAATAGTATCAATACAAGCACAAAGCCTTCATAAGGAAAGCTCTAATCTCCAGATGTAAAATCAACAAATTTTTGTATCAAATCTGGGACAATATACATCACACAGATTTGCAATCGCAAGGGATGCAATAGGTACAAGATTTTTCCAAAAGCATCGAAGAAATGTAAGGTGTACAAGGTGTTGGTGTTCCACTATTTCATTAGAGAAGTTTGATTTTAAAAGTTCAAACATATTTTCAGTGCTATCACCAGGTTCCAGTGCAGGAACATATGTTAATTGCAAAGCATTTCCGTAACATTTTTTAAATACATGATTCAACCATCACCATGTAGCCCTTGACATAATACATGTTGTAGTATAAGGGGTTATTAATTTTTTATTAGTGCCAGGATTCAGAGTGCTAGTGCCAAGTTTCAGAGTGCTACCATCCAGAAGAGGTTCGTGTAATTTGTTTTATGTTTCTTCAACAATGGTGATGTAGGTTTTAACCCTGAATAGAAATTATCTACACACGAATCTTATAACAGAAAATAAACAATAGCAAGAGCATAAAACATAAAAGAGATAAACACAGAGATTTTCTCCTGGATCCCAAATCGGGACGACCAGCTTGATATTTCATTATATTCCTTTTAGTGTTACAACACATATATATACATGCCGAAGCATACATATAAAAACCCTAATCCATTAGCCCAGGATTAGAACATAACCGTAGTTCCCTTGATCGGATCTACAAAAAATACCAGGGGCCGAAAACCATCGTACCCCAAAACCATGTGCAAAACCATGCACACAACCATGTGCGTGGACTGCCCATTGGAAATTAAGGACCAAAAATTTTCACTTGGCTGCTGCCGTGGACCCTGGCAGGGGGGGCTATCGCCCCCCCCTGTGACCCCCCCATTGCACCTAGCGCAAAGGGGGGCTATCACCCCCCCGCGCGTGATTAGTCGTGGAAAGAATATAACACATACCCAACATTCTCCCACTTGTTGTTTTCTTTCTGTAGGGGGCCACATGAGAGCTTAGTCATTGGTCCAATTCTTCAACACCCATTGTTTCTCTACACCAAGAGAACTTATAAGTGCTCACAGACTTCATCAATGCATCTACAATATTCTTCAAAGTGTCCACCTTTACCAACAACACCCTTTTAGCCTCAACCATATCTCTAACAAAGTGATATTGAACATCAATGTGCTATGTATTTGAATAATAAGCAGGGTTCTTAGCCAAGAAAATTTCACTTTGGCTATCACAGTCTATCCTTCTAGCTTGTTGTACCAACCCCATACTTGAACACAATCTCTGCAACCAAACTTCTTCCTTGATTGCATGAGTGGCTGCCATGTATTCTGCCTCTGTAGTTGAAAGAGCCACTACAGACTGTCTTTTACTCATCCAACTAACTGCGCCTCCAAATAGGCTAAACACATACCCACTTGTAGATCTTCTTTGGTCCAGATCTCCAGCCCAGTCTGCATCAAAAAAACCACGAATGTCCAACATTATTTCCAATCCTGGTCTTCCCTGGTAGCACAAGCCATAATCACTAGTGCCACGTAAATATCTGAAAACCCGCTTCACTGTTTTCCAATGCTCCTTCCCTGGGTTTGACATAAACCTGCTCAATACTCCAACAACATGTGCAATGTCTGGTCTAGTACAGGCCATTGCATACATCAGGCTACCCACTGCACTTGCATATGGAACATGGTAAATATCCTCCTCTTCTTCTTGTGTCTTGGGACACTGTTCAGAAAACAACTTTACACCTACAGGAATAGGAACATTCACTGGTTTAATATCCTGCATATTGAACCTCTGCAATATACTCTCAACATACTTCCTCTGGTTTAACCAGAGCTTCCTATTTGCCCGATATCTCTTAATTTCCATGCCCAAAATATAGTTTGCAGCACCAAGATCCTTCATGTCGAATTTGGAGAACAGTTGGGTCTTCAAATATTGGATAATTTCTTTGTCATTTCCAATTAGCAACATATCATCCACATACAAGACCAAATAAATAACACGATCACCAATTAATTTAAAATAAACACTTTGATCCTCCTTGCTTCTGGTGAGGCCGAGTCCCCGTATATAGGTATCAAATTTCTGATACCACATCCTTGGTGACTGTTTTAACCCATACAAAGAATTCTTCAACCTACATACCAATTCTTTCTTACCCTTCACCATAAAGCCTTCATGTTGCTTCATGTAGATCTCCTCTTCTAGATCCCCATGAAGAAATGTTGTCTTCACATCCATATGTTCTATCTCAAAATCAAATGCAGCAGCAATAGATAAAATTAATCTAATAGAAGTAACTTTGGCGACAGGAGAAAAAATATCACCAAAATCAATTCCTGGCACCTAGGAATAACCTTTTGCTACCAACCGAGCTTTGTATTTCTCCACCTTACCTTCTACATTCATCTTCTTCTTAAACACCCATTTACTCCCAATGGGCTTCCTTTTAGCTGGCAACTCCACCAGATCCCATGCCTCATTTTTGTGCAAGGATGCCATTTCATCAACCATGGCCTCCTTCCAGAGTTTTCCATCCTCTGAATCTACTGCCTCCCTGAGAGTTATGGGATCATCATTAGTTATAGTTAAAGCAAAATTTGAACAGAAATCAGATGGACCATACCTTTCTAGTTATCTTCTTTCTCGAGCTAATCTTCTCACAGCTAGAGTTTGTGGCTCTTCCTCTTCTGAGTCTTCTTCTGTTGTAGAGTCTGATTCATCCTCCTTTAGCTCAAACTCTATCTTCTCAAGTTCCTTTGGTATGACTTCATGTTTAACAACATATTTCACCTCTCTAAACACCACATCTCGGTTGTACACAACCTTCCTTGTTTCTGGGTTCCAAAGCTTGTAACCCTTTAAACCATCCTTATACCCAATAAAGATGCACCTTTCAGATTTATTATCCAACTTGGTCCTTTTCTGCTTTGGAACATGTACATATGCATCACATCCAAATACCATTATATGTGAAAGAAAGGGTTTCTTACCAGTCCATACCTCATGTGGAGTCTTATCCTCCAACGCTAATGAAGGTGATCTGTTAACCAGATAGCATGCAGTCTCCACTGCCTCTGCCCAGAATTCTTGTCCTAACCCGGTACCACTGAGCATGCTTCTTGCCTTTTCCATCAGTGTTTTGTTCATTCTTTCTGCAACTCCATTTTTCTGAAGTGTGTATGGAGTTGTATTCTGCCGTGCTATACCACACTTCTTACAGAACTCTTCAAATTCCTTCTTGTATAACTCTCGACCATTATCTGTCCTCAGCACCTTTATCTTCTTCTCTGTCTGGTTTTCCACTAGAGCCTTAAATTCTTTAAATCTATCAAAAGCTTCAGGTTTCTTCCTCAAGAAATATATCCATGCACTCCTTGAGAAGTCATCTATGAATGAAACATAGTACACAGACTTTCCTAGTGATGGAACTGACACAGGTCCAAACACATCACTGTGCACAAGTTCTAATATCTTGTTCACCCTCTTAGCACCAGAAGGAAAACTCAACCGATTATGCTTCCCATATACATAATATTCACAGAAATCGAAATCCAAAGAGAAATTAGACATACCTTCTACCATACCATTTCTATGCACTATCCGAAGGCCCTTCTCTCCAATATGTCCAAGCCTTTGATGCCATAGCATGGTCTTTTCTCCAGAGACAGCTAGGCTTTCTGATCCACTTTCAGGAACCACGAAACTGTTACACCCATTAATAACAGTGCTACCTTTTAGCTTGTATAGAGTTCCAGTTTGAACTCCCCGCATTAATACCAGTGCTCCCCGAACCATCTTGTAGGCATCTTTCTCGAACACTGTTTTTACACCTGCATCATCCATATTGCTTACAAAAATAAGATTTCTGGCTAATGCAGAAATATGAAAAACACCGGGAAGTGTTCTAATCCTTCCACCTTGCAGCTTCAGCTTGACCTTTCCATGTCCGACGATTCTGGCCTTCCTATCATCCCCTAGGAAGACATCACCAACATCATACTTCTCATACTTGCAGAATCACTCCCTATGGGGAGTGAAGTGAAAGGATGCACCTGAGTCAATCAACCATGACTCATGATCTACATGTGTATTTGAAGAAGAAGCCAAATACACATCCCCATCTTCATCCGAGGTGGTTTTTGTCTCTGCAGAAGGAGCATCATCAGATCCCTTTCCTCTCTCAGGAGCTTTAGATCTGTAGTCCCTTTTGTAGTGCCCTTCCTTTCTGCATTTTTGGCATACCTTTACAAACTTTCCAAGAGATTTAGATCTCCATCTAGATTTGCATCTCCCACTCGAAACCTTATTCTTGTTTCTATTTTGGGACCTTCCTTGTATAGATAAGGCATCTCCATTATGGCCCTCCATATTTCTCTGTCTCATTTCCTCTGACAACAAGGCTAAGACAATGTCATCAACATTCAAGGTAGTTGTATTGCTACCTATTGCAATAACCAGACTATCCCACGAGTTTGGTGGAGAAGACAACAAACTGATGCACTTATCTTCATCTGAGATTTTAATATCAACAAATGACAACTGACTTACCACAGTATTGAAGGCGTTCAGATGCTCTATCACTGAGTCTCCATCCTTCATCCTCAGGTTATACAACTTTTTTCCGCAGGAACAACTTATTCACCAGAGACTTAGATTGGTACAAAGTCCCAATTTTTTCCCACAAATTCTTCATCGTAGCTTCCCCAGATACATTCAACAATACTGAATCTGAGACACACAACTGTATTTTTCTCTTAGCCTTTCGATCCAGTTTCTTCCAGTCTTCATCTGACATTGCCGTTGGTTTAGTACCTGGATCTACCGTGATCCACTGATCTTTATCCACCAGCAGATCCTCCATCTTGAGCTTCCACAACTCAAAATTTTGACCATTAAATTTCTCAATTTCTATCTTTTCGCTGCTCACCATCTTCTTTCAGCGCAAGAATCGATCCTGCAGATCTCCCACTGAATAGGGTCTACCTCAGGCCCAAGCAAAAAAACCCTCAGCAGCAAAGGCGTCCCCTTGAAGCCGAAACAACTCTGATACCAAATGTAGGTTTTAACCCTGAACATAAATGATCTACACATGAATCTTATAACAGCAAATAAACAATAGTGAGAGCATAAAACATAAAACAGATAAACACAGAGATTTTCCCCTAGATCCCAAATCGGGACGACCAGCTTGATATTTCATTATATTCCTTTTAGTGTTACAACACATACATATATATGCCGAAGCGTACATAAACCCTAATCCATTAACCCAGGATTAGAACATAACCATAGTTCCCTTGACCGGATCTACAAAAAATACCAGGGGCCGAAAACCATCGTACCCCAAAACCATGTGCAAAACCATGCACAAAACCATGTGCGCGGACCGCCCACTGGAAATTAAGGACCAAAAATTTTCGTCGGGGTGCTTCCCCGAACCTCGACAAGGGGGGCTACCGCCCCACCTTGTGACCCCCCGTTGCACCCAACATAAAAGGGGGCTATCACCCCCCCCGCCCCCTCTAACCCCCCCTGCGCGTGATTAGTCACGGAAAGAATATAACATATACCCAACACAGAAGAGGTTCGAGTAATTTGTTTTATGTTTCTTCAGCAATGGTGATTCCTATAGTACCTTTGAGGGCTAATGCAATAAGAAATCCATGGGTAGGGAACATTATCAATAATAAAAGGTAATGAAGAGGGAGAATAATATATGGATTAGGAGTTGTGGACGTGAACCTGATGATTGAAAAGATCAAGAATATTTTATTCAGAATGAAATTCATAAGCCACCAGAGATATAGAGACTTTGGATGCATTGTAGCTTTGAATTTGTTCTCAGTTCCAATTTATTACCCTATATACAATCCATGAAAGTGATTGGAATAGTGTTTATATTACCTCATGGATATCCCATTTAGTTCTAAGGCCTAGTCTTCCAAATCTCCAAATGCAGATACCAACATGCAATAAACTTACAATTCTCGTGACAACCAAAGTTGCTCTGAATTTGAGACTAACTTTGAGGCTTTGGCTCTGGAGATTGGTATTTTGAGGGAGTGATTTTTCCTATGATGATATATTTAGTGAATATAGTAATTTGTTCACAAAGAATGCCAGATAAATAAATAAGAATTTTTTTTTGATGAGGATGACAATTTTTCATTGGGAACATGGATGTGAATATCTCATACCCTGATTCTAGGGCACTCTATGTGCGTTGGGTGATAATATTCATGATATCTGTTTTTTTTGTCAATTTCCTACTCCTCTTTTAGCTTCTGGTTTTTTGATTTCATCCATACTTTGCTAATATGCTTGTCTGGATTCACCAGATTGATATGATTTGTTCCTTTAGACTCCCATTCTTCCATTTATTTCAAATTCATAGGACTTCAAACTGTTGTTAGCACAACCATTCTCAACTTATTTTCCTCCTAAGGTTTTGAACCCTTGTCCATCATGAACATATGGATTCTACAACCCAATATGGAATCCAAATCAAGGATCCACACGTTCCTCCTAAATTCTACAGTGGAATCTAAGAGATTATGCCCTGAGAAAGAGCATTGAACTCACGAAGAAGAGGAGTGGGGAAGCAAGAAGAGCAACATTACTCCTGAATTATACAATGAAATCTAAGAGGCTCCTCCTGACTTTAATAATGAAATGTTAGAGATTATGCCTAGAGAAAGATCATCGAACTCAGGAAGAAGAGTAGTGCGGGAAATTAATTTTAATGGGACGATTTTAGATTTCCTGAAGAGCAGTGCGGGAAATTAATTTTAATGGGCCGATTTATATTTTTAGAGTATAACCCAAGATTATATTTTAACAATTTGTCAATTTTTAGTGGGAACTTAAATTTTAATGGGTCGATTTTAGATTTTAGAGTAACCCAAGATTATATTTTAACATTTTGTCAATTGTTCTGGTATTTTGTGTTTCCATTTGAGGTTAATTTTTTTTTCATTTGAGAAAAATGAGGTCACTTGATATAGAGGCTATATATCTAATGTTTTTTAAGGTTTTGAGAGTGATAATAAAAATTATAAAAACCTTATTTTGAAAAATATGCTCATGATCCATCACATGAGAGTATTAAAGACCTCCCTAAGGAAATATGTTCATATAAAGAGGGAAAGAGGACATAAGGTTTACACATAAATGGAATATCAACCAACCCTTAAGGAGGTGGAAAATATACCTGATTCTATGAATAATGTTATTAATAAACTTAAATAGTCATAGGTAGCCCATTGTTTTTGGGGAATAATGTTATTAATAAACTTCAAGTAGTTGTAGGTAGCTCAAAAATACCCTATTAGAAGTTAGTCATAGTTTAGTTTACATTAGGAATTCACATTAGTCATTTTTAGTTTTATTATTTATTATCTAGTCGTATATTTTAACCTACGGCTAAATTAGTCATTTATGTTAGTTTTTTTAATTGGGTCACTTACGATTGTTCATTTTTTGTAGTATTTCACTTGGAAAAGTTGTGGTGAATAACCTTTTTAATGAAGGGACCCAATTAAAAATTACTAACATAAATGACTAATTCATATACTTCTCATACTTATTATTTGGTCATATTTTTATTCTTGGACTATAGTAGTCATTTACATTAATCATTATTAAATTTTTCACTTATTATCTAGTAATTTATTTTAGCCATGGACTGAATTAGTCATTTAAGTTAGTCACTTTTAGTTTTCTCACTTATTATCTAGTCGTATATTTTATCCCTAGACTAAATTAGTCGTTTAAGTGAGTAATTTTTAGTTCGACCACTTAAAATGTCTCAAATTTAGTAGTAATTCACTTGAAATAATTGTAGTGACTATCATTTTTAGTCACCTAGTCACTAATTTCATCATTTTATACTAGTGAAGGGGGAGGGTTATGTAACATCCTTCACGCAAATTCCATGTAAATAAAATTCAAAAAAGGAAAAATAATAACCACGGTTATGGGACATTTATTCCAAGTTGAATTTTGGGAAAAACATCATAGTGCGAGTGTCCATTTGGTTTTTTATGGCTATGGAAATTGGCCAAGGTAATGAAAAAGGCTTGGGAAAGGGAAAATTGAATTTTTGGAAATTTATTTACGAAAATAATGGAAATGAGGAGAAAAGGAAGGTGAATGGTCATAGGTTTCATGTGAGGAGGAAAATGAAGCAAAATAATGGAAAATTGGTGAAAATAGAGGTCTCATTAATAAAAAGTCTTATGAGGATCAATTGGTACATTCTGTCAGTTAGTTTTGGAGCTCTCTCTATTCTCTCTCCCTCACAATATTGGACACTTAGATTTTTCTTGGAGCACTTTAGCATTGGATAAAGAAGGAAAAGAGGGAGAAAATATCAAGCAAGGAAGATCATGATCAAGAAGCTACAATGGGGTTACTTGTAGGTATCAATTTTCATGTGTGATTTCCTTGCTATATTTGGCATGCATGGTTATGAATGTGTGCTCTTGTTCTTTTTTTGTCATTGACATGGGTTTCGCCAGGTGTGACAATTTTCTTCAGCTTTGCCTTTCCATTTCTGAATATCCATGGTGTGATTGGATTCTCATGTTTTGGTTGAGCTGGACTGTCGGATGGATTTGAAACTGAGTGAGGTGGATCTATGAATGAAAAAACATGTGGCCTAGTAATCCCTAAACCGGTATGTGGATTGTGGTAAAGCCACTGGCCTAGTAACCCATGAATCGAACTATGGGTTGAGGTAAAGCCAACTATTGTGTTCCTCGGTGGGCCTAGGAATCCTCGATAGGTGAATGGTGGGATAGACGGTAAATCCTAACGTTGTGTGCCCTTGGTCAGACCTAGTGATACGGTGGGGGTTGCAGTAAATCCTAGAGGTTGGAGTCTCGATCAGGCCTAGGAATCCTTGACTGGTGAGTGGAGGGATATATGGTAAATCCTAGAGACTAGAGTCTCAATTATGGTATAGTGATCTTTGGATTATAATGTGGATTACAATAAATCCTAGAGACTAGGAGACAGTAAAAATTCCTCACGGTGTAGGTGGCGAAATCCAGTGGCATCCATGCTTGTTTAGGGCCTAGTGATCCAATGGGGATTGTGGTAAAGCCTGGTTCTATTGATGAGGGTGAGAAGGTTTAGTCTCAGGAATCCATAGTTTATTTTGGTTGTGAATCCCAGATTCATGCTTTGAATATGACACGAGGGTGATTGGTTGAAAGAAATATTTGGTTCAGCCAATATGTGATCAGGTGGTATGTGGAAGTCCAAAACCTGGTTGGTTTTTCATTCATTAATAAGAGTTCCTTTTCCTTGGTATTTTATGTGAAAATTTTCTAGGTCATACGTGGCATTCATGGTTGTTGTATCCTTGTTATTTATGTTATTTATATGTTGGTTATGAGTATGTTCTATGACAATAATGATGTATGTCTCCCATCATGTTTTGATTTATAAATGAATGAAAAATGAATATATGACCTAATAGATGATAGTGCAACTAATGTGATAAGGCATTAATTGTTCTTAGCGATTCTCAAATAAGTATGAGAACTCTATGCTCATATCTTTTGTTTTAACCTGTAGAATGCATATCTGTGACATGTTGATGAAATTCCTTTCATGGCTAGTAGGGGTCTAGTCAATTCCTTGATCAAGTTTTTTATCAAAGCATTGTCTTCATGTATTTTATGTGTTTTGGAAGTTTCATGGAGTTTTTGGGCGGTGACTAGGACCTAGCCCTAGAAATTAGCCTTGAATCTCACAGTTGTTGGCATAGCATTGGAATAAAAAGGCTACAATCACACTCAGGATGGCTCATGGGTGTGACTAGGACTCTCAATCGCTTGGAGGGCTTGGAAAGGGAGTGAATGGGGCTGTAGGTTAATAAAATGTTAAATTACCTCAGGGGTTGATAACTTGGGAGGGTTGGTTGGATCCTCAAGGTTCTGTAGCATGTGTAGAAGGTCAATTTGTTTTTGTTTTTTTGTTTCCACTTCCTTAAATATTCTTGGGGAGTTGGATCACATCATAGTAGCCTCTCATCACATGTTTACCCCGGTGGAACGGTTATCTTCGGTAAACGTGGGAGGAGGGTGTTACACTTGGATACACACATATTATACAACTGAATAAAAATAGAATGGTATTAGGTTTAAATTGTTATTTTGAAGCCCAAAATTTACATAATTTTGATCCACCATTATTTATCTCTTTTCTGGTACATTACATGAGCCAAGCTTCTAAAACAATCTTTCATGAATCAAGCATACTTTAAAGCTTATACCTAAAGGAAAAATACACATAATAATAATGACTTAAAATTACAACAACTATAACATGAGAAGAATGCTAAGCCACAAGCTATATGCTTGTGATTCAAAAATATTGCAAGCTAGAAAAATAATGGAGAGTATTATTACATAGAAGGATGGTTAGTTGGAGCAGAGTAAAGGTTGTTATGGCCGAGATCATAGACGATGTTGAAATTCTACTGTTGAATGTTTCCAATTATCAATATCAAATCTGCCGACTCTGAAGATGCAAACAAAATACACAACGACCCACCAATATCTTCCTAAATTGATATGAAGGAATTATCTGGTGGCACAACATATTTTTTGTCCCTCTACAAGTTATAAAGTAACACCGAGAAGTTGAAGATCAAAAGTAGGATTGTAACAAAGATCGAAACCGAGTTTAAATGAATTAATTTCCTGAGCTTCAATGGAGGAATAGACAAAAACAACAAAGGGTGTGTGTATTGGGTCCACCAAGGATGTTATATTCATTCCATAATCAATTATAAGTTCTCTGCCTCCATTGGGTTGAATTTTGAAATAACCATCCAGAATTCGGATTGGTTCTCCCACCACATCGATTTTAGTTAGGCCGAGATAGTAGAAAGTTAGGAAATGATTGTTTCAAATGAGAGGGGTGAAATTAAATATGAACCAAAGGTACCAGCTCTACCTAGGAACAAAGGGTTGCTTTTGAATTATTCTTGTTGGATCCAAAATAATAAGAGAATACAAAATACCAAGGAAAATAGGTGAAGAATACAACATCCCAAGATAAACTGGGTGGGGTTCTCGCTAGATATGGGGCTATCAGATACCAACTGATGGATGAAATCCTGGAAAAATAGGAGATGAGGGGTTTAGAGAAAGTAGTAGGGATAATGAATAATCCTTATGATCTAGAAAACATAGAGGAATCACCTATGTTATCTTAGGAAATGCAATGAGTAAATAGAATCACCACCAACACAGAGTTGAATGGAGATGTGAATAGTTCCCAAATGCACTAGCCATTAAACGTGATATGCAATGAGTAAATGTTGCCCATCACCACCAATACATAGATTAGTGGACAATTTCAAATCACACGAGTGCCAGTAAACACCATATTTACTAGAAATTTTCCGAGAAGGTGCAAAAAAGGTCGATAGGAGTATGAAATAGAAATAATTATACTTTGTTTTGAAATAATAATTGTTATATTAAATTTAGATTTCTTAGTGTATTTGTGATTTTTTAAAAATATTTTCAATCATATGCATCATGAACCAACCTAGTGCCCATATCAAGTAAATATTATAAGAATAGTTCATGATTAAAATTGTTATTTATTAAATGAGAGAAAAATATAGAGATTGGTCAATGACTGTGATGTAGAAATTTTCTGACAATGTTTATATATGAATGAAATTATGTAAAAGTTAATATTTGAGTCACTTATATTTAATGGATATGAATTTAATTTTTTTTTGAAATTTTAACTTATTTAAATAATGGAAATATTAAATTTTTTCTCTAAATAATTATGATTTTTAATCTTTTTCAAGATCACTAAAATTTACTCTAAAATCACCTATATGAATTTAATAATATAGAAAATATATTTCTATATTTCCTACATAGAAAATGAATCTATGTTAAAATTTAATAATATATAAAATAAATTTATAATTATCTAATTATGATGGTCGAGATGGGAGGGGAAATGCCACTGAAATCAAGGACACTAACATTTTTAAGCAAAATCTAAACATAGTAGGGCCCACAATCATCTTTTTAGGTTTTTTTTAAAGTTATTTTTTTAACAAATTTAGGGTTTCTTGATTTCTAATTTATGTTTTTCTTTGGTGAATTTTGTTCCTTGCTCAAATTTGCAACAAATTTAAAGTTTTCCCTGTATTAATTTTAGGTTTTGTTGGTTTTGTTTTGGTGAACTTTGTTTCAGGTTTGGTAAGGATTTATTGGAATTTAATCTTTTAATTTTATAAATGACAAAATTCAAATGCTTTAGATATTTTCAAACAATAAACCTATTAATAAATTTGAAAACACATTTTAAATAACTAAATTCATTTTATTTCGCTGAAATTTGTTTTAGGTTTAGTAAGGATTTATTGGAATTATATCTTTTAATTTTGTAAATGACAAAATTAAAATGCTTTAGATATTTTCAAACAATAAACCTATAAATACATTTGAAAACACATTTTAAATAACTAAATTCGTTTTGTTTTGGTGAAATTTGTTTTAAGTTTAGTAAGGATTTATTAGAATTGTATATTTTAATTTTATAAATGACAAAATTCAAATGATTTAGATATTTTCAAACAATAAACCTATAAATACATTTGAAAACATATTTTAAATAACTAAATTCACAATATTATAAGCAAATTCTAAATCAGTTGACCTTAACCTCCATCATTTTCCTTTTACGAGATTTCCTTTTACTACTACCAGATTAACAATATATTTTAAAAGTAATATTTTTTTTTTTTAAAGTAAGGAGTTGCTTTATATTATATGTAAGTGAATATTACAATTACTTACCATGGTTGATCAAATTTGAGACTTGACCAATGGCAATGAAACTTGACAAATATTGCAATTTTTGTCATTTATAAAATTTCTCTTAAATTAACTAATTCCATAAATATGTAAAGTAATACATTTACAAAATGCTTCTCAGTTTTTCACGCCCTATTTTATCACTTCCCTCATCCATTAAATAAAAGAAATGCTTAATGGAGAATATTGAATCAAACAAAAAGGTAAAGAGAAAAGTATACAAACATATTTGGACAACACAAATTGAAACAAACTTCTAAAATCATACTTTAATTCATTAAATAAACAAATTCTAGAATACTACCTTGCTATAATACCATAGAAGAAAGTAATGTCATTTGAAGGGCATGATTTCCCTTTTTAATAGTCCAATATAACAAACCTCTAAAATCATACTTTAATTCATTAAATAAACAAATTCTAGAATACTACCTTGCTATAATACCAAAGAAGAAAGTAATGTCATTTGAAGGGCATGGTTTCCCTTTTTAATAGTCCAATACAACGTTCTTTTATTCCTCACTCCAACAAAAATTGAAGGTAGCCAAATAAAATAATACCATGGTTCTTTCATGAAAATGAATTATAAGATAAAATCAGATAGCCTAGTGAGCTAGCTCAAGTGGTTGAGTGCTTTTAGCTTTCTCTTGGGCTAGTTGGCTACCTTTGTTGTGTGCTTTACTATGTCCCTATAGGGTCTAGGAACTGTAATGAACATTAAGGGTTTTACACTGGAATGGGTTCTCCGCAAGGTTTTCAATGGAAAAAAATAATAGTGTCCAATAACAAAATAAATAGGTCAATGAGAATAAAAAGTAATACTAATACAAGGTATTGTGTAAAAGTGAAAAAACAAGATAATCCCAGCTAATAATTGTAGCTTAGACAATATTTGACAGACTTATGTACTAAGGCCAAGACAATACTTCAATATTAAGTCATAAAGAAACTACACATTAGCTCAATTGTCATCTTGGCCAAATTTTAAAATTTAATATTTTTAAAGGGCTAATGTTAAATACCCACTAACAATCCAAATGATATATGTAGTAATTACCAGTATGCCTACTCATGATCAGCTAATAGTCTATTTATCATTTTATAGGGGTAGTGTTTCTAATAAGATTTGACATGTATAGATGATGGGCAGAAGTATGAGCATTGAGATCACTGGAAGGAGAAAACGAGAGGCTTGAGCTTGTGAGAGTTGATATTCTCATTTACCAGAGCTTAGTCACAGTTATCCGAGTCTGCCAGGGTGTATTTCACGTGGCTACCACTATGAGAAATAATGTTGTAAAGAGAGCGAGATGTGCACATTCATGGTGCATCGTTGATAGCCAATGATGAGATCCAAAGGCCACTCCAGAGCTAACCACATAAAGATAAAGGTTGTGCACCCCTCTACCGTCATGGTCGGTCTGCTGTACCTATCTTACCTGTTATATACAATTAACTAGTCAGTCATGTGTATGCAAGAAAGCATGGATATTAATGCCATAAAATGAAACTCATGTATGAGCAATTACATTCACACAATTTCTTGGGAGTTATTGAATTATTAAACCCGATTTCTGACTCTTGCAATTCACCAGAATTCAGTTCTCCACTAAAATGTCAGTGGAAACATCTACCACGACCCAGACTACTGCAGTAAGCAGCTGGCAGAACCTTAAGAAATGAAACTCTCAGACTGGACCAAGCGGTGAGAAAAAATGGAGCTCCATATACATCTGTTGTGACATTGGGTATTTCTAATGACATTATAAAAAGAAAGACGACATTGTAGAACCAAAGCAAAACACTCCCAACATACAATTGGCATAGTATTCACAAACAAAATCCATCCAAAAACAATGTGCATAAATATATAAGATTTTTGGCAATGCAATGGATAACCATGCATTTTTTTAGAAATGGAAGGGAATGTGGAATATAGGTTTTTTCGTTTGGGAATGTCACTTCCACTTACACCATTAAACTTGCAAAATAAATAAAAAATTACTAAACATAACACCACATACAATATATTGTAATTTTATCATTCAAAACGATATAATGGCGATACCATAAGAATTGCATGGTAGTAATTCACACGTATTATGATATATATCATCACATGGTTCATCATATATATATATATATATATATATATATATATATATATATATATATGGTCGTTTATTACATTGGAGGTTGAATTGTATACTTGACATTACAAATCTCCATCACATTCCTTATGGAAAATTAGATTTTTTTGGATTTCGGCGAAGGTTTTTAGTTGGCTATGTTTATTTCTTTACCTGTCCTTTCGATTGGAAATTAGAGCCCTTCACTTCTTTTCCAAAACCCTGAAATCTCTCGACGGTAAGAGTTTACAAGTGGCTCCTCCACTGCGCTTGATCTGCGGGTCCAGATGGGATTTCTCAAATGTGTTAGGGGTCAGTTATGGTAACCCCGACCCTACCACTTCAACAAACCCTCATTCAGTTATGGTGCCACTGGTAGCTTTGCAACTCCTCATTGCCCTCTCTTATAGTATTTACTTATCACATTCATCCAGGAGGTAATAGCATTGATTACTTTGTTTTTCATATGAAATAAACGATTTTGAGGCCGATTACTGGTCACAGTTTTCATTTGAAGGTGAAGGTATTTTACTATTTCTCTGTCTATTTCCATTCGCTGTGCAGGGAGCCCCTTTCCACCAGGTTATGAGAAAACAAATGTGAGATTCACAACATGCCTATTATGGCCTTATCCCTTAAGGTAAACATATATTTCGTCTATCCTTAATATCAGCTAATTCGGTTGCCATATTTATCACTGATCTCACTGGGTTTCTATTGATTTGTTTTGGAAAGGTGCGTGGAGTTATGGCACCCATGGGAGCACCAGCATGCCCATCCGGCTTCGAAAGTGGTTGCAGAGACTACCCATCAAACCCTGGTAAGTTAAACTCTGTATTTCACTTGTCACTCTTTTGAAGGGATGGTATTTTGTATTTCCTATGAGGGATGTTGTCGGCATCTGTGTGGCAAGTAACAGTCCAGCCATGACATTTGTTAAGGTTTAATGTTATCCTTCATGGGGATTCGACCTTCCAAGGATTTCTTTCGTAGTTAACTAATTACTATTCTATCGAGGGCAAGAAGAGGGTTTTTTCAGTTATTGGTTTTGTCTTTGTGATTTGTTGAGAGAAGATGTAGTGCTAGCCCATTAAGGGTTTTCATATATATATATATATATATATATATATATATATATATATATATATATCCATCTTGAAAAGCTTATGTTTCATTATTTTTTTCTCCAGTGTTTTGTGGAATATTCATACTCGCTAATGTTTACCTGATACATTCTATTTTCTTGTGGTACTAATGTGATAGACATAGCAACGGTTGTCTTACATATTTATCTTTTATATTTTTAGTATTATGTTGCACAGATAATTCTTGTACAACAATTTATATTTGGGTTTTCAGTTAACTGTATTTCCTTTCAGTTGAATGATTTTGTTAAGATGAATATTGTCTATCCTAGGTCTCTGTAGGTATGGTTATCATGTATTAACTTGGCCTGGGCTAGAGTCTAAACCCTTGACCTTGTTTCCATTATGCTAGTTTCGAACAATCTATACAGAGGAACAAAATTATTCGAACCCCTATGTCACACGGTTTAACCACAATATTTATTTTCTAAATTTAAACTTGACTTCAGTTATGAGTATTTTCATATACGGGTCTAAAGAAAGTATACATAGAATTTGTACATGCTATTCGACAGATATCACAACATAGATTACACAATGTTAAGCTATATTACACAACTTTGTCCACAGAGTACTCTAAGGAAAAGCACACTTAGATATGGTTGTAACAAAACTTATTTCAGTGTAACTCTTTATCTTCTTTCCTATAAATAAAATTTAAATGGGTTCTTTCTTGTCACTTGTAATCAAACATGAATCTATTTTTAAAAAGAAATGAGTACATAGTTATCCAATTCATTAGTTTTATTTTGAGTATACAGTGACCAGATACTTATCTAAAAGTTACTCAACTAGTGATGCCACCCAACCGTGAGAGAGGTTATGATGTCCTCTACTCCCCCCATGCTCCTCACCAGAGTGTATAGGTAGTAGTTGTGTCAACATAGTTAGACTTCAGGACTTCTATCTAGTCTACAACTCTCTGAATTTCATAGTTCCACTCGTCTCAACCAACTCTGGACCACTCTATACAACAGTCTCCTGCTTCCATAGTTCACATAACCCCCTCTCCTCACTGAGTTCCTTCATTTATCTCCAGAGGAGAAGGTAAATTTCATCTTCCAACTACCCCTCTAACCACTCTGGAATCTTGGAATTTATTTACCAATCAGTTGTAGTAATTCTGGACACAAATATTTATTCAAAAAAATAAAAATAAAAATATAAACACACATTCATTAAACAATGTTAATCATGTTTGCTGGTTTTATCCTTTAACAACGGTACATAATGTTGTGAGAGATAAAAGTAAATTAAATCGTCCACAGTCATTTGGCCCAATCTTAGGTCTTGGAATTCTCTCAATTTTTCATCATGAAAACGTTATTTTAAATACTTATCTTTAAAGCATTGTTGGAATTCATCCTAGGTCTCATTCTGATTTTCTATTCCTTGAACGTTATTAACTTCTTCCCACCACAATGTGGCTTTTTATCGTAGTTGGTAGATGGCTAACCGAGTTTTAAGGTTTCTATTGTAATCGTAGAACTAGAAGTATCTATTCATGTTAATAAGCCAGACTCTCAGCTTCTCTGTCAAAGGTAGGAGGTTTAATTTTTATAAACTCTCCTTGTAACTCGACTTTATGTTTCTTCATCTCCTGTAGACCATAAATGTTTCTTGATTTTGCCTTAGTATATGCCCTGATTTTGTTCATTGAGTCTGAATTCCCTCAGGATTATCGACGACATTTTGTTGTCACTCACTCTCATTTCGAGTACCTCGTTCAGGACTGGGTGGAGTAATGCTATGGTTATGTCTATCAGAGAGACTCTTTAAAATTCTCTCATGCTCACGCATTAATATTTTATTATTAGCTCTAACTTGTGCCATCTCATTTTGAAGCTATTGGACAGTGTCCAACGGTCGGTTGGTTTGATGTTGTTGTTCCTCCAACAACCTACTAGTTTGTTGATGCTGGTCTACACTTAATTGTATCCACATTTCTGGATTGTTTTTCAAATTTGGTAGGGGGTTGCCTCCTTGTGCATCTCTCGGTATCTGATTTCCAGACCCCCTCCTCATCACAATCGATCCTTAGTATGCTTCTATGTTTCGCTGTCATTGTGCACCATTTTTAACAAACTTATTATTTCTATTACCATGGTAGTGTTCCCCTTCAGTCCCAACGTTCTAACCCTACTCTGATACCACTTGTCACTTCCAGTTACACCATTCAACTTTAAAATAAAGATAAAAATTACTAAACATAACACAACATACAATATACATTGTAATTCTATCATTCAGAACGCTATAATGGCGATACCATTAGAATTGCATGTAATAATTCACACATATTATGGCATATATAATCACATGGTACATCAAATATATATATGCACAGTGGTTTATTAAATAGGAGATTGAATTGTACACATGACATTACAGATATCCATCACATTTAAGGTACACTCATACTTTTTTTTGATTTTGATGAAGGTTTGGAGTTGGCTCTGTTTATTGCTTTACCTATTTTTCCAGTTGGAAATTTGAGCCCTTTAGTGCTTTTCCAAAACCCTAAACTGACATATGCCGGCGGAAAGGGTTTACAAGTGGCTCCTTCACAAGCTTGATCTGCAGCTCTAGATCAGAAAACTTAGATATGTTAGGGGTTAGTTAGGGTAACCTTGACCCTACCCCTTTAACGAACCCTCATTCAGTTGTGGCATTGCTAGTAGCTCTGCAACTCCTCACTGTCGTGTCTTGCAACGTTTACTTACCACATTCATCCAAGAGGTAATAGCATTGATTACTTTGTTTTTCATATGAAATAAGGGATTGTGAGGTCAAGTACTGGTTATGGGTTTCATTTGTAGGTGAAGGTATTTTACTATTTCTATGTCTAATTCTGTTTTTCGTGTTGGGAGTCCATTTCCACCGGGTTATGAGCAAACAACTAGGAGATTTACACCATGCCTTTTTTGGCCTTAGCCCTCAGGTAAAATTTTATTTCGTCTACCCTTACTATCGGATAATCTGGATGCCATATTTGTCACAACTCTCACTAGGTTTATGTTGATTTGTTTTGGCAAGGTGTGTGGGGTTATGGCACCCATCCGAGCACCAGCATGCCCAGCCAACTTCAATAGTGGTTGCATAGACTACCCATCAAACCTTGGTAAGTTAAACTCTACGTTTCACTTGTCACTCTTTCGAAGGGACGGTGTTTTGTATTGCCTCTAAGGGATGTAATATCCATATGTGTGGCAGGTAATAGTCCGACCATGAAATTTTTTAAGGTTTAATGTTATCCTTCATGTGGGTTCATCCTTCCAAGGGTTTCTCCCATAGTTAATTATTTAATACTCTTTTGTTGAGGACAAGAAGAGGGTTTTTCAGTTATTGGTTTTGCCTTAGTGAACTTTTTAGAGAACGTGTAGTACTCACTTGTTAAGGGTTTTCCTTTTGGTACATGAGTAGAAATAATTTCAAGACAGATATATATATATATATATATATATATATATATATATATATATATATATATATTATCTTGAAATGCGTGTGTTTCACTACTTGTTTCTCCTATGTTTTACGAAATATGCATACTCACTAATTTTTACCTGATACATTCTATTTTCTCTTGGTACTAATGTTATAGATAGACCAAATATTGTCTTAGTTATCTATCTTGTATATTTTTAGTATTACGTTGCACATATAATTCTTGTACATCAATTTATATTTGGGTTTTCACTGAACTATATTTCTTTCCAATTGAATGATTTCGTTAAGATGAATATTCTTTGTCCAGGGTCTCTTTATGTATGGTTATCATGTATTAAATTAGATTAGGGCCAGGGGACAGAGATTTTGGCCCGGTTCTCTGCTGGGCTAGAGTCCAAACCCTTGACCCTGTTTCCATTATGTTAGTCTGGAAAATTCTATAGAGAGGAGAAAAATTAATTGAACTCCTACGTCACATGGTTGAACCACAACAATTATTTTCTAAATTTACACTTGACTCCAGTTATAAGTCTTTTCATATAAGGGTCTAAATAAAGTATACGTAGAATTTTTACATGCTATTTAACAGGTATCACGAGATATATTACACAGGTTTAAGTTATATTACACAGCTTTATCGACATAGTACTATAAGGAAAAGCACACTTAGATATGGTTGTAAAAAAACTTATTCCAGAGTAGCTCTTCATCTGCTTTCCTAGGAATATAATTTAACTGTGTTATTTCCGGTCACTTTTAATCAAACATGTATCTATTAAAAAAAAAAAAAATGAGTGCATTGTTACCCAATGCAATAGCTTTCTTTTGAGTATACAGTGCCCAGATACTTATCTCAAAAGGTACTCAACTGATGATTCCACCCAACTGTGAGAGAGGCAGTTGAGCCCTAGAATTGCCTTCACTTTTACAAACCTTCACTTCATTTCATCATTCTTTTATCACTTCATAAGCCTAAAATCAATTAAGAATGATTAGGATTGCTTAAAGGTTACATGCAATTGATTAACATATTGTATTTTCATGGTTTTTTTCTGTTTTAATAATTTTGTGCAAAATAGCTACATAATACAGACGTTTCGTAGCCGATCAGGCGTTCTGCAGCTATTTTAGTGTTTAAACAGGTTACAGGTGTCGTCTGAGGGAAAGACGTATATGGTTAGACTCCAAAACTCTCCTGCATCATTCCTTGTCCTCCACAAGGGCTGAGCACAAATCTGGCAGTGGTTATGCACGTGGATAAAGCCAAAACCAAGAAGCAGACTTCTACAAGGAAAAGGACTTTTGAGGTGTCTTCAGCAGAATACGAGCCTTCAACAAGGAGTTATAGTTCGATTTTGATTATAAAAGACACCTATGCCTATTTCTACTCAATGTCAGTTATGTATTTCCTTATAAAAATAACTCGGTGAACTGAGAGACAGTTAGTTGATGTTTTGCTGTTAGTTTCCAAAGACTGTGATACTCTGTTTCTGAAGTGTTTTCTTTTAATGAAAGAAGTATAACTTTGATGCATGATCCGAAGCAACTTTAAGGAGTTAAGGATTCGTGTGCCAATCTGATGGTAGAGGGCCCCTACTATCTGAAAGGCTTTGTGCATATTTTTTAGATAAGTGACCTCTAACTCGGTTTTGTTTTTAACTTAGGAAATTTTCTGAGTTTATCCTCTTGCATCATGTTTTATGTCATTTAATTACATCGAATATTACAGTCAATCTTGTTCTCATGAGATGTTCCAATATATCACTAATACGTGAATGAGATCTAGCTGTAGTACTTTGAGTTAATTGCATTTTAGTTCAGTTATGTTCATTATATTTCAGTCTTGTAAGTTAATTGCATTTCAGTCCTGTTAATTAGATTCAAAAGACCCTCATTATTTTATAAGATGCTCTTGTTCTCAACTTCTTCTAACACATAACTATTATAAGAACAAGAATTAGTTATATTATTCTGAGTTTTTGACTGTTTTGTAATTATGTAAGAGATTCTCATGATTTTACAAACAAGTCTTTTTCCCAAGTTGTTCCAAGAAATCTCTAATCCTTGAATAAGGCTTAATAGTAACATTGTGAGTTACAGATTGAGTTAATTTTAGTGTCATAAGTTATTTTAGCATAGGATTCTTTACTATGTTACAGATGATCTTTTTCTCAAAATGTTCCAACAGATTTCTAACAATGAACAAGATTTCTCTGTGATGTTTTAAATAGAACCTCATTACACCAAAACTAATCCTTTTCTCAATTTGTTCCAATATACCTCTAATGAAATGAATTGGACTAAGTTTAATGTTATGAGTTTTTTTTTTTTCTTAGCAGCTTTACAATCTGTGGACTAAAATTCTCTGTTTTTGGTACCATTCATAGTTTAGAGTAGATTCTGTTTTAGTGTGATCAGTAACTTCTCTTTACTAGTAATTTAGTTATTTTTCCCTTAGCATAAAAAAACAAAACCAAAAACACTACAAAAACACTAAGCACAACGAAGTAGGAAGAAGATACCTAAGCACATATGGTGCACTTCACTTCAACAGTTTACTAGCCCTGGTTGACAATTTATGATATCAATTTAGAAACACTAAGTTGAGTAGAAATTTTGGCGTCGTTGTCGGGGAAGTGTAACTAGGTAATCTTATTTCTTACATCCAAAAAAAAAACAAAAACAAAAACTTCAATCACCTACCACACCCACTATATCATGTGGTGCAGTAAGAGCCACACATCCACATCATGAATTCATATTTTTTGGCACAGAAGAAGATGAGGGAAAGACAGTGGAGGCTGAAGAAATGGATGGAGAGTTGATGACAATGAGAAAGAACCTTGATTGGCTCCACAGTCAAGGAGACTATCAAATGCTCTAAAATGAAGAACATCCATCCATCCGTACTTCCTAACTTCAAAGGTATGAAATCAAAAGACCCAAAAACCTTTGAATTTGAACAATTTGTAGATATTATGGCTACCTACTTTACAGTAAAATTAGAATTGTTTCTAGAAACATTGAAGGACAGAGTTAACATGTATCCAGACTTTAGAATAAATTCTATACATATTGACAGATATGAAAATATATTTTTAGCAATATAAAGGTTATTAAAATGCAATCATGGGACTCAGAAATGAAGTCTTAAGATGAACCAAAAATAGGATGAAAGCCTAGAAGATTTAGCGGAGAGATTTACTTATAGTATCAAAATATATAAATTGCATAATTTAGGATTAGATGCATTAAAATCTCTCCTACTAAATACTATAAAGGATGAATGGATTGATCTTCTTAATCTGGTGGGAGAAGGAGATGTCTATCAATTTCCATTTCAAGAAATTTGTGAACTATGCAAGAACATATCAAGAGGAAAAACAAAGTGTGTAAGATCCTCTCAAGATCCATTTATGGCAAGAGTAAGTAAGTCATAATCAGGATTGGTAAGTCAAACCGAACCTAACAGTTTTCTAAACATTCTTGGTTATTTAAATGAAAAAAATGACATGCTAAGAATGCAAAACAAGAAAAAATTTTCTTCATTTATATTTTTCTCTAAATGTGGAAAGAAATATGCTTGCATGAATGTCCACTTGATAACATTAAAATTTGTAAAATTTGTGCAAGATTACATACTACTGTAGATTGCCCATCATTACCAGGGTTGAAGGCAGTTTACCAGAATGACAATGGAACAAATCAAGCACAAGAGAAACTTTGTTATGTAGCTCCAAGAGGACTATGGTAGTCTCATCAACCCAATATGATGCAATATTCGTATGCACATTTTCAAGGTTATGCACAACAACCTCAAGGTAATTGGAAAACACCCTTGCCTTGGCAACCTTGGGCATCTCAATCCC
This sequence comes from Pinus albicaulis, assembly GCA_034641835.2. Taxonomy (NCBI): domain Eukaryota; kingdom Viridiplantae; phylum Streptophyta; class Pinopsida; order Pinales; family Pinaceae; genus Pinus; species Pinus albicaulis. The sequence continues at coordinate 99,526,938 of MU968411.1, read as the reverse complement.
AACCTCAAAACCAATCTTGGCAACAAAGTTGGCAAAGGCCCTACAAAGGAAATCCACTATCTCCTCAATCTTTCCCTCTCTATCCTCAATACCATGATCAATGTTATCCATACCATTTAGCTCCACTACAACATCAATATCACCCTCATTTGACCTCAATTCAACCTTTCCCATTATCATCCACACAAACACCCCAAAGATTCCCCACTCCACTACCTACACAACCATTTCATATCCCCAACAATAAAACACCTCAATCAACTTACAATTTTGAGGTATTGCAAAATGATTCACCATATATCATTGAAGAACAACAACCAGAAAAAGAAGACTCAGATAAGGTCCAAGAATCATGGATTTTTGTTGATAAAGAGAAGTTTTTGGAGCCAGAGATTGAAAAATCTCATGCATGCCTATCACCAGATTCTATGAATGAAGATCACATCTCCGAAGACTTGCATTTCATGATAGAGGAGAGACAAGGAAGACAAGATTACATTGAATCTTGGTTCAAGTCAGTCATCGGATCCCAATTCTCAATTATTCAATATCTTCTGACATCATCTAAATCAAGACAGTTGGCATCTCATATACAGGTACATATCAAAGAGTATCTTTCAAACCTGCATATGAGTTTATCTATCATCTTGTTACAGAAATGGTTCCATTGGAAGTATTCATATACTTGAACAAGATTTTCTTTTTCAAGTAGAGTAGGACATAAAAAACAAAAAAAAGTCCTATTGTGAAAACCAGCTTTCTGGCACAATTGGACATGAGATTTTCTTGAAAACCAGGCAACTAGCGAGCAAAGTTCACAATAAGTTCTGCAATTTCATGATGGTTTCAATCTTTCATGGTTCTTCAAATCATTTTTGGTTCTATGCTCGAGTTGGATGATGTGGAATTCCTTAAGGTCCACCTTCCAACATATCTTGTCCCATTGACCTCAACACTTTATCTGGGATCAAGATTATAGATTATTTGGAGTGCCTTGGAGCTTGCATTCATCAATGGCAAGCCTCCTCGTTGATAACAATGGGAATACAAGAATGTCTCTTGATTGTCAAATCTTGCAGGCGACTCGACTTCGACACATTCATTTGTCCCTGTCAAGATGCACTGAGGTACCTTGACACTCATTTACATTATCGGTGAGTTATTTCGCATTGGTTAATGATTTTCATTATTGATCGGTAATCCAATGATTTCTTCCCATGCTCGACTTCGACACATTTATTCGCATGGTAAGAATTGTACCGTGAATGTTGGCTTTGATGAAGACTAATGGTTTTATGGAATCAACAACAACTTGCAGCAGTATATTTTATTAGTTTCTTATAGAAGCATGTTCATATTTTTGTCAATTCAACAACAGCTGCGGAAAGTGGCAGTTTCTGCAGCTATTGCTGTAGCATCCTGTTTTTGTTTTTTGCAACAGTTTTGGCGCAAATATTGCAAGAGATTGGAGCAGAAATAAAAAATTCTGAGCTTCTGGGTTTTCTCAGAATATGATAAATTGAGTAACGCCTAGACATAATTTGAAAAAAAGCAATTTTTAAGGGCATTTCAGATGGGTTTTTAAGGCAGATTTTCATTTTTCAGCATTATGAACAGATTAGGATAGATTTCAGTATTTTTTCACAGCAACGCCTTTTCTTCATCAAAATGAAATTCTAAAAGAATTTGGTAGTAGAAAAGGTAAAAATACATGGTTTCCCTTTTGAATCACTCAATTCGGCCTTAAAATGAGTTCGTGGCATACTTTTTTGTTGCAACATTGGGCAGAATGAAGGGTGAAACAGGGCAGAAACTGATTTTATCATAACTTTCAAACCATGCATCCGTTGGTCCTGAAATTTTTATGGTAAATGCATTGAGGTAGGGTGAATAAACACATAAAATTTCAGAAAACTTCAGTGTGTATTCTTCAAGAAATTGACCACTTTCACCTAAAACCATTTCTCATTTTTCGGGAGATCCGTAGGGAAAATTTTAAGAACCCCCCTAAATTTATATATATAATAAATAGGCGAATCCCCATGATACATAGGAAAAATGGAAGGCGATTTTATTAATAATATAATATGTATATATAATTTTTTGGCGAATCTCTCACGAGTCTAAAATCTAAAACCCCTTAAATTTCTCCCTTGGGCTAAAATTCGCCCCTAAAATTTTCCCTGGAGATCCGTGCAACCAATGGCTGAGATTTTTCGTCGGAAGATGCATAATAATATTGGTAACAACCTCAAAAAAAAAATTCAGGGAATTTTGATGTACCATTTGAAAGAAATTGCAAAATTCATTTCATTTTACAATTCCACTCCATCTCACGTCACTTTCATTCCATTTCACAAGTCATATTCCACTTTCACATCCATATTCCATAGCCATACTTCATTTCTTTTTATAGATTGCATGTTGCAGCCACATCTTATTCAGCAGTTCTGACACAATTGTACAACCTACAAAGAGATGATGATTACAGGAAATTGAAGGATTCTGTTTTGAAGACCAACATGCTAAAAGAGGACCAAAGGAACAAAAATCAAGCACAACAATTAACAAGGTCAAAATTCTGAGGTAAATTGTGAAAATTATTTTAATAGCAAAAAGTTAAAACATGAAATAGATACAATGTGTATAATCATATGTTTCCTAAACAACCTATCATTCGAATTGATTAACATATCTTGGCCATATCCCTTATCCAACATTCCATAACGGTCCTCATTAAAGCCTTGATTAATGACTAATGGTCATAATCACAAACGTAACCTACTAGTCCACATCTCCTTAAGATTGTATCATTCACTTATTTCACCACAAGTTCATCATAAATTCTCCATCAGATCCATAGCCACTTCATTTTCCCTTATAGCTTAATTACCTCCATCCATTCACCTCCATTACACTTTGGAGCCAATCCATATCTAAGTACAGAGAGGTAATTCTGAGGGTGAAGCATCATTCTACAGCTAATCCATCTTCAGACACAGAGATATAGTTTCAAAAATAAAGCATTAGACTCTGTAGTCAATCTAGCTTCAAGCATAGAAAAGTAATTCTGAAACGAAGATAATCTGCACAGAGGAGGAATGTGGCTAATTGTTAGGACAGAACCAGTTGGTGTCAAGTATTTGGAAGGATATCCACAAGTCAAGGAGCTACTACAACAAGCAGGGAGGTTAAATTTTATAGAGAAATTTGATGGCTTCCATAAGGAGATTACAAAATCGTTTGCCAAATCTTTTGACTCAACAACAAATTTATGATTATGTGGAATATTTGGAAAGAAAGGCCTCAGAGAATCAAGAAAGATCCCTCAGTCCACAAGAACCTCCAATAGAAGCCCTGAAGAAAGATAATTATGAATTGGAGATATTGAACAGACACATTAAGAATGAGAATGAAATCTTGAGAGAACAAGTTAAATTGAAGAATGCTATGAATAATAGTCTCACTCTGCAAATGGGGACACTACACAAAGAAAACAGGAAGCTAGAGAAGAGGAATAAGAAATTGAACAGAGCCCTCATAAATCTCAGGTTTAAATTACTCATAAAGAAACCCAGAATGACACTAACCAGAAAAATAAGCAGAAAGATAAGGTTGGATGTTCTAACAGAGGTTTCAGAGCACATGGAATAAGTTTTGATAAAATTGCATGAGGACATGCAATAGTTTTGCAGTGGGGGTATGTTGAGCCCTAGAATTGCCTTCACTTTTACAAACCTTCACTTCATTTCATCATTCTTTTATCACTTCATAAGCCTAAAATCAATTAACAATGATTAGGATTGCTTAAAGGTTACATGCAATTGATTAACATATTTTATTTTCATGGTTTTTTGTTGTTTTAATAATTTTGTGCAAAATAGCTACATAATACAGACGTTACGTAGCCGATCAGGCGTTCCGCAGCTATTTTAGTGTTTAAACATGTTACAGGTGTCGTCTGAGGGAAAGACGTATATGGTTAGACTCCAAAACTCTCCTGCATCATTCCTTGTCCTCCATGAGGGCTGAGCACAAATCCGGCAGTGGTTATGCACGTGGATAAAGCCAAAACCAAGAAGCAAACTTCTACAAGGAAAAGGACTCTTGAGGTGTCTTCAGCAGAATACGAGTCCTCTACAAGGAGTTCTAGTTCGATTTTGATTATAAAAGACACCTATTCCTATTTCTACTCAATGTCAGTTATGTATTTCCTTATAAAAATAACTCGGTGAACCGAGAGACAGTTAGTTGATGTTTTGTTGTTAGTTTCCAAAGATTGTGATACTCTGTTTCTGAAGCGTTTTCTTTTAATGAAAGAAGTATAACTTTGATGCATGATCTGAAGCAACTTTAAGGAGTTAAGGATTTTTGTGCCAATTTGATGGTAGAGGGCCCCTACTATCTGAAAGGCTTTGTGCATATTTTTTAGATAAGTGACCTCTAACTCTGTTTTGTTTTTAACTTAGGCAATTTTCTGAGTTTATCCTCTTGCATCATGTTTTATGTCATTTACTTACATCGAATATTACAGTAAATCTTTTTCTCATGAGCTATTCCAATATATCACTGATATGTGAATGAGATCTAGCTGTAGTACTTTGAGTTAATTGCATTTTAGTTCAGTTCTGTTCATTATATTTCAGTCTTGTAAGTTAATTTCATTTCAGTCCTGTTAATTAGATTCAAAATACCCTCATTATTTTATAAGCTGCTCTTGTTCTCAACTTCTTCTAACACATCACTATTATAAGAACAAGAATTAGTTATATTATTCTGAGTTTTTGACTGTTCTGTAATTATGTAAGAGATTCTCATGATTTTACAAACAAGTATTTTTCCCAAGTTGTTCCAAGAAATCTCTAATCCTTGAATAAGGCTTAATAGTAACATTGTGAGTTACAGATTGAGTTAATTTTAGTGTCATAAGTTATTTTAGCATAGGATTATTTACTATGTTACATATGATCTTTTTCTCAAAATGTTCCAACAGATTTCTAATAATGAACAAGATTTCTCTGTGATTTTTTAAATAGAACCTCATTACACCAAAACTAATCATTTTCTCAATTTGTTTCAATATACCTCTAATGAAATGAATTGGACTAAGTTTAATGTTATGAGTTATTTTTTTTCTTAGCAGCTTTACAATCTGTGGACTAACATTTTCTGTTTTTGGTACCATTCATAGTTTAGAGTAGATTTTATTCTGTTTTAGTGTGATCAATAACTTCTCTTTACTAGTAATTTAGTTCTTTTTCCCTTAGCATAAAAACACTAGAAAAACACTAAGCACAACGAAGTAGGAAGAAGATACCTAGGCACATATGGTGCACTTCACTTCAACAGTTTACTAGCCCTGGTTGACAATTTATGATATCAATTTAGGAACACTAAGTTGACTAGACAGAGGCTATGACGTCCTCTACTCCCCCCGTGCTCCTCACCATAGTGTTTAGGTAGTAGTTGTGTTAATAGAGTTAGACTCTAGGACTCTTGTCCAATCTAAAACTCTATGAATTTTAGAGTTCCACTGGTCTCAACCAGCTCTGGACCACTCTATACAGTAGTCTCCTGCTTCCACAGTTCACAGAACCCCCTCCTATCACTAAGATCCTTCATTTATCTCGAGAGGAGAAGGTAATTGTCATCTTCCAACTGCCCCTCTAACCACTCTGGAATCTTGGAATTTATTTACCAATCAGTTGTAGTAATTTTGGACACATATATATTTATTCAAAAAAATTAAAAGAAAAATATAAACATACATTCATTAAACAATGTTAATCATGTTTGTTGGTCTTATCCATTAACAATAGTACATAATGTCTTGAGAGATAAAAGTAAATTAGATCCAAATTCGAGGGTGTTACAGGGAATTTTGAGTTTCAAAGATAGAAGGAAAATAAAGCATGCCACCGCAACCCTTTGAATATATTGATATGAAATGACCGTAGTCTACCTGTTAGATGTTTTGGAGGGTTTTCCGGCATTTTTTGGGTTAAAAATTTCCAAGAATATGGGTGGGATTTACTGGAATGGAAAATTTGAGTAGTGGAATCTCCACAATCGAAGTGTCATAAGGGGTTTTGAGGGTAAGGAATTCATATATACAATAAAAAACCTAATTCAATAAAGGAAATTGAATATTAAACCCAAATAAAGTTTTGCTAAATTCCAGCCAAAAACTCCAAAACTCTAATAATTAGACAATGCCTATAAACTGATATAAGATACAAATACATGATTTTTTATTTTGATTTGGACAAAGTTCAAGGATAAAACATAACTACAACATGTACACTCACATTCTCATTGTGGCTTAGGAAGACTAAACTAAAGAGTGATGGGGGACATCTTGAAGCACTTCCAACTAAAAAGGGTCAACTGAAGCCAACTACTATCCACTTATAGACATAACAACCACAATTATATATTAGGAACTGAATACAAACAAGGTCTTATACCCATGGCTGGTCTAGGTGTGAAGTTTAGGAAAAGAAATAGAGGGTAGGCTTACTTTTGGAACTTGATCTCCATAACAGATCTCTGCAAACCCTAATTTTCTAAGACAAAGAGTTTTAAAATCCCTTTGATTGACATTTTCATATCCTATATAATGACCCAAAAAGATAAGACCGGTCATTATTCAAAAATATCAGAACCACCCAAATGTCAAAAATACTCCCCACACAAAGTAAATAAATATCAAAATCATAGGGTATGTCAAACAAATCTGAAACCCAATATACTAAACAATCCTAATAAGCAAAAAACAAAATTTCTCACCTAATAAAGAAAAATCAAAATCTCTCTCTTGCCAATATTCAATAGAAAATTTTCTCCCCACAATACATTTATACTTTATCCATAAAACTATAAAACATTATCAGAAAAACATGCCATGTCTAATGCGATCCTTTACCTGGAAAATGAAGGCCGAAATCGTATAAATACAATCACAATACTTCCAATCACTATTTAGTATTTATTAATTTCACTACAACACACAATTCACTAGCCACAAAGAGCTAATATGGTATACAAATAGATACCTCATTATCTATGTAATTGTGCTTTTTTTATAGGCCCATATTTATTTGCCTAATGACTTTTATTGATGGGCTAAAGTAATGGAAGTAGTGGTGGAACCGAATCACTATCACCGGGTGAATAATGTTCCTTCCCTTTGAACTAATTACGACCTTTCAGTCATTAATGAATAATAATGTGCAGAGGGGTAAGGACAAATGTCGAGTGGAGCTAGAATTATTGGATAGATGTGAGAGACTCGTAAAAATGATATACAAAATGGTGAGATGAATGGATTCTAAAGAAATTTATGTCGACCTAATTAACGCATTAATAACAATAACATAATAATTTTCACCAATGCAAACATTAATGGAGATGTGCCTCATTATTTGACCTTGTGGCCATGATGCAACTAGCTCCTAACATCATCAACTTTGAGATAAAAAACCAAAATTAACTATGAAAACTCTACAAAATATATAAAATAAAAATAAAATAGAACCAAAACTAACAAAAGATAAGTGATAACCAATAGTATATGTCAGAGTTACATAGTAATATGCCACAGTTATATAGTACCATTATAATTAAAAATATATAATTAATATTTCTAAATTTTAAAAATAATTCAAATTTAATTATTAATCAAATATAAATAAATCTATTTCAATTAAAATTATTTCAGATAGTTAAAAAAATGAAATGAGAATCAATTTTCTCAAATAATCAAATGACCATTGTTTTATGATACTGTGAATAATCCGGTTTCTGCAAATAACATAACTAACTATAATATAATATATAAAATAACCTAATGTATCATTTGAGACGTTGAATTGGTTAACTACTGTTCATGATATTTATTTCAAATTCGAAGACACAACTCTCACAAACTTCTTCATGAAGAGGACCCTCTCAAGATTCATAATAATGCTAATCATAAATTATTTCCAAAGCACAACTGGTACACGCTTCAGGAAAAGGATACTTTCAACAGAATAATGTTAATTATAAATTATGTTAAAAGTATAATTTAAATATTTATGCTGTAAGGCGTTACTATTTGAAAACAACACCTTTGTTGCCTTGTTGTTTTTGTGTGTATCTTTCAATATTTTGTTAGACGATTAAATTCTCTTTGCCTATTGATTTGAACTCGTTACGTATTAGCTAGGTAGAAAGTTAGTTATTAAAGTTCGTTATGATTTTAATCAATCCTTAGTTACCCTACCAACTCGCATTTTCCATTTGCCGCGCATTTGCTTCTGTTGGTCTTTGTCGTATGAAACAATTTCTTGCTTTTCAATTGATAATGATCTGTAGTTTTTGTACATCCATGAGACCGATATGAGGGTTCACTACCATCTGCTGAGATTGCATAATCAGCATTTGATTTGGAGCAACTAAAATCTGGATCGGATTTTCTTTGAGACCTCGCACGCTTTGGTGGTGTTATAACACCGTGAATTTCGTGGACATGTAGGAATGGGGAAACAGTTTATGGCAGGGCGTGTCAGGGTCAGATGGTTGGGGTCAAAGAGAATAAGGCTTCTTCACCGGAAACAAATATGTTATGATTCCATAAGCCGTATCCACCATGAATATTCTCCGTGTTGGAGCTGCTCAAACTGTGTTTGTTTTGTTTCTAAAACTCCAGATCTATTAAACATCTCACCTCTTCGTCTTCAGTCAACAAATTACTAAATATGTAGCATTGATAATGGACCTGACCTCTTTGTAACAAAGATAAACGTGGTCAGTTATATTAATATTCGTCAGGCCATCCATAGAGTTCCAAAGAAGTTCACACTTTCAATATTCAACAATAAGTGAAATGAGATACTCAAATGCAACCTCTTGGTAGGGGATGGTGAGGCCCAACTGATGCTCGAATCCAAGCTCCTCCTCAGCCTTGCAAATGAGCAAACGGAAGAGAGGGTGGTTAAGATACGAAGTGGGTATGATGAACCGCCTGCGCTTGCTTCCCACATAGACAAGAATGTGACCCTTGGGAATAATATTCCCCTTCTCTAATTCTACATGCCCACAACCCAGCCTTAAATAGCACCATCTCTTGAGAGAGAAAGCCTTTGGAGCATTGGCTATCGCATGTCACTTCCTGGCCATCTGCGTGAGGAGAATATCTTGGATTATCTCGTTCCCCTTGCTACTCCTTCTTATCGTTATTACACACATTGAGAACCTTGATTCAATAGAACAATAAGAAGTGTGAGGATAGATCTGCTTGCGCATAAGAGAAAGATGTGAGCTTCTTGATATAAATAGTGTCAATCAACCAGGCCAAAGGTGTACAGTTCTTCTGGTTCACACTATTTAACAAAAATATAATACGAAGGAAGAGAGATTATAATAATATTATGGAAGTTCAATGGCACACCTCACTGAGTCATCATTCCATTCTATTGAGCTCATAGTGGTTGGTTTTGCAACTAGGTAAATAGTAAACATTTATAAAGCATTCAAAATTTATTTGGAACGTTCTTTATTATAATTAAATATATTTAGAAAAATTTACTACACCTCATTGTTACCTACACACCTTCTCTCGGTTGTTGGCAGCCTGCTTTGCCCAAGTATAATGTTTAGTTTATTCTGGGATTATTATTGTACTTACAATTAAGTAGATAACATAGTGCGAGGTTGCATGACGTTCTTTAATTAATGGAATGGTTAGATGTAACATCCACCTTGATTTCAAAACCATCATTTTCATTTATAAACTTGAGTAGTCTGCAATGACATGCTAAGGTTCCCTCATTTTCATTTATTAATAAGGAAAGTCGGCAACAACCTGCCAAGATTCAAACTTTTCATCACTAGAAAATCAAATGTAACTATACATGAATCATAGCTACACATGACCTTACTAGAAAATCAAATGTAACTATACATGAATCATAGCTACACACGACCTTCCTCTGTGGCTGTGACACCTTCATTTTGAATAGATATTCCAAGTTCAATATAGTACATATTTCTTAGCATTTGTGGAGTGAATTGCAAGTTCCATTTTCATTATAAATTTAAACAATGGTCTAGATAAGGTTCGTGGCTTTGTAGATTTATATGTCACATTAAATCACTGTACACTTAACTCATAATTCCAATGAAATTGTAAGAAAAAGTTGTACAAACTCAGGGGTATAACACTATTCAGAGGCCAAACAAAGTGACTGTAAATAAGTGGGTAGCTATTATAATGTTGAACTTTAATGACTGGCAATAAAATATTCATTTTGGGGAATCTTTTATTTTGATAGCAACTTTGTCTGAGATTATTCAACATTGAGAACTTTTGAGGTAGGTTGCTATTTATTTGAATTTATCTTTTTGGCTCTCTCAGATGCTACATCTAGTAGCCGTTGTCTAATAGTGGATTTTAAGTTGTATTTTATTTTTTCTTTAATGGTGGATTTTAAGTTGTATTTTATTTTTGCTTTAGGCATTGTCTTCACATGTATTATATGATGAAATTTGCTTCTGTCGTTAAATATGGTTAGAGCTAACAGTATAGATCTTAGACTAAAATTAAATTTAGATTTCCAGCACTTAATATTAAGTGTCCAAAATTCTGTGGTGTTCTCTCAAAATTGTTTTATGTATCTTTCATTTGGAGAGCAAATTATTGCAGATTGAACATGCTTTTTTCTATAACTTTACTTTTAATTACAAATAAAAATTGGGACAGGGCACAATCTTTTTTCCTGCCTTTTCTAAAATTGACCAAAATCACTGCAGATATCTTGCTTAGCAACTATTGGATCTCTTTAAGAATCATAAGACATTTCTAACATCTAGTGATAGTGCATTGCTAGTTATGAAATATAAAATACTAGGTAAAATGGGTTTATCATTAAAGTATTTCTTAAATTATTATTGAACTATACAACTAAAATTACAAAACCAGCACCACATAATTACCACTTAAAAATTATAAAACTTTCAAATTACTCTAGTTAACCAAAATAAATATTTGGTAAGTTATAAAATTGTTGACATTAATCTTGGGTTTCCAAAGGAGGGAAGTCCCTATAACCCATCCAAACCCATCCACTCCACTGGATACACACATATTCTTCAACCATATAACAAATGGAATGATATTAGGTTTCGATTGTTACTTTGAAGCCCACGATTTACATAATTTTAAATTGTTACTATGAAGCCCACCATTTACATAATTTAGATCCACCATTCCTTATAACTGTGGTCTCTTTTGTGGTACATTACATTGAGCCAAGCTTCTAAAACAATCTTTCATGAATCAAGCAGTATTTAAAGCTTATCCCTGGAGGGACAGTACACATAAGCGTCACAATTTAACAGTACAACACTATAACTGACGAAGCATGCAAAAGTCACAAGCTATATGCTTGTGTTTCAGCAATATTGCAAAGCTAATGGAGAGTTGTATTACATAGAATCACAGTCAGCAGGAGTAAAGTAGAGGTTGTTACGCCCGAGATCATAGACTATGTGGAAATTCTGTTGCTGAATGTTTCCAAATATCGATATCGAACCTGCTGACCCTGAAGATGCGAACGCAAGACAAAACAACCCACCAGTGTCTTCCTGATTCGATATGAACGAATTCGCTGGTGGTAAAACATACTCCGCCCCACCTGCAAAATGAAAAGTAATACTCGGAATTCGAAGATCAGATGTAGAATTGTAACAAAGATCGAAACCGAGTTGAGATGAATCAACTGCCTGAGCTTCAATGGCGGACCGGACCGCAGCAACAAAGGGCGTGTATACCGGATCCACAAAAAATGTCAGAGTAGTTCCAGAATCAATTATCAGTCCTCCACCTCCATCGGCTCCAATTTTGAAAGTCCCATTCGGAATCTCGACTGGTTCGTCCCCCACATCGATTCCAGTGAGCCCCAAATAGTAGAAAGTTGGGAAAGGATTGTTTCGAATCAGAGGAGTGACATTAAAATCCGAACCAAAAGTACCAGCTCTACCCAAAAACAAAGGGCTGCTCTGTTCCTTATTTTCCATGGATCCCAAACAATAGGAAAAGATGTTGTTAATGGAGGATCCAATCTGGGAAACCAGTGACAGAGGTCCTCGGCCCAGACCCACTATACCAGCTGAATTATCAAAATATCCGCCCTGGTCATGGCCGCAACCAAATGCAATCTGCGGGATATAGGTCGGCGCGCGCAGAGCTGCTGTTGCCAGACTGAACGTTTCGTAACCTAAAACTCCAGAAGTATGGGAGGAGTCTCCGTACTGGTAATAATAAATACAATTTGCGCCGCCATCGCATTTGTGGGTCCCCACGGCCAAGCAAAAGTAGCTGGAGCACGAAATATTTTTGTAACTCGATGACTGCGCGGGATTATACATGGGGTCACTCTGTGGAATACAGTAATCGTCGCAGGGTTGGCACTGGGTCCAAATCAAATCGCTGCCAGTGTCGACTATTGCATCCATGGTTACTGGAACTGGGTACCCAATTCCTATTTGCATTACAAATTCGCCATCTGCGGAGCTAATGGGACTGTAATAACTCTTGGAGCCGAGGCCAGAATTCTGTGAAATATATTGTTGCAGCCTCTGCAACCTCTGGTTGCTTCGTTCAATAGCTCGCTGGAGTCGTTCAGCGTTTGAAGGGATTCGTGAGTCTCGACGAATGAGATCTATTCTGAAATTTTTGTTATTCTCCTGTGCTTCGCTGGCGGAGCAATATACATTAAATTGCAAAGCACATGAAGCGATCGTGGCAATTAATATAATAACGCCCAAAAAGCCAAGTCTCGCCATGCTGCAACACTAGTCCAGAGAATTAGAGACAGGCAGATGGTATTGAAATTTTGCAAAATATCAAGTGGATTTATAGAGACATTCGAGATATTTTGCAGTTACAAATTCCATTGCTCACGACTTCGTCGTGGGAGAGTCCATCCTCTATTTCTGCATTACTAGCATCCATGCCTTCAGCTGTAAATCGTTTGCACACCTATTCTGTGTTGAGAGAATGACTGTCGAGGGTTTTTATCCCATTGAATTTTATCAGAGCGGGATAGGTATCATTTGGCTTCCTAACCCGTGCTAGAGATAAAAGTATTTCTTATGTTAATCGCTGCAGCAGAGTTGAAGATCAAATTATAAGTTGCGTTCAGTGTTGAACAACTGAACCATGCTTCTGGTTCAGTTACGTGGATCTGAGAACTGTTTATTTGCGAACATGGATATATCAATAAATTTCCCTTTGACTACTCAATTTCGGTATACAAATGGCCTGAGTCTAAATCTTGTTTTGGTGTTTTTGTCTAACTCCCAAAAATTTGGAATATGAGAACGGTATAATTTTTAGGGTTTCCAAAAATCTAAATCACAATAGTGTTATCAAATTTTAAATAATAAAAATGTGTTGGAATAAGAGAACGGTATAAGTTTTAGGTTTCCATAAATCTAAATTACGTTATCAAATTTAAATAATAATAATAATTATACTTTATCATATTACTATTCTAAATAGTGATCACTTACCTCGTATATTAAAGTAAAAAATAAAATAAAAATTAATCATTGTTTTGGGTATTGCGAGTATGGTGTATGATGTGTTTATAGACCTGTTTAAATTGGAATATGGCTAATATTAAAATTTAATTTAATTGATGAAAATATTTTATATATAATAATAATAAATTAATATATAATAATAATAAGTTAATAAATAATATTTATTTTTAAAATATAATAATAATAAATTAATAAATAATATTTATTTTAAAAATATAATAATAATAAATTAATTAATAATATTTATTTTAAAAATAGTTGTTTTATTTTAATTAAATTAATTAATAAGGAAATGTTATATAAATACTTGTCATATTAATATGAGTTATGGTTTTTTTTAGAGTAAGCTATTATATTAACACATGATATTATATCTAATATTGTAACAAATCATATTTATAAATTAAGCATTCCCATGATATTGTAACAAAACATATTTATAAAATAAACATTTTTATGACAAAGTGAAGATGGATCTCTATGATTAAGAATCTTCTCATATATATATGTTTAGTTCATATATTAATTCATTTTATAATTAATAATAGTAATAATTTAAAATAAAGCTATAATTTAACTATTTTTAAAAATCTTGACAATGTGAAATGTATTATAAAATAGTGTTTTGATGTCTATTAATATTTACTATCCATTTAATTTATATGACTACACCACTATTAGCATAGCTATATAAACTAGCACTTGCCCCAAAAAGGTGCAAAAAGAGGCAGATAGAGTTTTTAAATTGAAAAAAAGGTTGTAAAATAAATTATTAATTTGTTTAACATCTGGTTGAACTGTGCCGATGTTCTACCACACGGGCACAAGCTACAAGTTCTTGATGTTGTAACACCATATGTGCTTATTGGTGCTCTAACACCATGTGTGTCAAGTTAGGGTATTTATGCACATTTTTCAACACTTAATTGAAATTTTGGTATGACTGAACTCAAGCAGTACAATTAAATAAAATATTTAAAAATAATTGTAAATATTTTTTACTTAAGCCCTTGATACTGAATAGGTCCAGAACTTATGTAAAGATTATCCATCAACCTCTTTTCTGCATTTTGGAGAAGCAACCTGCAAAAAAAATTTATAAGAAATCTTTGGATTACTGAAGCCTCATAGGAAAAAACGTGGGGAAAACTAGGCTACATAGTTCAGTGATGTCCAGCTTCAACATGTGTGAAGATATTTTTTCTTTCCAATAAAAATATTAAACTTAAAAGGGATTTTATGGCTCCAATATCTGAGGCATTTCTTTATGATATATCACAGGCATATAAATGCTACTATGCCAAAATTATGTTCGACCAAATATCTTGAGTGCTCGATTCTGTATAACCATAATATTATTCCTAGGAATGTTATGTTAGATTTCAATTTAGTTTTCATAGCATGGCATGCATTCTAGTTACTAAGAATTGTAACTGTCAACTAATTAAACTAATTACAGCCCTGTCAACTAATTACTAATGGCATATTTTTGCAAATATGAAGGTCTTGCATCTAGATTATGTGCATGTGTGCAATACAAAAGCACGTCATGAATAACTTGTGTTGTATACTGAATTTTGATAGAAAAATTACTTGGAAAACATAAGTTAGTTTGTCTAATTTTGAATCACTTTTATCCATGTTAGCTCTTGCTGTTTTTGAGAATGAATCTTGAGTTTTTGTCAGAAACTGTGATTCTTGACCTGGTATCAAGAATTTCTCGTAATTTATGCATTTGAAGACAGGGAGATGCTCATGAATATATTGTAAATTTGATGGAGTCGATGAACAAATGTTGTCTGCTTTCAGGGATAGCTAGTGAATCTCCAAGTGCATATGAAAAAAGCCTTGTACACAAATAAGGAGAGATGACACAATCAATCCTCTCCATTTCAAATTTTTCATGGAACAACAGTTCAAAATATTTCCAATACAACATATTGGTTGACTGTAATACCCATTCAATGAAGAAGGCTACTTGCAGCTGTTGCCAATCAGAGCCTTGGGAAAAATGTATTAGTCCAAGGGATTACGATTAGTATCTATGAAGTATTTTGGATAAAAATCAAATAAATTCAGGCATGGCTCTGTTTGGTCTAAATATAAAGGGTCACAGTCACATTTCGTGAATGAACGAATTTCTAAAAATACACAACCCATAATTCTATCCTCCCTGGAGTTTTCTTGCTACAGTTGTTCATGGACCTATCTACATATATTATTACTGCATTGTTTTCAAATTGGTGGCTTTATCTATGGATTCATTATATAATTGTTCACTATCTTAGCACAATAACCTTTCTTTGTGTAAACACACTTGTTTTCCTTAGAGCTATTGCACTCACTGGTACATAGGAAACACTGATTGCACTAGAATATCACAGAGAACTGCTTCCAAAGTTCCAAGCGTGTATCTTGGAATTCAATTATTCTCTAGTGAGGGCAGAAAATTATTTATGGAGGAAGTGCAAGACATAATCACATAGAGGATGTCAGTCTGAAAATGGAAGTGACTCTCTTTGGGAATTCTACTCCAAAAGAGTTGACGAAGAAAAGTATGCAACTATTAGATAGATACAACAGAAGGCAACATTTACATTTCTTGGCTTAGTCGATTAATATACATAGTACAGAAGGAGATGGACTTCTATGTACAAGATGACATATGTGAGAACATAGAGTGATGGCTAGATTTTTGCGCATACATATTTGGAGTGTCTCCCATTCAATTGGCACTTGAAAACAAAGCATTGCAAATAGAGAAGAATACAAGATCATGGTGGATTCATCGATTTATGTTTTGTTGAACATAATTGATGGTGTAGTTAAAAATTAAAGGTGTGAAAACATGTTGAGGAGAACTTTTATGCCTTTTTAATGCATACATCTACAGATGCCCAAAATAATTCTCTTAATGGTCTGGTTAGAAGAGATAACCTAGCAAGGAAATGGTTCAGGAAACATTTAGAGATTTAAAATAAGGTTTGAAATGTCTATGGATGTTGAGGATAAAAAAGGACTGAAGCAAGGAATTTCTATATGTAGTTGTAAAAGTTTTGTATATTTTTCTCTACATTTCTTACTCTTTTATGTTAATATCTGAAGGTTGCACTTCGTTTCTGGAGCTCTGATGAAGATATTTGCAAAAAGGACCACTCTTTTCATAATTAAATAAAGAATGATTATGTGATGAAGACCATAAGAGTCATAGTCAAATTATAGCTCAAGTCTAGAAGGTGTCCTACATAACCTTGATTAATTTGGTTCTCATAATAGAATAAAAGAAAAATTCAAAATTTGTGACAAAATTTCTAGATGTGGGGTTGTGCTTTTATGTGCTAAAAGTATTTGGCCTAAGTGTATCGTCATCGTTTCTTATTGTTTCTTATGAAGGTATGGATGTTCAACATGCCAACAAGAAAGGTCGAGCAGCTGGGCCTGATGACGAGCTTGAATCAAGCTCCATGGATAGGGGAATGAATTCACAAGAGCATGGTGGTAGTTTCTAGACCATGGGAAACACTGAGTTATAACAGCAGACTGATTTAAAATTAATACAAAAGGAATCTTTAGAAAGGACTGATGCTTTCCCGTAGAAATTGATATTTTAGTGCAGGAAATTAAAAATGAGAAAACTAACATTATTTGAAAACTGGTAAAGTGGGAAAATATTTAGATGCTAAGCTCATAACTGCAGTAAAAATGGGCTCGTTGATGAGGCCTTGAAACAGTTTGATGAAATTCCTTGAAGAGATGTGATTCCATGGAATGCTATGATTTTGTGACTTGCACAAAATGGGATTGTTGATGAGTCCCTAAAACTCTTTTATGAAATTCCTACGAAAACATATATTTCGTGGAATGCACTAATTTCAGGATTTTTATAGAATGGGCTTGTTCAAGAAATGCATTGACAGACTATGCTGTCATGGACTTTAAATATCACAAGATTGGCACAGAATGGGTTTCTTGATGAGGCCTTGAAGCTTTTTAAGGAAATGCCTAAAAATCCACGGCCTCATGGAATTCAATGATTGCAGGATTTGCAAAGGGCTCGTGAGATGCCTAAGAAACCATGGCCCTGGTCCCAAAAACATTATGTTTCCTTGGTAGACTACCTGATGTGTTTTTTTTAGACCATTCAACTTCAGAATCATCAAGAATAATTATCAAAATTTCCAAGGCTTCACTCTTTGCAGAAAATTGGAAAGGCTGATCATTGAAATCACTATAATCAACAGTGCCAGAAATGCTGGAGGCTTTAACACATGAATCTCCAATATGCATACCCATGAGTTCATCATTGGGAATGACAGGAATCCCCCTGTGATTTATAGAGTTTTCCATTAGCCAATTTGGAAGAACAACATGTTCAGAAACTGACATTATGAAGTTTTACGTATAATAAATTTTTCAGCTATGAAAAAATGATGAGATGGAGAGAACTGACATCTTAAGATGTGGTTAAGGAAATAAACCATAGAGGAAAATAGGCATTTCAAAAATTTAGTTTTCCAAATTATTGAGAAACATAGAGGTATTAACAAAGAATAGAACATAATAGCATGAATAAGAATATCATGTAAATTTATATGTATAAAAATGATTCCTACTGGATAGAATTTTAAAAATTTGAACACCATGAAGCTAGTAAAAAGTAGTGGAATAAGAAAAAATAGAAAACGAGATCGAAGCAATACATGATTTTTTTCAGATTTAACTACTCTCTAGAACCAAAGGAAAATGACTTGTAAAACAAATCATCACTGGAGACGGTATATGAAACTCAAGAAAACCATGATATCATATAATGCTCCTCTTGAGGAGTATTTGGAGATGGGTTTTAAACACGACAATGAAGATAAAAACTGTTAGAGATACATTTAAAATTACATTGAATGGCATAGTAGTTGAACAAATTATGACTTATATACAGAGAGATATACAAAATTATTTAGTAGTTCAATGGAACATGAATGCACTTGAAGGTGAATGAATATACATGTGTACACTAAATTTTTTTAATGTCATGTAAATCTAAATGATAGTGAATATCTAAGCATATATACATGATGAGGGACGATATCGGCAACACTAATGATATCTATTGTGACTCCACAGTGTGAAAGTCATTCTTGCCATTCAGCACACATTTTCTGATGTGCAACTCTTTCATATATGTGGATCATTTTTTTAGTATTCTCTGAATCTTCTGTAACAAGGCAATAGTTGGATGTACAAAGGCAATGTTTGTGGCAGCAGGAACCTCATTTGTATATCCTGCAACGTAAGTTCCTATTGCTAAATTTCTCGGTAGCATTCATAAAGCATGTTTAGGTAGTGTGCATCCATATCTATTGGCCATGAAGAAAGAGAAATAGTAATTTTTAGTAAAAGTGGTTGATGAAAATGTAATAATTTTAGAGTAAAAAAATACTTAGAGTAAGTAGAAACGTTTTTTGAAAAATAACAACAAGAACAATATGAGATCAAATGTAAAATCAAGTAATTGTGACTGGAATTTGGAAAAGCCTTAGGTGATTTTTACCATTGGTAAAGATGGAAGGAAGAGTCTAGTTTTGGTTAGAGTGTAATTTTCTACATATATTTTGATGCGACCAATTATTCTTCTTGCTTTCTGTGTTGTAGATATGGATTCTCTTCCATTCGTGATATGCGTGAGAATGGAAATGTTGGATTTATTTGGAGGTCTGACAAAGACGTTACTCTTGTGATGGCAGTGAATGTTAAACCTTGGCATTCTTTGGGCCCGATGTCGACTGTTGCTTTCTCTAATGTCATTCCTTGTGACTTGTGTATTGTTAAAGCCCATGCCATTTGAAGTGGTATTTGTCGGTGTGAACCTCTTGTGATAGGGGAAATGGGTACATATGTTTGGTGTGAAATGTCCCATGGCGTTCCTCTGTATTGTTTTAAGTCGAATACCATGAAGGATGGAAATTCTGGGGGCTTTGAGTCAGGTGCATAAAATATTGAAATGATTTTTCCAAGTGCACTATTGACAAGTCCTGCATGTACCCACAAATTGCTGCTAAGCATAATTTTTTTTCATTGCATAAGAGACCCTTTGCGTCTAGTTCTTCTTCTTCAGATGCAGTAAAAGTTTGTTGTCGTTGTTTCTTTGCAGCGCAAACCGGTACTGGCATGTTCAATTTTTTTAGCATTGTTTTATTATGCAAGACAACTGATCTGTTTGTTGCATATAGGTGCATGGAGTCTTCAATTTTTTTTTCTCTGCATGCGTAATAGAGGAATCTGTCCACGACATTAGCAAGTTCCAATCTTCAAGTGTAGGTGTTTCATTTCTGAGATTTGTTACAATCCGGAGGAAGGCAACCTAGGAAGGGTCAGCATCTTGTTGGCGAAAAATAGTTGTAAGCGTTACGAATGTATCAAAGCTACGCCAAAGTGGAGTGCCACATGAATTTCCAACATACAATGGAATGTATTTCACAAATGGGTGCTAGCCTAAATCCCCGACAAGGATAATGGAGCGATTGCCATATGTTGTATTTTGATGAAGAGTAAATGCCTCACATAGGCGATCATCAATGCGGGACAACATTTTTGGTCCGATAAAAATCATTTCATCAATGAGGATGTACTCTACATGGCGGAGCTATTCTTGCAAGTGTAGTAGTGACTATCGTTTAAGATGATGCATTTCTTGGATAGTGATGTGAAGGGAAGAGTGGATTGTAAGGGCATTTATGTTGAAAGCTGCAATGCTAGTGGGTGCAAGTAGCAACACTAGGCTTTTACTTGTTGAGATTTTTTCCATAAATGCACATTCTAAACATTTAATCAAAGAATATTTTCTTGTCCCAGCTGTCCCTTGTATGATGATTTTGAGTTAGGGTTTTGGTGAAGGGTTTTTGAAGTGAGATATAACAAGTGTGAAAGTTTTTTCTGGGTAGGAGATAATATGTGTTGTTCGTGAAGGGTTGAAGAAGGACAATGTTGGTTTTGACTATTTGAGCAGTTGAATTCAATGAAATTTATGGCAGTTTCTTGCAAGTGGAGAGGTAGAGAAGTATGAGACCAATTATGATTAACATCAAAGTCACGATGGCGAATGATTTCAAGGCTATCGATTTCAATGTTGTAGCCTGGGTGAAGATGAGAGAGGATTTCCTATTCATTCATTTGCATGGTGTCAAGGGGGAGGCCAGGAGGGGTAGACATAGGGATTAGATTGATCTTCGGATTGTGGTGTTTGTTGGTTTTCAATTTCGTGATGAACATTCCATGCTGTATATGTCCCTTTCTTTTGTTCCTAGTGTGAAAATATTTCCTCATTGGTCGATCCAATGTCGTTGGGGAGGGTATGGAAAGGGAAATACAATATTAAATTTTCCCAACAAAAAGTGGCATAAGTAGGACCATTATGGGAAGGGATTGTGGTGTACCGTGGCAAGACATGGACAATTATTGGAGAGAAAATGTGTTTCCATTGGTTTTGTTTACGATGAGGAGAAAATCACCAAGATTTTTGTAGCCTCTATGAGGGGAAACAATTTTAATGAAGTAGGTATATTCATGTATGGAAGAGTGAAGGGTGGTTTTGATAGGGGATTTTTAGAAGCATGTAAAACACATATGAAAAAAATTCTATTAACATTTAGAGAAACAAATGTGCGACTGCAAAGTGTGAGTGATAATTTCTGTAACATATTGCATATTTCTTGTGCCCCAATGTCTCTATTTTTTATGGTTTCTGTAAGGAGTTTCTGGAAAACAGTAATAGTAGGAGCTTCTAGATCGACGTTGTTTGAGAGGCACGGTAACATTTGGCGGTAGCTTTCTGATTTTTTTATGCTTTGGCTGCATATTTTAAAATGTAGCTTAACACGATATGTCATGATAGAAATGGTTGGCAGTCAACATTTTCTCTCCAGATGGAAAGTAACTCGACATTATGGATGTTCAATATTTCATCGCTACGAGCAGGCCGGTATGTTTTCTAACTTTTTTTGTCTATGAAAAGTGGAGATGTGGGGTTTAAATCCCATGGTACTCCATAGCGACAACTGAGAACATTGATTTTTTTTGCGAAGACAAGAAGATTCATGACACTTTGTATGTCGTTAGACATAGTTGACAAGCTCTTCATAGTCTTCACTTTGGGTTGATGCAAAGATTGATGTTGTGTCAAGAAGACATGGATTTTGTTATGCTTAATGGTGAAGTATAGAATCGCGATGTTGGGATTGTTGCGGGTTCCAAGCAGTGACGAAATGGTCAAAATATTTTTGAGCATTGAGAACTGTTGTTTCATTGTTCCAGTCGATGGCGTCCATATTTGGTGCATCTTGCAACCAAAGAAATCCATGTATGTGTGCAGATACTCTATGTTGCCATTCGTACCTGAATGCAATATTGAAAGTCATTAGTGGTTTAGATGTATTTGAAATGTAATAGTAGGTGAAAAGAGGATTGGTAGTAAAAAATACCTGCACCAATAATCAATTGCATGGAGGAATTTTTATAGGAGTTCTTTGAGAAAAATTGTAAATCTGCAATGCATATATTGGGATGTTAAATGTGGGTTTTTAATTATATTTTGAATTCTTCACTTGTAGTGATTGGTAGAATTCGAGGGAACATTAGTAGGCATAATATTGTGCAATTCATGCCATTTGGTATCAGTTGCACTGAGAGTGAAGAAAAATGTTGGGCTTCCAATTTGTGTGATCATTTCAGTTAGCTCATTACGACGCTTGTTCTAGAAAGAGCGTGTACTTCGTAGGGTTGAGCCAAAGTGCATGACATGGTCGGGTAATCTTGAATTTGAGAACTCGTGAAGATATTGTCACAAATCTGAAACATTTGTTGGCAAATTGTTCTCAATGTATTTCCTAACAAAAACATTGGCAGTTGATTGGCTATGGTGCCGCATTAGGATGTTATATAAGTAGTAACAGAATCTTGGATGTTGGCCAAATCGATTATCATGGTAGTGTAATAGGTGCGAAGCATATTCATACATCTCAAATTTTGTAACTCTTGGTTGTGTGATCATGGCAATGCCTGTAGGTAAGAGTGTGGGGAATGCCATAACAAATATGCCCTCAGTGGTGTATTCGTTCATAGGTGATAGAGATATTGTAGGCCAATCAATTGAATTTGTTGAGTTTGGAAGGGTGGAGTGAAAATAAGCACAAATGTGATCAAGTTCACTACACGAGTTTTGGAGTATTGGAACAAATGAATAAGGTTGGATATCTAATGGAGTTAGCATGGCATCAAGATCATAAGTAGAATCGACTATGGTTTCTTGGGGTATAAAAGAGGATGTGGTTACATTATGAACAAGAGAAGAAATATCTATAGGTTGATCTGGTAGAGCAGAAAGTGCAGATTATTTGAGCTCGAAATCTTTGTAGTAGGGATCATTAGTGAGTTTGTATTCAAGTTCTGCAAGTACACATGATTTTCAAATGAAAAATTCATACGTTGTTTCAAAAATATTGTGCCTTTTCACAATTAGGATGTGCAATTCAGAAACCATTCGAGGTAGGTATTTGGAAATAATAGTGATGTCTTGAGGGAAGTTGATTGTATGGCCGCTATATTTTTATTGACCACCACGGGCATGGGTTACTTGTAGAATGGGATTTACATGTACGATGAGCATTTCCTGAACTTGTGTTAAATTTTGAAGGATATATGGTTGCTCGCCAGGGTCCATGTTGTTCATATGAGTGAAGCAATTTGCAGATTTATATGATGCACAAATAAAGCAAGAAAGGTTACCATGTGAAAGCTTTGTTTTCATACCTGGGTATGATTCTTTGCATAGTGTGCAAACATTCATTATAGAAAGTTTACATACTCTTTGTCAAAAGCGACGATGTTCTTCATTAAGGGGGGAGGGGGGGTATATTTGTTTTGATGAAGGTGGGGTGAACTGGTATGCATATTTGGGAGAGCACTTGAGAAGGGAAGGGGTGTAGTGGAAGTAGTATCTTTCTTCTGGCTTTTATAAAGAAGTCTTCGACGTGCATTTATTGTGTCTTTATTCTGAGCGTAAAGAACTTGGCGCCTCCATGCTTTTTTATCCGCATTTTCGTCGTTGGATGACATATCTAAGAAAGTACAAATAATTGTATGTTAGGCAGGAGATGTGAGCAATTTAGAGTTAAACTAAATTGAGTTATGAATGCATAGGAAATGTATGACATTTTTTAACAATTTCAAATTTGTAGTTGACTATCATAAAACAATAAAAAGAAAAGGAAAATGGATAAACATTTGATTTATAAACATAGACATGTTTGAGTAAGTTTCAATTGACTTTGGTGAACACGTTGAACAAGAGTATTGACAAAAAAACACACTATTGTAGCGTGAAACATTGGTATGTATAATATGTAAATTTTAAAGGGGTAAATATACATATTTGCAATTATTGAAAAAGAGTCTTGTAAAAGAAAGTGTCTAGCACAACAACATGGTTGTATTCTACAATGATATGGAACAACGATCTATACAGAGATTTCATTTCATGTACATGATAGTAGAATTTTGTGCATATAAGAAGGGATATCAAAGGCGGCGAATAACAGATCATTGTGAAATGGTCAATGCATCAATGTCTTTAAGGACATCCTTGCATGCAATTTCATATTGAGTTTCCTCTGAATTTATCAGTATTTTTTTCAAATGAGCCTTGATGGAAAGTGTCAAATGTAAGAGACGACCTGAGATACGACCACAAATTTCTTGAAGATCAGCTGGTTCGATAGAGAGAAGGAACAAGTCTTTCATTGTTATGCCCATTAGCTCATTTCCTGCATCATTGAAAGCTTTGAAATTTTGAAGGTGCCCAGTGTGGTCATGTAGCTCAAATTTAAGTTTGTAACAATAATCACATTCTGGGAACTCAACGTTACACTTTGTACAATTCCAAATATTGTTAGAATGGTGCACGAATTTTTTTCATTCATTGATTTCCATTGAAATATAATGGACATGCAAGAAAATGGAAGTCATCCATCTGTAGAGAAGTTATGGTGGCATGAATTGAAACCCATATTGATTTCTAAAAGGATTCCATGCAAGTAATTTCTTGAATCGCCTTCTGTGGGAAACTCGGTTGGAAGCGAAATTATTGTTTCTACTGAAAGATGGAGACGAAGAGTTGTAGTCTGTTTCATGAAACCAATTATGGAGTTGTTGAGTTTCTTCAATGTTTGGATTCATGACAAGAGTTGTAGTGGAAACTGTCCCTATGGTGATTCCATTAAATTTAGTTACATGACCTCCCTTGATACCAAGGACTGGCGGGTTGTCAGAAGAGCATAATTCAGAAAGGTTCTTTCCTATAGAGTCACATTGATCTCCCCATATTGTTACATCAATGCTAAAGCCTGCTTTTTCCTTTAACGTGAGTGTTTTTCTTAGTGTTTCGATTCCATCTATTCTTCGAATTTTTGAAGCAGGTGAGGTGGAGTTATCAACACCAATCACATCTACAATGGTATTTGGGCGCGTGGACTTTATTTCAACGATTGTTTTGAAATGGAAGCATTGATAAGGGAAGGTTGGATCATCTTCCAAACATGGTTTGATAGTTGATGCAACAAATAAGTAAATCTCCCATTTGTTGTTTAGGTGGTTGTAGTTTGGTTTTGTTTTTTTAATTGTTCCATTCGAAACAATATGTAGTTGCCCAACTTGGATTAGATTATAAAGGGATTCTGCCAATTCAACAAATGCATAAAGGTGAATCTCATATCTATCACGATAAATAAGGTCAAAGATGAAGAATTTTCCGGAGCCACGCGCGGTGCTGTAATTCTTCAAGGTTGTATTTCCTGATGCTATTCCTTGGATTGACCAATAATTTCGATAGGGATTGAGTGCCTTGAATGATACAATTTCGCTGTGGTCGTATTCGTCAGGGTTACAATAGAGGGCATAATCTCTTGTGTTGATGAAGAGCTTGATTGGGATTCACCTGCCTTTGCATGTAATAGTGTTGATGAGTCCTTAACCAAAGATGATTTATGTCACACAACCTCAAGTTCAAAAACTCGAATGGAACTGGTTTGAATGAATGAAAAAAAATAATAATGTAGAATCCTTTGATATGCAGGAAGAATGCAAATACAAAAAAATGGAAGATGTTGAATTCAAAATTTAATCTTACGAAGAGTTTTGAGATACTGTGGAAGATGATTTTTAAAGAAAAATGACTAAGCCGATTTGGATGTCTTCAGATGCAACTTATGTGCTATACGTAGATGGTAACAAAGTCCTATGTCGATGCATCCCATAAAAGAGAGTGATGTGAAAGTGTGAGGTTGCATTTTTTGATGAGGTAACAGAGTCGACGTTGATTATTTGGAGTAGAGGTTGAATCTTAGTGGAACCATTCGGTAGTAGAGGTATGGCATTCTCATTCAAGGTTGGCTCCATGATATTAGAAAAATACAACCTTCTTTTTGTAATGGTATACCTGTAATTCATTTTAATGCATTGGAAGAGATATTAAAGCATAAAATAATATGTAAGTAAATCATGAATTAAAATTCCAAATATAATTTATATTATGATTTTCTCAATATGCATTGTAACTACCCTCTTCTTGTGTTCTACAAGAACACTTCTCTAATCCCTAACTAATAGATCGATTCATAGTGAACACTTATATTTCCAATTGTAGACAGCGCCATAAAACCACTAGAAATTCCCTTTCCTCATCCAATTCCACAAAAACCATTTATTGGGAAAAATTTCCCCTGAAACACCTTTTAAGACTGGTCCTAATGCAAAACCACCAAATATGCCACAAGAAAAGGGCCACATCTCAGGTCTTTCCCTATTAGCATTTTAAAATTTAGGTATCTCTTCAAAGGAATTCAGTTCAGGTCATGGGAAATATGCAAGAAAAAGTAATTGGAGTTGTATTGTGTGAGATAATTTGCATCACATATATAACGATAACAAGTGAAACATGCTCCAAAATTTAGGGCATTGAAAACATTGATGTTGTTAGTATCAGAGGGAGAAAAAAAGTGACATAAAGTAATTCTATGATCTTGCAGTCGGTATAGGTAGGTAAGCCTAGCTATACCATGCAAATTTGACCTAGATCTCTAATATTTATTGTAAAATGCACCTTCAATATTAAAAATAGGAATCATAATGAAGGCATGCCTTCCTAGTCAATTTGGAAATTGGGTTTGTCGCTGGCAGATTTATTTTGGAGACATGTATGTTAGGTCCCTATATTACTAGTATAGTCTCTTATTGTTGTTAGTGTAACACTCTTATTGTTATTATTGTGCCCTTAAATTATTATTGTTAGGTCGGCTAGGATTACATTGTGGCCCCATGGACTCCTATATATATAAAGGAGGTTTTGTAATTTGATCATCCAAGAATTGTTCATTCATGTAATGTATTGGAGGTTTCCCCCTCAAAGTGGCTTATTTCTAAGGCGTTGATATCTCTTTTCTTCCATTTTTGGAGCTAGTTTCACAACATTTGGTATCAGAGCTTTGGATTCTAAGGTTTCGCTGCTCCAAACAGGTCATCGTGGAATTTTCGCTATAAATTTTGTTCTACAAAGGTTCAGAAGCTAAAAATTTTAGAGTGCCAAGCTGAAATCCTGAGGAACATCGTCAAAAAATTTCACAGCTTGGTTCAGAATATTTTCGGAGATATGATCTATTGAAGTTAATTCTTTTTGCATGCTCCTGAATTTCACTTAAAAAGGTCATTGCAGAAGTTTTGCTATAAATTTTTTTCTACGAAGGTTCAGAAACTGCAATTTTGAGAGAGAAAATCTGAAATCCAGAGGGACATCATCGCACAATTTCAGAGCTTTGTTCACAATATTTTTGGAGATATGATCTGTGGAAGTTAGGTCTTTTTCAGGATCCCGAATTTCATCTCAAAGAGGTGATCGTGGGAAAATATTCATAACTCTCTCTCTCTCTGAGCATCGAATTGGAATGATGTAAAAAGTGATTGGAATAACACGGACTGTAGTTTCCTGTATATAAATTTTAGAGCCAAAGGAGAAAACAGTGACATGTGGCAAATCGTACAAATTCGCTCTACTAAACCAATCCATAATTAGGTCATTGTGGGATATTGGACATAACGTTGTCTTGAAGAATCCAAATCAAGTCAGACCTATGGCATGTGAAAGAATCTTCAGAGGAATACTACAGAACCAAATTTCAGATATTGAGGATCTGCAAGTATAGAGATAAGTCAATTTCAATATCGAGCTCCTCAAAAGAAAGTAAAAGGTGTGTATTTTTTTTTCTTCTGAATTGCATAAGTCTTGTTTGAAGAATCAAGTTGAATTGATTCCAAGGGCATATTGTAGAATATATTTCAGTATTGGGTTTTGAAATGCCTCCTAAAAATAATTCAACACCCATTAAGCCTTTAGAAGGCTCTACTATGACTCATGAAGACGAAGAATGGCAACATGACATATCAAATTTACAAGAGAAAGTGCAAAAAATTTTGCTCTCACAAAGAGCAACAAAAAATGACATGGAAATTTTGAAGAAAGGCATGGAAACTAAGATGGATGGTTTGAAGAAAGGCGTGGAATATAAGATGGATGGTTTGAAGAATGGCATGGAAGCTAAGATTGATGGCATGGAATCTAAGATGGATGACATGGAAGCTAAGATCGATGAAAAAATGGAAAACATGAAGAATGATCTAAGAGCAGACATGGAAGGTTTGACAAAGTTGATACGAAAAATGTTTCCTAATGGTGAAAATATAGTAGAGTAAACTCATGATGAGAACAAAATAAATGTTAATCGTGATTTCATAAACTCTAATTTTGGCAGGAAGAACCACCATATTCCAAAAATGGATATGAGGAAGTTTGATGGAAAGGATCCTGTAACATGGATACTATAGATGGAACAATATTTTGATCTCAACAATGTGCAAAAAACACAAAAGGTACGCATTGCAACTTTAAATTTAGAACACAATACATTTGTATGGTATCAATGGCTTTGCTCCCAGAAAAAAATTGTCACTTGGTCAATTTTTACGGAGGAAATGATAGCACATTATGAGGATACAAAGAGAAACACCTTCTTTAGCCAATTGATAAATCTCAAACAAAAGGGTTTAGTGGGGGAACACATTGAGGACTTCCAAAAATTGAATATAAGGGTAACTGATATTCCAGAGGAACACAGGATTGATCTCTTCATAGGCACTTTAAAGGATAACATCCAACATGAAGTTCGCGTTTTGGAACCTGATTCATTGGATAAGGCATTCAGGTTGGCAAGAAAAGTTGAATGTAAAATTATGGCGACAAAGAAGCCTACCACTCAATTCTATAAAGAAGGAAGTGTTGCTACGCCTAGATTTCCACAACCTACAAGGTTGACACCACAACAATTGGAAGAAAAAAGAGCAAAAGGGCTTTGCTATATTTGTGATAGAAAATACACTAAAGGTCATAAGTGTGCTGAGAAGAAATTATTTTACATAGATTGTGAAGAGGAAGAAGAAAATGAACAAGAAGAGGATATACACCGGGAACCAACCCTAGAAGAGGAAGAAATGAATCCGACCATATCGTGTAATGCACTGGCAGGAATTACCACTCCTCAAACTCTCAAGATAGAAGGACATATCAAAAAGAAAAAGGTAATAGTGTTGATTGATTCAGGTAGCACCCATAATTTTATTCATTATAAGGTAGCCAAGGAATTAAATTGTTTCCTATACCCAGCACGAGAATGTCAAGTGATGGTTGCAAATGGAGGAACTATAAATTGCTCTGGAAAATGCCATAATATCAAGCTAACCATGGGGGAATATGTATTGACTAGTTCAATGCTTTCCATTCCTATGGGAGGTGCTGATGTTGTACTAGGAGTACAATGGTTACAATCTTTGGGGACGGTAGATTTTAATTTTCAAGAACTTTTCTTGAAATTTTTTTCAGAAGGAAAGGAAGTCAAATTATGGGGTATTGCAGGGAAGCCAGGAAATATAATAAGCTCTAATGTCATGACAAAGCTTCTAAAGAAAGAACAATGAGGCATAATTGCACAATTATGCTCACTAGAAGTTCCAACATCAAAATCATCTATTTCTGCAAATCTCCAAAAAGTCTTGGACAATCATTCCAAGGTTTTTGAAACTCCCAAAGGACTCCCACCTATTCGTGATCATGATCATGATATTCATTTGATTCCAGGAAATTTTCCTCCAAACATCAGGCCTTATATATATCCTTATGTCCAAAAGAGTGAAATTGAATGTATGATTGCAGAAATGTTAGAGGCTAGTATAATTCAACCTAGTTAAAGTTCTTTCTCTGCTCCTATAGTATTGGTACACAAGAAGGATGGATCATGACGCATGTGTCCAGATTATAGGGAGCTCAATAAGCTCACCATTAAAGATAATTTTTTCCATTCCTGTGATTGATGAATTATTGGATGAATTACATGGAGCAATTTATTTTACTAAGTTGGATCTTCATTTAGGATGTCATCAAATTAGAATGAAGACTGAAGATATCCCAAAAACAACATTTCAAACTCATGAGGTTCATTATGAATTTTTGGTCATGCCTTTTAGCCTTACCAATGCACCTTCTACATTTCAAGGCTTCATGAATTCCATTTTCAAACCCTTAGAAAATTTGTGCTAGTATTTTTTGATGATATACTAATCTACAACAGGTCTTGGAAGGATCATGTTCAACATGTTGACAAGGTGCTCAAGCTATTGCAGGAGAAACAATTATATGCAAAAACATCCAAATGTTTCTTTGGAGTACAAGAGGTGGAATATATGGGTCATATTGTATCTCACGAGGGTGTTGAGGTAGACCCTAACAAAATTAAAACCATTAAAGAATATAAATTCCTCACAACCATAAAGTAGTTGCGAGGATTTCTTGGGTTAACAGGTTATTATCGCAAGTTTTTTAAAAATTATGGGAGAATAGCAGCACCTCTAACAACATTATTGAAGAAAGATGGATTTTCATGGACTCCTAAAGCAACTAAGGCCTTTGAACATCTTAAAGAGTCAATGTGCCTAGCATTGGTCTTAGCTACACCAGACTTCACAAAAACCTTTATTGTGGAATGTGATGCCTCGGGAAATGGAATTGGTGCTGTTTTAATGCAAGAAGGAAGACCCAATTCTTTTGAAAGTCATCCAATCAAAGGAAAGTATTTACAGAAAGCTATTTATGAGAAAGAAATGTTAGCAATACTGCATGCACTAAAGAAATGGCGAAATTACCTAATGGGAAGACACTTCAAGGTAAAAAATGATCATGATAGTCTTAAACACTTTTTGGAACAAATACTATCTTTAGAAGAGCAACAAAAATGGGTCACAAAGCTGTTGGGTTATGACTTTGAAATAATCTAAAAAAAAGGGAAGCTAAATTTTTTTGCAGCTGCACTCTCAAGAAAGAATGAAGAGGTGGAAGCATTGCTTTGTGCCATTTCTATTATCCAACCAGTTTGGATAACCGAAGCAAGGGATGAATGGAAGAAGGAAAAAGAAGTGTGGACACTCATTCAAAATTTGCAGCAAGATCCTAGTACATCTGATACATTTAGTTGGAAAAATGATTCCTTATGGTACAAAGATTGCTTATATATTTGTAAGAATTCCCAACTAAAACAAAATATTCTTTTGGAATTGCACACTTCTCCTTTAGGAGGACAATCAGGATTTTTAAAAACTTACCACGGGGTGAAGAAAGAATTTTTTTTGGGATGGCCTTAAATCTGATATTCAAAATTTTGTGGCGGAATGTTTGATTTTCCAGCAGAATAAAGTTGAGACAATTAAGACCCTGGGTCTTCTACAACTTTTATCCATTCAAAGTCAATTTTGGGAGGAGATTACAATGGATTTTATCACAGGTTTACCTAAGTCCGAAGGAAAGAATGTCATCATGGTGGTAGTTGATAGACTTACCAAGAATGCACACTTTTGTGCATTATCTCATCCATTTAAAGTAAGTAAAATTTCTACTACATTTATGGACACAATTCAAAAGCTACATGGAAACCCAAGGGTTATTGTGAGCGACAGAGATCCCATTTTTACTGGAAATTTTTGGACGGAGTTATTTTCTCGTTTGGGTACTCAATTAGCTCATAGCTCATCTTATCATCCTCAATCTGATGGTGAAAATGAGATAGTAAATAAATTTTTGGAAGGATATCTTCGTTTTTTTGTATCTGATAAACAAACACAATGGGTCAAGTGGTTACCTCTCGCTGAATGGTGGTATAACACTTCCTTCCATACTACAGCAAAAATGACCCCATTTATGGCACTTAATGGATATCATCCATCGTCCATCACATCAGCTTTAAGAGAAAATTAGAAGGTTCAATCAGTGGAAGATCACATCGAGCATCAACAAGAAGTTCTCCAGTTCTTAAAGGATAACCTAAATTTGGCACAAAATCAAATGAAACAACATGCAAATCAACATCACAGCGAGAGAATTTTTGACGTAAGAGACTGGGTATTTTTACGGCTACAACTGTACAAACAAATGTCCCTCAAGCAAGCTAAGAAGGATAACAAATTATCGCCAAAGTACTATGGTCCTTACAAGGTGTTGCAAAATATTGGTACTATGGCATACAAATTGGAGCTTCCCACTTCTTCACGAGTGCATCCAGTTTTCCATGTTTCATGCTTAAAGAATGTTATAGGTGAAAATATTTTAGTTCAAATAATATTGCCAAAAATTGATGAGGAAGGAAAAATCATATTGGAACTTGAAGCGGACATGAAAACAAGAACTTGACAGCTACGAAATCGATCAATTTCAGAGTATCTCATCAAGTGGAAGAACTTACCCACTGAAGATTCTAAATGGGAGGATGAGAGTTTTATACAGAAGCACCCAGAGCTACTCAAGCGTTGAGGACAACACTTTTTTGAAGGAGAGGGGAATGTTAAGTCCCTATATTACTAGTATAGTCCCTTATTGTTGTTAGTGTAACCCCCTTATTGTTATTATTGTGCCCTTAAATTATTATTGTTAGGTCGGCTAGGATTACATTGTGGCCCCATGGACTCCTATATATAGAAAGGAGGTTTTGTAATTTGATCATCCAAGAATTGTTCATTCATGTAATGTATTGGAGGTTTCCCCCTCAAAGTGGCTTATTTCTAAGGCGTTGATATCTCTTTTCTTTCATTTTTGGAGCTCGTTTCAAAACAATGTACATGCACAGTCCAGAATAGTCATCAGGAAACCATCCAATTCTAGTCATTGATATCATCATGGCTGCTGATTAGAATGTTGTCCATATAAAATGCTAATAGTCAATTGTACCTTCTTCAAATAACCTTCTCTCAGGTTAAGGTGCATCACCTTTAGATTATCATCCAGTAGCTAGTCAGCCTTAGATAGTTTAGATACACACATCTAAAATATGAACACAAAACTAAGAATTTTCACATTGCTTCACACATCTATAAATGTGTAGTTCGAGTGGTGAATGTTTGCAATGATAAATTTCAATTAAAGATGACCCGAAGTTAGTGGTTATGTGATGATATGTCCTCATTTCTGAGTATTATATATGGCCAATTTCATATCCTTGAAGTAATTTACATGTCACCTCTTGATTTCTATATTACATAAATGACGAATGAGATTTAAAACCTATTTTTCTGAGCTAATTTTGTCATATAAGCATCACATAAAATCTGTACCGATCTTCCACCACTTTCCACATCATGATCTAGCTTAGTTTGACTCATAGGAAAACCCTCAAGTTAGGAAATCCCTTGCTTAGTCTTAAATTAAGAGGAAAGGCAACCATGGTGAAACTGGGTGGCTTCCCTTACTTGATGTTTGCTCATTGGCTCTCACGCGAGGGTTATGAATCTTCCCCCTAGGTTAGAGTTTGAGAAAACGGGACCAGGACATTGTTCATAATATCATATTTAAGTTTTAGGGAAAGCATACATGCAAGTAGACACTGGTTCCACCAAATCCCTTGTTATATAAATTAATGATTTCTGGACTAATACAAGAGGTTTGGCAATGAAAATATATGTATGGGATATTGATGGTTTTTTCATGGCTGCAATGGGATTATTTTCATTGAAGGTAAATATTTAGAAAAAAAAGACCTAAAATATTTACAAAACTGAAGTTGTTTTAAGGAACACTCCCCACTAACTGGGTAAAGAATGAATCAAGCTAATAAAACCTCATAGCCCAAGTAGAGAAATCCTACCCCTGTTATAAAGAGTTGAAAATAACATTTATGTGATTTTCCCGTATTGTCTCCTAATGGTAAGTTCTAAATAAATATCCACAAAAATAAGATAAAAAACAAAAATTACTACAAACATCTCATGTTCATCACATTATAATGAAATAGAACATCACATATATATATGTAGAGGCATAAGAAACTCACAAATATCATAATAGCATATCATCAGTGCATACATCTCAGTGTCAATCAAAATAGTTATCCACCCAAATGTCAGAGGGCTAGCCTAAAAATAAAACTGTGTTGGTTCAAAAACCACACATATATGACATATCACATGAATACATTAGCCTAAGTGGTAAGACCACTACGCTCCCCATGCTCTTCCCTAAGTAGTTTCTTGGGAATTTTGACACATTACACATCTTTAAGCATGTCCTCAAGTGAGACGATGCAATAACTAATGAAACATTGTGGTTTTAAAGTGTAATGTCATACTTACTATATGCATATCTTAAAGCCTTAACACTAATATGAACATAGAATTAATGGCCTTCTCATGATCCGATTGGTGCATTTTAATTCACATCATATTTGGAATCATCTATTTTGTATGATTTCTTTCAGTGGCTAGCATGACATTACATTTCATTTGCTATCTTATCTTGGTAAGTCTTAAACACCACTTTTTAACTGTGGAATACACACATCTAAACTATGGACAGAGTTCTAAGAATTTTCACATTGCTTCACACATATGTAAATGTGAAGTTCGAGTGATGAATGTTTGCAATGATAACTTTGAATTAAAGATGACCTAAAGTTAGTGGTTATGTAATGACATTTCCTCATTTTTTACTATTATATATGGCCAATTTCATATCCTTAAAGTAATTAAAAAAAAAAAATTCTGAGCATTTTTTGTCATATAAGCATCGCCTCAAATCTGTGCCAACATTTCCATCACTTCCCACGTCATGGTTCTATGGTCAGGTATGACTATTTGTGATCTTAATGAATTCCCTTTAAACTAAGAATTATTTACAACATCTAAAATGTCTTAAGTTATTCTCTCCTAAGATAGAGTAACAGTTTGACATGTGATTAGATTCATGATATTGTTTAAAATTTTATTGTTGTTATTTTAGTGTTCTGATCTAAGCTACTACTCATGATAGTGCCACTGCCCACGTCATGGTTCTGTTGTTAGGTATGAATATTTGTGATCTTGATGAATGCCCTTTAAACTGAGAATTATTTACAACATATCAAATGTCTTAAGTATTCTCTCCTAAGATAGAGTAACAGTTTGACATGTGATTAGATTCATGATATTGTTTAAAATTTTACAGTTTTTATTTTAGTATTCTGATCTAAGCTACTGCTCATGATAGTGCCACTCCTACTTAATTTTTACAATCATAAAATAGAGTATTCCTATTAGGCTGGCATAAGTATGATGAAAATTGGTGAAGAATAATGATATGTGAATTCACCTTTTTAAATCAATGTGTCAATTGTTTTTATCTACATTTATTGAAGTTGAGCACTTTTGAATGGTCCACTGAGCAATATCTCATTTCCAGGCATAATTTTGAATAAGCACTGTTAAAAAATTGGGTGTCCTGGGAGCATCCTTATCCTAGAGTGAATAAAGAAAAAACATCAAACACAACACAAGGGAGAGGAGGTTTAGGAAGGAAGAAAAATTCTGCCATATCCAAAGGGAAAGAAGATATCATAAAAAGAATAACCCTAGGTAACATGAGAAACCGCCCAGGACAAAGACAAGAAAGAATGATTGGATTAGTTCCTTCTCTGCCATTGGATTAGCTCTTTCAAAGGTCATTGTAGGTAGCATCACACTCATAGTGCAAGAAAAGCCCAAAACCCATGTAATTTTCTCTAGAACAGACTTCAGTCTCATCCTCTTTTGACATTAAGGATTTTTCACACACAAAGGGTAGAAAGATGAAGACAATAGTTTGCAAGGAAGAAGAATAGGCCATGATCCCTTTGGTTTGAATAGAAAGACCGAAAAAAATTAGGTAAACAAAGATATTTCTTGAGAGGACTAGGTAGTAAAGAAAAATAGAATGATATTAGCACTTAATAGTAGTATTTTTGCAAGAAACAGAACAATAAGAACGCGATTTTTCCAAAATAAGAACACAGATATGTAGATCTAACCATATTGTTCAAGCATATCCTATGAGATCCCTCTTCTCTTCAGTTGCGAAGGACCATTGAATCATTTGTGAATTTGATGGGACAACTACAGGGCATATCTGTTAGCTGACCAATTTGTTTTTGCCTAATAATTAGAATGAAATGAAAATCTATTGGAAAAACTTGAGAAACTTTGTAGCAGAATTACTCTTCAATAATAATGTTAGTTGGTGCCTTCAATTTTCTCCTTAACTCAAAGGAAAAAGGGAGTGTTTAAATTGGAGATCAGTTGAGGGAAATTTTTTAAGACTTGATATCAAATTGGAAGATGGTAGATATCAAACCAACCAAGGAAAAGTATACATATTTAAATAGAAGGATAAGTAGGAGCTTCGTTGTTGAAAGTTTCAACCAATTTTTAGTGCACAAGCCATTCTTAGCTGAGGGGATTACTCTTAGTTCTAGTATATAATCCCAAACAGGTTTCTAACTAGGAACCTATCTCCCTTTCAAACACAAGTTAAAAAGGATTGGTGCCAATCCTATTCCTCTATGATCTAGCTTGGTTATAGAAAGAAGAGTTTTAGGACATTTTGAAAGATGGGGAACCTAATCCTACAACTCTGCATCTATATATGGAAAAGGATATTTTACATGTTGGGGAAGAAATAAAAAAAAATGCATTGTCCCCGAAATTCAAAATCCAACCATGGAAAAGAAAAGAAGAAGAACTGGTTGAAGTTCAATCCCAAAGAGGGAGAAGAGCACATAGTAGAGGTCCAACTAAAGGAAGAAAAATTTTCGTGAAGGGTTTATGAAAGCACAACAAAGAAAAGAACATCATTGAAGGCTAATTCAAGCAGTCTATGATTGGAGGGATTCAAAAATACAAATTTCTTTCATAGATAGGAAAATGCAACAAGAAACAAGTATTAGATCTCATAAATATAGTTTATGAGTGGAGAGGTTATCAGAGTCTTTCAATAGATAAAGGAGGCAACATTCCATTGCTACAAGGGATAGTTTTCAAACCTAGGTTCAACCAACGATCAATCTACAGAGGAGATATTCTCAGTGACTTTAAGATTAAATACGATTAAAAAAACGTTCTATTTTGAATTCAAGTGAAGGAAAAGACTTGATCAATCAAGGATGTTTAAGGTCCCCTGCATGTAGAATGCACAATTTCAATCATTAAGGATTTAGTGCAGAAACACTCTGATTTTTTCTTCACATAATTCCTCTCTGAAGTTTTAGGGTCCAACATAAATTTCATTGGATGTGGAAGCTTTAATATTGTTAAAGCATTTGTTTTAACTAGTACGTTGACAATTACATATGCTTTGATTCGTAATTATGCAAGCCTGCTTAATTTATAGAAAAATGTAGCCTTCAGGGAGTCGAGGTTTTCATTCATCTAAAGATATTTTTATATTTTTTGGAGCACGTAAATAATTTTTGAATATATATGATGTCTTTGCAGTGCAGTGGCTTCTAATTGTCAAATTGAAGATAGATGGAAAAAACATGCAAACAAAATGACAAAAATACAGTGCATAAAGAGATATGTCAGTGTACCTGTTACACTAAAAATTATCACCATGAAGTTTTACTGTTTGTATGGGCTCATCATTACTCATACAATACTCCCTTAGAAGTATACAACATCAAGTTCCTAAAACCAAGCCTCGAAATTGAGAGAAAAGCTTATAAAAGTCATAAAAATACTTGTGCCGCACTTTCTCCTAGTATTACCTGTGGTGCCGCATATTTTTGTTCTAGAACATGCGAAACCAATTGCACTTTTTCTTCATTAAAGGTGCAGATTCCTGTAAAAGGTAAAGTGAAGTGGAAGTAAAATTTGGAAGCCCAACTGGTTGAATCTGGAAGCTTCTAGAAGCAATTATCCAGTGGAAAGTTCGCTCCTTTCATGTACATTCATCCCTCCATTAAAGGAGCCTACCCCTTGGTATGTGGAACTTAATCCCTTTGAAAGAGGATTATATCCCCTCTTATTTGGAGCTACAACCTCTTCTCTTTTGCTATAAATTGAGATCATAGTTCAACCTCAAAGGGGAGTTAGGCTTTGAGATTTTTTGAGGAGAATTGCTGGAGAAAATCAGACTCTCTTAACTGATTATCATATGGGAATGATTACACACTCATGTATATGTTAGTCTATAGAGTGCAAAGGCTTGTCAAAGTAGAGGAAATGCTTGTTCTGGACCTCGGAAGGACCTGTACGACATCAAGGCGAACACGGTTGTAAGGCTCCTTTTTTAATTAAAGATAATACAAATGGATCATGTTTTCTCAATGAGTTGTTTATTTAAATGGCTTATTTATTTAATTACTTGATCATCAAGATAGATTTATGGTTTATGAATTAGTCTATATTATGCAGGTGCTTCCGATTCTTTCATGTTTTTTATTGCAAATCCTGAAAGGAGACGTATTCAAAGTGACAGGAAGGAAGACTATGATCAGCGCTGGACTACAGGTACGATCAGCGCTGGGCTACAGGTAAGCCCTAAATCCTTCATTATAGATAATTCTAGATCAAATATAATCTAGAGAAAGTAGTTTACATTTTTCTGTTTGTTGCTAGTTATCTGTAGGATACTAGGGAGATCTGTCTTGTCTGCAAGAACGATTTATCCATCCAACAAAATGGCGACTCCGTTGGGGATCTTTCTTGAAATTAGTTTTCTTTTTATCTTTGAGTTTGACTTTTGAAAGAGTTTTTCTGATTTTGATTAGTCTATACTGTCTTGGGTAATTTATTCCTGTAGAATCCCTGAAAAGTTCTTTAAAATTTTTTATTTTTCTTTAAGTTTTATGGTCTCTGCACTTTGTCTATAGGAACAGTGCGGTCATCTCCGCTGTTTTCCTATATACATGGTGCGGCACCGCACCTGTTTACACTGAAACCTGCAGACCCTGAGAAAATTTTTGAAAAATTTAAGATTCTCTTTTCTGGAACCAGCTTACATGATTATCTGTATTTTCCCAGACTTGTCTTGACTGTCAAAAGCCTTGTGTGAATTTATTTTCAACACTCTTACAATCTCATCAGTCTCTGTTAAGTTAATTGGGTGTTTTGAATATTCTTT
This sequence comes from Pinus albicaulis, assembly GCA_034641835.2. Classification (NCBI taxonomy): domain Eukaryota; kingdom Viridiplantae; phylum Streptophyta; class Pinopsida; order Pinales; family Pinaceae; genus Pinus; species Pinus albicaulis. Next base: position 99,487,811 of record MU968411.1, on the reverse strand, counting down.
TTGAGAAATTCTTAATTTGATTTCCTTTGGTTATCCTGAGTGTTAATCTCCTTTGAGTGTTTTTATTTTTTGATATTTGGAACTCTCACCAAATTTTCTTTACTTACACTTGATTGATTCTTAGATTACATCATAATCATATTGTGTTTGAGAATTATCTTGCATAGATCACATTTTCATAATTAGAATTCTCATTTTCAGAATATAAATGAAAAATGTGCATAGATTACATTTGCATAGTTTTCAAAGTGAATTGTGCATAGATTACAACTGCATAGTTTACGTTCTGGAAAAATCAATCGTAGATTTAGATCAGTTTCTTTGATTTGAATTTACATGTTTTTATGCTTGTTTTAAGAACATAAAAATAAAAATTTGGAATTGATTAGCATTAGTTTTTCTTGATAAAATTAGTGCATTAGAGAATTTTTTATATTTTCTCTTATTGATCAATTTTTTTCATTTTTGGAAGCGAATGGAAACTCTCTCCTTACTTTAGTTAGGATTCATCGAATTTAAAATATTACATTATCATATTCGATTGCATTCAGTTTTGGGTCGAGTCATAACACCATTGGGTTCATATCCATTTACCCTTTGAGTAATAATAGCCCAAATAACATAACGCTTAATAAAATTCATCTAGTAATTTTTACATTTTTAGGGCTCTTTCCACCAATATAGCTCAGGATTAGTGCTTTGGAATAGTTCATAGTTAACTTTCCAAAGAAACAAAACAAACAAGTAGTCAATCTTGTGGTAGGAAAAACTCCAATTGTTGCATGTATGCTCTGGGAAGCTCCTCCTAAAGGAGTCAAGCACGAGATCATATCCGAACCAGTGAGGTAATCAATCCTTCCTCATTGGGAACGATAACAGATATACACGTATTAACAACGGTAAACCTCAGATTGACCATTTTCGAGAAGCCTGAGGTCACTTGTCGGTATACCTTGGATTATGTCAAGGAGCCTTCAGGGCGATTGAGCTTTGTTACTCTGCCCTTGCGTGTGTATTGGATCATAGACTGTTCCCCTAGGTATATGTGTTCCTGTTGGTGACCTTAGTGGCCATAAACTTTAGGATTCTTTCCTAAGGTGACGGTGGAGGGAAGCTCCCACTTTACCTGGAGCAGACGTCGACTAGACTCACTTGGACTCTCCGGAGGGTTCTCTTCACTCAAGATGGTTTAAGTGGAGAAACTTGCACCGGTCTATTTCATTAAGCAGGTTGTCGGGGTAACTGTTCCAACCGCCATTTTTGCATTAAAATTCTACGATGTTGGATTTCATCACCAACTAGAATTTTTAGTGCGGGAATCTACAGTTTGTGTATGGTTTGACTCCTAGATTTGTTAGCGCGTGTTAATTTGTTTGTTTTTACTTTTTAGAGACCATAGGTGTGAATTGTGAATTTTAATTGTTAGGTATGAATTGTGGATTGTTAATTTTAGTTTTAAATTGTTAATAAAATTCACTGAAGTTTAATCTAATGGAAACTGTTCCATAATTTACGAACCAAGGAACCTCTCTTAACGAGAATCCTAGTAATTTTCCTTGCTTTGGAAATGTTGGTCCTCCTTATATGGCTACATTGTCATTACCTGGATTTACAATAGATTTACCGGTATGGTTATTTTCAACTTCGTTGGTCCCCAATACTCCAATTTTTCCACCTCAACCGAATGCTTCACCTCAATAGAGTTAACCATCTCAACATCAAAAACCTCATGTTGACCCCTTACCTTCTTCGCCCAATATTTCTTCCTCCCTTTCTTCCTCTTCGCTTGGTAAAAGCCTTGATGCTAGTAACCAGGTGGCTAAGAAGAAGAAGAAAGGGAAGAAGAAGAAGAAGCAAAATAAGAAAGAAGTCAACAAACCAACCATGGTTGTAAGTGTTATTAGTGTTGAGGAAACCTCCAGCATGCATCGTAAACCCAAATACCCTTGCAAACTTTGTAAGGGTGACCACTTCCTTATTAATTTTCATAGTATTCCAAAGGTCTTGGAAGTATGTTCAGAACAATCTCATCAACTTTCCTTTGATCCATCAACGAGTGATAGTCAGGCTCTTAAGAAAAAGGGTAAAGTTAGGTTTCCTTGTAAGTTATGCAAAGGGAGTCATCAAACTCACATTTTCCCTCACATGGATGAAGCCTCAAAATTGTTGGAAAACCTTACTGTTCCACAACAAAAACTTCCAATTGGCTACCGTAAAATTTCTCCCAACCTACCGTCAAATGACAGAGTGATTGATCTAATTCCAAGTACAGTCAATCCCACTATTTCATTAAAGAGTGAAATTGATATCACTCAGGTTGATGATCCATTAGTTGATCAAGTGGTCGACTCAATTTCACATTCGGTCGATCCCATTCTCCCTGTAGAGAGTGAAACTCATACCGCTCAAGTTCTTCTTGTTACATGAGATTCTTCTACGCCAGGGGGCATTTCACCTGTTTCTACAGAACCCCCTCCAAGTATAGAGGTCTTTTCCTTTGATTGAAATAGACTGATAGAACCTCGTCTTCCTTCTTCCATCCCTTTCCAAATCATTATGAAGGTTTGTGGTAATAATGTGTGTCGCACAAATATAGATGAAGGTGCTTCTGTTAGTATTTTATCCTCAACTACTTAGCAAGCTTTGGGTTCCCCTCAGCTTGTGCATGTCACGCAGAAACTGTCAGCTTTTAACAGAACCATTAGTGAACCTTTAGGGATCCTTCCTAAGTTTTCTATTACTTTGTAAGGTAAAACTGTCTGTATTTATCTTATGGTAGTTCAAGGCCCCTCAGATTTCAATTTACTCCTTGGGCGAGACTATGTATATGTAATGAAAGCTGTCGTATCGACACTCTTTCGCGTGATGTCTTTCCCTCAGAATGGAAACATTGTGACTGTTGACCAACTTTCATTCACTAGTCTTGATTCGACTACCAACAATCTAACACCCCTAAATGTTCCTTATACTAAAGTGGTATCTACCCCGCCATGGGTTAATTATGTGGTAACCAATCCCATGTTTTCAGTTACCGATGCAAGCGAGCCTCTCACTATTTTCTTGACTTCCTTTTACTTAGATCTGATAATTGACATGGAAAACTCTATGGGATTATTTGAACGTGATGTTCCTACCCCTTTTGAGTCCCTTGACATGTGGTCCTTCCAGAGAATTGTTCTTCCATCTGATAAAGACCTTTTGGAAGCTATGATCAAGGAGTGTCCCTTGACATGTATTTCTTCCAGTTGGAAGCCATGACAAGGTCACCTAAGAGGAAAGTTCCTTTTACTATGTCAACCTTGTTAAAAAATGAATCAGTGGGTCAAGAGGAAAGTTCCTTTTACTGTGTCAATCTCGTTAAAAAATGAATCAGTGGGAAAGAGGAAAGTTCATTTTACTGTGTCAACCTCGTTAAGAAATGAATCAGTGGGTCAAGAGGAAAGTTCCTTTTACTGTGTCAACCTCGTTAAAAAATGAATCAGTAGGTAATGAGGAGAGTTCCTTTTATTGTGTCAACCTCGTTAAAAAATTAAACATGTAGTTGAGGATAGTTCCTTTTACTGTGTCAACCTCATTAAAAAATGAAACATGTAGTTGAGGATAGTTCTTTTACTGTGTCAACCTTGTTAAAAAATGAAACAGACCCATGAGGACAGTTCTTTTCCTGTGTCAACCTCATTAAAAAATGAATCAGTAGGTTATGTAGGTAGATTTTAGAGAGTAGAATGTTAGATTCCATGAGGACGGTTCTTCTCCTGTGTCAACCTCATTAAAAAATGAAACAGATACTAAGAGGAAAGTTCCTTTTACTGTGTCAACCTCATTAAAAAATGAATCAGTGGTTAAAGAGGAAAGTTCTTTTTACTGTGTCAACCTCGTTAAAAAATGAAACATGTCTTAGATATGAGGACAGTTCTTTTCCTATGTCAACCTCATTAAAAAATTAATTAGTAGGTTATGTAGGTTTATTGTAGAGAGTAGATATGAGGATAGTTCCTTTTACTGTGTCACCCTCATTAAAAAATGAAATATGTCTATAAGGATAGTTCCTTTTATTGTGTCAACCTCGTTAAAAAATGAAACATGCCCTTTTGAGGAATGTTCCTGTTACTGTGTCAACCTCGTTAAAAAATGAAACCAGTCCCTGATGAGCATAGTTCTTTTCCTGTGTCAAGCTCATTAAAAAATGAAACAAATCCTCTCCTAGTCAAAGTCGAGTCTTTCATCCGATCTCGTAAATGCACCTTCATTCCATCCAGCTATTAGTAACTGGTAGTTTGCTTAGTTGAATGTAATGAATCTTGGGGGGCATGTGCTCTAGCAAGTTACGCTTGGGGGGCATTCAAACCTATCTGAAGCATTGTTTTTCTCTGTTTCAAGCTTTTGTAAAAATGAAACCTATCTTGAGTCAATTTCGGTTATTATTTTCAAGACTCGTTAAACTCATGAAAATCTCGAGATTATTTTGCTATCTTTCATTCTTGTAAAACACAAGAAAATGCCGATTACTTTCCATCTTTTCCTGCTCGTAAATTAAATTGAAAGTTGGCCATATGAGTACAATTTTTATCACTTTTTCAAACTCAGTAAAAATTATGAAAAAGCGAATGAGTACATTTTTATCACTTTTTCGAACTCGTTAAAACTTACAGAAAAAGTGAAACTACTGAGTATACTTTTAACACTTTTTCGGGCTCTTGAAAATTATGAAAAATCAAAACCCTGGAGTTCTCTTTTAAGCCCTTTTCAGACTCTCTAAAGATTAAAATATTTCGAAGTACTTGACTATTCGAACTCGTTAAAGGAGATGAACAGTTGTCCTTTCAGTATAAGTTTACCCCTTTTCCGGACTGAAATGGAATATTTACGAAAAAGGTATACATTGACTAATCATGGTCAATAGAGTTCTCTCATGCATTATTTTATCCTTTTTCAGGCTCGAGAGACTAAATTTACGAAAAAATACACCCACAGAGTTTCCTTAAGTTTTGCTTCTAACTCCCTAAAATTGAAAAACACCGAGTTTATCCTATACTAGACTCGTTAAAATTTAACAGTAAAGGACCTGTTGATTACAAACAGGAACGAACCACTCCTTCTTAGGGTTTGATTTTATACTAAGTTGGACTCATCCAAAGGATAAGCTTACATAACAAGCAAATGTTATCCTCCTCAAGATTGTCAAAAATAAAGAGGTACTTGCCATAAATGGTGGGGGGAAAAGAGATAAAATGAATCCATTTGTCACACTTTGTTTAAAAAGCAGTTTACCACTCATGAACACGACACTTTTTGTCACACTTCTACTTGGGTTGGGAAAATATTTTTCCTATCAGTTAATCAAACCATATTGAAAGTCTTCAGCCAGTTTATGGGTATTAGCTTTAGGTCAATTGTTACCAAACCATATACAGTGTCGTTATGTGTTCAAGAGGACAGTTCAAATAAACCATTCATTGCAAACATGTGTCTCCATTTGCGTTGACCATCCCTGAGTCAGTCCTTGCAAAAAAATTCTACAAAACTTGATCTAATGGTTTCGTTCCGTGGGCTTTGCTTACGACGGATCAATTTCTATCAACGACAGCTCATCATCTAGGAAGTTGATCTAGAATCCTCAGTACCTTGGAATATACATGCCTTAATGGCAGGTTTCTCACCTTCGACGACAAGTTACATCATTGACCTTTGATCGAACGATTCCGTGAAATGTTCAACTTCGGATCATTTATTCATATTCCATGGATTGTACTGAGTAATTTGAGAGCCATTTTCATTATTGGTGGTTTCTCTCACACTTGTTAACAGTTCACATCATTGACTAGTAATCAAGTGGTTTCTACCATGTTCGACTTCGACACAATCAATCACATGGATAGAATCGTACTAGTTCGGGTAGCGGAAATCAAGACCCTGGATCTAGTTTCCACCATCCAGACTGCGAGGAGTTTTATTATTCATTATGCAGTAAAATATTCATAACATATGGCTGTGTCCATATTGTGTCTACATTATTGATGTGATAGTAAGATCATTTCTACATCAGAAAAAGTTTTAGTTAGTATTTGATCTAAGTATGGGAATGCCTACCTCAGCGATGATATATATATATATATATATATATATATATATCCTCAAAATGATAAAGCACATCAATCTTCGAATGGCCTCAGACTTCGCACTTTAGGGGGCAATATGTTACACTAAACATTGTCACCATGACGTTTTACTATTTGTATAGGTTCATCATTACTCATACAATACTCCCTTAGAAGTCTACAACATCAAGTTTCTGAAACCAAGCCTCGAATTGAGAGAAAAGCTTATAAAAGTCATAAAAATACTTGTACCGCAATTTCTCCTAGTATTACCTACGGTGCCGCATCTGTTTGTTCTAGAACATGCGAAACCGACTGCACTTTTTCTTCATTAAAGGTGCGGATTCCTGTAAAAGGTAAAGTGAAGGCGGAAGTAAAATTTGGAAGCCCAACTGGTTGAATCTGGAAGCTTCTGGAAGCAATTATCTGGTGGAAAGTTCGCTCCTTTCATGTACATTCATCCCTCCATTAAAGGAGCCTACCCCTTGGTATGTGTAACTTAATACCTTTGAAAGAGGATTCTATCCCCTATTATGTGGAGCTGAAACCTCTTCTCTTTTGCTATAAATTGAGACCATAGTTCAGCCTCAAAGGGGAGTTAGTCTTTGAGATTTTTTGAGGATAATTGCAGGAGAAACACCGACTCTCTTAACTGATTATCATATGGGAATGATGACACACTCATGTATATGTTAGTCGAGAGAGTGCAAAGGATTGTCAAAGTAGAGGAAACTCTTGTTCTGAACCCCGGAAGGACCTGTACGACATCAAGGTGAACATGGTTGTAAGGCTCCTTTTTTCATTAAAGATAATACAAATAGATCTTGTTTTCTCAATGAGTTGTTTATTTAAATGGCTTATTTCTTGAATTTCTTGATCATCAAGATAGATTTATGGTTTATGAATTAGTCTATATTATGTAGGTGCTTCTAATTCTTTCATGTTTTTGATTGCAGATCCCGAAAGGAGACGTATTCAAAGTGACAGGAAAGAAGACTACGATCAACGCTGGACTATATGTAAGTCTTAAGTCCTTCATTATAGATAATTCTAGATCAAATATAATCTAGAGAAAGTAGTTTACATTTGTTTGTTTGTTGCTAGTTATCCGTAGGATACTAGGGAGATCTGTCTTGTTCGCAAGAATGATTTATCCATTCAACAATACCAAAGAGCCACCTAGGGGGAACTAATAAAGTGAAAATTCCAGCATCTGCTCAATGCAACTCTCTCCAAAAAGAAATGGTTACTGAAAGGTTATTTGAGTTTCTTTGGAAAATGGAGTGGACGACAAGGATACATCCATTTTTGATAAGGCACGAGAAATTACTGCAATACCTTTTGAAAAGGTTCCCACATAAATGGTACATGCCAGAAGACTAATAAGGTCTCAATTAGTGAAGTTGATAGATTCCTATAGCTGTTTTCCAATTTAGCTAAAAAGATTTATTTAGAGCAGCCTGACTCATTTTCACTTTCTGCATCCATGAAAGGCTCCATTTAATCTACTGGGGTTTCTCTCACTGATAGGTTTTCCTTTAGGTGTAAAATTTCTCGAACAATTGTAGAGAGTTAATTTAAAAAATTCAATGGAAATTCTAAATCTCATCTATCCAATGAAGATAATCTTCACATCAAGAATTATTTTGATTGGGAAGATAATGCTGAAGATGAAGACATAATTAGAGGTGTCACGGAAGTTTCTCTAACAACTTTTGAATTTGTAGATCCTCGTAGTTGTTCTACTGAAGAAGAATCATCCTTATTGAAATTGTTTGAGGTTTCTCCTCCAGGAAGTCACAACCTTACCTCAGAGTATCATAGGAGCGTTAGTGAGAGCATATGTGGAACCTTAGACCCCATTTCTCAAATAGGGAGAACTATTGATGCACTTAGTTATTCACTTTCCTGCTACTCCCGTCCTTCACCCACGATGGGGGATGGAAGCAGGGAAAGCTTAAAGGAGGTAGGGAAAGCTACCAGGGGGTGGAGAAATCCCCTTTCCTTATCCAATTAAAAAAAAACCATTTATTGGGAAAAATTTCCCCTGCAACACCTTTTAAGACTGGTCCTAATGCAAAACCACCAAATTTTCAATAAGAAAAGAGCCATATCTCAGGTCTTCCTTTATCAGCATTTTAAATTCAGTATTTCTTCAAAGAAATTCAGTTTAGGTCATGGGAAATATGCAAGAAAAATTAATTGGAGTTGTTTTGTGTAAGATCATTTGCATCACATATAACGATAACAAGTGAAATAACAGCACAAAATACCTGTTGGGTAAATTTCTTACGCAAGTTGCTCTTGAGTTTAGTAGGTACGAGAAGCCCCTGGTCTCAAGCTGTTGTGCAGAAAATTTCAATTGGGTAGTGTCAGAAAAAGAACATAAGCACATAGAGTAAATAAAAGCCACAAAATTTTTCGTAGGCCATAATTTTTGGAAACTATTGGTCATGTAGGGGAATTGAATAATGGGAAGCTGGAGAACTGAATAATGGTAGCCGCATTTCCTCAGAGTGGAAGAGTGGAAATGTTTCTGTTATGCAGCCCTCTCTGAGAGCGAAGGTCGCTGCTACCATCGGGTGATGTGCCAAATTTTTAAGCCGATTATCCATTATGCACAGGTGTCGATAGGAGACAAGAAATGTCAACTAAAAAAAAAATTCCCTCATTCAAAAGAAAAGGCCTATCGGCCTAATTAAATAGCTAGTAAGCACTAAAATACATCAATCTATAATAAACATCAAAACACTTACTACGTGATACATCTCAAATTACTAAAATTTAATATAATAATAATAACTCACTAAATTACAACTTTATTTTAAAGTATTATACTAAATAATAATAAATAAATATATCAGTTAAGCATATATACATTTAAAAAAACATGGAAGAAAACTATTAACCATAATGATTTACTCAGCTTTACCACATAGATTATTAATGTAAATATGCTTTGTTACAATACCATGGACTTATACCACTACTTATCAATACCACATGTCCAAAAAATCAGAACTCAATTCATATGACAATTGTTTATATGACATGTTTTTTAATTAATCAATTTATTTAAAAGGGCAAAAAAGACATAACTACTTTCTAAATAAATCTCAACCTTTCATTTGTGTGTACTATTATAAATATTCTAAAATATTTCATGGATATTAAATCTCTAATATCTTTTTAATATTTTTTTATAATTAAATTAAAACTATAAAATCCTATTAGAAAATAGACATGTTTACGTAATTAATATTACAAACATCATTTTAAATAAACTAAAATCACATTTAAAATTTAATACTCTTAAAAATTAAAAAATAAATTTTAAATATATAAAATGATAATTTATTTTTATTGATATTATTAATATTATTTTTATATTTACCTTAAATTTTATTACAATTTTTTAAAAGTTTATTTCCAAAATATAAAAATAAATGGTAGAAAATTAAAATTTTAAAACGTATTTTTCCAAATTATAAAAATAAAATTGTAAAAAAGAAAATTTAAAATTTTATTTCCAAAATATAAAAATATATCGTAGAAAATTAAAATTTTAAAACATTTTTTTCCAAATTATAAAAATAAAATTGGAAATTTTATTTTTAATATATATAATTGAATATAAATGAGATATAAGTAAAATATATAATTATTAAATTAATTTGTAATATATTTTATTATTTTGTGTATTTGATTTTGTGATCTTTTATGAAATAGATATCTTAATCATGAGATCTATTTAAGGTATTTCTTTTTTTATATTATATAAGGAAGAAGATGTTATTTTAAAAAAATATAATTATATTAATTTAAAAAATAATAATAACAAAAAAATATATAATATTTAACATAAATATAATATTTTAATATCAACTTCCCTTAAATTAAATGAAGTGAAGAATGATGTGGTAATGGAGGGGAGAGGAGGGGAATGTGGCTTCCATCTCTTACAACATTTAAGAGGAGGGATGGCATGGCCAACTTTTCCCATACACACACATGTGAATCATAAGAGTCATAAGAGTCATAAGTCAAGTTAAAGGTTTAAGTCTTTGAATGTAATGGGTGCATAATTGATGGAGCCCGGCACCCAAAGTCTGGTTATTGTAAATAGATATTGAAGGGATATTGTGGCTATTTACAGCAAAGGGAGCAAAGCACAAAGGAGTGCTTAAAAAGAAGGTTCAAATGAAATGAACCATTGGCCAAGTCTAGAGGAGATAACTTGGTAACGTGATTCAATTGTAGGTTGAAGTGAATAACGTGAAGTTCACAAAAGGAGAAGAAAAGAGAAGATGTGGATTCCAGAGAAAGACCACGATGGTGCCATAGTAGTTAACATTGGTGATGCCGAGAAATAAATTGTTGGACTAAAGTCACAATTGGATGTGTTGATGGAGTTGTTACAAATTAAAAGACACTGATGCGTAATAAGGAGAACAATTAAATGGTCAATCAAACAATTGATGGAAATAAAACATAAGTGGAAACTGAAAATTTTGGAAGCAAAGAAACTCCAGATAAATATATGCATTTGTGAACCAGAGCAAGGACCATTTCTTGGTGACGACGATGATGATGTGGACATGGGTTCGATTCCCACAGAAGGGGCTACCAATAGTTTAGAAGACAAACATGAAGAATTGAAAATAGAATCATATGTGGAGCCCTATGTTTTTAATGTGACATTTCCAAGTCAGGAATCCTACCACAGCCAACTGAAAATACTTCACCTACTTGTTATTTAATGAACAAGTTAATTACAGTGTTCTACTGAAAATACTGAAGAAAATTACTACTGAAACCTTCACTTAATTAATTAAATATGTCGAAACAAGAAACTCATCAATAAAGAAAAACACCACACATGACACCGTTATTTTTGGACAAACGTCCCTGGAAAAACCCAATGTGGGAAAATCGGTGTAATAGATTTGAGGGTTTTATTATCAAGCAACATTTATTTCTGAATACAATCTTTGGATGCCTTGTTGGTAATCCAGTATAGAGAATATTACTTGGCAGAGAAAAATAGTGAGATTATCTCACTTGGAAAGTCTCGGATGATACAGTGACTGAAACGACGAACCCCCAACACCCTTTGTGTTGCCTTTGTGCATTAATTGCATGGGATTGCATGTGGAACTCTAGAGGACTGCATCACCTCCTATGATGGATCAATATTCTCTCAGGAAACTTGATTCCATCCCTTCCGCCTCAGAATCCCGATCTCCTAGCAAAATTTTGGACTACTGCTCAGGAAGACTTCTTTTCCTCTACGTGTGGCCTTCGTGGCCATGCGTCACCCTCTCTGGGAATTGCGCTGCATCCTCTGTGTCTTTTTATACCTCTTTTATGAGTATTCCTGGACCCAGAGAAGATCCTCTGACCAAAATTATCTCTTCCCCTCAACTACGTGAGAATATCTCCATCAAAGTTTTCCTCTGAGCACTGCTCACTTTATAAAATTCGGCCTCTTGATCTCGCAGTGTATCTTTCCAAATGACCCTCAAGCCTTATTTATAGTCTTCTCATTAAGACTTCAATGGCCGAGATTAGATCTCCAATCAACGGCTAAAATTGTATTTTGACTTGATATGATTTTTCTAGAACATTCACACCCATATTCTATTAATTCACAATTATTATTTTATTTTCCTAAGTTTAGACTTAGGGTCACTTTAAAATAATTATTTTTCCAATAAAATACAATCAGGATGGAATTTCCCCAAAAACAATCCGTGTTATCTGGAATACATGTGTCTAATCCTCTCCACAAAGTTTGAGACTTAGAGTACATTTGATGCTACCCCAAATCAACACTCCCTCTTAGCAAGGAATGTGCTATAGCAATATACCCTGTTGCATATAGCTTTGACTCTGAAGCATCTCCCTATGTGTTGATGATGTATGACATGTTGTCCACCAACCACTACGTTGCTGCTACAACTATACTGCTGTTGACCCTGCCACGATCAACACTGCATCCGTACTGCAACTCCCTCTCATATTCTGCATCTGCTACCAGCACTGCCACTGCGAACTTTGAAACTACAACTCAATTGCTGAGAGAATAAACTCAAAAAAATCCAAGAATTAGATCAAGTGTTCAGTATGGATATATATCGATGCAGAAACTTTGAATTCTACTAGTCCAACGTTGTCCCTCTGAACCAGTGCATTTTTGTTTCTTCTGCACTACGTCTCTCTGCCTACTACAACTCTGCACTAGTGCAACTTTGCACTGCACATCTCAAATTTAGAACTCTAGCTACTGCATCTATCACTCTAACATACCTTTTCACAAACTGAAACTTCTCCAACGTGCTACTACTGATCTTGGGCACCCGTAGCAAGGTCATGATCCAAGAGTTGGACTCCTCAAGGATCCTGCCCAACTGAATTTCTTGAGAAATTACAATTCAATATCACCCCATTTCCCTCTTGGAGATGCGTGGGTGCTCATGTCAAACTCATCTTCTTTTATCTTTGCGTTTGCGGCCTTCGGATCATGCTTCTCATCCTTGTCATTTTTCTTCAAACGACATTGCATTGCGTAGTGACCAAGTTCACCACACCTAAAGCATTTAATCTTCAAGACATATTTCTTTTGTCTCTGCTACTTCTGCTGCCCCTTGGATGCAAGGGTTGCCTTTTCCTCCTCCTCCTTTTCCTTCGACCCATTTCCACTAATCCCATCAATTTTTCACTTAACTAGGCACCTCCTTAACTCTTCTTGTTGAAAAGTAGTGTTGGGTATGTGTTATATTCTTTCCATGACTAGCCCCACGCGTTGTATGTTGCACCGGGCGCAGCAGGGGGGTCACAAGGGGGGCGGTAGCCCCCCCTGTCGAGGTCCAGGGCAGCGCCCCGACGAATTTTTTTTTTTTGGTATGCGGTCCCACTCATATGCGGACCCACCCATGTTTTTTGCATGAGTTTTCACATGGTTTTGGGGTATGATGGTTTTCGACTCCTGGTATTTTGTAGATCCGGTCAAGGGAACTACGGTTATGTTCTAATCCAAGGTTAATGGATTGGGGTTTATGTATGCCTCGGCATGTATATTTATGTGTTGTAACACTAAAAGGAATATAATGAAAAATCAAGCTGGTTGTCCCGATTTGGGATCCAAGGGAAAATATTTGTGTTTATCTATTTTATGTTTTATGCTCTCGCTATTGTTTATCTTCTGTTATAAGATTCATGTGTAGATAATTTATGTTCAGGGTTAAAACCTACATTTGGTTTCAGAGCTGTTTCGGCTTCAAGGGGACGCCTTTGTTGTTGAGGGTTTTTTGCTCGGGCCTGTGGTAGACCCTGTTCAACGAGAGATCTGCGGGATCGATTCTTGCAGTGAAAGAAGATGGCGAGCGGCGGAAAGATAGAGATCGAGAAATTTAATGGTCAAAGTTTTGAGTTGTGGAAGCTCAATATGGAGGATCTGCTAGTGGATAAAGATCAGTGGATCGTGGTAGATCCAGGTACTAAACCAACGGCAATGTCAAATGAAGACTAGAAGAAACTAGATCGGAAGGATAAGAGCACAATACGGTTGTGTGTCTCAGATTTAGTATTGTTGAATGTATCTAGGGAAGCTATGGCGAAGACCTTGTGGGAAAAGCTAGGGACTTTGTACCAATCTAAGTCTCTGGTGAATAAATTGTTCCTGTGGAAAAAGCTGTATAACCTGACGATGAAGGATGGAGGCTCGGTGACAGAGCATCTGAACTCCTTCAATACTGTGGTAAGTTCGCTGTCATCTATTGATATTAAAATCTCAGATGAAGATAAGTGCATCAGCTTGTTGTGTTCTCTACCAGATTCATGGGACAGTCTGGTTATTACAATAGGTAGCAATACAACTACCTTGAATTTTGATGACATTGTCTCAGCCTTGCTGTCGGAGGAAATGAGACGGAGAAATATGGAGGGTCGGAATGGAGATGCCTTATCTGTACGAGGAAGGTCCCAGAACAGAAACAAGAATAAGGTTTCGAGTGGGAGATCTAAATCTAGAGGGAGATCTAAATCTCCTGGAAAGTTTGTAAAGGTGTGCTGGAAATGCGGAAAGGAAGGGCACTACAAAAAGGAATGCGGATCTAAAGCTCCTGAGAAAGGAAAGGGATCTGATGAAGGTCCTTCTGCAGAGGCAAAAACCACCTCGGATGAAGGTGGGGATGTGTATTTAGCTTCTTCTTCAAATACACATGTAGATCATGAGTCATGGTTGATTGACTCAGGTGCATCCTTTCACTTCACTCCCCATAGGGAGTGGTTCTGCGAGTATGAGAAATATGATGGTGGTGATGTCTTCCTAGGGGATGATGGGAGGGCCAGAATCATCGGACGTGGAAAGGTCAAGCTGAAGCTGCAAGGTGGAAGGATTAGAACACTTCCTGGTGTTCTGCATATTCCTGCATTGGCTAGAAATTTGATTTCTGTAAGCAAGATGGATGATGCAGGTGTAAAAATAGTGTTCGAGAAAGATTCCTGCAAGATGGTTCGGGGAGCACTGGTATTAATGCGGGGAGTTCGGACTGGAACTCTGTACAAGCTACAAGGTAGCACTGTTATTGATGGGTGTAACAGTTCTGTGGTTCCTGAAAGTGGGACAGAAAGTCTAGTTGTCTCTGGAGAAAAGACCATGCTATGGCATCAAAGGCTTGGACATATTGGAGAGAAGGGCCTTCGGATACTGCATAGAGATGGTATGGTAGAAAGTATGTCTAATTGTTCTCTGGATTTCGATTTCTGTGAACATTGTGTATATGGGAAGCAGAATCGGGTGAGTTTTCCTTCTGGTGCTAAGAGGGCAAACAAGATATTAGAACTTGTGCATAGTGATGTGTTTGGGCCTGTGTCAGTTCCATCACTGGGAAAGTTTGTGTACTATGTTTCATTCATAGATGACTTCTCAAGGAATACATGGATATATTTCTTGAGGAAGAAATCTGAATTCTTTGACAAATTTAAAGAATTTAAGGCTCTGGTGGAAAACCAGACAGAGAAGAAGATAAAGGCGTTGAGGACAGATAATGGTGGGGTATACTGCTGCAAAGAAGAATTTGAATATTTACGTAAGTGTGGTATAGCACGGCGAAAGACTACTCCATGAAAGACTACTCTATATTCACCTCGAAAGGCAAAATGGAGTTGCGAAAGAATGAATAGAACAACGATGGAAAAGGCAAGAAGCATGCTCGGTGGTACCGGGTTAGGACAAAGTGCAGGCGAGCGTTAGGTACCATGTTACTTGGATGTGAATCACCTTCATCGGCGTTGGAGGTAAGACTCCACCCCACATGAGGTATGAATTTGGTAAGAAACCCTCTATTTCACATCTAAGGGTATTTGGATGTGATGCATATGTACATGTTCCAAAGGAGAAAAGGACCAATTTGGATAACAAATACGAAGGTGCATATTTATTGGGTATAAGGATGGTTTAAAAGAGATTTAAACTTTGGAACCCGAAACATGGCCAATGTTGTGTACAAAGCGAGATGTAGTATTTAGAGGTGAAAGATGTTGTTAAACATGAAATCATACCAAAGGAACCTGAGAAGATAGAGTTTGAGCTAAAGGAGGATGAATCAGACTCTACAACAGAAGAAGATTTAGAAGAGGAAGAGCCACAAACCCCAGCTTTGAGAAGATTAGTTCGAGAAAGAAGGAAACCAGAAAGGTATAGTCCATCTGCTTTCTGTTCGGGTTTTGCCTTAACTATAACTGATGATGATCCCAGAACTGTCAGGGAGGTAGTAGATTCAGAGGATGGAAAACTTTGGAAGGAGGCCATGGTTGATGAAACGACATCCTTGCATAAAAATGAGGCATGGGATTTGGTGGAGTTGCTGGCTGGAAGGAAGCCCATCGCGAGAAAATGGGTGTTTAAAAAGAATATGAATGTAGAAGGCAAGGTGGAGAAATACAAAGCTCAATTGGTAGCAAAAGGTTATTCCCAGGTGCCAGGAATTGATTTTGGTGATTTCTTTTCTCCTGTTGCCAAAGTTACTTCTATTATACTACTTTTATATGTTGTTGCTGCATTTGATTTTGAGATAGAATAGATGGATGTGAAGACGACATTTCTTCATGGGGATCTAGAAGAGGAGATCTACATGGAAAACAGCTTTGAAGGATTTATGGTGAAGGGGAAGAAAGAGCTGGTATGCAGGTTAAAGAAGTCTCTATATGGGTTAAAACAGTCACCAAGGATGTGGTATCAGAAATTTGATACCTATATACGGGGATTTGGCTTCACCAGAAGCAAGGAGGATCACTTTTTTTATTTTAAATTAATTGGTGACCGTGTTATTTATTTGGTCTTGTAAGTGGATGATATGTTGTTGATTGGAAATGACAAAGAAGTTATCCAAGATTTGAAGACCAAACTGTTCTTCAAATTCATCATGAAGGATCTTGGTGCTGTAAACTATATTTTGGGCATGGAAATTAAGAGAGATCGGGCAAAGAGGACGCTCTAGTTAAACTAGAGGAAGTATGTTGAGACTATATTGCAGAGGTTCAGTATGCAGGATAGTATATTGGTGAATGTTATGATTCGTGTAGGTGTAAAACTGTTTGCTGAACAGTGTCCCAAGACACAAGAAGAAGAGGAGGATATGTCTCATGTTCCATATGCAAGTGTAGTGGGTAGCCTGATGTATGCAATGGTATGTACTAGACCAGACATTGCACATGCAGTGGGAGTATTGAGCAGGTTTATGTCAAACCCAGGGAAGGAGCATTAGACAACAGTGAAGCGGGTTTTCAGATATTTACGTGGCACTAGTGATTATGGCTTGTGCTACCAAGGAAGACTAGGATTGGAAAGAATGTTGGACATTCGTGGTTTTGTGGATGCGGGGAGGCGGGGT
Source organism: Pinus albicaulis (assembly GCA_034641835.2). Lineage (NCBI taxonomy): Eukaryota > Viridiplantae > Streptophyta > Pinopsida > Pinales > Pinaceae > Pinus > Pinus albicaulis. Next base: position 99,470,818 of record MU968411.1, on the reverse strand, counting down.
GGAGATACGGGACAGAAGATCTACACGAAGTGGGTATGTGTTTACTATTTGGAGGTGCGGTCGGTTGGATGAGTAAAAGACAATCTATAGTGGTTCTTTCAACTATAGAGGCAGAATACATGGAAGCCACTCATGCAAGCAAGGAAGCAGTTTGGTTGCAAATATTTTGTTCAAGTATAGGGTTGGTGTAGCGAGCTATAAGGATAGATTGTGATATCTAAAGTGCAATTTGCTTGGTTAAGAACCCTGCTTATCACTCAATTACAAAGCACATTGATGTTAAATATCACTTTGTGAGAGATATGGTTGAGGCTTAAAAGGGTATTCTTGGTAAAGGTGGACACTTTGAAGAATGTTGCGGATGCATTGACGAGTACGAGCACTCGAAGTTCTCTTGGTGTAGAGAAACAATGGGTGTTGAAGAATTGGCCAAATGACTAAGCTCTCCTGTGGCCCCCTGTGGAAAGAAAACAACAAGTGGGAGAATGTTGGGTATGTGTTATATTCTTTCCATGACTATCTCCACGCGCTGTATGTTGCGCCGGGCGCAGCAGGGGGGGCGGCAGCCCCCCCTGTCAGGGTCCGGGGCAGCGCCCCGATGAAATTTTTTTTTTGGTATGCGGTCCCACTCATATGCGGACCCACCCATGTTTTGTGCATGAGTTTGCACATGGTTTTGGGGTATGATGGTTTTCGACTCCTGGTATTTTGTAGATCTGGTCAAGGGAACTACGGTTATGTTCTAATCTAAGGTTAATGGATTGGGGTTTATGTATGCTTCGGCATGTATATATATGTGTTGTAACACTAAAAGGAATATAATGAAAAATCAAGCTGGTCGTCCCGATTTGGGATCTAGGGGAAAATCTCTGTGTTTATCTATTTTATGTTTTATGCTCTCGCTATTGTTTATCTTCTGTTATAAGATTCGTGTGTAGATAATTTATGTTCAGGGTTAAAACCTACAAGTAGCCTATATCCCTTCACAGCTTGACAATGTTGCTCTGCCCAGGATGCTCTGAATGAAAACCTACCATTCTTCTGTGACTACATTGAGGTCCAGCCTTACCATCGTGGTAGGCTGAGGTGTGTACCCCACAACTGCTATTTGATCATGAGTTTCCTAAAGGCTAGACAGGAACAATACAATACGCTCCCCCTTCCGCATCTGAATCATCCTCAGTTTCTTCTCTAAGTACATCTTTAGTTGTTCGAAAGATCCTTCATATAGTGATGCTAAGGCTTCCCACATCTCCCTAGATGTGTCTTTGTTGGCTATGTGGGACATTATGTGATCCTTGACTCCATCTAGGAGTAGCCTCTTATCCTTCACTATATCAGCCTTATACTTCTTGTTTTGATCTGGATCTGTTGGGAAAACCACTGTACCCTCCACAGAAAACTTGAGATCATATTCATATAGAAGGCATTTGATTATCTCCTTCCAAATCATGTAGTTGGAGGCTCCCGCCAACCGGTCCTGATATCGAAGCTCGTGAGCTACCATTTCTGCAAAAAAGAAAAATGTTGAATTTTCTCCCTCTCTTTCTCCTCTGCAAAAAGATGGACTGGATTATGCACTCCTTATTGGAGGTTGTAAATAAGTCACCCAGATTTGCTGCTCAAAGCTCGAAAAATAGAATTCCCTAGCCAGGAATTCCATTAGGAATAAAATTCCCTCACTATGCTTCTTCTCTTTCTTCCGACGACTTTCTTCCTAGCAACAGATTTCCTGCAGAAAATTGTGTCCTACCAGCACTAACGTTGAGGCTCTGCGTTGCTCCCTCTACCACGAAAAAACTTCGACTTGGAAGTCCTTCCTCTCTGTCGACTCACTCAGAGAGATACTTTCCTAAAATATTCAGCCCTGCTGGCCTGGACTGTGCAATCCCACTAGGGATTCAAACTGCTGCCTCTTGCAGCTATTTGACCTCATTCCTAGCGTTGGCTTTTCTCTTCTTGTTTCACCTACAATGATCTGATACCATGTGAAAATTCCAAGTTTGGAATCCTACTGCAGCCAGTTGAAAATACTTCACCTACTTGTTATTTAATGAACTAGTTATTTACATTATTCTACTGAAAATACTAAAGAAATTACTATTGCAGCCTTCACTTAATTAATTAAATATGCCGAAACAAGAAACTAAGAAATAAAGAAAAAAATCACACAAGACACCATTTTTTTTGGAAAAACTTCCCCAGAAAAACCTAATGTGGGAAAACTAGTGTAGCATATCTGAGGGTTTTATTATTAAGAAACAATTGTTTCTAAATATAGTCTTTGGATGCCTTGCTGGAAATATAGTATAGATAATATCACTTAAAAAAGAAAAATAGTGAGATTACCTCACTCGGAAAGTCCTAGCGGATCCTGTAGCTGAAACGACGAACCCCCAACACCCTCTGCATAGTAATTACGTGGGCCTACATGGGGAACTCTGGAGGACTGCATCACCTCCTTTGCTGGATTGATCTTTTCTCAGGAAACTCGATTCCAGCCCTTCCATTTCAGAATCTCGATCTCCCAGCAAAATCTCAAACTAATGCTCAGGAAGACTGTGCTACCTCTACGTGTGGCCTTAGTGGCCCTACGTAGCCCTCTATGGGCACTGCGCTACATCCTCTCCGTATTTCTCTTCCTCTCTGCTGAGTATTCTTGGCTCCAGAGAATATCCTCCGACCAAAACTGTCTCTTCCACTCAACCACGTGAGAATATCTCCATAAAATTTTTCCTCTGAGCACTGCTCACTTTAGAAAATTCAATCTCTTGATCTCTCTGTGTATCTTTCCAAATGACCCTCCAGCCTTATTTACAGTCTTATTGTTTAGACTTCAACGATTGAGATTAGATCTCCAATCAATGACTAAGATTATATTTTGACTTGATCTTATTTTTCTAGGACATTCACACTCATATTCTATTAATTCACTTTAATTATTTTATTCCTAAGTTTAGACTTGGGGTCACTTTAAAATATAATTATTTTTCTTAATAAAATAAAATCCGGGTGGAATTTCCCCAAAACAATTATGGGTTATATGGAATACACTTGTTTAAGCCTCTCCACAAATTTTGAGACTTAGAGCACATCTTATGCTACCCCAAATCAACTTTTAAATCGAACAATTGGTGTGTGAATGCAGGATATGTTTCTGGTATTGACTTTGTGTGCAGCAGTAATGAAGAAATGAAAACTAAGGATGCTAAATATGGAAAATTAATAGAATTTTTTGATGAAATGTAAAATGATCATAAAATAAATGGGTCAAATGTCAACATGAGAGATATTGCAACATAACTGAAGCTTCTAGAAGAATGGTTGGACAATCCGAAGTTAGAGGAAATTATGGTGGATTACAACAAACCTTCAAATCAACGAATCTGGCGCAAGAGAGCATAGAGATCAAAAAAAAAGTTCAACAAAGAAAAAATAATGCACACCGGCCAAAAGATAAGTTGGACAACAAAATTGAAGAGATGAAGAAGTTAATGTTTGAATGATCCCCGAAGATGTTAATTGAACAACGAAAAAGAAAAGATGACAAAAAAATATTAATAACTGAGAAAGTCTACATCTACAAAGTAAGAGGAAACTACAACATAAAATTTGGAAAATTGGAAACAGAAAAGGATAACCATAGAACATCAACAACATGACAAAGCAACTGATTTATTGCAAGTGAAAATTTTGGATCCAGGAGGATTTTTATCATAATTGATGGTCGAGAGACCATGATTTTATTTTACCTATGGATTTTGATGAAGGTGCATCCAACCTAGGTCAATTGTTTACTACAAGTGTTAGTTCTCAATGTGAGGATTTAATTAATTAATGTATTTTTCCTAAAGTTTTAGGAGAATTGATAATTTTTGTAAATAAGAGAAGGTTTGAGAGTATTGTGGAAGGTTTGAAAAATTTAAGAGAGAGTTAGCTCTTATCTAGGGATAAGGGATTATATGAGAGATATTAGGGATCAAGAGAGATATTTTGGGAGTCATTTTATGGATCTAGAACCTATCTTGGGTTCTAATCCATTTGTATAAATTGAGGTGAGCCATGAGGCATGTATGTAGAAAAGTGTGTGTGAGAGTGAGGAAAGAGTGGCCAAGCATGAGGCCAAGAATTCTCCTGTAAATATTTTGTTATTAATTAGTCATTTTTGATAGTTTATGTGCATATTGATGTGTGTGATTTTCAGTCAAGTTTTATTTGATGTGTGTGTAAGGCCTATGTTTATTTGAACTGCGTCAATTTTATAGGGACATGGCATGACCTTCAAATTTTTCTTGTGATTGGGTCACTTGCCCTTGGAATTGAAGCCACACTAGCCTAGGTATGCATGGTAGCTCATTTTTATTTCACCTCTATATGGATTAGCTACTTGTGTGTGAAGCTATATTCATAACCTGAGCTAGAACATGGGTATGCATAGATTCCATACCACGAGACATGGTATAATTAACTAGGGTGAAGTTGCTAGAAGCTAGAAGTGCCACCTTACAAGCAGAGTGAGAGTTTTCGCGGCTCTGGTGAAGAGTGACAATGGAAGTAGGTTCTTGGCTTATCACTTTATCCCTAATTTTTATTGTTACCATTATGAGTTCTTATGGCTTAATTTGAGTGGCGTTATTTCAAATTTGGGGGGGGGGGGGGTTCAATGTGACCTACTCTTCTAAGCTTCATAGTTTGAAGGTTCCCATTTCTAGAGGAGTCTTCTTGTGTCCCTAGTGTTGTGGCATTTATTTTCTTACTAGCTCCCTATTTTATCTATTCCCCTAACTCTTCTTTAGGTATGGTCTGTCCATGTTTTCACTTCTCTGTTTGGATATTTCATGGGTATTTTTCTAGCTTGGTCATGTAAATATTGGTATAGAATATATTGAAAATGCATCTACATCTATGCGGTAGATAGGGGTATAGGCCCACAATGTCGGTCACACACCCAGGCCCAAGCCTAGAAAATTGCAACCATATTTCACTCTACAACTCTCCCTGACAAACACATTGAAATTAACGAGCTTGAAACCCTTACCACTAATGTTCACTAGGAATATTCTGACTTTGAAATCCTAAAGGTTGTCATAAATTGGGCTGCTGACCTTGGTCATACAAGGGGAAGAAGGAGCCAGTTTATGAACCCCATCACCCTCCATTAGTAGATAAAAAATATTTTGGCAGAGTCTTAAAAGAGAAGCACGAGGATAAAAATGGCATCATCTCTTCCTTAACGAGATTAAGTGAGTGCAACGATGCCAAAATTCATGTTTGGATAGCTTGGATGCTTATTTGGATCATGTGCAAGTCAGATTCAATGTGAGCTCAAGCCTTCTACTCTAGATGGTATGAGTACCTAGGATCCTGCTCCAATGGCCTCTTCTGACACTTGATCACATGATATGTCATGATTTACTTATTGTTTGTAATCTATGTGACTCATTTTATGTTAGCACTTGTTTTTCCCAGTAATAGACACTTATTATGATACTTGATATTAAATTATTGGTCAACATATTTGTTTTCCCTACTGATAATAGCTATTTTGACATTACCAACTTTTTATGTATAAAAAATAATTAAAAAATAAAAAATTCTTATTATTCAAACAATTTCATGGTATAATATAAAGGAATTATGCTCTCTCTCTCTCTCTCTCTCTCTCTCTCTCGTAATTCTTTTGGATATCTATTATTTAAAAATCCAAAATTATAATGAATTTATGCTAATTATTTATCATTATCTCTCTCTCTCTCTCTCGCTCTCGTAATTCTTTTGGATATCTATTATTTAAAAATCCAAAATTATAATGAATTTATGCTAATTATTTATCATTAAAATATAATAAACTAAAATCAATTTAAATAAATTCGAATTTTTATATTATATAAATTTATTTTCCTTATTCTTCTTTTTCCTTGTTATTTTTCACTTAATCAATATATAATAAAATTAACTCTTCTCCCTAATATCATAAAAACACCACAATATATATATATATATAGAGAGAGAGAGAGAGAGAGAGATAATATTAAATATATTATATATTCGAAGTAATGTTTCTATATTTGTGAATGGCCAATAATGTTTTTTGGGTTATTGAATGCAAGTATATTTATGTATTTGATGAATGATTTATTGCATTTTTTTCAAATTCATTTGTAAGTATATTTTTGTTTTCTATTCTATTTGATAAGAGAATATCCCCCATATCATATAGGTGTTAGAGATCTACCAATAATTAATTAATAGAAAACTTTAAAAAAATAAATTTTCTTAATAGCCATTACTCTATCTCGGGTATGCAATTGGTGGATGGAAAACTCTAGGAAGAAGGATGGCATCCTCAAGTGCCCAAATCCTATCATTGTCACTAAATTTAAAATATTTTGTTTGGGAAACATAAAATGGTTGAAAGTTAATAGAATCATTGTGGATGCACCACCCCATGCCATAAAAACCAACAAAAAGAGTTTCAAGGGGGGAAATCAACATAAAGCTTTAAAGAGACAAAATAAAATATTAGTCAAGCATTGTTTCTTATATTACTTAATTTTCAAAATCCATTTGAAGTGGAGACAAATATAAGTGTATATGCTATGGGAATGGTGTGGTGTTGATGCAATATGTTATCATTCTAAAAAAAAATTTGGTGGGGTCTTGGGATACCCTACATATGACAAGGAACTCTATCCTCTAATTCAAGTTGTTAAGAAGTGGAAGCATTGTATGATGAGAAATGAGACCATCATCTACACTAATCAAAACCATTGTAAAATTTGCATGCATAGAGTAAGCCTCAACAAAATAGACAATACAAGTCGATGAGTTTTTACAAAAAATCCATCAAATCATCAAATATAATAAGGGAAACACTAAAAAATTTGTAGACATGCATTCAAATACACCCACATCAAATTTAACATCTTTGGGAACTCTTATGGACACATATTCTTTCACCCATGATACACATAAAGAGCTATACACAAAGATGATAACCTTAAGCTGGATTTTCAAGAACCATAGTCCCAAGTTCATGTAAAATAAAGGTGATGGTAAGGTGGACTATCAACTTTAAGAGTGGTTGATATAAAATCTAGACAAGATATGCATTCTTAAAGGTGAAATAATGGAACTTTTTGGAAATTTTCACACGTCCAAAGTTCTAGGGCATTATGAGTGTTATGAATATAATTTCCAAGTTATAGGTGTATGTATGTCGACATTAAATGCAAGAATATATAGCTTAGTTTATGAAAGGATGCATAATTTGTTGTACCAATAATCTTGGTAATAAAAAAGGTTTATACCATCCCCTTCCTACACCTATTGGCCCATGGGAGAGAATATCCATGGATTCCATTAGTGTTTTCCAGAAATTAGGAAGGAACATGACTATTTCTAATCTATAAACTGCTTGGATGTTCCACTGGAAAAATTTCTCACAATGAATCTAATAAAATATGTGAATTTTAATTCCATTTTGTTCTCATATTTTTTATTTATTTTTCCTATTACTAAATGAATAAAATTAGATAAAAATTCAAGGAGTATAGATTATAAAGAAACACACACACCATCCACAATAAAAAAGTTTTTTCCCTAGGAAACCCTTACGAGAAAAAAATGGCTAGAATATGAGCTTACTCTACTCTCTTTTCTCTTGTATGGAAATATGCAAGTAAAAAGGAAGAGGTACTCTTTTTGGAGCTACATTAGCCTTGTGGCTTGTAAGGCTATTACAGAACCTTAACCCCGTTTGATTTTTGTAACAACCCTGGTGAAAATTCCATGTAATAAAAGTTAATAAAGACAAAATAATAACCATGCTTATGGGACACTTATTCCAAGATAAATTTTTGCCAAAAAAATCCTAGTGTGGGTGTTCATTTCGGTTATTATGGCTAAGAAAATTGGCAAATACAATGGCAAAGGTTTTGGAAAGGAAAAGTGGAATTAATTGGAATTTTATTTAAGAAAATAATGGAAATTGGGAGAAAAGGAAGGTGAAAGGTAACATGTTTCATGTGAGAAGGAAAATGAAAGAAAATAATGGAAAATGAAGAAAACAGAGGCCTCATTAATAAAAAGGCTTTTAAATATCAGTTGGTACCTTCTATGAGTGTAACCTTTTGTCAGTTTAGTTTTGGAGCTCTCTCTCTATTCTTTCTCTCTCACACTCTTGGACAGTTAGAGCTTTCTTAGAGCACTTCAGCATTGGATCAAGAAAAGAAAATAATTAAAAGAGGAAAGAAAAGATCAAGCAAGGAAGAGCAAGATCTAGCAGCTACAACAAGATTACTTGTAGGTATAAATTTTCATCTATGATTTCCTTGCTACATTTGGCATGCATGGTTATGCATGTGTGTTATTGGTTCTCTTATTTCCATTGGCATGAGATTGTCTAGGTGTGATAGTGTTCTTCAGCCTTGCCTTTCCATTTTTGGATAAACATGGTGTGGTGTGGTTATCTTGTATTTGGATCAATTGGATTGTCAGATGGACTCAAAGTTGAATGGGGTGGTCTCAGGATTATTCACAAGGCATAGAAATCCTGGGATGGGATACACGGTAAATCCTAGATGTGAACACCTCTATTGAACCTAGGAATCCCTTGACCAGTGAATGGTGGGATACACGGTAAAGCTAATTGGTGAGTACCCTTGACTGGGCCTAGGAATTCCGGGTTGAGATACACGATAAATCCTAAAGGGTGGAGACCTCATAGGCCTAGGAATCCATTAACCAGTAATGGCGGGATACACGATAAATATGAGAGGTTAAGATAGAAAAATTACTCACATTTTAAGTGGAGAGATCAGCAGGCATCCATTATTGTTTATGGCCTAGTGCTTTGGTGGGGATTAAGGTAAAGCCTAGTTCTATTGATGAGGGTGAGGCAGCTTAGCCTCGAGAAGCCTTGGATGATTTTTTTATTTTTAAGTACCACGTTCGTGCTTGGAATATGACATGAGGGTGATTAGCCGAAGAGATATTTGGTTCACACAATCTATGGTCGGGTGGAACATGTAAGTCCCAAACCTAGTTGGGTTTTGCATTCATTAATAAGAGTTAATTTCCTTAATTTCCTTCATATTTTATGTGCAAATGTACTAGCTCATATGTAGCATTTATGGCTATTGTATCCTTATTATTATTTTTGTTTATATCATGGTTATGAGTATGTTTTATGATAGTGATGATGTATGGAACTCATCATGTTTTGATTTATGAATGAACGAACAATGAATATATGACCTAATAGATGATAATGAAGCTATTGTGATAAGGAATCAATTATTCTTAGTGATTCTAAAATATGATACCACTACGCTCAGATATGTTATTATGACCTGCATCACGCATATTTGTGACATGTTTGACAAAATGCATGTCATGGCTAGTAGGGGTCTAGTAATTACTTGTTCAAGTATTTGTGTTTGTATCATTATCTTTATGTTAATTTTCATTTCTCGAAGTTTCATGGAGTTGTGGGTAGTGGTTTGAGTCCTAACCATGGAAAAGTGGCACAAAATTCAAGGTCAAAGGCACAAGACTACCTAGAAAATTTCCTAGTTATAAGCATTCCATTGTTGTGGGAGCAACTAGAGGGTCCCAATAATATGTATTCCGATGTCATGGGAGCGACTAAGGCTTCAATGTAGTAAAATGTCAGTTTGTCTCAGGGGTGATCACCTGAAAAGGATGGACGACTCATGGGTTTTCTGTATCATGCGTATAAGGTTAGATTGGTTGTGTTGTGTTAGTTCCACTTCCTTAACTATGCATAGGGAGTTGAATCAGATCATAGTAGCCTCTCATCACATGTTTACCCCAACAGACTAGTTAACTTGGGTAAGTGTGGGAAGAGGGCGTTACAAAGTAGTAGTAGAGCATAGTGGTCACAGTTCAAATAGAGATGACATAATCATAGATGATAGATTCTTGGATGCTCTGGATAGGAGAGGTGATGGACACATGTACCGTTCTAGTTCTAGTTCTAGTTCTGACAAACACTATGATCATCATTGTTATCGCCCCTATAGGAGAAGTGACAAGGGATACTTTCCAGGTGAGTTTAAGAAAGCTAAGCCACCTACCTTCGATGGATATTTGAAGAAGCCAGAACATGTAGAGGCTTCGTTACTTGGGATGAAGAAATTATATGAGTTGCATAATTACATAGATAATAGAAAGGCTAGAGCAGTTATCTTTAGCCTGAAAGGTAAAGAATATATATGGTGGGAAGATGTTAAGCGGGTCAGAGACATCAAGACAGAAGAGTTGAGTTGGCATGAATTCAAGAGACTTTTTAGGAAGAAGTACTTGTCAGAGGGGTACTATGACAAAAAAGCCAAGGAATTCTATGAGCTTAAGATGGGATTAATGATAGATGATGAGGATCAAACTAAGTTCCTAGAGCTATTGAGGTATGTACCATATATTAAGGATGGAAATACTAAATTGCATAGGTTTTTTAGTGGATTTCCATTATAATCTAGAGATTAGATTACGTATGATGAGCTTCAGTCACTTGAGGAAGTTATTGGGAAATTAAAGCATTTCTATGAATAGTCAAAGCATAAGAAAAATTCTCAGCAAGTATGAAAATGGAAAGATAAAGGAAAACGGAAAAATAAAGGAAACTTGTCACTACAAGGAAAATACCCTCTATTGGAAGTTATAAAGGAGGTTTTTAGTATTATAAAATTGGCAAAAATTGTCAAAAAAACATTTCTACAAAATCTTTTCTTGGTAACGGAGGTTTTGATGGAACTTTTAATGGAAATTCAACACAACTTAAAAAAACTGGTCGGCCGAAGGTTTTTACGAATGTATTTCTTATCGGTGCGTACTTCATGTGTGCATGCACCAGTGCATTTTAACCTCTATGGACTGGTACTGTAAACATGCCAAGAATCGGGATGGAAAACAAATTTCGGAAGCCCAAGGTGTTTAGCAACGTCCTGGTGCGTGTCACCCACAAATACGTACCAGGTTGATAAAAGATGCATGCACCGACGTCATTAAGGTGTAAAAACGCACCAGGCTGTTAAGGTGTAAAAATGCACACCATACCGATGCATGCAACACCTATCCACCTGGGTCATAGTCATCGATAAAGTGCACCAGGCATTCTAATTGGTCTTGGTATTTGGTGTGGTGCTCATAAGTCATAGAAACGCACTAGTGTGCAGTATCATAAAAACGCACCAGTGCACAGTATCATACACATACACCGGTGTTCATTTTCTGTTTTTTAGGAACATATACTTGTGACGGTGCAATTATTGTGATTTTTTAAAATTCATTTTTCATCAAAAGTCGACACATATCTTATAACAATATTCATATCAATTAAATTTTTATTAGTGCATTTGAATGTGATGTTTGGATGAATTTTTTATATCATATCATCAGATTTCGCATCTCTTCATCATAATATTTAATCATCCATACATTTAATCAGTGGTGTAACATTTCACAAAAACAATGGAGAACACAATAGAATAAATTGTGATATATATATATATATATATATATATATATATATATATATATATATATATATATATATATATATATATATATGTAGATAAACACTCTTTTTCATACAAAATGGGACACTTATTGGTATCTCTTTGTCTTTCAATTGGGACACCATGTCCATTACATTAAACAAAATGTCTTATTTCACAGATAAATATTTCAAAAAATACAATGCCTTGCTTTGATATCCAAACATATTGATCATCATTCTTCGTTGGAATTGTTGTCACTGCTCGAGATACTTCCATGGCTTGGGTTATTTGGAGGAATGATTTATTCATTTTGTTGATTGTTTTCTTCTTCTTCAAGTTCCATCTACAAACATAAAAATAAAGTGTAATGAGTGTATCTACATTCATGATAATAATCAAAATTTCAATATTAAACAATATGCATCAATGTAAATCGAAAAGAAATGTACCATAGCAAGAATTGACTCGTGAACTATACACATGCTTTCAAAACCAAATTTCATGCCATCTTTCAACAATTCATTTGTTTAAACAGTTCCATACTTTGTGTCCTACAAGTTTTATACCCCATAACAAATCATATAATTAATGTAAAATATTTTTTGTTCTATTAATTATAGATGGAGCTAAGTAAAACATGATAGATACTTACAAATTCTACAAATAATTTCTAATATGCCAACATATACTGACAACCCATATTTAACCCAATTTCACTCAATTCTTCTTTTGGTTCTTCTTTGTATGTTAGCACTGTTGTGAAGAAATTCAATGATGATTGTTGTAAAACAACTTAAAATATAAAAAAAATAAAATATAGTTAAGTTGTTATAAGGAAGTAACAATTACTCACAAACTTAGATATCATCCCTTTTCTCCTTGTCATCCTATTTTATGTGCTGAATGAGTTCCATTTTCTTTTCTTTTCTGTAAGAAAATACTTGAAAATTAATATTTAATGTAAATTATTTATTTATTGTACCCAATCGAAAAATTAAATGATTACATATTACATTTGAAGCACTTTGTTGTCGAGATTGCTCTTCGTGTGATGCAATTATGTCCATTTCTTTGACCATCTCCTTGTAGACCTTTTTGGGCATTCCTACTGGCAGATTTCTGATATCAGCTCATTCATCCTTTGATATTTTCATAATCTTCCTGAAAAAGTAACATGAAAATAAATTATTTAATTTTTATATTGATAAATGAAAACTAAATATAACAAAAGTGATATTTATAAATGATTGCTTTGTAGTAACATGTACATATAATTCTAGAAAAACATTTAAAGGAATATTAATTTTTCAATCCTTCTTTTTTGTTGTCGTACGTTTTTGCTATTAAAAGTCTGACATGTCTCATTGACCAATTCTCTAGAAACTCTTCCTGTAGTTTAAATAAAATTTGGTTATTAGAATCATTGGATTGATTTTTGTATTGTAAGTGGAAAGAATGTCTATACATTCTTTCCAATAGATCCCTCAAGGTTTTGTAAAATTTCCCCCCCGTTTCGTTAACCTTCGATACCACTCCAGATGAGATAAGGAGAAATTCATTTTCATTTGCATGTTCTATTTTTTCCTTTTCTTAGAACAACATTCATTTTCTTCGCTGTTGGTCCCTGTAGAACATTAAACATATATGAATTAATAGATTGTTTGAAATAGGTTATCTAATATTTTTGAGTATATTATTAATGAAATTTCAAAAAAGAAACTAATATTGGATCGATAGTATTTTTTCATTCACCTATTTCATCCTTTTGAAATTTTTCCATCAATATTTTACACTCTTATGGTCTTAGATCATAAAGAATCTTATCGAGCTTCGTCATTTTGTGGCTCTGCATGATACACACTAATCAATACATATTAGTTAAACTTACATATAGTTCAAAAATAATATTTTTTGTAAATAATTTACAAAGAAATTTCCTTTTTTGTTTTCTGGATGTGCTATCAACGTTTTTGTTTCTTGAACTCTTGTAAGCCATTTATTTATCAATATACAACCTGTACCATTCATTAATATATTTTATAAATAATCACATACTTTTCAGGTGAAACAAAAATCTAGAAAATGGTACATCTATCTAAACTAAACACCCAATGAAACTTTTGCAAGTTAAGCACCGAAAATAGTGTGGTAGGTTCTTATAAATGCATTGCCAATACAATAGAAACATTGTATGGTTCTCTTTGTCAATAGGAGACCCGATGCATTAGATTAATACCGGAGCACCAATTAACAGAAACATAAATTAATAAAAAAATGTTTCTATCAAAAATATTTTTTGTCAATACGCGCTTGGTGCGTTATTCTAAAATCGCACACCGGTGTACTATTTTAAGTAGTGTGCACCGATTAACAAAATATGTTTTTAAAAAATCGTGCAAGGGTCGACAGGGATTGGGATCCGACTCTTCAAGTGGTCCTGCGGCTTGAATATATAATATATATATATATATATATATATATATATATATATATATATATATATATATATATATATATATATATATATATATATAATGCAAAGCCATAATTGTGAAGTCACATAAACAAGAAGAAGGGTTTAGCAAAAGAATGGATATTTTTTTTTTTTTTTCTGAATTTTAATTAAATGTAAATAGGAATAGAGACTGTAAATGATTTTATTAGTGAAATTCATAATAAAATTTAAAATTTTTACTACGCGTGTATTAAATCTAACATAAACTGTATAAAAACAGTTATTATAGTAAAATTTAATAATTTTACTATACTACAGAGTTTTTGTGTGAATCACTAGATGTTTCAAATTCTGATTCTACGAATAGTGTTGTTGTTCAAAAGTATTTTGCTACTCCACGGTGCTCTCTTGCTCTAGGTATGTCTCTCGTGCAAATCCCTCCCTGAAATTTTTTGCAAAAATAATGAAATAATGAATAAATTTTACCATTTAAAGAACTTTTTATGAAATTAGATTTCCAAAAATCATTTACCGCTCATTTTTCACTTTACCGTTTTTTTTTCACTTCAAAAAAATAAAGTTGCATTTTTTTTCTCGATATTTGGTGCATTTATTAACTAACAACATCGGTGCATTCGGTAATAAAACCCCACTGGTGCGGTTAACAATACATTGGCACTACTAACAATAACTCCTTTTTTAAGGCACCGAAATTACTTTTAGGTATGTACACCAAAATTTATTTCTGATTTTTCTCAAATGCAAGGACAAAATCTCATAATTATATCAAATGGAAAATTCTTCATCCAGCTCGTTCCATAATATTTCTCAAATTCCATCGTGGAATTCTCCCTATCCATCTCCAGATGTAATTACTTCAGATTTTATTTATATTTTCATTATCTAATTGAATTTATTTATTTTATCCATGCCAATCAGCTGAATAAATTAATGTATACAAATTTTTAGGTTCATGCAGATTCAGAATCGAGTTCATATGCACAAAATATTCATATAGTTCCAAAACGTCAGAAGCTCTTATTAGGAGCAGCATACCGCAAGGTGCGGTTGGTAGATGAAAATGGACAGCTGCTTCACCCTGCCAATTGTAACATACCATCTTCCAGCCACAATCCTAGGAAAATGATGGTAATACTTGTTTAGTATAATGTAATTATTTCAACATCAAACCAATAAATCATGCATTGACGTGCTTACTGATTGATATCATCGATTTTGTACTAATCATGTTCAAATATATTTTTCGAATTATTAGGATTCTATTGATGATGAGTGACCTACCTACCATCTTTTGTTTCACCCCACGACAATGTCAAATCGAGAGAAGGTTGAATTAAGATAAAAACTCAGAGAGAAACGATACCAAGAATGGTTGAATCAACCACCTGTTAGAGTCGGCCCTTGCAGCCCTCCGTCAGTGATCATTTCGTCTTTTGCATATTCATTATTAGGTGTCTCGCTTGTTCCACTTCGTTGCATTCCACTAGGAGCATGCCAATGCACTGACGAAGGGGTCTGTCGTCTTATGTTTCCTCATATTTACACCTGCAGTGCTATTTTAAAAATTTTCTCAAAAAATCATTCATAGTCATTGTCATTACATATGTGGTCATTAAAAATGTCAATTAGTGTCCTAGGTCTTGGTGTCTAGGGTTTTTGAATCATTTATATACTAGTCATAAAGCCTGCAAAGTGAGGAAAGTTCTGCATTTGTGATTTTTATTTTATTATCATCAGCATTTAAAAAAAAATATTTCTAGTCCAAAACTCTGTTTTGGAACTAGAAATTTGTCATTATCATTTTGTAATAAATTGTAATTGTTCCGCCATGAAGACATTGTCAAAAGCAGACCCCTGGTCTCTTTCTTAGCCAAGATAGCCATATCCCTGCAAGAAGACAACAAAATCATTAGTATCGACCTCAAAAAGCCAAAAGAAGATTGTATTTGAAAAGCCAAAAGTGAAATTACAAAAACATTTGTAATATGGGTTTGAAATTAGATTTGAAATAAAATCTGATTGTGAAGATATTTGTAACATGTATAAAAGCCAAACAAGTTTCATTTGAACCAAACCACAACACCCAAATCGTGATTTGAAGATGGGAGGGCCGATTTCAAAGTTTTAAGTTGCGTGGGCAGTGTTGTTGGGCCGAGCGACCCACGCAGAGGCCGAGCGACCCACCTGGGCAGAGCGACCCACGCAGGTCAGTTCAGCAGTGTAAGTTTGCAAGGGGCGCGACCCACCTGGGCCGAGCGACCCACGCAGAGGCTGCACGACCCACGCAGACACAGGGTTTCGAAATTCATTCTGAGCGCCCAGCCTTGCTTGGAATCGATGCAACTGGCCTTCAAAACAGTATACACATTGCCAAAAGCTTGGTCAGAGCCATGTCGGAGACAGAGTCAGAATATGAGCCAAGGTCAGGCAGTGATTCGGTGACTGAAGGTAATGTGCCACGGGGGTCCCGCAGAGAAAATAGAAGCGGTGATCATCGCAGAGAGGAGTCTACTTCTTTGGCTCGATTGCAGGCATGTCCATTAGCTATGGATTGTTTTCGATTCTTGTCATGTTTCAGATTTTGTGAGATGGTTGCACAAACCCGGCCTCATCGTGAATTAGCACGTCTGTTTGTTCTTCATTTACGGGGTGATCGTGTAAGCCTTGCTGGGGTTGATTTCATTGTATCACCCTTGACTATTGCTCAAGCCACTGGTATACCGAACATGGGCGAGGAATGGAACAAGGGTCAGCAGTTAGAGAAATTTCACTATGAGCCATACATTAAAACTGGATATAAGGCTTACTTGAGTAGAGTTTTTCCATTCAGATTCTTGAGAGATGAATATGCACCGCTCATGAGGCTCATTATTCAGTATTTTAGTTGTGAGGGCAGGTATGCTCGTCTTTTCTCATACCATGTTCGTTTGCTGATGCACTTCACGAGGGTGCGTATGATGAATATTCCGTATTTCATACACCGCAACATAGAGAGGATGGTGACATTTGTGCAGAAGAAGACGAGCCCAGTGCAGCAGTACAAGAGTATATATCATTTCACTTTGATCAAAATCTTGGTGTCACATCAGTTGGCAGAGCAGGGCATCAATTGGGAGGATTTCGTTTCTAGAGACTTTTTCAGAGTGCCACAGCAGCCTCCCGAGGCAGTTCATGATGCAGGAGAGCCCTCACACCAGCCGGACATGCTTGAGGTTGAGCATATCATCACTCCTTTGGTTCAGACATATCAGCGAGGCCACAGGGCCTTATTTGCAGCGACACGGCGGGTATTATCTCCACGTGAGGTGGAAGGGGTCTTGCTGACTTCATCGACACGACGAGTACTATCTCCACGTGATGTGGGAGGGGTCTCGCCTTATTCTTCAGTGCAGGTACAGTTCCAAGACAGGGGCAAGAGGCCCATGCATGATGAGGGCCCATCAGGAGGCCGGGACACCGATATGACAGTCATTGATGTTGATACGGGCTCTCCTAGCTCGAAGCTGAGGGAGGTCATCCAGGAGCAAAGGGCCGAGAATGACCAGCTGAAAGACCAATTGCAGAAGGCTCAATGGGTGATTAACTATTTGGAGCAGCGCAACAAACAGCTCGAGGATGAGCTCACATTTTATGAGGTGCGCCAAATCCGTGAGGACAGACAGTGGAATCGAAAGAGACCCGGTGACATGACACCAGCTGAAAGAGATACTGTACTCACGCGGGTAAATATACATCTGGAGAAGTTGTTGGCGAAGGCCAATTGAGACAAAGACATGCTTCGCCACATGAAAGGCCATTACTGGGCTCGCATGCATGTTTGCAAAGCGAGGATGAAGATCATGAAGAGGAGGTTGCGCAAGGCACTTCGACGGCGGAAAAGGCCTAATCCACTTCGGATTTTTGCCGAGGCTTCATTGACTGGGCAAGACACATGATGGAGGACCTCCGCTCCGAATTTGGGCAAATTCGGAGAAAATTTTGTCATTTCCAAATTTTTGGTCTAAAAACAGGTTTTGCAGCTACGTGGGTCGCGCGCTCATGCGCTCGCATTTTTTTGAGACACTTGCTGGAGGAGATTTTTACATTTTTGGATTTTTCATGGTTAATTATGCATCCTCTGAATTCAACTTAGCATTTCAACAAAATCTGGATGGTCAAACAGCTCAAAAACACCATGAAAACCACCTTGCTGCCACCTTTTGCACCAGCAGGAAGTACCTCTGGGAGAATGCGGTTTTGGAGGGTCAAATCAACTCCAAATTCATAAATTCCACTTGGGTTGGAAAGTAGACATCCAGGGCTTTCCAACGAGCTATCATGAGCTCAATTTGGATGCCAGGAGCTACCTAAAAATCAGCCTGGAACATGAGCGACCCACGCAGTTCAGGAGCGACCCACCTAGAAATTTTTCTGAATTTTCAGCTGCCAGCTCAGTATTTCGCCTATTATGGACCAGTTTTGCTTATGGATAGAATTCTTGGGTTTTTATGATGTAAATTCATGTTTGGCATGTAACTTTGGCTTGTTTTTATCTCTTCAAGAAGATTCACTCTCAAATGAGTAAAAAATCATGTAATGGATCAGTTTCCACTCTTTTAGAGGCAAGTTGTTAGCTGCCTAGATTGTAGTTCCATGATTAGAATTGGTTGAAACTGATCCCTGAAGAGGGAATTCGACCCCTAGAGGTGGGGAAAGGGGTTAGAGTGATCTATATATTGTAATTTCTGAGGCATTCTACGGGTTGGACTCTTGGGATACTTTTGATACTATTGTACATACTTTTCATATTTTGGCTAAGGAAAGATCAGGGGTTTTGCGGCACTTGTTGGGATCCTTGTGGTGTTCTTTTCTTGATGATGTTTCTCCTTTGTTTACTGTAAGTTTCTTCATGTTTAATGTTGCCATCCTTTCATTATGCTTCTGAACTAAATTGAATGAGTGAAATAAGGTTGAATCCATTGTTTACAGTGCTTAACCTTTGAATTCAGTTAGCTCTATATGTTTTCAGCTGTTTGGAGAGGATCCAAGTTCTTCTTTGCCCTCTTCAGCTCCTCGTCGGTCTAATCTATCCATAAATCCAATTTAAAGCATCAAGATCATCACCTACCTCGCCCCAGCTTGAATTCCGCAAAGGTCTGACCTCATCCCCGGACCCAAAATTTGTTTTCCCATTACTCCAGCGAAAACCCAAAAAACCAAAAATCAAACATACTTATCTCTTTACTAGCCTAAAATCGGTTCTTATTGTAAGTCATCTCGCATCCTATTGCTTATTTTCTCGAGATTGATGGAGAGAGCCCTCTCCTGTCCTCGTAGGGCTAGCTACGAGGCTGAGCGTGGTTTGATGTAGCCTTGAGTTTACTTCATTTCAGCCTGAGGTAGATTTGAGTGCTAACATAGTGGCGACCATACTGGGGAACATCTCAATGGTTTGCTTGTTGATGTGTTTGTTCCACGAGTCTTAGACGGAGTCTGAAGTCACTCCAGGTAGCTTTCGAAACGCTTTTGTTATGCATAAGCGGAAGTAGATAAACGCTGCTTCAGTCGATCTCCGGTAAGCTTGTGTGTTCAGTACTTGATTTGTAAATCACCCCAGTATACTTATTCGTTCTAGACCTTTTGGATGATTGAGTCTAGAAGTCGAAAGGCTGAAAATAATTGATTGTGTTCCTTGAATTTTTTTTTTTTTCCGAGAAAATCAATACACTGGCTTCAAGAAGGAATACTAGGGCGAATCCTGACCCTGATCCACCAACAATATTCGAAAATCCGAATCTGATTCCAAGGACCCTTAGAAAACAAGGCAGTCAAGAGAGTTCAGAAAGAGAAAGCCAATTGAGTTTTGAGAGTTCCAGAGTGCTTACCCGATCTGCATCCTGTCCTGTTAAAATCATATATGTTGATGAAATCCCCTTTGATGCACGGTTTGAAACATCCTTGTTTGTGAATTTTTCCGAAACTGAATTGTCAAGATTAGTCCCAGATCCATTGTTTACCGAAGATTTGCAATATAGATTTGTTTCACAGTACCTGGATAGACAGCTGCAAAGTTCTATTGAGGATACTAACACTTTTGAATTTACTGAATCTGCTTCACAAGTTCTTGACCCATCTGAAATTGCATCAAGCTCACGGATCCCTACTGAGCCTCCCTTTATCCCTACCATTCCGGTTCAGCCTGAGTTTTTTGATCAGCAATCAATAGTAATTTCTCCGTTTCCATTGAATACATCTCATAGACCTACTGCTCCTACTCCTCCTGTATCTCCTCGACAACAGATTGTTTTCAATCCACCAAGAGCTATGGCTGCTCGTTTTGCACCTCTTGTGTTACCCCAGCAGTTGAATGATATGCCCGCAGACTATGAGAGCAAGATCCCTACATTTGATGGCACTCCACAGAGTCTTCCTGCACAACAACATGTAGACAATATGGCAGATTTCTTTGATCGTTTCGAGATTGATGAAGAAAATGTGACTATGAGGCTTTTGTGCAAACCTTTGGAGGAGAGGTAAGGAAATGGTTTAGAGCCTTGCCGCAAAGAAGCATCGATACATTGGCAGAACTTCAGAGGCAGTTTTTAGACCGATGGGAGATGAAAAAGGATCCGCTGCAGATTACTTCAGAATATACAAACCTCAAACGTAATCCTGGTGAGTCTGTTCAGGATTATATCATTAGATTCAATACAGTGTATAATGCTATTCCAGATGATTTAAGACCGTCTAAAAAGTCTGCTCTCCTTAAATTCCCGGATGGCTTTGATCCGGAGATGGCTTATTCCCTTCGTGATAGAGATCCACCTACTTTAGAAGATATGCAGAAGGTCGCTGTTAGTGTTGAGGCAAATCTGAATGATAAAAGAGCACGGTTGAAAGCAGAGAAAAGAGTGACAATAAAGGAAGAGCCTTCTACATCTATATCAGAACAGCACTTAGCTCGTGAGTTGGAAAAGGCTTTAAGAAGAATAAATCTCGACAAAGCAGAAACACAGTTTCGAAATCCAAATTTCCGTGGCCAGCAGCAGCCACAATTCAGAATTAAGCAGCGTGAACAAAGAGCTCAAGAGCCAGCAGCCCAATAGCAGATCAAGACCCCTCTTTTGCAGAATTTTGTGAGTCATGATTCCGATGATGATGATGATGTGTCAGGTGAGCAAAATCATTTCTTCACTCCCGATGATTTGCCTATTTATATTACTGAGGATGAGGAGTATGGTGAAAGTTCAGTTGTTCAGAAAGATGAGGATTTTATCCTAACAAATGATGCTGATTTAGAGGAAGAGTCAGATGAATACCAAAGAGGATATTTGAATGCATTGACTGCCCAGCAGAAGTAGTATTCATTGAGAAATCAAGATGTGCCTATAAATCCCATTCAGAAAAGAAAAGAAGCTCCAGCACCGAAGACAGATTCACCGATACCACCGAAAAGAGGAAAAGAGACAATTGACCCCGCAGCAAGTAAAGTATCATCAGCTGAGAAGGTAAATCAGTCAAACATAGTGAAAGACAAGGCTGAAAAGAAGGAAATTCCGGTTAGAGAGGTCGAGAAGGTTTCAGCATTTAGCTTGGAAAATGAAATTTCCAAACTAAAAATATCTATTCCTTTGACGGAGATTATGAAGAACAGCAGTTACCGTAGTCAAGTCACCAAAATTCTGAACTTTGATCCAATGATTGACACAGTAAATGTTGAGGATGATCAACCGGAATTGATTTTTGGGCCTGCATTAAATGGTGAGTCTCCTGACAGTAATGTTCCTCCTTTTTACATCAGTTTGAGGTTGCATGAATATATATTGCACAATGCTATGCTTGATTCGGGTGCTTCGCACAATTTGATGCCAAAGGCAATCATGGAAAAGTTGGGATTAGACATTACAAGAGAGTATCATGATTTGTATTCATTCGATTCCAGCAGGGTAAAGTGTATAGGACTCATCAAAGATTTGGTGGTAAGTTTAGATCAAATCCCAGCAAAGAATGTTTTAATGGATGTGGTGGTTGCCGATATTCCTCCACGGTTCGGGATGCTCCTTGCGAGATCTTGGGGGGCAAAGTTGAAAGGTACACTTCAGTTAGATTTCTCTTATGCTACAATTCCAGTCTTCGGTAAAATGAGAAAGTTATATCGTGAGCAGAAGATGAAATACATGATAACTAGAAAAGAGAAGCCAGTCAATCATCCTGTGAACTATGTACATACTGATTTAGAGTCGTTTGTGTTGCTTGCTGATAGTTTTAATGATGTAGAAAGTCAACTAGTTCAGGCAGAAGACATACCAGAGATCAATGATAATTTTAGAGAAGTTTTGCAAAAAGAAAGAAGAGAAAAACGAGCTGTTTTGGAGAAATCAGCTGAAGACAATGGGCAGCAAACAGGAAAATCAGAGCCGACACAGTTTCAGCATTTAGAGGACGATGAAGATGGTCTTTGGACCATGGATTTTGATGGTGCAGTGGGCAGCGATGGTGCTGGGATTGGTGTGTGGATTCGAAGTCCATTTTCCGCTTCTGATAAAGTTCCGAGCAATGTGAGAGTGTGTTCTTACAAGCTTGCATTCGATTGTTCTAATAATGAAGCGGAATACGAGGCTCTTATTGCTGGTCTTAAGATTCTCAAGAAGCTGAATGCGAAGAGGATTGCGGTATATGGTGATTCAGAATTAGTGATAAAGCAAGTTAAAGGTGAGTTTCCGGCTAAGCATCCTCGCATGAGGGCTTACCGAAATGCAGTTTTGGATATTTTGAAGTTATTTTCTGATCATACTTTGACATGTGTGCCCCGCATACAAAATGGTGTTGCTGATGGACTTGCTAAGGCAGCAAGCAATCTTAAGATTCCAATGAATTCCAGCAACAAGTTTGAGATACATGTGAAACACCGGCCCACCGTTCCAGACAATCAGCGATGTTGGCAAGTTTTTGAGGATGATGAGGAAATTAGTGAATTTCTGAAGAATAAAGGTAAGTTTAAAGATACCTCCATAGATACAGAATTTGATGATGGTATTGATGATATACAGATAAATCAAATGGATGTGCTGCAACTGAAGGATAACATCATTCCTAAGGTATTGATTCCTTTGGAAGAGTTGTTTGATCAAGATGATGTAGCCCGCAAGCCTACATTGAGGCCAACAGAGAAGGGTGTCGAAGAGGTAAATATTGGGACAGCTGAGAATCCCAAGATGGTAAAATTGTCAAAGTCATTGTCACCAAAGGTAAGAGCAGAATATGTGAAATTGTTGTCTTCATTTTCTGATGTGTTTGCATGGGATTATTCAGATCTCAAAACATACGATACCAACATCATTCAGCATACTATTCCCATAAAACCAAATCAGAAGCCTTTTCGTCAAAAGTTGAGGAGGATCAATCCAAAGCTGCTACCATCAATTGAAAAAGAGGTAAATAGGTTGTATAAGTCAGGAATCATTGTGCCTATTCGATTTTCGGATTGGATATCAAACTTGGTGCCCGTGAGAAAGAAGACAGGTGAGATCCGTTTATGTATTGACTTCAGAAATCTGAATAAGGTATCGTTAAAAGACAATTATCCGCTGCCAAAAATGGACCATATATTGCAGCGAGTAGTTGGAGCATCAAGGATGTCACTACTTGACGGATACTCAGGTTATAATCAGATTTTAGTGCAGGAAGATGATCGTGACAAGACTGCATTCACCACTCCTTGGGGAACATTTCATTACGCAAAGATGCCGTTCGGTTTAAAGAATGCAGGCGCTACCTTTCAGCGTGCAATGGACATGGCTTTTGCCAATGAGAAAGATGTGTTTTTGGTTTTTTACCTTGATGATCTAACTGTGTTTTCCAATTCTGATGAGGAACATTTATATCATTTGAAAATTGTTTTCCAGAAGTGCAGAAAATATGGCATTTCGCTGAATCCGAAAAAGAGCCTTTTCGCCATGGATGAAGGAAAGCTCCTTAGCCACATCATATCGAAAGATGGCATTCGAGTTGATCCTGCACGTGTTGAAGCCATACAGCAGATTGAACAGCCCCGGAACAAGAAAGAGATACAATCATTTAATGGTAAAATGAATTTTCTGCGTCGTTTCATTCCCAATCTTGCAGAACACCTTAGAGAAATCACGAACATGCTGAAAAAGGACAGTCAGGTAAGGTGGACAGAAGAGGCGGTAAAGTCATTCAATTTGGTAAAGATAGCTCTTTCCTCGGCCCCTATTTTAATCAGCCCGGATTACACACAGGACTTCATTTTATTTTCTTTTGCTTCTGAGCACACATTGGCAGCTGTTTTGATGCAAAAAAGGGATGGAGTTGAGAAGCCCATCGCTTTTTTCAGTCGGATCATAAGAGATGGAGCATTGAAGTATAATATCATTGAGAAACAAGCACTTGCGCTTGTAAAGGCTTTGAAGGATTTCCGTGTGTACATATTGCATTCCCACATTACAGCATATGTTCCTAACGCAACAGTTAAAGATGTTTTGGTACAGGCAGATCCAGAAGGAAGAAGAGGTAAGTGGATTGCTGCGTTGCTAGAGTACGATGTGGAGATTAAACCGACCAAGCTGATCAAAGGACAAGGACTCGCCAAGCTCATGGCTGAAACAAATCTGCATGCTCTAGACATAAATTTGATTGCTTCCATGTCTGATGAAGATGAGGAAAGTACGTCAGTTCAGGTATCCGATATTTTTGTTTCTTCTCCTTGGTATGCTGACATTTTATATGTGCTTCAGAATTTGTCTACACCGCCTGGTATGCCTCGAAATAAGAGTAGAAAATTGAAGTTAAGAGCTGCTAAATTCTGCATTTTGAATTCTGCATTGTATTGGAAAGACCCTGGGGGTATGTTGTTGAATTGTTTGGTAGAAGAGGAAGCTCAAAGAGTTTTGGAGGATTTTCACAAAGGTGACTGTGGAGGTCATTTGTTTTGGAAGACCACAGCAAATAAAATTCTAAGGGCGGGGTATTATTGGCCTTCTTTGTTTTATGATGTGTTCAAGGCTGTTAAAAATTGTCACGAGTGTCAAATTTTCGAAGGGAAGCAGAAACTACAGCCTTTGCCTCTAAAACCAATCGAAGTTAGTGCACCATTCCAGCAGTGGGGATTGGATTTTATCGGGGAAATCCACCCAGCATCTTCCGGACCGCATAGATGGATCTTGACAGCTACAGACTACTTCACGAAGTGGATTGAGGCGATTCCCACTCGACAGGCCACTGATGCGGTAATTATCTCTTTCCTTGAAAACAATATTATGTCACGCTTTGGGTGTCCTAGTAAAATAATCACGGATAATGCAGCAGCTTTTAAATCTAAGAGGATGGTTGATTTTTGTTTTAAGTACAATATTACCTTGGGACATTCAACCGCATACCATCCGCAAGGGAATGGCTTGGCGGAATCTTCAAATAAATCCTTGGTGAATATCATTAAGAAATTGCTGGAAATCAACAAGAAGGCTTGGCACAAAAAGTTGGTGAATGCATTATGGGCTGATAGGGTAAGTCAGAAAAAGTCTATTGGCATGTCTCCTTTCGAGTTGGTGTATGGGACGGATATAGTTTTTCCTACTTCACTTGCTGTCCCGGTGGTCAAATTGCTTCAGGAGGCTGGAAGTGAAGAGGATCCTATGCAGCGGAGGATTAATGAGATGATTCATTTGCAGCAGACACGAGAGGAGGTATTTCAAAATACTTTCAAGTTGCGGGAGCGCATAAAGAAGATCTACGACAGAAAGGCAAAAGCAGATAAGTTTCAGTTGGATGAAGTAGTTTTGAAATGGGATGCTCGGAATGAAGATAAGGGAAAGCACGGCAAATTTGAGAATTTGTGGAAGGGACCTTTTAAGATTGCAGCGTATCGGGGTCAGAATGCATTTCTTCTCAAAGAAATGAATGGAGATGATTGTCCTGGTGGACCGATCAATGGTTGGTTGCTGAAGCGCTATTATTTCTGAGTATTTGATGCTGATCTCATTGTCATTGTATATATCATTTTACTTTTGTTTCGTTGCAAGTGTGCACTGATCTCTCATTTTCAGTCTGGGGCCCGGAGCGAAGGCTATAATTCTGGAGATAGAGGTTGGTTGGTTTGAAATTGTCAAGTTAAGTTTTATCAGTCTTCTAGTTTGAGTCATGTCAATTTGAGTCTTGTCAGTTTTGGTCAAATTGCAGTCTGTCGTTAGTCAAATCTGCAGTCAATAAAATTGTCCAAAGTTTGTTTTATCAGTTGAAATAATGATTCCATCGCCCAATGGATGAGAGGCACTGTCTGACTCCCCCAGAGATCTGCCGTTCTTGGCATCTCCAAGGAGCCACCATCCCCATTGGAGCCAATGTTAGAGTCGACCCTTGCAGCCCTCCGTCAGTGATCATTTCGTCTTTTGCATATTCATTATTAGGTGTCTCGCTTGTTCCACTTCGTTGCATTTCACTAGGAGCATGCCATGCACTGACGAAGGGGTCTGTCATCTTATGTTTCCTCATATTTACACCTGCAGTGCTATTTTAAAAATTTTCTCAAAAAATCATTCATAGTCATTGTCATTACATATATGGTCATTAAAAATGTCAATAAGTGTCCTAGGTCTTGGTGTCTAGGGTTTTTGAGTCATTTATATACTAGTCATAAAGCCTGCAAAGTGAGGAAAGTTCTGCATTTGTGATTTTTATTTTATTATCATCAGTATTTTTTAAAAAAAAAATATTTCTAGTCCAAAACTCTGTTTTGGAACTAGAAATTTGTCATTATCATTTTGTAATAAATTGTAATTGTTCCGCCATGAAGACATTGTCAAAAGCAGACCCCTGGTCTCTTTCTTAGCCAAGATAGCCATATCCCTGCAAGAAGACATCAAAATCATTAGTATCGACCTCAAAAAGCCAAAAGAAGATTGTATTTGAAAAGCCAAAAGTGAAATTACAAAAACATTTGTAATATGGGTTTGAAATTAGATTTGAAATAAAATCTGATTGTGAAGATATTTGTAACATGTATAAAAGCAAAACAAGTTTCATTTGAACCAAACCACAGCACCCAAATCGTGATTTGAAGATGGGAGGGCGATTTAAAGTTTTGGTTGCGTGGGCGGTGTTGTTGGACGACGACCCCGCGAAGGCCGACGACCCACTGGCGAGAGCGACCCACGCGAGTCGGTTCGACGGTGTAAGTTTGCAAGGGCGCGACCCCCCCGACGACGACACGCGGTGCGCGACAGGCGAAACGGGTTTCGAAATTTTTCATTCTGAGCGCCCGGCCTTGCTTGGAATCGATAGCTTCAAACGATATACACATTGCCAAAGCTTGGTCGAGCCATGTCGGAAGCCAGTCGAGAATATGAGCCAGGTTAGGCGGTGATTCGGTGGCCCAGGGCATACCACGGGGGTCCCGCGGGGGAAAAATGAAAGCGGTGATCATCGCGAAGAGAGCCTACTTCTTTGTCTCGATTGCAGGCATGTCCATTAGCTATGGATTGTTTTCGATTCTTGTCATGTTTCAGATTTTGTGAGATGGTTGCACAAACCCGGCCTCATCGTGAATTAGCACGTCTGTTTGTTCTTCATTTACGGGGTGATCGGGTAAGCCTTGTTGGGGTTGATTTCATTGTGTCACCTTTGACTATTGCTCAAGCCACTGGTATACCGAACATGGGCGAGGAATGGAACAAGGGTCAGCAGTTAGAGAAATTTCACTATGAGCCATACATTAAAACTGGATATAAGGCTTACTTGAGTAGAGTTTTTCCATTCAGATTCTTGAGAGATGAATATGCACCGCTCATGAGGCTCATTATTCAATATTTTAGTTGTGAGGGCAGGTATGCTCGTCTTTTCTCATACCATGTTCGTTTGCTGATGCACTTCACAAGGGTGCGTATAATGAATATTCCGTATTTCATACACCGCAACATAGAGAGGATGGTGACATTTGTGCAGAAGAAGACGAGCCCAGTGCAGCAGTACAGGAGTATATACCATTTCACTTTGATCAAAATCTTGGTGTTACATCAGTTGGCGGAGCAGGGCATCACTTGGGAGGATTTCATTTCCAGAGACTTTTTCAGAGTGCCACAGCAGCCTCCCGAGGCAGTTCATGATGCAGGAGAGCCCTCACACAAGCCGGACATGCTTGAGGTTGAGCATATCATTACTCCTTTGGTTCAGACATATCAGCGAGGCCACGGGGCCTTATTTGCAGCGACACGGCGGGTACTATCTCCACGTGAGGTGGAAGGGGTCCTGCCGACTTCATCGACACGGCGAGTATTATCTCCACGTGATGTGGAAAGGGTCTCGTTTTCTTCTCCAGTGCAGGTACAGGTACAAGACAGGGGCAAGAGGCCCATGCATGATGAGGGCCCATCAGGAGGTCGGGACACCGATATGACAGTCATTGATGTTGATACGGGCTCTCCTAACTCGAAGCTGAGGGAGGTCATCCAGGAGCAAAGGGCCGAGAATGACCAGCTGAAAGACCAATTGCAGAAGGCTCAATGGGTGATTAACTATTTGGAGCAGCGCAACAAACAGCTCGAGGATGAGCTCACATTTTATGAGGTGCGCCAAATCCGTGAGGACAGACAATGGAATCGAAAAAGACCCGGTGACATGACACCAGCTGACAGAGATACTGTACTCACGTGGGTGAATATACATCTGGAGAAGTTGTTGGCGAAGGCCAATCGAGACAAAGACATGCTACGCCACATGAAAGGCCATTACTGGGCTCGCATGCATGTTTGCAAAGCGAGGATGAAGATCATGAAGAGGAGGTTGCGCAAAGCACTTCGACGGCGGAAAAGGCCTAATCCACTTCGGATTTTGGCCGAGGCTTCATTGACCGGGCATGAAACATGATGGAGGACCTCCGCTCCGAATTTGGGCAAATTCGGAGAAAATTTTGTCATTTTCAAATTTTTGGTCTAAAAAACAGGTTTTGCAGCTACGTGGGTCGCGCGCTCATGCGCTCGCTTTTTTTTGAGACACTTGCTGGAGGATATTTTTACATTTTTGGATTTTTCATGGTTAATTATGCATCCTCTGAAGTCAACTTAGCATTTCAACAAAATATGGATGGTCAAACAGCTCAAAAACACCATGAAAACCACCTTGCTGCCACCTTTTGCACCAGCAGGAAGTACCTCTGGGAGAATGAGGTTTTGGAGGGTCAAATCAACTCCAAATTCATAAATTCCACTTGGGTTGGAAAGTAGACATCCAGGGATTTCCAACGAGCTATCATGAGCTCAATTTGGATGCCGGGAGCTACCTCAAAATCAGCCTGGAACATGAGAGACCCACGCAGTTCAGGAGCGACCCACCTAGAGATTTTTCTGAATTTTCAGCTGCCAGCTCAGTATTTCGCCTATTATGGACCAGTTTTGCTTATGGATAGAGTTCTTGGGTTTTTATGATGTAAATTCATGTTTGATATGTAACTTTGGCTTGTTTTTATCTCTTCTAGAAGATTCACTCTCAAATGAGTAAAAAATCATGTAATGGATCAATTTCCACTCTTTTAGAGGCAAGTGGTTAGCTGCCTAGATTGTAGTTCCATGATTAGAATTGGTTGAAACTGATCCCTGAAGAGGGAATTCGACCCCTAGAGGTGGGAAAAGGGGTTAGAGTGATCTATATATTGTAATTTCTGAGGCATTCTACAGGTTGGACTCTTGGGATACTTTTGATACTATTGTACATACTTTTCATATTTTGGCTAAGGAAAGATCAGGGGTTTTGCGGCACTTGTTGGGATCCTTGTGGTGTTCTGTTCTTGATGATGTTTCTCCTTTGTTTACTATAAGTTTCTTCATGTTTAATGTTGCCATCCTTTCATTATGCTTCTGAACTAAATTGAATGAGTGATTAAGGTTGAATCCATTGTTTACAGTGCTTGGCCTTTGAATTCAGTTAGTTCTATATGTTTTCAGCTGTTTGGAGAGGATCCAAGTTCTTCTTTGCCCTCTTCAGCTCCTCGTTGGTCTAATCTATCCATATATCCAATTTAAAGCATCAATATCATCACCTACCTCGCCCCAGCTTGAACTCTGCAAAGGTCTGACCTTATCCCCGGACCCAAAATTTGTTTTCCCATTACTCCAGCGAAAAACCAAAAAACCAAAAATCAAACATACCTATCTCTTTACTAGCCTAAAATCAGTTCTTATTGTAAGTCATCCCGCATCCTATTGCTTATTTTCTCGAGATTGACGGAGAGAGCCCTCTCTTGTCCTCGTAGGGCTAGCTACGAGGCTGAGCGTGGTTTGATGTAGCCTTGAGTTTTACTTCATTTCAGCCTGAGGTAGATTTGAGTGCTAACACCACCTATTCAATTCCTATTACGTCCAGATTCACGAATTAGGAATGACTACAACAATAGTAGTTGTTCACAAGCTAGCAATGGAGGAAATCAAATAGATGTTGGTGTGGATGATTACTTAAGGGATACAACTGCCATGGAGAAAATTTTGTTAGATGCATTCCAAAACGATGATCAGTTGGGGGAGGATACTCATATTGCTGATACATTTTTTGAAAGCCTTAAACTTGCTTCCACCACCCCTCTCTTTGGACCTGAAAGTCAGTCAAATTCTACCCAGTTGGGGACAATGATGTTACTATACAACTTGAAAGCAAAGTTTGGCTTTTCAAATGCATGTTTCTTGGAAATTTTGAGGTAATTGACAACCAAATCCCTAATATTTTGAGAAATCTTGTCACATAATCAACATTTCAAATGGTCAATTTTATGAACGTTAATAATTATTGGCATTGTGCATTTAATATTTTCCACCAAATATAGGTTATTCAAAGATAAGGTTGTTCCGAGTGATAATGTCTTGCCCAGTAGCTGCGAAGAGGAAAAGAAATTGTTGAAAATGTTGGGTTTTGAGTACATATCATATCATGCATGTCCAAATGATTGAATTCTATATAGAGGAGAATATGTAGACAAATATATATGTCTAAAATGTGGGCATGACAGGTATGATAAATAAAAAAAGAAGGGTAAATCACATGGTCCTATTTTTAAGATATTGAGGCACATTCCTATAATCCCAAGGATTCAAAGGCTCTTTCACTGCAAGAAGTAGATATGTTGTAGGGATGGCATGCTTCACACATATGCTAATTATATGCCCCAATATTTGGGTTGCTGATCGAGTTAGAGAGAAATATAGTGTAACCGGTCGTTACCCATATGCTGAAGAGGGTGCACTAAACATAGGGATTGGGTGCAAAAACTCAGTAATAATCTAGTTATGTAAATTTTAAACTTAATAATGAACTTTTGAAATGTAACATTTATATTTTATAATTTAACAATTGGGCTATTAGACACATAACACTCTGATTTTTTAACTTTTTTATAGGTGCATTTCTCCCCATCTATGTGGGCATATGGACACCATTTTTGCATATAAAATGTCGATGATGGACACATGACACAAGACTTTGGATTGGAAGTTGATTTTGATCAATCTAGTTGAGCTAGCCACTGTGATAAAAGCCTAGTATGAGGGATGTTAGATTACGTCGGAAAGATACACGAGATCATTGAAGTGGACTTCTCATCTTTCCAATATGTTTTTTTTAGGTGCAAGTGGTAGGACACCTTTGATCAGAATAATGTAAAGTAAGATCACGATATTAGGTTGATATGTATCAACTCTAGAAAGATGTGGGATGAAGCTAAGGATCCTTATGTTTTCCCCAAACACTGCAAACATGCGTTTTTTTACCCATATGTGTTGGATAGGGATTGGTGGTTTGTATTGAGACATAACCATAAATCAAAACATATTTTTAAGAAAAATAATGTTATCATGCCAAGCGAGCTAGAAGATAATGAGGGTGATCATAAAAACAAAGAGTGATATGGCACATGTGTTATTTCAACATTTATACTATTTAAGATTGGTTTTTATAAAGAAGAGGACTTAAAATTATAACTAAGACTCCATTTTTCCAAACATTATAATATGTGTTTTGAATTAATTGGTTTGCGTTATGTTAATGTTAAATTCATTTCACTTGATAATTTTCAATTATGTTGATCTTGAAAGCAATGCACTGTATCATGTTATTTTTTTTATGTCAATTCCTAAAATAATACAACTACTTGATTTCTTTAAATGATTTTTCACTATATCATTACTTAAATAAATGCACTCTATTATATATGTGTTTGTGTGTGTGATATCTTCAAAATTAAAAGGAAAAAGTATTAATGTATACTGTTATTTTTGGTATGTAAGACCATAATAAAATAATGATAATTCTAAACATGAATTTATTTGCATTATTTTCTAAACTTTATTATGTTACAAAAAATCACATTATTCTAGATTTATTATTTTACAATTATGTATATTCATACAAATTTACAATTTTACAATCATGGTAATTTAACAATATGTACGGTATATATTTACGTATGGTAGTTATGGTTCAAAATTGACAATTAATTTACAAATTTACAAATTTTACAATTTTAACAAAATTGAATCATAAAAATACATACAATTACAATCACAATTTTACTATTTCATAATAAAATTACAATTTTACAAAAATTTTACATACAATTACAATTAAAATTACATTTAAAATTTTACATACAATTACAATTACAATCATGATACATATAATTACAATACAATTACACAATTTTATAATTACCAATACATAATATTTAATAAATATCGTGATTTAATATTAAAAATAAACATCATGATCATGATAACCATCATACAAATATCATATTCTAAAATACACATTCAAATTCACTAACATCATCTAATCATCGTGATCATGATCATTTAAAAAAACACAAGCATTATATAACATCATCACAACGCACACATCAAATATAAATCTCATGTCAAATAACTGCTATCACATACACATCTATGTGCAAGCTCATTAAATGAACATATCTAACATGACCTAACAATATACACATCATGATGAAAAACAACATGTAAATTAAGTACATAAACATGAACATAAAATACATACACCATATATATATATATAATGACAAAAATATACAACTGTAATAGAAGTTCATATAAATATCAAATATCTGGTGTACTACATCAATACTATAACTAGTACTCGAGGCATGCTCAGTCGATGGTGCCTCGTGCTCAAAAGGATGTGTTTGCTTAACTAGAGGTGCCTGCTCAGTCGATGGTGTCTAATGATCAAATGGACATGCCATCTCATGAGGTTCCTGCTGAGATTGTGTTTACTCAAGAGATGCCTGTTGAGATGGTGCAACCTACTCAGTGGATGGTGCCTACTCAAATGGACATGCCTACTCAGGAGGTGCCTACCTAGATGGTGTCTTCTCAAGACTAGGTTCCTGTTGAGATGGTGCCCACTGAGAAGATGCCTAATCAGGACTAGATGTTGGTTGCTCATCTCTGGCATGAGGTGAAGGAGGAGGATGTGGAGTAATAGAATGATCACTCCCCTCATGATCATGATCATCCGATGAGTTGTTGTGTCATGCATCTTCATGGCGCCTATCCATCATAGCCGCCAGTAGCCTGGAAGCTCTGACGATATGATGCATAAGGCTCATCATATCTCAAGGCATGTCCCTCTAGAGCTCTGTGAGCATATGATCAGCCTGGATCTCTCTGATTGTCGCAAGGTAGATTCCCTCATCAAGCAGGAGCCTAAAAAGTTAGTAGCTCAACTCCATCCTGAATTGAATGTCTGCCCTATGCCACATGCTCACGAGTATCTGTACCCAAGGAGGTCTGTCACCTTGATCCGCATACTCCTCCATCTCCTCGTCATCGACAACATCATCCAGTTGGGGTGGAATCATGTCACATACGAATGTGCCAATATCTAAAAAATATATAATACACAACAATAATTAGACAATTTAATTAAACAAGTTAATAAAAAAAAGTTAAAGAACGTGTTAGAATAAATTTAGTCTAATTAATTAAGACAATAAAATGAAACTATATTAATTTAAAGAAAACACTAATAGTACCTCTAGCATCTAGTGGCTCATCCTGTGTGAAAAGGATGCTGGTACACCCTCGTCAATCCAAACCCACGTAAGGACACGACACCATCACAAAAAAGTTAACATCAACAGTGGCTAGCATCTCAAGGGCATCACTACCTATCCTAGATGGATACTTGGACAGGTCCCTCTTGGGCATCATCTCGCCCCACATCGGCATCCATACATGTAACATCGGCCTACGAGGCTGGTGGAAAAATTAGGCCTTGTCTTCGGAAACCTCTCAAAAAATAAAAATAAAAAATTAAATTTGAAGCGAAAGGGAAGGTCAACCTCCCACGTGCCTGAGAATGACATCTATCTAATTCTATAGAAAATTGTAGCAAAAAAATGGCAGACCATCTAAAAATTCATGGCATCTGGAATAAAAAATCAACATAAAATAAAAATACAGAAACTAATGAGTTTCCCATCCCTGGTATAATGTGAAATGGTCGTCAGTAGTAGTGAGAAGCACCTAACCTCCTCTGGACCAAATGAAGCAATGCATAGCCAACCACCAGACACCTCAAAATCTGTAAGAGAAAGTATATCATCCCTAATGTATCTCTAGGAGTACACCCATTGACTCCCTGTTGCATAACTGACGGGGACATCTGCAAACTGGGGAAAATCCTACCCTCTCCTAGATAGGCCAGTAATAAAATAAATATCCTCTTCAGTGGGCTGGTACCACTAGCCAGGGTTGACCCGGAAAGCCTGTCAGTGGGCATCCCACCTGTAGATCAAATTTCATAATAACCCACTGTGCCCCTTCAGGGATGTAGCCTCCTCGTAGAACTTAGGGAGGCCTACCTCCCTTAAGAGCAACTAGGTGGGTGTTGTAATGGGGTGAGGGTACAAAAGAATCTCCCTCTTCATGCTTCCCACTGTTGTATCATGTTATATTTGTCCTCCCTCTGCTCTTGTTGTTGCCTTTCCTCTCTTTGTTGACGTCGCTGAATAATTCATATATTATATACATCAACCTCCCTTATACATAAAACCTAATTTTTTTTTATTAAATGACAAATGTATTTACAAATATATAAATATAACTTTTATCGAAAAAAAACATTCGGTGGGCCCAAAAAAACAGTCAAGCACAACCACCTATGCATACATGTCTATCATGCACCGCCTACGATGCGCATAAAAAAACTTCATGCACCGCGAAAACAATAAATATTTTGTGCAATGCGTTGAACAAACTATTCACCTCGGGGCAGTTGTTATAGTGCAACACACCACCATCTGAAAATATTTTACCACTGGCGGTGGAAGTGCATTCCTGTAATATGGACGCACCGGGCCGTTATGTATATTTTTACATATTTCCCAGTGTGTTCTGGTAAACGATCGCACCACTGTACATAGAGTGTTATTTTTAAAAAATTTAAATTGTCGATGCGGCCCGCAATTGACATGTGCCACACTATTTTATTGTTAAAGTGGTTCACTTTTTCTTGGTACCGCATCGGTCTGTCACATTTACCGCCTAGTGTGGTTTTCGTTAACATCATTTGCAGTGTGGCTTGTAAATTTACAGGGAGCACTGACAACAGTGCAAGCTAAATGACTCGAACGCACCGCGCATAATTTATTTATTTTTTTTAACAGTGAATTTTAATTCAATTTAAGAAATTAATCCGCTAAAACCTTAAGTTGGTGAGAAACCTGTAGATTACCTGCACATTTGCATGTCGAGGAGGCATCTTTGCAATAGAATACTAAAAATCAAATTTTCCCACCGTTTTGCAAAATTTGAATTCCACATAATGAGCAATGAATGAAAGCAATGCGGGAAATGGGAGCACCAATGGCAAGGCACCTCAGAGAAGGGAAACTCACACTGGTGCTTGAGAGCTCTATAGCCATTAGGGGAATTTTGAGGTCTAAAATGGGTCTCCTAAGGAAATTATAAAATAATAGTGGAAATAATAAAATAATATTAGATTGCATCATCAAATTTTAGAGGGAAAAAAGAAAAAAACTACTTTTTCAACTCTTATTTTCAACTTATTTCGATATGGGTTTACTCAAATTTAGAGCGGTAACACTCATTGGATGCATAATTTGATTCATCATCCAAGGATTACCCATGTTACATACTTTCGATGGACCCTACTACACAAAAAATGAGAAATACATGAAAATTTTGATTGAAATCAAGATTTTCATGTATTTCTCATTTTTTATGTAGTAAGGTCCATCAAAAGTATGTAACATTGGTACTCCTTGGATGAAGAATTTGATTTTTCATGCAATGAGTACTCTCACTCAAAATTTGACTAAAAACTTAAGGAGATAAGTTGAAAAAAGTAGTTTTATTTATTTATTTATGTTTGAATCATTTTACTTTTTTACCCCAAAAATGGTGAATCATCCCCCATGGTTGACATCATCATCTTGAACCCTGTTAGTTCTTATAAAGTTTATTTTGGTTCTACATTTTTCTTAGGAGGCCCATTTTAGACCTCAAAAGTTCTCTAATGATTGTAACAAGTAAAAATGAATTTTTTTAGGGTCGGTATTTTTTTTAAAATTAACACTTTTTTTATGTGCTCGATTATGAGACGTAATGGGTGGTTGTATCAATGGCATACCACACTTCTTTAAAATGTGTTGGCTTACAGAGACGCACCAGACCTATTTATACGGAAATCACAGTCTCTCAGTATGCCATTTGGTAGTATGCATTGGTGTGCTTTATATAAAACGCATTGGTGTACTTCGATTGATGTGTTAGAATTACATTTCATAACAAGCATTAATGAACACATGTAGATATAATCAAGAGGAACGTAACAAGCATTAGCAACATAAGATATTAATAATGGAGTTCGTCCAGGAGGGATTACATCTCTGAGCCTCGGTGTCAAGATGGTATAGGCTACTGCATTAAGTGTTGGAAATAGTGATGAGTACATGGATGGTATTTTCTCTTTCATACAAGGAAAATTCCCTCACTTAGGAGTGGTTAGACCTCTCCATGAGATGTTCCACTACAAGAACTCTCATTCAAAAAAGGACTCCTATTGGCATGACAATCTCACTCAATAGTGACTAAGAGTATCCCGCTGAACATGGCAACAAAGGGATCTCAAACAACATAAAACAAATCTATGATAGAAATTACATCTCACAATAAGAACAAAACAAGATCCCACGTCAAACATCAAACAGGGATCTATACAACACAATGCATCTCATAGGAAAGAGATAAAGAAGTACATGATCATGTTGCATATACCTCACTTCCTGAAGCTATCTAAAGAAAAAGATGATAAAATGCTAGATCTGAAATCACCATCGCAATCGTGGCATCGAAAGGCATGAAATTGACTGCTCACATATTGAATACTGACACCGACACTTCACTTTAAAAAGTGGCTGGAAAATATAAGGCTTGGATGGAAAATCTGACTACATCGTTGAAATCGTGTCACTGAGAGGTGCAGGATTGACTGTCAATTTGTTGAATTCTGACATTGTCGAAATCTGGGCCGTAGGGAATCTTTTACAGTCCCCCTAGATTCCTTAAAGATGCTGCTCCACAGGGAATCTATAAATCTGTAACTCAAAATAGGAATCTCATCTCATCATTGAGATCGTTGAAAAATTATGAGAAGAATGAGTATAAAGTTGACCTCATTCTGGCACCGACGAATTTCAGCCTCCAAGGAATTTGAAAGATTCCCTAAAGATTCTTGAAGATTCTCCTCCACAGGGAATCTAAAAAATCACTGCTCAAAAGACGACTTCGACCTTGGCATTGTGTTCCTTGCGAAAGTCTATGAAAAATTCATATAAAGTTCAATACATTCTAACACAGGAAAATTTTACCTCCTTGGAATCAACAAAGATTCTCCAAGCATCAAAAGGATTCTGTATCAAAATCTATGCACCATCATGCCTCGAACTGCATGCTGTCCTCTGTTCCGACCTGACCTAGGCGCATTGAAGGAAGACAGGTTTAAGTATAAGGTTTCTGGATGGAACCAATGTAGGCCATTGGTGTAGTGGCAAAAATTGGAAATTGGTTAAAGGAGGTCGGGGGATCAAATCCCGCCTCCTCCAAAATCCGCATATAATATTTTTGGGCCAACACATTTTTAAATGTGGATGGGTTGGGCCTACCTTGGGTGCCCCCCCCAACAACCTGCGCTCATTTGTTATAATAGTGGCATAGTTGGTAATGATGTAACGACAATATGTGGCGAGGGTGGTGGCCTGCCACCCCCGTTTTTATATATATTTTTGTTTTATTAAAAAAAAAATGCATATTTTTAAAATCTCTGAAAATAAGCCTAAGGA